>CM055067.1:5904688-6004834 GCA_029204045.2 Tillandsia leiboldiana | reverse complement strand
GACCATCCTCGTAAAGGCGGGTCGTGTGGGGTTCGTCTTTCCTAAACAAAATGTGGGGTGCGCGCAAGCCATGTCGTTGAATTGTTGTCTGAAGTAGACACTTCGCACTCCACAGTTGCCGGCCAGCCGTCATATCCACTTTTGCGTCATCGATTGCGAAGACCGGGTTCGAGCCATTACCGCGTTCATACAAAGCGAACCAAGTTTTATCCCCAAAATTAATTGGTCTAGGCACCTTGCCTACGAACACTGGGACTCTATCCCTTTTTCTCGCACCTCCACACTCGCCGCGTCTGTACGTACGGTTGGGTTCTAGGATGTAATAAGATCTCAATAGGGGAAAAAACACCACACCACTAGAGGTGTCTGAATAGGTGGTAAACGTATAAACCCTCAAAAATCATTGGGATAAAAACCCAATGCGGAAATAAAAGATAACTGCAAGATTTTTCGTGGAAAACTCCAATCACCCGCGGTAAAAAACCGCCGGGACCGATACACGGCGAAATCCAACTAGAATTAAACACGTACAAGGTGATTTACGTACACACTTACGACTCAACCTTTCCATACGCTCCTAGAGGATCTTCTCCGCTCGCTCTGTCACGCCCCGGGGTCGAAACTGCGACCCGGCTCGCCAACAGATCCGCCACCTATGCCAAACCCGCATAGGCGAAGCGTCCTACCTGCAAGAAAGTACTACAGCTAAACAGATATCAGAGCTATAAAAAAAAATCTGCTGTATAACTAAATCAATCACTGTACAACTGGAAATAATACAACAATGTCCGTCTCCCAAAAATGATAATCATACAGTATCCTCATATACAAACTCAGAACTCAACCGGGAGGTATCTCCAATAAATACATCAGTGTACAGGCTCACAATACATGACAATCCTCACTACAACAGTCTCTCAAAGAAGGAAAAATAAAATAACTAATCTACTGAAGCTCTCCTCTGAAGGGGTACCGCTACACACCAACGACGGGTAGGGAACTAGCTCGCGACTCCCTCGCCTCGGTCAGAAGGATCAGCAACAGAAACAACAGGAACCGGAGTAGAAGTTCCTGTGGAAAAGACACCACGACGGGTGTGAGAACTACGTCCCAAGTAGTTCTCAGTGGGTGCCGCTAACAAGCCCGACGGTCTGCCCACTAAGTCCACTAGAGGCATAAAGTAACAAAAGCAGTGCTGTAAGAAAGCTGGAAAAGTAAACTCTACAGCTACTATGCCTCTACCTAGATGCTCAAGGAGTGGAACAGAAAGAACATGATGCCACAACTAACTCTCATCTCTGATCACCCAATCTGAACTGACTGCCTCATCAGGTCCAGTCAAGCCTGCGCCAACCTACTGCCGTTACGTCCCGGAGGAGCGGACTTACGTAGGACGTCCATGACTGCCAACACCAGCACAGCCAGAGGGACAAATGCAACGACAAGTCGCGATAGAAAAGCTCAATCTCACGCCGGTACAACAACCCGGTCTCGCCTACTCCGGAGTGGCACTCGAGGGGAGCGACCCGCTCGAGTAAAAAGTAGCCCATCTCAAGTATCTCTGTAAAGTATCTCTGTCAAGCCAAATGTGGCTCATGCAGGCTATGATCCACGATCAAACAGATCGGTAACTCCAAGCTCAAAACACAACTCAGTCGGAAAAAGAACCTCGACTTAAACAGCTAGTCGGAGAACCCTCAACGACTCAATCTGATAATGCACGACCATGGCTGAGTCGGGAAACCTCCACGACTCGATCTGCCAGAACCCCAAGATCCTCAAAGCTAAGTGGGAGAACCACCTCCACCACTAAATCAGAAAAACAACCTCTAGATCACACTCTACCAACTCATAGCACAAAGTCGCATCCACTGCGAACAACTGCCTCTACAGGCCAACATCGCATCCACTGACCCGAGGAAGGGTCCGGGAACCCGAAAGACTAGAACCTACAATCCAAATCAAACAAGAACAGGCTCTAGGCATAGCCTCTCGTTGTTCTCGTCCAAGAAGAAGGCAGACCTTAGAACCCAGACCACTCGATCATCTCGGGTGGTTAATTTATAGGAAAAAGGTGACATTTCTTACTGAAGCCATCTGATCTGTAAGAAATCCATATTTAATGATTTTTAGTTCTTTTTAGGAAAACAGTTGAAACCAAGTTTTATATCCAAGCCTCGAAGGGCTAATGCCTTCGTCCAATCAAACATGAACAGACTCCGGCGACCCTACGATGCTTGGAAGAAACCATTTGGTTGATAAAATCATATGTGTGTCCAAAAAGGTTCTGGTTTAAGGTCCTGCTAACACTGATCTACCGCTGCCACTAACACAGTGGCGACAGATAAAACAAGAAAAATAAAACATCTCGGGGCCGCCGTCTACCCAAACGGCTCCCGCTACAGATGACACACCCAACTACATCTACCAGACTCCACTCTGCTCCCAAGCACGAGTGTAACATGCATCCCGCACTAAAAGATAACTCCTGACCACTCGGCCCACTACCCGGGCGAGGAAGAACACTATGTCCAGGAAAGTAGAAGTGTGGATGTCTAAAGCAGAAATAACCCTAGCCCAAGTGAGGGTTTCTACTAGTCTGGTTACACATGCAACATATGACGGGGTGCTAGGTCAAGTTCCAATAACTATAACTTACAGATGGTAGAAAGCAAGGAGATGACAATACCATCAGATAATACAAGGAATAGCAATTCCTACCTTCTAACATGCTGCACAAACATTTCACTATCATGCATAGTCCTACTATAGCAGATTTAAAGCACAGTCCATCAATCTTGGAGACAAGGCCACCCACCTGAAAATGCTAACTGTCCGGAGTCGCACAGCTGAGAAAGTCCAGAAATAGATATCTCTACTCACCCACCAATCCAACAATACAGGAACAGTGATCAATACCTCCTGGGTACAAAAAACACAACCAAAGTTACACTTAATTCCATAAAATCCAAGCATCACAAATCTGCTGGGAACAGTCCCCTTAATGCGAAATTTTCACCTGTAAAACGAACTCCAAAAATTCCAATAAAAATATCACAGCGAGCGTCTCGTCGAGACCTTCGAAACGGGTACCTGCACGCCCAAATCCGAGCCCCGTAGGCCGAGTTACAAATTCCACAGTACAGGTGCGCAAACACTCACAACCACACAACTGTAAACTCAAACACAGATAAAAGGGGAATAGTATACCTTCGGGCAAGCCTCAGAAAAATCTCAGAAAAATACAATGATAATCCTTGCGACGAGTAGATCCAAAAAGTGTATAGGCTCGTCTCGATCCGACACTCGGGTGCGGAGATAAAATTCCGGCAAGGGGCCGCTGTCCAAAAACTCCACCAGAAAACAGCGGCTTAGAAATGCCTCGAAAACCATGTCATAAACTCTGAATCCAGCAAGATGATCAACACGAAAGTCGAAGACGTACCTCTCGTGATTCCAACGCCGCAGAAATTGTCCAAAAATACTGACGGAGTAGCTCTGTAGACCTCTCAGATCAAACTGCGACGATAACGGGCCTCCGATGAAAAATCGCCACACTGCGCTCCGATGCCGAAGTCGTCGATGCCGCAGCTTCCAAAAAATCCGGCCTCTGCCAGAAGATGCGCAAGATGAAGATCTCCAACTTTGCTAAAGGGGCAATGGGCAGGGGAGCTCGGGAAAGGGGGCAAAAAGCCCAAGCAAGCCAGCTATTTATAGGCTCAGCCCGAAAATCCACCTTTTGGACTTTTGGCCCAAAGTTTCGGGCGCCCGGTACTTCGGGCTGCTACAGTAACGGGCCGGGCCCGTTACTGTGTGCGCCCGAAACGCTCACAGGCCGCCACGTGGCCCAGCATCGCTCCCCGCGCCCGGCGCACCTGAGCCAGCGAACCACGCAACGCCACGTGTCCAAGCACTGTGCTGTGCTCCGCTGCGCCCGACCAACCACGGGGTGCCACGTGGCGCCCCCACGTCACCCCGACAGCGCCCACGCCGCGCCCACGTGCGCGGCCGCGTCGCCGCCGGTGCAGTGTCGGGCACGCGTCCCGAGGCAACCGCCTCCACTGCGTGGACCGAGCGCACCAAGACCCTCCAACCACAGGCTGCCACGTGGCCACACCCGGCTCACCGTGCACCCGCGCCATTTCCATGGACCGCGCCTACCGCACCGCCCAATAGGGAGGCGCCACGTGGCCCGCGCCCGGTACACGACCTCCGCGGTGGACCGCGCGCCTCCGCCGCCGCCAACCGCCGCGCTCCGCCGCCCGCCGCCGCCGCCGGCGATGCCCGGCCGGCCGGAACAGTACCCAAAACCTCGAAATGCGTGTTTTTCGCATCCGGACTCCGAAAAATACAAATAATAGCCCGTTTCGATCGTTTTCGCGCGCTGAATGCAAATCCGAAGTCCGATTTGCCAAATTCCACTTCTAAAATTTTCTAAAAATTCCCGGAGAAGTGTTCTTTACTCAAATTTTCGCGCTGAGTCCAATTTTAATAACCATTTCGCGCGAAACCACATCTAAACATCCGACGGGGTCCTCCGATCACTCACGTGATCCATTATACACCCGAAGTCCATCACTTGAGTCCAAATTGGTGCAGAAACACCGCCGACATGCCACATAGGCCTCCAGAAGCTGCTAATCGCACTGTAGAAGCCCTGAGATCTGGGTCTCCACTCGCTCCACGACGCTTCTCGAATCCACGATCTGCGCCCAACGCCGAATCCACGGCGTCCAACGTCGAATCCACGACGTCCGACCGAATCCACGGTCTTCACCCAATAGCACCCTTCGAATCCACGAACGTGCCTCGCTCCGAATCCACGAGAGCGGTTGAACCTTGAATCCACAAGGACACGCGAATCCACGCGCCGATTTTTGGGGTAAATCGTTGTTTTTGGTGGTGATGATCCGCCGAATACTTAGATCAAAGATAGATCGGAAATACCATCTAAGTATTCATTAGTTTGATTCAACTCAAGATGTGAGTATGAAAACCTAGAATCAAACTAATCAATATAGATGAAGAAACATAGAGTATTCTCTAATGATTTCCTTTCTTCTCTATATGTGGATCTAGAGCCGTATAAATGATATATGAAAATGACGGCTATGTTCCTTAACCCTAGAAAAGGAGTCATAGGGTCTATTTATAGGTTAGAAACCCTAGGAAGGAGATAAGAATCAAAAACCTAACATTTCTGGAAATTTTACGGACGGCGATCCGGATCGGATTAGCTGTGATCCGGATCGTCGTAACGAGTCAGGTATTCCAGAAAAACGAAGGTTCGGGATCCGGATCGAAGTGCTTGATCCGGATCGTTCATACAGTTCACCAAACATCAACGTTCGGGATCCGGATTGCGAAGCCTGATCCGGATCGTTCAAGGAAAATGGTAAACTCAGTGTTCGGGATCCGGATCAAGAGAGGCTACGATCCGGATTGAACTGGTGTATGAACGAACCACCTTCGGGATCCGGATCGAACAACCTGATCCGGATCCTGAACATGTCCCAAGTCCAGTTTTTGATTTTTATGCAATGAAAGATTCTTCCAAGTGTTTCTACACTACAAGAAGTATTCGGATCACACAAAATCTTTAGTTAAACATACCTGATCCTTTTGAATTCTTCTTTCTTGAGATTGAGTTAAATGATCCAACTTTCTTCACCTTCAATCTTCAAGACTTGAGACTTTCACGAAACTACGCCAACTCAAATTCCGTAACAATCTCCCCCTTTGGCGGTTTCGTGACAAAACACAGATCCACTAAAGAAAATTCAAAAAGATATTTTTGTTGCTATCACCATACAACAAAAATTTACAATGGAGATCCAAAATAAAATACATGAGTTAAACTCCTAAAACAGACTCTAGACTTAGACATCTGTACTCTCTGCAAAAGAAATCATTCTTGACAAAAGAAATCGTTAGATACCTCAAGAATTTTATCATTCAAAAACCTATACAGAGATGAGTTTATACTCATTATACTTACCATGACATTTAGAATTCAGATATGTAAACTGATCATAGTTAAAACACCAACATATCTTCTATGCAATCAAAAACCAAATGTCATGTTAGTGAACATCAACTTGTTAGTTATATTACATGCCCAAATAGTTAGTTGAATAGTTAGAGCATTCAAACAAATGAAAACCAAAAGTTGAAGTTCTACTTACCTTTCAAGTTGAGGTTATACTTACCTCGATGTTCACACATTCACATCATCATTGTTCTACTTACCTTTCAAGTTGAGTTATACTTACCTCGATGTTCACACATTCACATCATCATTGTTCAAGTTCGATATTCACATCATCATTGTTCAAGTTCTCTCTAAACTCTCTCCCCTTTTTGTCACAAACAAAGCCAAATTACAAAAATTTGAGGAGAGTTAAATAGATCAGAATAAAGAAACGTGAGAGCTAAAAAATAACAAAAACTTAAAAACCTGCGAAGGAAAGGTTAGAAACAAAAGTTTATGCAGAGTCGTCGGAGCTGATACACCCAAGCTTCTGAAACATTTTCTTGATCCGTTTGTTCATAGAAGCTTGTTCCTTCTTAACTTCTTTGATATCTTCTCTCATTTCAGCGAAATCAGTAGCCATGCGTTCTTGTTCGTTTGAGAGTCGCTGTTTCTCCTTAAAGATTGAGCTAACCGACGCATCATCATCAGCGTTGATGGAGGTGCTGGTTGTGCTGCTGGTATAGAGGTTGTCGCTTGTTGTTGTTGTGCTCGTTGCCGGTGAGGAGGTATTATGGGTTCATCTGGCTTCGTCGAGAGAGACTTCACAATTGTCGTCTCATTAATGGTGCCCAAACTGTACATGTATGAGCTCGCGCTTGTATCGACTTTAAACTTTCTAAGGATGCGCATGATAATCATTGGGTAGGGTAGTCTTTCTGTGGGATGAGAGTGTTCCACATACCGCGCCATCCTTGACCAAATGAGATAAGGAATATTCAAGTTTGCTCCCATCAATGCGGCCGGGTTTCCAAGAAGATAAAGGTATAACATTCTGTCCCATCGAAGAACCTTCGTATTCATGTTGGGAAGAATGTTGTAGCAGACAATGAAGTTTATATACCGATACTCTGGTCGAAGCTCTTTAGAGAAAACAGAATTTCCGGTCGACCGAGTATTTGGAAGACAAATTCCATTAACTACAACTCTCCAGGAGTTGTCGTTGAAGCTTTGAGTTTTTAGGTAATGGAGTCCATCAGCTCTGGCTGTCATACCTAGCACAACTCCAATCAGCTGGGGTGTGACTTTGATTTTGATATTTTTAACCAAAGTGTGAAATTCTCGACGTCCATCCTCGTGATCAATCAGACTTGCAGCGTTCTGATAAAACATTCGAACTGAGTGTGGACAGTACCCAGTAGTCTCAGGGAAGTTGCAAATTTGAGCAAGACCAACTTGGTCAAACAAAGTCCCAAAAGCTACAGATCGTTCCTTCATTGGTTTGACATTGACATGTCTCTCGCCAATGCATTCCCTCTTCTCAAAATCCTTGATTCTTTCGGAGCTGATGAAGTCTTGTGGAGGAGGCTGCCTAGCAACTGGTTCCTCAATGGTAATTCCCTGAGCACTGCCTCTTTTTCTTGCACCGGTTTTTCTTTTTGTTCCAATTGGACTTGGTTCCATGGGGCTTTTCCTTTTTCAGCTGCAGTAGGCTTTGAAGCTTCAGCAGTTGCTTTCCCTTTGGAGACAATGGGAGCAGCTTGCTCGATTTCGATGTTATCCCAGTCGATCGACTCCGTCTCTGATTCAGTGTCGGAATCATCCTTAGTCTTCTTCGCTTTTCTTAGCCTTCTTAGGCTTGACAGTATCCTTGGTATGAACCATGGCAGCAAGTGGGAAAATAATCCAAGTGATCACCATTTTGATTGATAGTGAAAAATGTATCCTGTGAAGACCAAACTCAAGAACACATGAAAAATTGTTAATTTCAAGATTTGAACAAGATTGTACCCAAACAATCATAATCATGTAGAGAGACTAAGAATCAAATTAGTTTTGCAAAAGGACTTTTAAAAATAGATCAATTGCATGATTTTCGAAAATCCTTATTATATGCCCTAAAACCGAAAATTTTAGAAATCGAAGCCTAAAATCCGTTAATCAGGAGAATACCTAGCATATAATCAAAACTAATCTACCCAGAGTTCTTATTTAAAAGAAATTTGATCAAAAACCATCCACAACACAAAATTGATCCAAGAAATTCATCACGTTTGAGGAGGAATAGAGAAAAAACGGTGAAAAAACCGAGATTTTGATCAATAAAACTTACTTGGAGTTGAAGAACTTGAATTTGAAAGCTTCCAAGAAGGATGAAATCTAGAGAGAGGAGGCTCTGGAAACTTTGGAACAAAAGATTGGAGTAAAAGAAATCAAAACCCTTTTGTTCTTTATAAAACCCTAGCCGCGATCCGGATCAGACCATGCTTGCGATCCGGATCGGCTACACCGCAGGTGAGAAAACTGCGTTCGTGGGATCCGGATCGGCAGGGTCCAATCCGGATTGTCAGCCCGCAGAAGAATACCTGCGTTCGGGATCCGGATCATTCTGCCCGAATCCGGATCGGCTCCAACTTTTTCTTTAGAAAAATTTCAGAGAAATTCAAGAAAAACCAGAAAAAGATTGTAAGCACAAATGTGTATCAACTTTAAACAAAAATCACCGTTTCATACAATAAGAATTAGATTATGCCAAATCTATCAATAATATCCAAAAATGAAACGAGAATTTACAAAAATTAAATCCCTTAAAGTTGAACACCTTCAATTACATCTAACTTGATCTTATGAGTAATGCCTTTATCAAATCATCAATTCAGTAAAGAAAATGAAATACAAAGATCAATAGATGTTTGAAATCCCAAATATAGTAGATAATGTATCTAGACAATCTGTTGAAGAGAGTGGCTCTTTGAGCATCTTTCTTTAAAAACCCACCTTATACCAACCTTGAAATTTGACGGAGTCAAGTATTTCAACATGCATTTTACTTAATCAAAAATTTGAACAACCATGCTTGGTATACATGTGGTAGCTGCACACAATACTCGGACGACCGAGGTGGTAGCTCTTTCCTCCATGTGGTGGTAGTTTTCACACTCCTCATTGGGATGTAACTCTTTCCACATCTTTTGAGCATTTTACTTTTCTTTGACTCCCCCTCAATTGGCTATCAATTATTTAAGATATAAAGTATTCAACCAAAATTGATCTCGATTTCATACTCGACTAAGCAGTCAAATAAGATAATGACTATACCAAGAGATCATTGAGAGAGAGAAATTGACTTTGATCACTCAGAAGATGATTTAATTAACATAAATGATCATTGCAACAGTGAAATATTATGATGGCAAAAGCATAATAAATTTCTAAATGTGCGAAAAGATGCAATTAAAATCAATTATGATCTATGCTCAATTAATGTCCTATGTACAAACATAGATAATGAACAAAACAAAACAAAAAAACAAACAAAACCTATCCTAAGCAAAGGTTTCAAAAAGAAGTTTATTTCAAGGAAAGCATTCCAATTGCTTTTCGCAAATGAATAAAACATTTTTGATCCAAAGGTTTTGTTAGAATGTCAGCTAATTGATCCTCAGTTGAAATATATGAAAGTTGAAGAGTATTTGATTGAACTAGCTCTCTAAGAAAATGATATCTAAGTTCAATATGTTTTGTTCTAGAGTGCAACACAGGGTTTTTAGAAATGTTAATTGCACTTGTGTTGTCACAAAGAATTGTTACCGAAGATGCTGAAATCCGGAAGTCGCTCAACACACTTTTCATCCAAATGAGTTGGGTTGAACAACTACCCACTGAAATGTATTCCGCTTCGGCAGTCGAGAGTGCTATGCAATTCTGCTTTTTACTGTGCCATGCAACAAGGCAATGGCCAAGATAGAAGCATGCACCACTCGTGCTTTTCCGATCATCCACTGATCCTGCCCAATCGGCATCTGAGTATCCAACAATATCCAAACTTGTTCCCATAGGATACCAAATTCCGAAATTAATTGATCCTTTGATATACCGGATGATCCTTTTCACCGCTTTCAGGTGAACCTCCTTTGGTGCAGATTGATATCTGGCGCAGATCCCAACACCAAAAGATATATCCGGGCGACTAGCCGTGAGGTAAAGTAGACTTCCAATCATACTCCGATAAAGTTTCTCGTCTACGTTCTCACTATGTGATTCACTTCCAAGTCCCTTGTGGCTAGTTCCCATTGGAGTCGGAAAATCCTTCGAATTTTCAAGATCAAACTTTTTAACCAACTCCATTGCATACTTGGATTGACTCAAGTGAATACCTTCATCATTTTGTTTAATTTGCAATCCAAGGAAATAAGTCAATTCGCCCATCATGGACATCTCAAATTCGCTTTCCATGGTCTCCGCGAATTTAGAAGCATCATTATCTCTTGTTGCGCCAAATACAATGTCATCGACATAGATTTGTGCTACAATGAAATTGCTTTGATAATGCTTCACAAAGAGAGTCCTATCAGCTCCCCCTCGAGTGTAGCCCTTCTCCAAAAGGTGCTTTGTCAACCTTTCGTACCATGCTCGCGGTGCTTGTTTCAGACCGTAAAGAGCCTTTTTCAAACGAAAAACATGGTTAGGTTGTTTATGGTCTACAAAACCTTTCGGTTGAGCCACATAAACTTCCTCATTTAAAAACCCATTTAGAAATGCGCTCTTAACGTCCATTTGAAATAATTTGATTTTAAAATGACAAGCAATAGCAAATAGTATACGAATGGACTCGAGTCTAGCTACAGGGGCGAATGTTTCATCAAAGTCTATACCTTCTACTTGAGAGTAGCCTTGAGCAACTAATCGTGCCTTGTTCCTGATGATAGTACCATCCTCATTTTTCTTGTTCTTGAAGATCCATTTGGTACCTATCACATTATGTTGCTTTGGAGGCTTCGTTAATTCCCAGACTTTGTTTCGCTCAAATTGATGGAGCTCTTCCTGCATTGCTTTAATCCAGTAGTCATCCTGAAGAGCTTCATCTATGTTCTTTGGTTCGATTAAAGATACGTAGCAAGCGAATCCACAAACCAACTGCCTCCGAGTTCTAACTCCTTCTTGTGGATCTCCAATAATATTCGATTCCGGATGATCCTTGGAGATTCGTAGCGTTTGTTGAAACGGAGTACTCGGAGATATATGAGATGATTCCTGCACATTAGATAAACTTGAAGAACCATTAGATGCATCATTAATATTGGAAGTATTATTATGAGAAGATGCAACGGCAGGAGAATCATCATCTAGAGAGATATCGAGGGTAGATTTTTCAGATGCAAAGTGAAAAGCTTCATCTACTTTAACATTTATAGATTCTACGATCGTCTTAGATTCCAAGTTAAATACTCGATATGCTCTACTATTAGTAGAATACCCCAAGAAAATCCCTTCGTCACTTCGTGAGTCAAACTTTCCAAGATTTTCACGGTCACGTAAAATGTAACACCGACTCCCGAAGATGCGAAAATATTTGATGTTGGGTTTTCTACCACACCATAGTTCATATGGTGTATTTAACGTTCCCGGGCGCAAAAACACTCGATTAATGACATAGACAGCGGTGTTCACAGCTTCAGCCCAAAAATGTAGCGGTAAATTCCGGCTATGAAGCATCACACGCGCCATCTCTTGAACAACCCTGTTTTTGCGCTCAACAACACCATTCTGCTGAGGTGTATAGGGTGCTGAGAATTCATGTTTTATGCCGTTGGAAGTGCAAAAAAAAACAATGAATTTGGAATTTATGAATTCTCCACCCCTATCACTCCTAACACGAATGATCTTTTCATTCTTTTCAATCATAATACGATGGCAAATCTCATGAAAAGAGTCAAACGTATCAGCTTTCTCTCTTAAAAATGCTACCCAAGAAAACCTAGAGAAATCATCAACCAATAAGAAAATATACCATTTACCTCCCAAAGATGGTTGACGGGTCGGCCAAAAGAAAGGAAAAAAAAATAGTCTACATAAACTACACAACTTTTAATCATAGAACGATTAAAGACAAGGAAGGATTTCACCTTTGCATACCCAAACCTATTGAGTTTTGGAGTATGTCGGCAATGGTTGAGAAATTTTCCTTGATGAAGACGTTTTGTCTGATTGATCTTTTTCTTTTGTCATCGTCTTGTTTGGAGTACTACCAACGTTCTTTTCTTTTGAAAAATCCTTCTTTGAATTCCGGGGAGTGAACTTATTGGTAGCAGTTGCAAGATGTGGTTGATTTGATCTTTGAGCTCCAATCTTGCAATTTCTTTCAATGTGCCCGACAAAATTACAACGAAAACATACCTTTGTGCATGACGATTCTGAAAAGGATGAAGTAGGCTTGTTGTCGTTGGTTGTCATGAATTCCGGTGTCGGAGGAGGAGATACCGACTGAGGCACAAAGACTGTCCCAACTGAACTAAAATTGTCTTCAGTTCGATTGTATCCGAGGCCGAACTTGTTTGTTTGACCAAGACCAAGAAGTTTATCCAACTTACTCCTTCCAGAAGAAAATTGCTGTAAGTCATCCTTGAGTTGGCAAATGGTCTCTGTCATTTCCAATTTTTTCCCGTCGGGCCTCGCCGTAGAGCTTCAAGAAGTAGTTCGCTTTGTTCACCATATCTATATAATTCTTCTCGAGTTGCTCATTGGACTCTTGAAGGGAAACATTTGCTTTTATCAGATTATCCCTTTCCACTTCAAGATCGGTCGAGAGAGAAGTTACCCTTTTTACTTCTTCTTCGAGATCCTGCAATCTCCCTCTCAACCCCTTGTTTTGCTTAGCCGGTTTCTTTGAATCCCGTAAAGGTCTGTGATAGGCTAAAGCAAAATCTTCACCTTCCGAATCATCCGATTCGTTGTCCGTTGCAATCTTTTCAACAGTGGAGTTGGACAACGACTCGGATGTACTTGCCATAAAGCACATGAAGGGTGAAGATATGGACGCGTGGAATGCCGTGGAGCTCTTTTCTTCATCACTTGAAGACGACTCATTTGACGTTGAGTTGTCATCCCAAGTGACGACTTGCATCGCCTTCTTCTTTGCCGGATACTTGTTGGGACACTCCGTTGCAATGTGGCCGTAGCCTCGACATTTGAAGCATTGTAGTTGTCCCTCTGAACTTTTCTTATCCTTTGAGAAGTTCTCTTGCTTTCTTGACTTGTAACTTGAAGTACCCTTGCCTTTGTTCGACTTTCCGAAGGATGGAGATTTACTTGAATTACCCCTTCGAAAGTTGCGGCGAAACTTCCTTGTCAAGAGAGCGAGCTGCTTCTCAAATTCCTCCATAGAAAGGTTCTCGTCATCGTCTGAGGAGGATGTATCCGCGTCTTCTTCCTTAGTTGTTTTCAACGCATAACCTGAAGACTTAGAAGTGGATGCCTTTCCAGAAGAATTGTTAGTAGTAAACGTCATTTCATATGTTTGTAATGAACCAACTAATTCTTCTACACGTATTTCGTCCGGGTGTTTAATAGTTTCAATGGCTGTAACCTTTGGGCGAAATCGTTCAGGAAGAGTTCTTAAGATCTTTCTTACAATCTTAAATTCTGGAATCTTCTCTCCCAGGTTAGCACATGAGTTTACGATGTCTTGCAATCGTGTATAGTAGTCCATGAAAGATTCATTTTCTGCCATCAAGATAGAGTCAAACTTGCTCGTAAGCATTTGCAGTTTCTGAATCTTCACGAGGTTAGTTCCCTCATGTGTAACCTGAAGAACATCCCAGATTTCTTTCGCAGTCTCACACGCCGAGACGCGAGAGAATTCAGTTTGAGATAAGGCATTAAAAATAGCATTAATTCCCTTGCCATTGTAAGAAGATGAATCTAACTCTTCCTTGGTCCATTTCGACCTAGGTTTTAAGGTGCGAACATCAGAGATAATTTCAGTTGGATTAGACCATCCTAATTCAATTGATTGCCACACCCTTTCGTCGATGGAAATTAAAAAGGCTTTCATTCGTACTTTCCAGTACGCATAATTTGTTCCATCAAAGAAAGTGGGTCGATTGATGTTTCCACATTCAACCATTGTTTACAACCCTATTCCCGCTCTGATACCACTTGTTGGGTTATATGTAATAAGGATCTAAATAGGGAAAAAAACACCTAGAGGGGGGTGAATAGGTGTAAACGTATAAACACTCAAAAATCGTTGCGATAAAAACCCAATGCGGAAATAAAAGATAACTCGCAAGATTTTTACGTGGAAAACTCCATCACCGGAGTAAAAAACCACGGGACCGATAACACGGCGAAATCCACTAGAATTAAAACACGTACAAGGTGATTTACCGTACACACTTACGACTCAACCTTTTCCATACGCTCCTAGAGGATCTTCTCCGCTCGCTCCACGACGCTTCTCGAATCCACGATCTGCGCCCAACGCCGAATCCACGGCATCCAACGTCGAATCCACGACGTCCGACCGAGTCCTCGGTCTTCACCCAATAGCACCCTTCGAATCCACGAACGTGCCTCGCTCCGAATCCACGAGAGCGGTTGAACCTTGAATCCACAAGGACACGCGAATCCACGCGCCGATTTTTGGGGTAAATCGTTGTTTTTGGTGGTGATGATCCGCCGAATACTTAGATCAAAGATAGATCGGAAATACCATCTAAGTATTCATTAGTTTGATTCAACTCAAGATGTGAGTATGAAAACCTAGAATCAAACTAATCAATATAGATGAAGAAACATAGAGTATTCTCTAATGATTTCCTTTCTTCTCTATATGTGGATCTAGAGCCGTATAAAATAAGATATGAATATGACGGCTATGTTCCTTAACCCTAGAAAAGGAGTCATAGGGTCTATTTATAGGTTAGAAACCCTAGGAAGGAGATAAGAATCAAAAACCTACCATTTCTGGAAATTTTACGGACGGCGATCCGGATCGGATTAGCTGTGATCCGGATCGTCGTAACGAGTCAGGTAGTTCCAGAAAAACGAAGGTTCGGGATCCGGATCGAAGTGCTTGATCCGGATCGTTCATACAGTTCACCAAACCTCAACGTTCAGGATCCGGATTGCGAAGCCTGATCCGGATCGTTCAAGGAAAATGGTAAACTCAGTGTTCGGGATCCGGATCAAGAGAGGCTACGATCCGGATTGAACTGGTGTATGAACGAACCACCTTCGGGATCCGGATTGAACAACCTGATCCGGATCCTGAACATGTCCCAAGTCCAGTTTTTGATTTTTATGCAATGAAAGATTCTTCCAAGTGTTTCTCCACTACAAGAAGTATTCGGATCACACAAAATCTTTAGTTAAACATACCTGATCCTTTTGAATTCTTCTTTCTTGAGATTGAGTTAAATGATCCAACTTTCTTCACCTTCAATCTTCAAGACTTGAAACTTTCACGAAACTACGCCAACTCAAATTCCGTAACACGTACCTACACCTTGGTTATCACATTGGTTAGTTGCTAGTGGCATTGTCTTCTGTGGATGTTGGACACCGACTTCCGTGGTTAAAGTCGTTTTTCTCTGATACCATATAATCTGTCACGCCCCGGAGGTTCTAAATGAGCGGAAGAAAACGTGTATATATTTTTTTTGAAATAACCTCGCCCACCGGTGCGCGCCAGACCAGCCACATATACAAATTCACCCCACAAACGGACGGAGTCTACTTTGTATATGCACGGCGTCTCAATTACAACACATACTTTAAACAAGTAGTCCCAATGAAACCAAACGGAGAGATCACACTTAATCACAACCTCAATTACTACAACAAGATTGAAAGGATAAATCCACAGGTTTGGAAAATAGTGTCCATACGACACCCGGTTTTAAAAACATTTTCGCAGATCTCTTTTAGGCGGCAACATAACTTGAAAGGATAAATCCACAGGTTTGGAAAGCGATGCCCACACGACACTTAGTTTGAAAATATTTTCGAAGTCATTTTGTTATTTGAAATCATGCCGCATACAAGTATAAGATAACGCAATAAAGATGTCACCACTAAGTTAGGATCTCAACCCAACATCCACAATTGTTCCACCAACAAATAATCACTAACCTACTAAGCAAAAGCAAAAGAGATAACCGAAAGTAAATAAGACGTATGACTGCCTCAAGCGGCTAAGGTCCTCTAAACGCAGTCTCACCATCGTCCCGGTTCCCACCCTTGTTCGGACCTGTCACAGTTTGGGGAGTCAGTGACAAATAAAGTAGATGAAAACAGGTAATGCTATAAAAACTGTAGTAAACAAACCGATACACCAGAGCATTCCACTTCCCCCTCACGAATCACTATATTCCCTCTCAAAATCATGCTGGGCACCTACCCCAGAGCTACTCCGCTGGCCTCTTGGTGCTTTTAACCCCTCCACTGCCCAAGTTGCAGTCGCCTCACCGTGAGGGGTCCCCATTATCACACATTGTGGGGTACACGGGTCAACGTACCATCTTTTCGGAAAAATACACCATGTGCAGTGGCCAAACCGCCGGTGTGCGTGTAAGCAATCATGAGCATAAATGCCCGGCGTGTAATAATGCACCGCGACCTTCGTCGCCACAGTTAGAAATAAAAGAGCGGGATTCTCTTGCAATGGGGTTAGATAGTTCAGAAAAGATACATCTACTTTATTTTCACAAGTTACAATGGGAACGACTATACACCGAAATACCATAAAGTACCCACCTCAAATCGCGTCGATCGAAACTCCGAAAATCGACCTGTACCTTCGGACGACACCCGGACCTAAAAGAAAGTCCCCCAATAGGGCATAATAGGTAAGATACGACTCTCATAAAGAAAACACGACTCCGAAAGCACAAACAAAAGGACTAATGACTCGACGTGGCGGCGGCGACGACGGTGGCGACGAAGCGACCCCCGCGCGGCACGCACACCACGTGCGGTGCAGCCTCGTGGGCGCCTGCCCGCGCGGCGCATGCGGTGGCAGCGCGGGCACCAGCCCCGCGCTGCGCAAGCGGCGCGGCCGCGCGGGCACCAGCCCCTTGCGGCGCATGCGGCGGCCGCGCGGGCACCAGCCCCGCGCGGCGCATGCGGCGCAGCCGCGCGGGCACCAGCCCCGCGCGGCGCATGCGGCGGCCGCGCGGGTCCTTGCCCCGCGCGGGTACCTGTCTTTGGAGAGTAGCAGTAGCGGTACCCCTTCATTGGAGATCTATTAGTACAGTCAGCAGTTGGTTTATTTGTTTTTACAATTGAGAGACATTTGTATTGTTAGGATCTGACTTGTACTGAGAGCCTGTACCCTGATGTGTCATTTCTGTTTACCTCCCTGTAGAGTCTTGTTAAGGAATTTGTCTTGGCGTATTTCGTAAAAGTGTTTAAGTCTTGAAGATTGAAGATGACGAAGCTTGGATCATATACCTCAATCTCAAGAAAGAAGAATTCAAAAGGATCAGGTAAGTTTAACTAAACAATCTTGGTGATCCGAACACTTCTTATAATGTAGAAACACTTGGATGGGTTTTTAATCGCATAAAAATAAAAAATTGGACATGTTATATGTTCAGGATCCGGATCAGAGTACTACAGTCCGGACCCAGAACATAGGTTAGTTCATGCGCAAATCCAGTCCGGAACACACCTGTTTCAGTCCGGACCCCGAACGTGGAATTTGCAAAAATTACATGAACAGTCCGGACATTGGTTACTTCAGTCCGGACCCCGAATGTTGTTTTCTGGAAAAGTTCTGTTTATTGACGACAGTCCGGATCACACTTATTCCAGTCCAGACTATCGACCCAAAAATTTCCAGATAAGGTTAGTTTTTGATTCTTATCCTCTTCCAATGGTTTCTAACCTATAAATAAACCCTAATTCTATCTTTTAGGGCAATCCACAATAAGTTTTTTATCTCTGTAAATGAACGAGGAAAATAAACGGATGAAAAACTTATAGATCCACATATAGAGAAGAAAGAAAATAACTAGATTTAATTCTATGTTTCTTCATCTATATTAATTAATTTGATTCTAGCTTTTCATACTCAGATTTTGAGTAGAATCAAATTAATGAATACTTAGATGGCATTTCCGATCTATCTTTGATCTAAGTATTCGGCGGATCATCACCACCAACAAAACAACGATTTTCCCCAAAATCGGCGCGTGGATTCGCGTGGCCTTGTGGATTCAAGGTCCTACCGCTCTCGTGGATTCGGAGCGAGGTACGTTCGTGTGATCGAGACATACTACCTGGTGGAGACCGTGGATTCGGTCAGACGTCGTGGACTTGACGTTGGACGCAATGGATTCGGCGTTGGACGCACATCGTGCATTCGAGGCGCGTTGCGGAGAGAGCGGAGAAGATCTACTAGGTGCGTATGGAAAAAGGTTGAGTCATGTGTGAGTACGTAATATCACCTTTGTACGTGTTATAATTCTAGTGGATTTCACCGTGTGATCGGTCCCATGGTTTTTCTCCTGTGATGGAGTTTTCCACGTAAAATATCTGCGTGTTATTTATTTTTCCGCATTGGGTTTTATTACGCAAAGATTTTTGAGTGTTTATCGTTTACACCTATTCACCCCCCTCTAGGTGTTTTTTCCCCTATTTAGATCCATATTATACATAACCCAACAAGTGGTATCAGAGCGGGAATAGGGTTGTAAACAATGGTTGAAGGTGGAAACATCAACAGACCCCCGTTCTTCGATGGAACAAACTATGCCTACTGGAAAGTACGGATGAAAGCATTTTTAATTTCCATCGACGAACGGGTGTGGCAATCAATCGAGTTAGGATGGTCAAATACAACTGAAATTATTGTTGATGTTCACACCATCAAACCTAGGTCGAATTGGACCAAGGAAGAAATTGACTCATCTTCTTACAATGGCAAAGGAATTAATGCCTTATTTATTGCTTTGTCGCAAACTGAGTTCTCTCGCATCTCGGCATGTGAGACTGCGAAAGAAATCTGGGATGTTCTACAAATTACACATGAGGGAACAAACCTCGTGAAGATTCAAAAACTGCAAATGCTTACGAGCAAGTTTGACTCTATTTTCATGGCAGAAAATGAATCTTTCACAGATTACTATACGCGATTGCAAGACATCGTGAATACATGTGCTAACTTGGGAGAGAAAATTCCAGAATTTAAAGTTGTAAGAAAGATTTTAAGGATTCTTCCTGAAAGATTTCGTTCCAAGGTTACGGCCATTGAAACTATTAAACACCCGGACGAAATCCGTATAGAAGAATTAGTTGGTGCACTTCAAACATATGAAATGACATTTCCTACTAACTATTCTTCTGGAAAGGCATCCTCTTCTAAGTCTTCAGGTTTTGCGTTGAAAACAACAAAAGAAGAAGACGCGGATTCATCCTCCGCAGACGACGACGAGAACCTATCTATGGAGGATTTTGAGAAGCAGCTTGCTCTCTTAACAAAAAAATTTCGCCGAAACTTTCGAAGGGGTAATTCAAGTAAAACTTCATCCTTCGTAAAGTCGACGAAAGGCAAAGGTTCTTCAAGCTACAAGTCAAGAAAGAAAGAGAGTTTTTCGAAGGATAAGAAAAGCTCAGAGGGACAAATCCAATGCTTCAAGTGCCGAGGATATGGCCATATCTCAACGGAGTGTCCCAATAAGAATCCGTCGAAGAAGAAAGCGATGCAAGCCGTCACTTGGGATGACACCTCAACGTCGAATGAGTCATCTTCCAGTGATGAAGAAAACAACGCAACGGCGTTCCACGCGTCCACAACTTCACCTTTCGTGTGCTTTATGGCAAGTACATCCGATTCCTTGTCCAACTCCTCCCAAGTTGAAAAGAATGCAACGGACAACGAATCAAGTAATTCCGAAGGTGAAGACTTTGCTTTTGTCTACCATAAACTTTTAAAGGATTCAAAGAAACTGGCAAAGCAAAACAAGGGTTTGAGAGGGAGATTGCAGGATCTCGAAGAAGAAGTAAAAAGGGCAACTTCTCTCTCAAACGCTCTTGAAGTGGAAAGGGATAACTTGATCAAAGTAAATGTTTCCCTTCAAGAGAAAAATGAGCATTTCGAGAAGGAACACGTAAAACTGGTGGATAAAGCAAGTTACTTCTTGAAGCTCTACTCCGAGGCTCGACAGGAAAAGATGGAAATGACGAAGACCATTTTCCAACTTAAGGATGATTTAAAGCGATTTTCTTATGGAAGGAGCAAGTTGGATAAGATGCTTGGTCTTGGTCAAACGAACCGTTTCGGCCTTGGATACAATCGAACTGTAAACAGTCCTAGTTCGGTTGGAACAGTTTTTGTGCCCCAGTCGGTATCTCCTCCTCCGACGACGGAATTCACTGGATACAACGACAACAAACCTACCTCACCTACTTCTGGTTCATCAAGTACAAAGGTATGTTTTCGTTGTGGTTTTGCAGGGCACATACGAAGAAATTGCAAGATTGGAGCGAAGAGATCACATCAAGCACCTCTTGCAACAACTACCAAAAAGGTGATTCCCCGGAAATCAAAGGAGAACTTTTCAAAGGAAAAGAGCCTTGGTAGTTTATCTAACAAGACGACGTCATCAAAGAAAAGCAATCAATCAAACAAGATGCTTTCACCAAGGAGAATAACTTCACATTCATTGCCGACGCAGTCCAAAAAGGTTTGGGTGCGCAAAGGTGAAATCTTCCCTTGTCTTGTCATTCATACTTCTTTGCATGCTTATGACAATTCGTCTTGTTATCTGGATAGTAGATGTTCCCGTCACATGACCGGTGACAAAAACAGTTTTCAAACTTTAGAGAAAATCTCCGGAGGACTTGTAGTTTTCGGAGACGGTCGTTCTTCTAAAATTGTTGGAAAAGGAACAATTGCTATTCCAGAAGGCCCGGTTTTGAACAATGTTTTATTTGTTGAAGGCCTTAAGACTAACCTTATTAGTATCAGTCAACTTTGTGACAATGGTTTTTCAGTTAATTTTTCTTCTGCGGAATGTATTGTAACTGATAAGGACCATGTATTCTTTTTGAAAGGGGTTAGATCTGAAAATAATTGCTATGTAGTTCCAAATAAAATTTCTGAAAAGTGTAACCTAGTTTCTTTAAATAATGAAACTCTTTGGCATGAAAGACTAGGTCACATAAATTTTTAAAGAACTAGCAAGGATTTCAAATAAAGACGTGGTTAAGGGGTTCCTAAACTTTCTTTTAAAAAAAACATTGTGTGTGGAGGTTGTCAAAAGGGAAAACAATCAAAGGCTGCACACAAGAACTTGAATCACGTTGGTACCAACCGGCCCTTAGAATTACTGCACATGGACTTAATGGGCCCGACTCGTCAACCATCCTTGGGAGGTAAATGGTATATTTTTCTTTTGGTTGATGATTTCTCTAGATATTCATGGGTAACATTTTTAAAAGAGAAAGCGGATACTTTCGACTATTTTCATGAGGTTTGTCATCGTATTATGATTGAAAGAAATGAAAAGATCGTTCGTGTTCGAAGTGATAGAGGTGGAGAATTCATTAATTCTAAATTCATTGATTTTTGCAGTTCCAACGGCATAAAACATGAATTCTCAACACCCTATACACCTCAGCAGAATGGTGTAGTCGAGCGCAAAAACAGGGTTGTTCAAGAGATGGCGTGTGTTATGCTTCACAGCCGGAGATTACCGTTACATTTTTGGGATGAAGCTGTGAACACCGCCGTCTATGTAATTAATCGAGTGTATTTGCGCTCGGGAACTTTAAATACACCATATGAGCTATGGTTTTGTAGAAAACCGAATATCAAATATTTTCGTATCTTTGGGAGTCGCTGTTACATTTTACGCGATCGCGAAAATCTTGGTAAATTTGACTCTCGAAGTGACGAAGGGATGTTCATGGGTTATTCTACAAACAGTAGAGCATATCGGGTATTTAATCTGTAATCTAAAACGATGGTAGAATCTATTAATGTTAAAGTTGATGAAGCTTTTCATTTTGCATCTGATAAATCTACCCCTGATATGTCTCTAGATGATGATACTCCTGTAAATGCATCTTCTCATAATAATTCTTTCGATAAAGTTGATGCATCTAATGGTTCTTCAAGTTTATCTGATATGCAGGAATCATCTTATGTACCTCCGAGTACTCCATTACCTCAAACGCTACGTATCTCTAAGGATCATCCGGAATCAAATATTATTGGAGACCCACAAGAAGGAGTCAGGACTCGGAGACAGTTGGTTTGTGGAGTCGCTTGTTACGTCTCCATGGTAGAACCAAAGTGTCGGGTTATGTTATAATATAGGATCTAAATAGGGGAAAAACCACCTAGAGGGGGGGTGAATTGGTGTAAACGATAAACACTCAAAAATCTTTGCGTAATAAAACCCAATGCGGAAATGAAAAATAACACGCAAGATTTTTACGTGGAAAACTCCATCACAGGAGTAAAAAACCACGGGACCGATAACATGGTGAAATCAACTAAGATTAAACACGTACAAAGGTGATATAACGTACTCACACACGACTCAACCTTTTTTCATACACTCCGAGTTGATCTTCTTCGCTCGCTCCGCAACGCGCCTCGAATCCACGATTTGTGTCCAACGCCGAATCCACGGCGTCTAACGTCGAGTCCACGAAGTCTGACCGAATCCACGGTCTCCACCAGGTAGTACGTCTCGATCACACGAACGTACCTCGCTCCGAATCCACGAGAGCGGTAGCACCTTGAATCTGTTGGGTCGTATATAATACGGATCTAAATAGGGGAAGAAACACCTAGAGGGGGGTGAATAGGTGTAAACGTATAAACACTCAAAAATCGTTGCGATAAAAACCCAATGCGGAAATGAAAATAGCTCGCAAGATTTTTACGTGGAAAACTCCATCACAGGAGTAAAAAACCACGGGACCGATAACACGGCAGAAATCCACTAGAATTAAAACACGTACAAGGTGATTTACCGTACACACTTACGACTCAACCTTTTCATACGCTCCTAGAGGATCTTCTCCGCTCGCTCCAGACGCTTCTCGAATCCACGATCTGCGCCCAACGCCGAATCCACGGCGTCCAACGTCGAATCCACGACGTCCGACCGAATCCACGGTCTTCACCCAATAGCACCCTTCGTATCCACGAACGTGCCTCGCTCCGAATCCACGAGAGCGAATGAACCTTGAATCCACAAGGACACGCGAATCCACGCGCCGATTTTGGGGTAATCGTTGTTTTTGGGTGGTGATGATCCGCCGAATACTTAGATCAAAGATAGATCGGAAATACCATCTAAGTATTCATTAGTTTGATTCAACTCAAGATGTGAGTATGAAAACCTAGAATCAAACTAATCAATATAGATGAAGAAACATAGAGTATTCTCTAATGATTTCCTTTCTTCTCTATATGTGGATCTATAGCCGTATAAGATGATATATGAAAATGACGGCTATGTGGATTGACCCTAGAAAGAAAGACATAGGGTCTATTTATAGGTTAGAAACCCTAGGAAGGAGATAAGAATCAAAAACCTGCCATTTCTGGAATTTTACGGACGGCGATCCGGATCGTGATAACTGAGATCCGGATCGTCATAACGAAACAGCCAATTCCAGAAAAACGAAGGTTCGGGATCCGGATCATGTGACTACGATCCGGATCGTTCATACAGTTCACCAAACATCAACGTTCGGGATCCGGATTGCGAAGCAAGATCCGGATCGTTCAAGGTAGATGGTAAACTCAACGTTCGGGATCCGGATCAAGAGACTACGATCCGGATTGCGTCGATGTATGAACGAACCACCTTCGGGATCCGGATCGAACAGCCTGATCCGGATCCTGAACATGTCCCAAGTCCAGTTTTTGATTTTTATGCAATGAAAGATTCTTCCAAGTGTTTCTACACTACAAGAAGTATTCGGATCACACAAATTCTTTAGTTAAACATACCTGATCCTTTTGAATTCTTCTTTCTTGAGATTGAGTTAAATGATTCAACTTTCTTCACCTTCAATCTTCAGGACTTGAAACTTTCACGAAACTACGCCAACTCAAATTCCGTAACAATCTCCCCCTTTGGCGGTTTCGTGACAAAACATAGATCCACTAAAGAAAATTCAAAAAAAAATATTTTTGTTGCTATCACCATACAACAAAAATTTACAATGGAGATCCAAAATACAATACATGAGTTAAACTCCTAAAACAGACTCTAGACTTAGACATCTGTACTCTCTGCAAAAAGAAATCATTCTTGACAAAAGAAATCGTTAGATACCTCAAGAATTTTGTATCATTCAAAAACCACAAACAGAGATGAAGTTTAAACTCATTTATACTTACCATGACATTTATATTCAGATATGTAAACTGATCATAGTTAAAAAAAAAACACCAACATATCTTCTTTGCACGTAAAAACCAAATGTCATGAACATGTTTGTGACACTACTTATATATATATAGATATGTAATTGATCAGAGTTAAGAACCAACATATCTTCTATGCAATCAAAAACCAAGTGTCACAAACTTGTTAGTGAACATCAACTTGTTAGTTATATTACATGCCCAAATAGTTAGCAAATAGTTAGTCGAGGCATGCATTCATACAGCTGAAAAACCTCAAGTTGAGAATGGAAGTTGGAGTAATACTTACCTTGATATTCATCCAGTTTTCATATCAAACATTGTTCACTTACCTTGATGTTTCATGCAGTCAACATTGTTCAAAGTTCTCTCTAACTCTCTCCCCCTTTTTGTCACAAAACAAAGCCAAAATGTAGTTAAGACTACGAAATGTTAGGAGAGTGAAAAAGTTCCAATAAAACGTAAAACCTGAGAACTAAGCTAAAAGTAAGTATAAGACTAAATCCTAAAATCAAAATCCTGCACAAAAAGAAAAGAAAAAAAAATGAGTCAAAAGTAATCAGATGTCAGAATCTGAGTCTTCAGAGCTTGTGCAACCCATCTTAGAGAGTATCTTTCGCATCCGTTTGTCCATTGAATTGATCTTCTTCGTTATTGTAATGTGAGCTGCCGTGGAAATCTCAAGCTCATTGGTAATTCTTTGTTGTTCCTTCAAAATTTGTTCTTGCTTAACAGATAGTCGCTGTTGTTCCTTGATAATCGATGTCATTGATGCTTCATCATCTGTGCTGGGTGCTTGTCGAGATGGTGATGCGTTAGTGTTTGTACTGTGCTTCGTTCCAGATGCAGGAACTGGAGTGACATGCGGCAACTTATGGAGGGATTTGACAATGGTAGACTCATCTATCATGCTCAGACATTGATGATAAGTTGTTGAAGTAATGTCAACCTGAAATTTCTTTAAAATCCTCATTATAATCAAGGGAAATGGAATTCTCCCAGTGGGATGAGGATGCTCAACATATCGCGTCATTCTATTCCAGATAATGTACGGAATGTTGATATTCAATGCCGTTGCCTCTGATGGATGTCCTATAAGATACAAAAACAACAACCGGTCCCATCTCACAACCTTTGTCTGCATATTTGGAAGTATATTGTAACATGTGATGAAGTTTAAGAAGCGATATTCAAGACGAAGTTCTTTAGACCGAACAGATTTTTCGGTTGATTGTGTTCCCTCGAGACAAATTCCCTCTATAACTTTTTGCCATAATGTGTTTGTCAAATTTACCCCCTTCAAGTAGTGAACTCCTTTCTTGCTGGCTTCCATTCCCAAAACCTCGCCAATCAATTCTGGAGTAATCATAAACCTTGTGCCTTGGATATTCGTGTAGAACTCCATAGGACCGTTCTCAGACTCTCGAAGATGCCGTGCATTAGTATAGAAGGTCCTCACAAGATGCAAACAGTAGCCAAGAGTTTCTGGGAAACGACATACTTGAATAAGGTTGGCTTGTTCAATCAGAAGACCAAAACCAGGGGAGTGACCTTGCAGAGCCTCAATGTTAACATGCCTTTCACCAATGCATTCGCGATGTGCAAAGGCTCGAAGACGATCAGTGTTAACGAATACTTCTTCCAAGCGATGTGGGGAGTCAGGAGCTATCGGCGTGTCAACATTATTGTCCTGTCGTAGCCTACGGCGTTTAGTTATTCTCTTTCTTTTCAAGGAGATGGTTGGTGCTACCACTGATGCTTTTCCTGGTACCTTAGTTGCCTTTTCTTTTGGTTTAACAGACGCCTTTCTCCTTGAACCATCAGACGGTTCTTGTTCATACATTGAGTCATCATCATCCGTCAATGCCGCCCAGTCAATCTCATGACAATCTACCTCTGTGTCACTGACCTCGACAAATTCACCTTTTTGTTGGAGGTTCTTGGCCCTCTTTAGTTTATTTGTAGGGCGAGTGTGTACCATTGAGACCAGGAGAAGGATTAACCAAGAGAAACACATTGAATTAAGTGCCATTGATCAAAGTGCTTGAGTTCAGAAGGTGTCCTGTGAAAACCAACTCAAGAACACAAAAAATTCTTAGTTTTCAAAAATTTGAAAAATTGTATCCAAAGAATCATTATCATGTAGAGAGACTAAGAATCAAATTAGTTTTGCAAAAGGACTTTTAAAAATAGATCAATTGCATGAATTTCGAAAATCCTTATTATATGCCCTAAAACCGAAATTTTAGAAATCGAAGCCTAAAAATCCGTTAATCAGGAGAAAACCTAGCATATAATCAAAACTAAACAACCCAGAGTTCTTATTTCAAAAGAAATTTGATCAAAAACCATCCACAAACAAAATCGATCCAAGAATTTCGTACGTTTGAGGAGGAAGAAAGAAAAACGGTGAAAAAACTGAGATTTTGATCAATAAAACTTACTTGGAACTGAAGAACCTGAGTTTGAAAGCTTCCAGGAAGGATGAAATCTAGAGAGAGAGGCTCTGGAAACTTCGGAACAAAAGATTGGAGTAAAGAAATCAAAAACCCCTTTCGTTCCTTATAAAACCTAGCCGCGATCCGGATCAGTTCATAACTGCGATCCGGATCGGCTACCCGCAGTGAGAAACTGCGTTCGGGATCCGGATCGGCAGGTCCAATCCGGATCGTCAGCCCGCAGGAGAAAACCTGCGTTCGGGATCCGGATCACCTTGCCCGATCCGGATCGGCCCCAACTTTTTCTTCAGAAAGATTTCAGAGAAATTCAAGAAAATCCAGAAAAAGATTGTAAGCACAAATGTGTATCAACTTTAAACAAAAAGCATCGTTTCACACAACAAGAATTAGATTATGCCAAATCTATCAGTAATATCCAAAAATGAAACGAAAATTTACAAAGATTAAATCCCTTAAAGTTGAACACCTTCAATCACATCTAACTTGATCTTATGAGTAATGCCTTTATCAAATCATCAATTCAGTAAAGAAAATGAAATACAAAGATCAATAGATGTTTGAAATCCCAAATATGGTAGATAATATTTCTAGACAATCTGTTGAAGAGAGTGGCTCTTTGAGCATCTTTCTTTAAAATCCCACCTTATACCAACCTTGAAATTTGACAGAGTCAAGTATTTCAACATGCATTTTACTTAATCAAAAATTTGAACAACCATGCTTGGTATACATGTGGTAGCTGCACACAATACTCGGACGACCGAGGTGGTAGCTCTTTCCTCCATGTGGTGGTAGTTTTCACACTCCTCATTGGGATGTAACTCTTTCCACATCTTTTGAGCATTTTACATTATCTTTGACTCCCCCTCAATTGGCTATCAATTATTTAAGATATAAAGTATTCAACCAAAAATTGATCTCGATTTCATACTCGACTAAACAGTCAAATAAGATAATGACTATACCAAGAGATCATTGAGAGAGAGAAATTGACTTTGATCACTTTAGAAGATGATTTAATTAACATAAACGATCATTGCAACAAAGAAATATTATGATGGCAAAAGCATAATAAATTTCTAAATGTGCGAAAAGATGCAATTAAAGTCAATTATGATCTATGCTCAATTAATGTCCTATGTACAAACATAGATAAAGAACAAAACAAAAACAAATACAAAACCTATCCTAAGCAAAGATTTCAAAAAGAAGATTATTTCAAGGAAAGCATCCCAATTGCTTTTCGTAAATGAATAAAACGTTTTTGATCCAAAGGTTTTGTTAGAATGTCAGCTAATTGATCCTCAGTTGAAATATATGAAAGTTGAAGAGTATTTGATTCAACTAGCTCTCTAAGAAAATGATATCTAAGTTCAATATGTTTTGTTCTAGAGTGCAACACAGGGTTTTTAGAAATGTTAATTGCACTTGTGTTGTCACAAAGAATTGTTACCGAAGATGCTGAAATGCGGAAGTCACTCAATACGTTTTTCATCCAAATGAGTTGAGTTGAGCAACTTCCAGCTGAAATGTATTCCGCTTCGGCAGTCGAGAGTGCTATGCAATTCTGCTTTTTACTGTGCCATGCAACAAGGCAATGGCCAAGATAGAAGCATGCACCACTCGTGCTTTTCCGATCATCCACTGATCCTGCCCAATCGGCATCTGAGTATCCAACAATGTCCAGACTTGTTCCCATAGGATACCAAATTCCAAAATTAATTGATCCTTTGATGTACCGGATGATCCGTTTCACCGCTTTCAGGTGAACCTCCTTTGGTGCTGATTGATATCTCGCGCAAATCCCAACACTAAAGGATATATCCGGGCGACTAGCCGTGAGGTAAAGTAGACTTCCAATCATACTTCTATACAGTTTCTCGTCTACATTCTCACTATGTGATTCACTTCCAAGTCCCTTGTGGCTAGTTCCCATTGGAGTTGGAAAATCTTTACAATTTTCTAGATCAAACTTTTTGACCAACTCCAGTGCATACTTGGATTGACTCAAGTGAATACCTTCATCATTTTGTTTAATTTGCAATCCAAGAAAATAAGACAGCTCGCCCATCATGGACATCTCAAATTCGCTTTCCATGGTCTCCGCGAATTTAGAAGCATCATTATCTTTTGTTGCACCAAATACAATGTCATCGACATAGATTTGTGCTACAATGAAATTATTTTGATAATGCTTCACAAAGAGAGTCCTGTCAGCTCCCCCTCGAGTATAGCCCTTCTCCAAAAGGTGCTTTGTTAACCTTTCGTACCATGCTCGCGGTGCTTGTTTCAGACCGTAAAGAGCCTTTTTCAAACGAAAAACATGGTTAGGTTGTTTATGATCTACAAAACCTTTCGGTTGAGCTACATAAACTTCCTCATTTAAAAACCCATTTAGAAATGCGCTCTTGACGTCCATTTGAAATAATTTGATTTTAAAATGACAAGCAATAGCAAACAATATACGAATGGACTCGAGTCTAGCTACAGGGGCGAAAGTTTCGTCAAAGTCTATACCTTCTACTTGAGAGTAGCCTTGAGCAACTAGTCGTGCCTTGTTCCTGATGATAGTACCATCTTCATCTTTCTTGTTCTTGAAGATCCATTTGGTACCTATCACATTATGTTGCTTTGGAGGCTTCGTTAATTCCCAGACTTTGTTTCGCTCAAATTGATGGAGCTCTTCCTGCATTGCTTTAATCCAGTAGTCATCCTGAAGAGCTTCATCTATTGTCTTTGGTTCGATTAAAGATACATAGCAAGCAAATCCGCAAACCAACTGCCTTCGAGTTCTAACTCCTTCTTGTGGATCTCCAATGATGTTCGATTCCGGATGATCCTTGGAGATTCGTAGCGTTTGTTGAAACGGAGTACACGGAGGTACACGAGATGATTCCTGCACATCAGATAAACTAGAAGAACCATTAGATGCATCATTAATATTGGAAGAATTATTATGAGAAGATGCACTAGCAGGAGAATCATCATCTAGAGAGATATCGAGGGTAGATTTTTCAGATTCAAAATGAGAAGCTTCATCTACTTTAACGTTTATAGATTCTACGATCGTCTTAGATTCAATGTTAAATACTCGATATGCTCTGCTATTCGTAGAATAACCCAAAAAGATCCCTTCTTCACTTCGAGAGTCGAACTTTCCAAGATTTTCATGGTCACGTAAGATGTAACATCGACTCCCGAAGATACGAAAGTACTTGATATCCGGTTTTCTACTAAACCACAGCTCATATGGTGTATTCAAGGTTCCTGGGCGCAAATACACTCTGTTATAGACAGCGGTGTTCACAGCTTCAGCCCAAAAATGTAGCGGTAATTTCCGGCTATGAAGCATCACACGCGCCATCTCTTGAACAACCCTGTTTTTGCGCTCAACAACACCATTCTGCTGAGGTGTATAGGGTGCCGAGAATTCATGTTTAATGCCATTTGAAGTACAAAAGTCAATGAATTTTGAATTTATGAATTCTCCACCCCTATTACTTCTAACACGAATGATCTTTTCATTTTTTTCAATCATAATACGATGGCAAATCTCATGAAAAGAGTCAAACGTATCAGCTTTCTCTCTCAAAAATGCTACCCAAGAAAACCGAGAGAAAACATCAACCAATAAGAAAAATATACAATTTACCTTGCAAGGATGGTTGACGAGTTGGCCAAAAGAAAAAGAAGAAAAGAAAATAGTCTACACAAACTATACAAGATTTAATCGTAGAACGATTAAGGACAAGGAGGGGTTTCACCTTTGCATACCCAAACCTTTTGAGTTTTGGAGTATGTTGGTAAAGGTTGAGAGATTCTCCTTGAAGACGACGTCTTGTATGATTGATCTTTTTCCTTTGTCATCGTCTTGTTTGAGGTGCTACCAATGTTCTTTCCTTTTGAAAAATCCTTCCTTGAATTCCGGGAAGTGAGCTTATTGGTAGCAATTGCAAGATGTGGTTGATTTGTTCTTTGAGCTCCAATCTCGCAATTTCTTTCGATGTGCCCTGCAAAATTACAACGAAAACATACCTTAGATCTTGACGATCCCAAAGAGGATGAGTAGGTTTGTTGTCGTTGTTTGTCTTGAATTCCGGATGTCGGAGGAGGAGATACCGACTGAGGCACAAAGACTGTCTCACTCGAACTTGGACTGTTTCCAGTTTGAGTGTATCCGAGGCCGAACCGATTTGATTGACCAAGACCAAGGAGTCTATCCAACTTACTCCTTCCTGAAGAGAATCTGTTGTAAGTCATCCTTGAGTTGGAGAATGGTCTCTGTCATTTCCCGTCTTATCCTGTCGGCCCTCGTTGTAGAGCTTTGAAAAGTGATTCGCGTTATCCACCAGATTTGTATGTTCCTTTTCAAGTTGCTCATTGGACTCTTGAAGGGAAGCATTTTCTTTTATCAGGTTTTCCCTTTCCACTTCAAGAGCGTTTGAGAGAGAAGTCGCTCTTTTTGCTTCTTCTTCGAGATCATGCAATCTCCCTCTCAAACTCTTGTTTTGCTTAGCCACTTTCTTTGAGTCCCTCAAAAGTCTGTGGTAGGCTAAAGCAAACTCTTCACCTTCCGAATCATCCGATTCATTGTCCATTGCATTCTTTTCAACAGTGGAGTTGGACAATGATTCAGACGTACTTGCCATAAAGCACATGAATGGTGAAGATGTGGACGCGTGGAATGCCGTGGAGCTCTTTTCTTCATCACTTGAAGACGACTCATTTGACGTTGAGTTGTCATCCCAAGTGACGACTTGCATCGCCTTCTTCTTTGCCGGATACTTGTTAGGACACTCCGTTGCAATGTGGCCGTAGCCTCGACATTTGAAGCATTGCAGTTGTCCTTCTGAACTTTTCTTATCCTTTGAGAAGTTCTCCTGCTTTCTTGACTTGTGACTTGGAGTACCCTTGCCTTTGTTCCACTTTCTGAAGGATGGAGATTTGCTTGAATTACCCCTTCGAAAGTTGCGGCGAAAATTCCTTGTCAAGAGAGCGAGCTGCTTCTCAAATTCCTCCATAGAAAGGTTCTCGTCATCGTCCGAGGAGGATGTATCCGCGTCTTCTTCCTTAGTTGTTTTCAACGCATAACCTGAAGACTTAGAAGTGGATGCTTTTCCAGAAGAATTGTTAGTATTAAAAGTCATTTCATAAGTTTGTAATGAACCAACTAATTCTTCTACACGTATTTCGTCCGGGTGTTTAATAGTTTCAATGGCAGGTAACCTTTGGGCGAAATCGTTCAGGAAGAGTTCTTAAGATTTTTCTTACAATCTTAATTCTGGAATCTTCTCTCCCAGATTAGCACATGAGTTTACGATGTCTTGCAATCGTGTATAGTAGTCCGTGAAAGATTCATTTTCTGCCATCAAAATAGAGTCAAACTTGCTCGTAAGCATCTGCAGTTTCTGAATCTTCACGAGGTTAGTTCCCTCATGTGTAACCTGGAGAACATCCCAGATTTCTTTCGCAGTCTCACATGCCGAGACGCGAGAGAATTCAGTTTGAGATAAGGCATTAAAAATAGCATTAATTCCCTTGCCATTGTAAGAAGATAACTCAAACTCTTCCTTGGTCCATTTCGACCTAGGTTTTAAGGTGTGAACATCAGAGATAAGTTCAGTTGGATTAGTCCATCCTGATTCAATAGAATGCCACACCCTTTCGTCGATGGAAGATAAAAAGGCTTTCATCCGTACTTTCCAGTACGCATAATTTGTTCCATCAAAGAAAGGGGGTCGATTGATGTTTCCACCTTCAACCATTGTTCACAACCCTATTCCCGCTCTGATACCACTTGTTGGGTCGTATATAATACGGATCTAAATAGGGGAAGAAACACCTAGAGGGGGGTGAATAGGTGTAAACGTATAAACACTCAAAAATCGTTGCGATAAAAAACCCAATGCGGAAATGAAAATAACTCGCAAGATTTTTACGTGGAAAACTCCATCACCGGAGTAAAAAACCACGGGACCGATAACACGGCAGAAATCCACTAGAATTAAAACACGTACAAGGTGATTTACCGTACACACTTACGACTCAACCTTTTCCATACGCTCCTAGAGGATCTTCTCCGCTCGCTCCAGACGCTTCTCGAATCCACGATCTGCGCCCAACGCCGAATCCACGGCGTCCAACGTCGAATCCACGACGTCCGACCGAATCCACGGTCTTCACCCAATAGCACCCTTCGAATCCACGAACGTGCCTCGCTCCGAATCCACGAGAGCGAATGAACCTTGAATCCACAAGGACACGCGAATCCACGCGCCGATTTTGGGATAATCGTTGTTTTTGGGTGGTGATGATCCGCCGAATACTTAGATCAAAGATAGATCGGAAATACCATCTAAGTATTCATTAGTTTGATTCAACTCAAGATGTGAGTATGAAAACCTAGAATCAAACTAATCAATATAGATGAAGAAACATAGAGTATTCTCTAATGATTTCCTTTCTTCTCTATATGTGGATCTATAGCCGTATAAGATGATATATGAAAATGACGGCTATGTGGATTGACCCTAGAAAGAAAGACATAGGGTCTATTTATAGGTTAGAAACCCTAGGAAGGAGATAAGAATCAAAAACCTGCCATTTCTGAAATTTTACGGACGGCGATCCGGATCGTGATAACTGAGATCCGGATCGTCATAACGAAACAGCCAATTCCAGAAAAACGAAGGTTCGGGATCCGGATCATGTAACTACGATCCGGATCGTTCATACAGTTCACCAAACATCAACGTTCGGGATCCGGATTGCGAAGCAAGATCCGGATCGTTCAAGGTAGATGGTAAACTCAACGTTCGGGATCCGGATCAAGAGACTACGATCCGGATTGCGACGATGTATGAACGAACCACCTTCGGGATCCGGATCGAACAGCCTGATCCGGATCCTGAACATGTCCCAAGTCCAGTTTTTGATTTTTATGCAATGAAAGATTCTTCCAAGTGTTTCTACACTACAAGAAGTATTCGGATCACACAAATTCTTTAGTTAAACATACCTGATCCTTTTGAAATCTTCTTTCTTGAGATTGAGTTAAATGATCCAACTTTCTTCACCTTCAATCTTCAGGACTTGAAACTTTCACGAAACTACGCCAACTCAAATTCCGTAACATATTCTACAAACAGTAGAGCATATCGAGTATTTAACTTGGAATCTAAGATGATCGTAGAATCGATAAATGTTAAAGTAGATGAAGCTTTTCACTTTGCATCTGAAAAATCTACCCTCGATATCTCTCTAGATGATGATACACCTGCCATTGCATCTTCTCATGATAATACTTCCAATATTAATGATGCATCTAATAGTTCTTCAAGTTTATCTGATGTGCAGGAATCGTCTCATGTACCTCTGAGTACTCCGTTACCTCAAACTTTACGCATCTCCAAGGATCATCCTGAATCAAACATCATTGGAGACCCACAAGAAGGAGTTAGAACTCGGAGGCAGTTGGTTTGTGGATTCGCTTGCTACGTATCTTTAATCGAACCAAAGAATTTAGATGAAGCTCTTCAGGATGACTACTGGATTAAAGCAATGCAGGAAGAGCTCCATCAATTTGAGCGAAACAAAGTCTGGGAATTAACGAAACCTCCAAAGCAACACAATGTGATAGGTACCAAATGGATTTTCAAGAATAAGAAAAATGAGGATGGTACTATCATCAGGAACAAGGCACGATTAGTTGCTCAAGGCTACTCTCAAGTAGAAGGTATAGACTTTGATGAAACTTTCGCCCCTGTTGTCACGCCCCGGGGTCGAAACTGCGACCCGGGCCCGCCAAACAGATCCGCCACCTATGCCAACCTGCATAGGCGAAGCGTCCTACCTGCAAGAAAAGTACTATAACTAAACAGATATCAGAGCTATAAATGAAAATCTGCTATAACTAAAATCAATCACTGTACAACTGGAAATAAACAACACTGTCTGCCTCCCCAAAATAATAATAATACAATATCCTCGAGTACAAGCTCTAAACCCAACCGGGAGGTAACTCCAATATATATACAACAGTGTACAGTCTCTCAATACAAAATATCCTCACTACAATAGTCTCTCAAAAGAGGAAAAAGAAACAGCTAATCTACTGATGATCTCCTCTGAAGGGTACCGCTACTCTCCAACGCCGGGTAGGGATCTAGCTCGCGACTCCCTCGCCACGATCAACAACCACAGAGTCGGCAACACCCGCTAAGACTCTGCAAAACAAAGGAGAGGAGAGAAAAAGAGGGGGGAAACCCCCAAAGGGTGTGAGAACTACACCAAAAAGGGAGTTCTCAGTGGGTACCACCGCCAGACCCGACGGTCTGCCCACCAAGTCCTCAAGAGACAAAAACTGACCCAAGTCATAAGACTGAAATGAGTAAGCTGAAGACTCTCACAGCTACCCTGCCCCTAACTAAAGGCTAAAAGGGGAGAACCAAACAGTGGTATGCAACCACTAGCACATGAAGTGCACTATCGACCCAATCGAGCTGACTGCCACATCTGGTCCAGTCAAACCTGCATCCACCTACAACCACCTCCCGATGACGGGCAGGAATTACGTAGGGCGTCCCAACGGACTAGCTCGCTATCGAGTAGAGGATCATGCAGGCTATGGTCAAAATCCACGCTCTCTCTCAGAACGGATAGAATCATGATGCTCAACCTCTCACGCAGCGGTCAAAGTACTCGCAACAACACAGGACCACCGTCAACCAGACGGCTCTCAACAATACTAACACTGATCTAAACTCAACTACCAGTCTACACTCGGCCCCCAGGCACGAGTGTAACAATAAAAGTATTTGACCGAAATAAACTCAATCGAATGAACCGATATAAAACCCGGTGCTGCCTGCTCTATCAATCTCTCGAACTCAGTATCTCCACTGTCCAAATGACCGGAACCCAACACGGTCTGACCGGCACCCGACACGGTCTGACCGGAACCCAACACGGTCTGACCGGAACCCAACACGGTCTGAAGCCTACTCCGGAGCGGCACTCGAGGGGAGCTACCCACACGAGTAAAGCATCTCTGTCATCAACATCAACAGTATCTCGAAACAGCAGGACTTGATCATCAATCAGATCAAAGTGGGAAAACTCAACCACCAAGGAAAGACCCGACCTCAATCGGATGCAACTGAACGATAAGTGGGAAACTCCATCCACTAAGTAAAACTGGTACCCAATCAGGTGCATAGAGAAACATCCGGTCAACCGCCCAATATCCGCGGTTGCCGCAAAGCCCCACAACTAAACCAACCTGTCCCAGACACGAAGTCCTGACTACCCTATCCAGACCCCCTGCTCGAACCCGAGCAACACTGACCACCTGACTAACATGAAGGAGAAAGGAAAAGCATGGTTTCTCCTAAGTCAAGTTCCAATAAGTAGTGCAGCAGTAAAAGATGGCCTAACTACATGACCATACAAGCATGCAATTGTCCTCAAGGAAATAAAAAGGGGGTAAAGCATAATAATAGTTCCTTTAGGAATAAACAACATGCCGGAATCCCAAAACTAGACCTGTCCACAATTCAGGGTTCATCAATAGAATGATCATAATAACTCCTCAGAGTACAAATCCGCACATAGCTACGAAATCCTGTCCCAAAGCATAATCCAACCACAAGAAAGGCTATGTGCTAACATGGCATGTTACATAATCTCATAGGGTAACATTATCCTAGGTAAGCTTACACTAGTCATCACATAGATGTCCAAGTCATGCAAGTCCTCAGTATATCTCATAAATACTATTCTTGCAATCATTTATACCAATATCATTAACCAGCTTACCTACTTACCAACATAACCCATGTACCCTACACATGCATGCATCAGTCATAGAGGGGTGACATCCCCACAAGTGGACTTATATTTGCCACAGCATAATCATTGCCTTAAACAATTACTGATAATAAGCTTACCCACCTGAAGCGCTTAAACCAAGGCAAACCTGAAGTCGGTGAAGGGGGTAGACGCCCACGGTCCAAAATCTGCCAACATAACACCCTCGGTACAAGTCGCGCACGCCTTGGCTCCAAACAACTGAAAGCACCCCTGGGCACAACAATAAGGCTCAACATTACACTTTTATTCCAAAATTAACCAAGTATACATAATCTGAAAATCAGTCCCAAAGCCGTGCTTATTTCACCTGCTGCAAGTGCCCAGAAAAATCCAATAAAAATACCACGGTAATCCTCGCGTCGATACCTTCGAAACGAGTACCTGCACGTCCAATTCCGAGCTTCCTACACTGAGAAACAATTCCGACAAGGGAACCACCCCGAATTAAACTACTCTCAAAAACTGTAGCAATAACTACTGTTCACAGATATTCTTCACCTTCGAGAAATATTCAGAAAATTCCAAGAAAATTTGGGCATATTCCTCGTGATGTGTAGATGCAAATCGCCTCTTGAATCGCCCCAATCCGATGCCTGTGCGCGAAGATATCACCAAAACACCGCTCCGCTGTCCCAGAACTCCGCCCCAGAAAAGAGGTTACAAGATGATCCGAAAAACCCATGAAAAGCTCGGAATGGGAGAAACCAGTAAACATGGGAAACATAGCCCTACCTGTCGTGAAGCCAACGGCGCAAGAATCACTGAAAAAGGTGCTCGGGGTAAGCCGGGGGAGTCCTCGCACCAAAACGCGACGAAGAAGACCACAAACGAACGAGCGTCGCGCCGCGCCGTAAAAATGGTAACCTCGGGATGCGTGCTGCTGAAAAATCTGGAACTCTGCAGATGGATCCGTCCCAGGGAGATGAAGAAAACTCGTGAAGGTGGCACTGTGAAAGGAGGGACAGGGAGAAAGTTCTCTTCAGTTGAACTCGGCCCTTTTATACATTGCAGGAAACAAATCACTTAATACCCATTTAGTCCCAATTTCCGGGCGCTCCAGAATTCGGGCGGCTACAGTGTTGGGCCCGGCCCAACACTGTGCGCGCCCGAAAACGCCACAGGCCTCCACGTCGCCCCCCGCACAGGCAACAGCCGAACCCCCGCTCACGCCCCGCCGCGTGGCCCACGCGGAGCTCGACACGTGGCGGCCCACGCGCGGGAACCCCGCGTCAACGCGCCCACGTGCGCCTGCGCCCGCCTGCCGCGCACAGTTGACCAACCAATAGGTGAATGCCACGTGTCATGCCTCTGCCTAGCGAACCCGGTGCACGAAATTATGTGGACCGAACCAATAGAAACCTGCCACGTGTCCAAGCCCGGTGCACCATAAACCATGAGCCATCCCGAATACTGCGTAGACCAACCGCCGTGAACCCACCTCTAGGATGATGCCACGTGTCCACCCCCGGTGCACCATGCGCCCCGCACTCTCCGTAGACCGCGCCCCGCGGACCGGCCCACTCCTGAGCCGCCACGCGTCCAGCCCCCGGTGCACGCCTGCCGCGTGGACCGGGCGGCCCGCGCCTCCGTCCGCCGCGCTGCCTGCGGCCGCTCCGCCGCTGCCGCCGCCGCCGGAAACACTGTTCCGGCGTGAACAGTGTCCGGTGCTCAAAAATAACAAGTGGGTAGTCCGTTTTAAACCGTTTTCGCGCGCTGAATCCGAATTTGATGTCCATTTCGCCAAATTCCAACTCCAAAATTTGCCGAAGGCATCCGGAAAGGTGTTCCTTGATCCAAACTTCGCGCTGAGTCCATATTTAATATCCACTTCGCGCGAAACCACTTCTAACGATCCGACGGAGTCCAATGATCACCCACGTGATCCATTTAACACACTGAGCCCAACACTAATGTCTAAATGGGGCACAAATCCCACCAACACGCCACATAGGCCCCCGGGAGCTGTAGATGAACCAGTAATCTCGACGTGGGGATCCAGGTCCTCACATCCTCCCCCACTAAGAAAAGTTTCGTCCTCGAAACTAGCTCAAATCCTCCAAGGGTCCCACATACCACGGGTAGGTATCCATCAATAACGCCTCCAGCTCCCGAAACATCACTCACTTCCCGTGATTACTTCCCATCAACAACAACAACAAGTATGGCATGGCCCGACATGCGATTTTCTCATCTCTCGAGCCAGAAATCGCAACGGGCGTCCCTCGCACTCCAACAATCACAGATCTCAGAAGGGGCAAGTCAATCACGGGCGAGGGATCCAAAAGCAAAACACTCCTGAGCTGAGACGTAAAGCAACACAGAGGCTGCATCAAGAGCCGGGGGAAACGGAATAACCATCCGCGCAACACGCACTAACCCACCTCCTGGTGTCAACTCAACCAGGATCACCCGAAGTATACCCACAGATTCATCTTATGAGGAAAAGGATCCAATAAGCTGGGGTCTTCACTCGGTCACTTCCGATCCAAAATTCACCCGAGTGGCCTACTCAACCACGAGCTACCCTCAAAAGGGAGGCCTCATGAGACACAATCTCAGCAAGCCACGGTGGGAGCTAATCCACAAAGCCAATATAACTCCAACAGACCCAAGGTCGAAAGATGCCCTGACGGGGACCAAACCGCAGTGAACGGGACTGAAAAATGGCAAAATGCGTCATAATGCTGATGCTCAAACCTCACGGCCAAAATCCGAACCAGCAACCCACTCCGATAAATCCCATCAAAATGCGCTGCTAAGCTGTACTCATCCATCGGCAGCATGTGCGAATACTGCTAAACTGAAAGCTGAAATCCTGAGCTAACATGGTAAAGAACGGAAATGCTGAGTATCAACACCGATAGCCAAGCAGGCATGGCCTACGCCCAGGTATAACAATCCAAGCTGGAAATAAAGGACGTACTGAAAGGCTCCACTGTGGAATCCAAGCTGCCTGCAAAAACAGCGGTTCATCCTGCCACAACACTCATAGGGTTGGACTAATGAAGTGTGGACCAAAGATCCACCCACGGTAACTCTACCGCCACAATGGGAGGCATCACTAAAACACACAATTCCATCTCCCAACACAGAAACACTAGCATTGGCGCTAATACCAGTCACATTATCCATTGGCCATGCTCTCTCGGCACTGCCAAGTCTAGAAGCTCCTCACCTCAAGAATGAAAGTTGGTCTCAGTCAACTTGAATAACATCCACTTGGTCGGGTTCCACCGCCGTCCCTACGGCCCGAACAAAGTGACCCAAGAAGGTATGCTTCTGCAGCTACAACTCGTACCTCAATAACTTGGCATACCGCTTCATCCACACGGGCATGGTAGCACATCACAAAGTGCTCCTCGTGCTCCAAGTCGCTCTGGGAGTAAATCAAAATATATCCTCGGGAAACACCACTCCCAGTCCGTCCAAGTACAACTGGGACATACGATTCCTCAGATCTTAAAGTCAACAGGGCCTTCGCCATTCCATTGGGCCTCACTATAAACCCATAATGCCCCTACCGTGTCCTGAACGCCATCTAGGCGAAGTCCTCAACTATCTACTTCCAAGTAGGTACTCGCATCATACACTAAACAGCCTGAGTATAACTCCATCATAAGGTCCTAGATACCATAAAAGGACCCTCACATCATGTATTAATGACGTGGCATCACCGCTGTATACCCACGGCGTTGGCACTAGGTCAAACAGACCCCTCGATCCATCGGACCCCTGCAACAGTGCCATCGGGTCTCTCTCAGCTCTACCGGCGATATCCAATGAGGTGCTGTCCAGGGTGGCGCGGTTCCCGAACCACGTCAAACACAATCTCTATCTCCCTAACCGGCGGCATTACCAACAACTGAGGTGAAATCACACCCGGGATCTCGTGGGCAACAGAGATATCCCTGAGTCCCGGTGCCGCCGTAAGCACCTCTCACCCTGTCGCTAAAACCAGAGTGCTCTAACAACCTCAACGAGCAAGCCTCCAATTGCCCGTCTTGCCGAAGATCAAGTCCTCTCTTGCCGCAGTCGAACATCCTGTGGCATAGTGCCCAACAATCTCAAGCATAAGGTCAAAACACCTAATTGCTATAATTTCCAATAATTCTGCCGGTATCTCGCGGTCACGGCCGCACTGGACATGATCCAAAAGCCTCCTCCACGTGCACAACAACAACAGGAACCTGTACCTCTAGTGCACGTGGTAACAAATCTGCCTCTAACCTATGTAAGAGTGGAACATGCTCTAACTCCGACTACCGTGGTGAAATCCCACCTGCGACACTCAATCCACTACCGTGGCGCCCTCCAACCGGGCGGCACAGATTCAACCGCTCAAAGCAAGTGGTTGTCGCTCAATCTGCCTGAAAATCAAGGCTATCACTAGGAAGCACGACCTCTGTCTCTGATCACATTGAGGCGACGAACAAGATCCTCCGCAGATAACAACTCCACGCTATCGCTGCGCCACTCAAATAAAATACTGATGTTGCCTTCGGGGTCCACCCGACCTCTGACATCTCGGGAACCGTTATCCAGGAAAAGAAATTAGACATGCCCCTGCCGCCCGATCTGTCCTCCATCATCCGGCGCCAAGCGCCAAAATCCAGAACTCACCTCTGGGGGCAGATCCCTATCCAAAGGAACTGCAATCCACGCTCCATACACGACGCCTACTCCAACGAGGCGTCAAAACCTATAACGGAGGGACTAAATAACAAAAAGGTGTCCTGGAGCAATCCACTCCCAGTCTCATATATCCTATGCGCCTCGTCCCTCGAATCTGGAGCGCGCAGTTCAACAACTGCATACACTCTCTAGCACAGGGAGGCTCTCACCCCCAACCACGACTCTGCCTCCAAAGGCTCCAAACTCAATCTTACGAGTCGGGGTGGTTCATCTGCCAAATATGGCTCCATAGGTCGATCATGTCCCACAGCTCACCAGCTGTCAACCATCCACCCTGCCTCGGTGCCTCGACACTAAACATCGGCACAGAGGGGGCTACTCAGTGCTCCGACAACTGTGTCACCACGACCAGCTGCTCCCACAGCCGCTGACAAGCCTCTGACAATCCTGTCATCTGGGTCCGGGGTTCTCTGACCTCGATCCGGGTATCCGGCCCAAAACGAACTGCTCAAGCTCAACTGCCATGACAGGATGCACACGGGTCAAAACCCAGCGTCGGGGAGACACCGCTCGCCACGACGAAACAACAAAACAGCACACAACAACACTCGACCCAATCCAGCGAAAGTCTAAAGCATGTCACCCGTTCCACAGCATTATGTTGTCTGCAGCCAACATAATTACTTAGGAGAATAAACATGCCAATCACTCCTCCCGTCCCTTGGGAGAGGTATAAAACTCAATCAGGACTCTCGCAAAAAAAATCACGACTCTCACAAAGTCAAACAAGGGTCAAACCATAAGCCTAGGGTTTCTAAGTCCACCATGACCTACAACCTAGGCTCTGATACCACTCTAATCTGTCACGCCCCGGGGTCGAAACTGCGACCCGGGCCCGCCAAACAGATCCGCCACCTATGCCAACCTGCATAGGCGAAGCGTCCTACCTGCAAGAAAAGTACTATAACTAAACAGACATCAGAGCTATAAATGAAAATCTGCTGTAACTAAAATCAATCACTGTACAACTGGAAATAAACAACACTGTCTGCCTCCCCAAAATAATAATAATACAATATCCTCGAGTACAAGCTCTAAACCCAACCGGGAGGTAACTCCAATATATATACAACAGTGTACAGTCTCTCAATACAAAATATCCTCACTACAATAGTCTCTCAAAAGAGGAAAAAGAAACAGCTAATCTACTGATGACCTCCTCTGAAGGGTACTGCTACTCTCCAACGCCGGGTAGGGATCTAGCTCGCGACTCCCTCGCCACGATCAACAACCACAGAGTCGGCAACACCCGCTAAGACTCTGCAAAACAAAGGAGAGGAGAGAAAAAGAGGGGGGAAACCCCCAAAGGGTGTGAGAACTACACCAAAAAGGGAGTTCTCAGTGGGTACCACCGCCAGACCCGACGGTCTGCCCACCAAGTCCTCAAGAGACAAAAACTGACCCAAGTCATAAGACTGAAATGAGTAAGCTGAAGACTCTCACAGCTACCCTGCCCCTAACTAAAGGCTAAAAGGGGAGAACCAAACAGTGGTGTGCAACCACTAGCACATGAAGTGCACCATCGACCCAATCGAGCTGACTGCCACATCTGGTCCAGTCAAACCTGCATCCACCTACAACCACCTCCCGATGACGGGCAGGAATTACGTAGGGCGTCCAAACGGACTAGCTCGCTATCGAGTAGAGGATCATGCAGGCTATGGTCAAAATCCACGCTCTCTCACAGAACGGATAGAATCATGATGCTCAACCTCTCACACAGCGGTCAAAGTACTCGCAACAACACAGGACCACCGTCAACCAGACGGCTCTCAACAATACTAACACTGAACTAAACTCAACTACCAGTCTACACTCGGCCCCCAGGCACGAGTGTAACAATAAAAGTATTTGACCGAAATAAACTCAATCGAATGAACCGGTATAAAACCCGGTGCTGCCTGCTCTATCAATCTCTCGAACTCAGTATCTCCACTGTCCAAATGACCGGAACCCAACACGGTCTGACCGGCACCCGACACGGTCTGACCGGAACCCAACACGGTCTGACCGGAACCCAACACGGTCTGAAGCCTACTCCGGAGCGGCACTCGAGGGGAGCTACCCACACGAGTAAAGCATCTCTGTCATCAACATCAACAGTATCTCGAAACAGCAGGACTTGATCATCAATCAGATCAAAGTGGGAAAACTCAACCACCAAGGAAAGACCCGACCTCAATCGGATGCAACTGAACGATAAGTGGGAAACTCCATCCACTAAGTAAAACTGGTACCCAATCAGGTGCATAGAGAAACATCCGGTCAACCGCCCAATATCCGCGGTTGCCGCAAAGCCCCACAACTAAACCAACCTGTCCCAGACACGAAGTCCTGACTACCCTATCCAGACCCCCTGCTCGAACCCGAGCAACACTGACCACCAGACTAACAAGAAGGAGAAAGGAAAAGCATGGTTTCTCCTAAGTCAAGTTCCAATAAGTAGTGCAGCAGTAAAAGATGGCCTAACTACATGACCATACAAGCATGCAATTGTCCTCAAGGAAATAAAAGGGGGTAAAGCATAATAATAGTTCCTTTAGGAATAAACAACATGCCGGAATCCCAAAACTAGACCTGTCCACAATTCAGGGTTCATCAATAGAATGATCATAATAACTCCTTAGAGTACAAATCCGCACATAGCTACGAAATCCTGTCGCAAAGCATAATCCAACCACAAGAAAGGCTATGTGCTAACATGGCATGTTACATAATCTCATAGGGTAACATTATCCTAGGTAAGCTTACACTAGTCATCACATAGATGTCCAAGTCATGCAAGTCCTCAGTATATCTCATAAATACTATTCTTGCAATCATTTATACCAATATCATTAACCAGCTTACCTACTTACCAACATAACCCATGTACCCTACACATGCATGCATCTGTCATAGAGGGGTGACATCCCCACAAGTGGACTTATATTTGCCACAGCATAATCATTGCCTTAAACAATTACTGATAATAAGCTTACCCACCTGAAGCGCTTAAACCAAGGCAAACCTGAAGTCGGTGAAGGGGGTAGACGCCCACGGTCCAAAATCTGCCAACATAACACCCTCGGTACAAGTCGCACACGCCTTGGCTCCAAACAACTGAAAGCACCCCTGGGCACAACAATAAGGCTCAACATTACACTTTTATTCCAAAATTAACCAAGTATACACAATCTGAAAATCAGTCCCAAAGCCGTGCTTATTTCACCTGCTGCAAGTGCCCAGAAAAATCCAATAAAAATACCACGGTAATCCTCGCGTCGATACCTTCGAAACGAGTACCTGCACGTCCAATTCCGAGCTTCCTACACTGAGAAACAATTCCGACAAGGGAACCACCCCGAATTAAACTACTCTCAAAAACTGTAGCAATAACTACTGATCACAGATATTCTTCACCTTCGAGAAATATTCAGAAAATTCCAAGAAAATTTGGGCATATTCCTCGTGATGTGTAGATGCAAATCGCCTCTTGAATCGCCCCAATCCGATGCCTGTGCGCGAAGATATCACCAAAACACCGCTCCGCTGTCCCAGAACTCCGCCCCAGAAAAGAGGTTACAAGATGATGCGAAAAACCCATGAAACGCTTAGAATGGGAAAAACCAGTAAACATGGGAAACATAGCCCTACCTGTCGTGAAGCCAACGGCGCCAGAATCACTGAAAAAGGTGCTCGGGGTAAGCCGGGGGAGTCCTCGCACCAAAACGCGACGAAGAAGACCACAAACGAACGAGCGTCGCGCCGCGCCGTAAAAATGGTAACCTCAGGATGCGTGCTGCTGAAAAATCTGGAACTCTGCAGATGGATCAGTCCCAGGGAGATGAAGAAAACTCGTGAAGGTGGCACTGTGAAAGGAGGGACAGGGAGAAAGTTCTCTTCAGTTGAACTCGGCCCTTTTATACATTGCAGGAAACAAATCACTTAATACCCATTTAGTCCCAATTTCCGGGCGCTCCAGAATTCGGGCGGCTACAGTGTTGGGCCCGGCCCAACACTGTGCGCGCCCGAAAACGCCACAGGCCTCCACGTCGCCCCCCGCACAGGCAACAGCCGAAACCCCCGCTCACGCCCCGCCGCGTGGCCCACGCGGAGCTCGACACGTGGCGGCCCACGCGCGGGAACCCCGCGTCAACGCGCCCACGTGCGCCTGCGCCCGCCGCCTGCGCCCGCCTGCCGTGCACAGTTGACCAACCAATAGGTGAATGCCACGTGTCATGCCTCTGCGTAGCGAACCCGGTGCACGAAATTATGTGGACCGAACCAATAGAAACCTGCCACGTGTCCAAGCCCGGTGCACCATAAACCATGAGCCATCCCGAATACTGCGTAGACCAACCGCCGTGAACCCACCTCTAGGATGATGCCACGTGTCCACCCCCGGTGCACCATGCGCCCCGCACTCTCCGTAGACCGCGCCCCGCGGACCGGCCCACTCCTGAGCCGCCACGCGTCCAGCCCCCGGTGCACGCCTGCCGCGTGGACCGGGCGGCCCGCGCCTCCGTCCGCCGCGCTGCCTGCGGCCGCTCCGCCGCTGCCCGCCGCCGCCGGAAACACTGTTCCGGCGTGAACAGTGTCCGGTGCTCAAAAATAACAAGTGGGTAGTCCGTTTTAACCGTTTTCGCGCGCTGAATCCGAATTTGATGTCCATTTCGCCAAATTCCAACTCCAAAATTTGCCGAAGGCATCCGGAAAGGTGTTCCTTGATCCAAACTTCGCGCTGAGTCCTTATTTAATATCCACTTCGCGCGAAACCACTTCTAACGATCCGACGGAGTCCAATGATCACCCACGTGATCCATTTAACACACTGAGCCCAACACTAATGTCCAAATGGGGCACAAATCCCACCAACACGCCACATAGGCCCCCGGGAGCTGTAGATGAACCAGTAATCTCGACGTGGGGATCCAGGTCCTCACATTACGTGACCGTGAAAATCTTGGAAAGTTTGACTCTCGAAGTGACGAAGGGATATTCTTGGGGTATTCTACAAATAGTAGAGCATATCGAGTTTTTAACTTGGAATCTAAGACGATCGTAGAATCTATAAATGTTAAAGTAGATGAAGCTTTTCACTTTGAATCTAGAAAATCTACCCTCGATATCTCTCTAGATGATGATTCACCTGCCATTGCATCTTCTCATAATAATACTTCCAATATTAATGATGCATCTAATGGTTCTTCAAGTTTATCTGATGTGCAGGAATCATCTCATATACCTCCGAGTACTCCGTTTCAACAAACGCTACGAATCTCCAAGGATCATCCGGAATCGAATATTATTGGGGATCCACAAGAAGGAGTTAGAACTCGGAGGCAGTTGGTTTGTGGATTCGCTTGCTACGTATCTTTAATCGAACCAAAGAACATAGATGAAGCTCTTCAGGATGACTACTGGATTAAAGCAATGCAGGAAGAGCTCCATCAATTTGAGCGAAACAAAGTCTGGGAATTAACGAAGCCTCCAAAGCAACATAATGTGATAGGTACCAAATGGATTTTCAAGAACAAGAAAAATGAGGATGGTACTATCATCAGGAACAAGGCACGATTAGTTGCTCAAGGCTACTCTCAAGTAGAAGGTATAGACTTTGATGAAACATTCGCCCCTGTAGCTAGACTCGAGTCCATTCGTATACTATTTGCTATTGTTTGTCATTTTAAAATCAAATTATTTCAAATGGACGTTACGAGCGTGTTTCTAAATGGTTTTTTAAATGAGGAAGTTTATGTGGCTCAACCGAAAGGTTTTGTAGACCATAAACAACCTAACCATGTTTTTCGTTTGAAAAAGGCTCTTTACGGTCTGAAACAAGCACCGCGAGCATGGTACGAAAGGTTGACAAAGCACCTTTTGGAGAAGGGCTATACTCGAGGGGGAGCTGACAGGACTCTCTTTGTGAAGCATTATCAAAGCAATTTCATTGTAGCACAAATCTATGTCGATGACATTGTATTTGGCGCAACAAGAGATAATGATGCTTCTAAATTCGCAGAGACCATGGAAAGCGAATTTGAGATGTCCATGATGGGCGAATTGACTTATTTTCTTGGATTGCAAATTAAACAAAATGATGAAGGTATTCACTTGAGTCAATCCAAGTATGCAATGGAGTTGGTTAAAAAGTTTGACTTAGAAAATTCGAAGGATTTTCCGACTCCAATGGGAACTAGCCACAAGGGACTTGGAAGTGAATCACAAAGTGAGAATGTAGACGAGAAACTGTATCGAAGTATGATTGGAAGTCTACTTTACCTCACGGCTAGTCGCCCGGATATATCCTTTAGTGTTGGGATTTGCGCGAGATATCAATCAGCACCAAAGGAGGTTCACCTGAAAGCGGTGAAAAGGATCATCCGGTACATCAAAGGATCAATTAATTTCGAAATTTGGTATCCTATGGGAACAAGTTTGGATATTGTTGGATACTCAGATGCCGATTGGGCAGGATCAGTGGATGATCGGAAAAGCACGAGTGGTGCATGCTTCTATCTCGGCCATTGCCTTGTTGCATGGCACAGTAAAAAGCAGAATTGTTCAACCCAACTCATTTGGATGAAGAGTGTGTTGAGCGACTTCCGGATTTCAGCATCTTCGGTAACAATTCTTTGTGACAACACAAGTGCAATTAACATTTCTAAAAACCCTGTGTTGCACTCTAGAACAAAACATATTGAACTTAGATATCATTTTCTTAGAGAGCTAGTTGAATCAAATACTCTTCAACTTTCATATATTTCAACTGAGGATCAATTAGCTGACATTTTAACAAAACCTTTGGATCAAAAACGTTTTATTCAATTGCGAAAAGCAATTCGAATGCTTTCCTTGAAATAAACTTCTTTTTGAAACTTTTGCTTAGGATAGGTTTTGTTTTTGTTTTGTTTTGTTCATTATCTATGTTTGTACATAGGACACTAATTGCGCATATATCATAATTGACTTTAATTGCATCTTTTCGCACATTTAGAAATTTATTATGCTTTTGCCATCATAATATTTCACTGTTGCAATGATCATTTATGTTAATTAAATCATCTTCTAAGTGATCAAAGTCAATTTCTCTCTCAATGATCTCTTGGTATAGTCATTATCTTATTTGACTGCTTAGTCGAGTATGAAATCGAGATCAATTTTTGGTTGAATACTTTATATCTTAAATAATTGATAGCCAATTGAGGGGGAGTCAAAGAAATGTAAAATGCTCAAAAGATGTGGAAAGAGTTACATCCCAATGAGGAGTGTGAAAACTACCACCACATGGAGGAAAGAGCTACCACCTCGGTCGTCCGAGTATTGTGTGCAGCTACCACATGTATACCAAGCATGGTTGTTCAATTTTTGATTAAGTAAAATGCATGTTGAAATACTTGACTTCGTGAAATTTCAAGGTTGGTATAAGGTGGGATTTTAAAGAAAGATGCTCAAAGAGCCACTCTCTTCAACAGATTGTCTAGAAAAATTATCTACCATATTTGGGATTTCAAACATCTATTGATCTTTGTATTTCATTTTCTTTACCGAACTGATGATTTGATAAAAGCATTACTCATAAGATCAAGTTAGATGTAATTGTGTTACGGAATTTGAGTTGGCGTAGTTTCGTGAAAGTCTCAAGTCTTGAAGATTGAAGGTGAAGAAAGTTGGATCATTTAACTCAATCTCAAGAAAGAAGAATTCAAAAGGATCAGGTATGTTTAACTAAAGATTTTGTATGATCCGAATACTTCTTGTAGTGTAGAAACACTTGGAAGAATCTTTCATTGCATAAAAATCAAAAACTGGACTTGGGACATGTTCAGGATCCGGATCAGGTTGTTCGATCCGGATCCCGAAGGTGGTTCGTTCATACACCAGTTCAATCCGGATCGTAGCCTCTTGATCCGGATCCCGAACACTTAGTTTACCATCTTCCTTGATCGATCCGGATCAGGCTTCGCAATCCGGATCCCGAACGTTGATGTTTGGTGAACTGTATGAACGATCCGGATCAAGCACTTCGATCCGGATCCCGAACCTTCGTTTTTCTGGAACTGGCTGACTCGTTACGACGATCCGGATCACAGCTAGTCCGATCCGGATCGCCGTCCGTAAAATTTCCAGAAATGTTAGGTTTTTGATTCTTATCTCCTTCCTAGGGTTTCTAACCTATAAATAGACCCTATGATTCTTTTTCTAGGGTTAATCCACATAGTCAATAGCCGTCATTTTCATATATCATTTTATACGGCTATACATCCACATATAGAGAAGAAAGGAAATCATTAGAGAATACTCTATGTTTCTTCATCTATATTGATTAGTTTGATTCTAGGTTTTCATACTCACATCTTGAGTTGAATCAAACTAATGAATACTTAGATGGTATTTCCGATCTATCTTTGATCTAAGTATTCGGCGGATCATCACCACCCAAAACAACGATTTACCCCAAAAATCGGCGCGTGGATTCGCGTGTCCTTGTGGATTCAAGGTTCAACCGCTCTCGTGGATTCGGAGCGAGGCACGTTCGTGGATTCGAAGGGTGCTATTGGGTGAAGACCGTGGATTCGGTCGGACGTCGTGGATTCGACGTTGGACGCCGTGGATTCGGCGTTGGGCGCAGATCGTGGATTCGAGAAGCGTCGCGGAGCGAGCGGAGAAGATCCTCTAGGAGCGTATGGAAAAGGTTGAGTCGTAAGTGTGTACGGTAAATCACCTTGTACGTGTTTTAATTCTAGTGGATTTCTGTCGTGTTATCGGTCCCGTGCTTTTTTACTCCGGTGATGGAGTTTTCCACGTAAAAATCTTGCATATTATTTTTATTTCCGCATTGGGTTTTTATCGCAACGATTTTTTGAGTGTTTATGCGTTTACACCTATTCACCCCCCTCTAGGTGTTTTTTCCCCTATTTAGATCCGTATTACATATAACCCAACAAGTGGTATAAGAGCGGGAATAGGGTTGTAAACAATGGTTGAAGGTGGAAACATCAACCGACCCCCGTTCTTCGATGGAACAAATTATGCGTACTGGAAAGTACGGATGAAAGCCTTTTTAATTTCCATCGACGAACGGGTGTGGCAATCAATTGAATTAGGATGGACTAATCCAACTGAATTTATTGGTGATGTTCGCACCTTAAAACCTAGGTCGAAATGGACCAAGGAAGAGTTAGATTCATCTTCTTACAATGGCAAGGGAATTAATGCTATCTTTAATGCCTTATCTCAAACTGAATTCTCTCGCGTCTCGGCATGTGAGACTGCGAAAGAAATCTGGGATGTTCTTCAGGTTACACATGAGGGAACTAACCTCGTGAAGATTCAGAAACTGCAAATGCTTACGAGCAAGTTTGACTCTATCTTAATGGCAGAAAATGAATCTTTCACGGACTACTATACACGATTGCAAGACATCGTAAACTCATGTGCTAATCTGGGAGAGAAGATTCCAGAATTTAAGATTGTAAGAAAAATCTTAAGAACTCTTCCTGAACGATTTCGCCCAAAGGTTACTGCCATTGAAACTATTAAACACCCGGACGAAATACGTGTAGAAGAATTAGTTGGTTCATTGCAAACTTATGAAATGACATTTACTACTAACAATTCTTCTGGAAAGGCATCCACTTCTAAGTCTTCGGGTTATGCGTTGAAAACAACTAAGGAAGAAGACGCGGATACGTCCTCCTCAGACGATGACGAGAACCTTTCTATGGAGGAATTTGAGAAGCTGCTCGCTCTCTTGACAAGGAAGTTTCGCCGCAACTTTCGAAGGGGTAATTCAAGCAAATCTCCATCCTTCGGAAAGTTGAACAAAGGCAAGGGTACTTCAAGTCACAAGTCAAGAAAGCAAGAGAACTTCTCAAAGGATAAGAAAAGTTCAGAAGGACAACTACAATGCTTCAAATGTCGAGGCTACGGCCACATTGCAACGGAATGTCCTAACAAGTATCCGGCAAAGAAGAAGGCGATGCAAGTCGTCACTTGGGATGACAACTCAACGTCAAATGAGTCGTCTTCGAGTGATGAAGAAAAGAGCTCCACCGCTTTCCACGCGTCCGTATCTTCACCCTTCATGTGCTTTATGGCAAGTACATCTGAGTCGTTGTCCAACTCCACTATTGAAAAGAACGCAACGGACAACGAATCGGATGATTCGGAAGGTGAAGATTTTGCTCTAGCCTACCACAGACTTTTGAGGGACTCAAAGAAAGTGGCTAAGCAAAACAAGAGTTTGAGAGGGAGAGTGCATGATCTCGAAGAAGAAGCAAAAAGAGCGACTTCTCTCTCAAACGCTCTTGAAGTCGAAAGGGAAAACCTGATAAAGGCAAATGCTTCCCTTCAAGAGTCCAATGAGCAACTTGAGAAGGAACATACAAATCTGGTGGATAACGCGAATCACTTCTCAAAGCTCTACAACGAGGCTCGACAGGATAACCTGGAAATGACAAAGACCATTTTCCAACTCAAGAATGACTTACAGCGATTCTCTTCAGGAAGGAGTAAGTTGGATAGACTTCTTGGTCTTGGTCAATCAAATAGGTTCGGCCTCGGATACACTCAAACTGGAAACAGTCCAAGTTCGAGTGAGACAGTTTTTGTGCCTCAGTCGGTATCTCCTCCTCCGACACCGGAATTCAAGACGAACAACGACAACAAACCTACTTCATCCTCTTTGGGATCGTCAAGATCTAAGGTATGTTTTCGTTGTGGTGTTTCAGGGCACATAAGAAGATATTGCAAGACGGGAGTCGAACGCTCATCTCAAGGACCTCTTGCAACAACTACCAAAAAGGCTCCTCCCCAAAAATCAAAGCAAAACTTTTCAAATGAAAAGAGACTTGGTAGTTCATCACGCAAGACGATCTCATCAAGGAACAACAATCGCTATAACAAGACGCCTTCACCTAGGCATATAACTTCACGACCATTACCGACGCACTCCAAAAGGGTTTGGGTGCGCAAAGGTGAAATTTTCCCTTGTCTTGTTTCCAATGTTTCCTTGCATGCATATGATAGTTCGTCTTGGTATCTGGATAGCGGGTGTTCCCATCACATGACCGGTGACAAAAATAGTTTTCAAAATCTTGAGAAAATCTCCGGAGGACACGTTGTTTTCGGAGACGGTCGATCTTCCAAAATTGTTGGAAAAGGGACGGTAGCTATTCCAGATGGCCCGATTTTGAAAAACGTCTTATTTGTTGATGGCCTTAAGACTAACCTCATAAGCATAAGTCAACTTTGCGACAATGGTTTTTCAGTTAACTTTTCATCTGTTGAATGCGTTGTAACTGATAAGGACCATGTCTTCTTTTTAAAAGGGGTTAGATCTGAAAACAATTGTTATGTTGTTCCTAATAAATTTTCTGAAAATTGTAACTTAGCTGCTTTGAATAATGAAACTCTTTGGCATGAAAGGCTAGGTCACTTAAATTTTAAGGAACTTACTAGAATTTCAAACAAGGACGTGGTCAAGGGGGTTCCAAAGCTTTTATTTAAACAAAACGTTGTGTGTGGTGGTTGCCAAAAGGGAAAACAGTCTAGGACTGCACACAAGAACTTGAACCACGTTGGTACAAAACGGTCCTTGGAACTTTTGCACATGGACTTAATGGGGCCGACCCGTCAACCATCTTTGGGAGGTAAATGGTACATTTTTTTATTGGTTGATGATTTATCTCGGTTTTCTTGGGTAGCATTTTTAAAAGAGAAAGCTGATACGTTTGACTCTTTTCATGAGATTTGCCATCGTATTATGATTGAAAAGAATGAAAAGATCATTCGTGTTAGAAGTGATAGAGGTGGAGAATTCATAAATTCAAAATTCATTGATTTTTGCAGTACAAATGGAATTAAACATGAATTCTCGGCACCCTATACACCTCAGCAGAATGGTGTTGTTGAGCGCAAGAACAGGGTTGTTCAAGAGATGGCGCGTGTGATGCTTCATAGCCGGAATTTACCGCTACATTTTTGGGCTGAAGCTGTGAACACCGCTGTCTATGTCATTAATAGAGTTTACTTGCGCCCAGGAACTTTAAATACACCATATGAGCTGTGGTTTAGTAGAAAACCCAATATCAAATATTTTCGTGTCTTCGGGAGTCGATGTTACATTTACGTGACCGTGAAAATCTTGGAAAGTTCGACTCTCGAAGTGATGAAGGGATCTTTTTGGGTTATTCTACGAATAGCAGAGCATATCGAGTATTTAACATTGAATCTAAGACGATCGTAGAATCTATAAATGTTAAAGTAGATGAAGCTTTTCACTTTGAAACTGGAAAATCTACCCTCGATATCTCTCTAGATGATGATTCTCCTGCTAGTGCATCTTCTCATAATAATACTTCCAATATTAATGATGCATCTAATGGTTCTTCTAGTTTATCTGATGTGCAGGAATCATCTCATATATCTCCGAGTACTCCGTTTCAACAAACGTTACGAATCTCCAAGGATCATCCGGAATCGAATATTATTGGAGATCCACAAGAAGGAGTCAGAACTCGGAGGCAGTTGGTTTGTGGATTCGCTTGCTACGTATCTTTAATCGAACCAAAGAACTTAGATGAAGCTCTTCAGGATGACTACTGGATTAAAGCAATGCAGGAAGAGCTCCATCAATTTGAGCGAAACAAAGTCTGGGAATTAACAAAGCCTCCAAAGCAACACAATGTGATAGGTACCAAATGGATCTTCAAGAACAAGAAAAAAGAGGATGGTACTATCATCAGGAACAAGGCACGATTAGTTGCTCAAGGCTACTCTCAAGTAGAAGGTATAGACTTTGATGAAACCTTCGCCCCTGTAGCTAGACTCGAGTCCATTCGTATACTATTCGCTATTGCTTGTCATTTTAAAATCAAATTATTTCAAATGGACGTTAAGAGCGCATTTCTAAATGGGTTTTTAAATGAGGAAGTTTATGTGGCTCAACCGAAAGGTTTTGTAGATCATAAACAACCTAACCATGTTTTTCGTTTGAAAAAGGCTCTTTACGGTCTGAAACAAGCACCGCGAGCATGGTACGAAAGGTTAACAAAGCACCTTTTGGAGAAGGGCTATACTCGAGGGGGAGCTGATAGGACTCTCTTTGTGAAGCATTATCAAAGCAATTTCATTGTAGCACAAATCTATGTCGATGACATTGTATTTGGCGCAACAAGAGATAACGATGCTTCTAAATTCGCGGAGACCATGGAAAGCGAATTTGAGATGTCCATGATGGGCGAATTGACTTATTTCCTTGGATTGCAAATTAAACAAAATGATGAAGGTATTCACTTGAGTCAATCCAAGTATGCAATGGAGTTGGTCAAAAAGTTTGATCTAGAAAATTGTAAAGATTTTCCGACTCCAATGGGAACTAGCCATAAGGGACTTGGAAGTGAATCACATAGTGAGAATGTAGACGAGAAACTGTATCGAAGTATGATTGGAAGTCTACTTTACCTCACGGCTAGTCGCCCGGATATATCTTTGGTGTTGGGATTTGCGCGAGATATCAATCAGCACCAAAGGAGGTTCACCTGAAAGCGGTGAAAAGGATCATCCGGTATATCAAAGGATCAATTAATTTCGGAATTTGGTATCCTATGGGAACAAGTTGGATATTGTTGGATACTCAGATGCCGATTGGGCAGGATCAGTGGATGATCGGAAAAGCACGAGTGGTGCATGCTTCTATCTTGGCCATTGCCTTGTTGCATGGCACAGTAAAAAGCAGAACTGCATAGCACTCTCGACTGCCGAAGCGGAATACATTTCAGCTGGAAGTTGCTCAACTCAACTCATTTGGATGAAAAGCGTATTGAGCGACTTCCGCATTTCAGCATCTTCGGTAACAATACTTTGTGACAACACTAGTGCTATTAACATTTCTAAAAACCCTGTGTTGCACTCTAGAACAAAACATATTGAACTTAGATATCATTTTCTTAGAGAGCTAGTTGAATCAAATACTCTTCAACTTTCATATATTTCAACTGAGGATCAATTAGCTGACATTCTAACAAAACCTTTGGATCAAAAACGTTTTATTCATTTACGAAAAGCAATTGGGATGCTTTCCTTGAAATAATCTTCTTTTTGAAATCTTTGCTTAGGATAGGTTTTGTATTTGTTTTTGTTTTGTTCATTATCTATGTTTGTACATAGGACATTAATTGGGCATAGATCATAATTGACTTTAATTGCATCTTTCGCTACATTTAGAAATTTATTATGCTTTTGCCATCATAATATTTCACTGTTGCAATGATCATTTATGTTAATTAAATCATCTTCTAAAGTGATCAAAGTCAATTTCTCTCTCTCTATGATCTCTTGGTATAGTCATTATCTTATTTGACTGCTTAGTCGAGTATGAAATCGAGATCAATATTTGGTTGAATACTTTATATCTTAAATAATTGATAGCCAATTGAGGGGGAGTCTTAAGAAAAGGTAAAATGCTCAAAAGATGTGGAAAGAGTTACATCCCAATGAGGAGTGTGAAAACTACCACCACATGGAGGAAAGAGCTACCACCTCGGTCGTCCGAGTATTGTGTGCAGCTACCACATGTATACCAAGCATGGTTGTTCAAATTTTTGATTAGTAATATGCATGTTGAAATACTTGACTCCGTCAAATTTCAAGGTTGGTATAAGGTGGGTTTTTAAAGAAAGATGCTCAAAGAGCCACTCTCTTCAACAGATTGTCTAGATACATTATCTACTATATTTGGGATTTCAAACATCTATTGATCTTTGTATTTCATTTTCTTTACCTGAATTGATGATTTGATAAAGGCATTACTCATAAGATCAAGTTAGATGTAATTGAAGGTGTTCAACTTTAAGGGATTTAATTCTTGTAAATTCTCGTTTCATTTTTGGATATTATTGATAGATTTGGCATAATCTAATTCTTGTTGTATGAAACGATGATTTTTGTTTAAAGTTGATACACATTTGTGCTTACAATCTTTTTCTTGTTTTTCTTGAATTTCTCTGAAATTTTTCTAAAGAAAAAGTTGGGGCCGATCCGGATCGGGCTAGATGATCCGGATCCCGAACGCAGGATTTCTCCTGCGGGCTGACGATCCGGATTGGGACCTGCCGATCCGGATCCCGAACGCAGTTTTCTCACTGCGGGTAGCCGATCCGGATCGCAAGCTCGGGAGGATCCGGATCGCGGCTAGGTTTTTATAAAGAACAAAAGGGTTTTGATTTCTTTTACTCCAATCTTTTGTTCCGAAGTTTCCAGAGCCTCTCTCTCTAGATTTCATCTTTCCTGGAAGCTTTCAAACTCAAGTTCTTCAATTCCAAGTAAGTTTTATTGATCAAAATCTCGGTTTTTCACCGTTTTTCTTCTTTTCCTCCTCAAACGCACGAAATTCTTGGATCAACTTTGTTTGTGGATGGTTTTTGATCAAATTTCTTTTGAAATAAGAACTCTGGGTAGATTAGTTTTGATTATATGCTAGGTTTTCTCCTGATTAACGGATTTTTAGGCTTCGATTTCTAAAATTTCGGTTTTAGGGCATATAATAAGGATTTTCGAAATTCATGCAATTGATCTATTTTTAAAAGTCTTTTTGCAAAACTAATTTGATTCTTGGCTTCTCTACATGATTATGATTATTTGGGTACAATTTTTCAAATTTTTGAAAATTAACAATTTTTCATGTGTTCTTGAGTTCGTCTTCACAGGATACATTTTTCACTAGCACTTAAAATGGTGATCACTTGGATTATTTTCCTACTTGCTGCCATGGTACATGTCAAGGATACTGCCAAGCCTAAGAAGGCTAAGAAAGCAAAGAAATCTAAGGTTGATTCCGACACTGAATCAGAAACAGAGTCAATCGACTGGGATAACATCGAAATTGAGCAAGCTGTTCCCATTGTCTCCAAAGGGAAAGCAACTGCTGAAGCTTCAAAACCTACTGCAGCTGAAAAAGGGAAAGCACCAATGGAACCAAGTCCAGCTGGAACAAAAAGAAAAACTGGTGCAAGAAAAAAGAGGCAGTGCTCAGGGAATTACCATTGAGGAACCAGTTGCTAGGCAGCCTCCTCCACAAGACTTCATCAGCTCCGACAGAATCAAGGATTTTGAGAAAAGGGAATGCATTGGCGAGAGACATGTCAATGTCAAAACCAATGAAGGAACGATCTGCAGCTTTTGGGACCTTGTTTGACCAAGCTGGTCTTGCTCAATTTGCAACTTCCCTGAGACTACTGGGTACTGTCCACATTCAGTTCGAATTTTTTATCAGAACGCTGCAAATCTGATTGATCACGAGGATGGACGTCGAGAATTTTACACTTTGGTTAAAAATATCAGAATCAAAGTCACACCCCAGCTGATTGGAGTTGTGCTAGGTATGACAGCCAGAGCTGATGGACTCCATTACCTAAAAACTCAAAGCTTCAACGACAACTCCTGGAGAGTTGTAGTTAATGGAATTTGTCTTCCAAATACTCGGTCGACCGGAAATTCTGTCTTCTCTAAAGAGCTTCGACCAGAGTATAGGTACATAAACTTCATTGTCTGCTACAACATTCTTCCCAACATGAATACGAAGGTTCTTCGATGGGACAGAATGTTATACCTTTATCTTCTTGGAAACCCGGCCGCATTGATGGGAGCAAACTTGAATATTCCTTATCTCATTTGGTCAAGGATGGCGCGATATGTGGAACACTCTCACCCCTCAGAGAGACTACCCTATCCAATGATTATCATGCGCATCCTTAGAAAGTTTAAAGTCGATACAAGCGCGAGCTCATACATGTACAGTTTGGGCACCATTAATGAGACGACAATTGTGAAGTCTCTCTCGACGAAGCCAGATGAACCCATAATACCTCCTCACCGGCAACGAGCACAACAACAACGAGCGACAACCTCTGCACCAGCAGAAACCCCTCCTATTCCACCAGCACAGCAGGCACCTCCATCTACTTCTGATGATGATGCGTCAGTGAGTTCAATCTATAAGGAACAACAGCGACTATCAAACGAGCAAGAGCGCATGGCTACTGATGTCGCTGAAATGAAAGAGGCTATCAAAGAAGTTCAGAAGGAACAAGCTTCTATAAACAAACGGATCAAGAAAATGTTTCAGAAGCTTGGGTGTATCAGCTCCGACGACTCTGCATAAAGTTTTTCTCTAATCTTTCTTTTGCAGGTTTTTAAGTTTTTGTTCTTATTTAGTTCTCAGGAGTTTCTTTATTTTTGTTTTATCTAACTCTCCTTAAAGTTTTTGTGATTTTGGCTTATTTGTGACAAAAAGGGGGAGAGAGTTTAGAACAATGATTTGAACAATGAACTATGAATGATGAAATATCAAGGTAAGTATGATCTTTCAAGGTAAGTAAGATCTCAACTTCAACTTTGGGTTTTCATCTTGTGATTGTTTGCATGTCTCGACTAACTATTCGACTAACTATTTGGGCATGTAATATAACTAACAAGTTGATGTTGGACTAACAAGTTTGTGACACTTTGTTTTTGATTGCTTAGAAGATATGTTGGTTCTTAACTCTGATCAATTACATATCTATATATATATAAGTTTGTCACAAACATGTTCATGACATTTGGTTTTTGATTGCAAAGAGGATATGTTGGTGTCTTAACTATGATCTGTTTACATATCTGAATGTATAAATGTCATGGTAAGTATAAATGAGTTTAAACTTCATCTCTGTTTGTGGTTTTTGAATGATATAAAATTCTTGAGGTATCTAACGATTTCTTTTGTCAAGAATGATTTCTTTTTGCAGAGAGTACAGATGTCTAAGTCTAGAGTCTGTTTTAGGAGTTTAACTCATGTATTGTATTTTGGATCTCCATTGTAAATTTTTGTTGTATGGTGATAGCAACAAAAATATCTTTTTGAATTTTCTTTAGTGGATCTATGTTTTGTCACGAAACCGCCAAAGGGGGAGATTGTTACGGAATTTGAGTTGGCGTAGTTTCGTGAAAGTCTCAAGTCTTGAAGATTGAAGGTGAAGAAAGTTGGATCATTTAACTCAATCTCAAGAAAGAAGAATTCAAAAGGATCAGGTATGTTTAACTAAAGAATTTGTGTGATCCGAATACTTCTTGTAGTGTAGAAACACTTGGAAGAGTCTTTCATTGCATAAAAATCAAAAACTGGACTTGGGACAAGTTCAGGATCCGGATCAGGTTGTTCGATCCGGATCCCGAAGGTGGTTCGTTCATACATCGTCGCAATCCGGATCGTAGTCTCTTGATCCGGATCCCGAACGTTGAGTTTACCATCTACCTTGGACGATCCGGATCTTGCTTCACAATCCGGATCCCGAATGTTGATGTTTGGTGAACTGTATGAACGATCCGGATCGTAGTCACATGATCCGGATCCCGAACCTTCGTTTTTCTGGAATTGGCTGTTTTGTTATGACGATCCGGATCCTTGTTATCACGATCCGGATCGCCGTCCGTAAATATCCAGAAATGGTAGGTTTTTGATTCTTATCTCCTTCCTAGGGTTTCTAACCTATAAATACACCCTATGTCTTCCTTTCTAGGGGGAATCCACATAGTCGTCATTTTCTTGTATCATCTTTTACGGCTATAGATCCACATATAGAGAAGAAAGGAAATCACTAGAGAATACTCTATGTTTCTTCATCTATATTGATTAGTTTGATTCAAGGTTTTCATACTCACATCTTGAGTTGAATCAAACTAATGAATACTTAGATGGTATTTCCGATCTATCTTTGATCTAAGTATTCGGCGGATCATCACCACCCAAAACAACGATTTTACCCCAAAAATCGGCGCGTGGATTCGCGTGTCCTTGTGGATTCAAGGTTCAGTCGCTCTCGTGGATTCGGAGCGAGGCACGTTCGTGGATTCGAACGGTGCTATTGGGTGAAGACCGTGGATTCGGTCGGACGTCGTGGATTCGACGTTGGACGCCGTGGATTCGGCGTTGGGCGCAGATCGTGGATTCGAGAAGCGTCGGAGCGAGCGGAGAAGATCCTCTAGGAGCGTATGGAAAAGGTTGAGTCGTAAGTGTGTACGGTAAATCACCTTGTACGTGTTTTAATTCTAGTGGATTTCTGCCGTGTTATCGGTCCCGTGGTTTTTTACTCCGGTGATGGAGTTTTCCACGTAAAAATCTTGCGTGTTATTTTATTTTCCGCATTGGGTTTTATCGCAACGATTTTTGGAGTGTTTATACGTTTACACCTATTCACCCCCCTCTAGGTGTTTCTTCCCCTATTTAGATCCGTATTATATACGTGACCCAACAGTTTAAACACTCAAAAATCGTTGCGCAATAAAACCCAATGCGAAAATAAAAATAACACGCAAGATTTTTACGTGGAAAACTCCAAACCGGAGTAAAAAACTATAGGGACCGATAACACGGTGAAATCCACTAGAATTATAACACGTACAAAGGTGATATACCGTACTCACAGACGGCTCAACCTTTTTTCATACGCTCCTAGTTGATCTTCTCCGCTCGCTCCGCAACGCTTCTCGAATCCACGATCTGCGTCCAACGCCGAATCCACGACGTCTGACCGAATCCACGGTCTTCACCCAGTAGCACGTCTCGAATCCACGAACGTACCTCGCTCCGAATCCACGAGAGCGGTAGCACCTTGAATCCACAAGGCCACGCAAGTCCACGCGCCGATTTTGGGGAAATCGTTGTTTTTGGGTGGTGATGATCCGCCGAATACTTAGATTAGAAATAGATCGGAAACACCATCTAAGTATTCAATGATTTGATTCTACTCAAAATCTGAGTATGAAAACCTAGAATCAAATCAATCAATATAGATGAAGAAACATAGGATTAAATCTATTGATTTCCTTTCTTCTCTATAGGTGGATTTTTCTATTTTTGACCGTATTAATTTGGATTACCCTAAAAAAATGAATCGTAGGGTCTTTTTATAGGTTAGAGACCGTTGGAAGAAGATAAGCATAAAAAACTAACCAATTCTGGAATTTTACAGGACGACAGTCCGGACTGGAATTGACGGTCCGGACTGTCTCAGCGAAACAGGCTTTTTCCAGAAAAGACGACATTCGGGGTCCGGACTGCAATCCACGGTCCGGACTGTTCATGCAAATTCAACAATTTCACGTTCGGGGTCCGGACTGAATTTACCAGGGTCCGGACTGAAACAGCGCATGAACAAACCTACGTTCGGGGTCCGGACTGTAATGCCGGTCCGGACTCTGAATATGTAAAATGTCCAGTTTTTGATTTTTATGCAATTAAAAATTCATCCAAGTGTTTCTACACTATAAGAAGTATTCGAATCATCAAAATTATTTAGTTAAACGTTCCTGATCCTTTTGAATTCTTCTTTCTTGAGATTGAGGTATATGATCCATGCTTCTAAACTTCAATCTTCAAGACTTAAACAATTTCACGAAATACGCCAACTCAAATTCCGTAACAATCTCCCCCTTTGGCGGTTTCGTGACAAAACACAAATCCACTCAAGAAAATTCAAAAAGATATTTTTGTTGATATCACCATACAACAAAAATTTACATTGAAGATCCAAATAAAGATAAATACATGAGTTAAACTCCTAAAACAGACTCTAGACTTAGACATCTGTAATCTCTGCAAAAGAAATCATTCTTGCCACAAAAGATCGTTAGTAACCTCAAGGATTTTCAACAATCAAAACCAAACACAGAGATAGAGTTTATATTCATCATGACATTTTCAAATTCAGATATGTAAGAAACTCACAATCAAAAATCGACATATCTTCTAAGCAATAGAAATCCAAATGTCATAGAAAGGTTAGTCAACAAGCAACTTGTTAGTTATATTACATGCCCAAATAGTTAGTCGAATAGTTAGTTGAGGCATGCATCAAAACACAAGATGAAAACCCAAAAGTTGAAGTTATACTTACCTTAGTTTCAGCATTAGTTTCACACAAGTATAGTCATGGTCAATCACAGAGCATTGTGCATTGTTCAAAGTTCTCTAAACTCTCTCCCCCTTTTTGTCACAAAACTTAGACAAAAGCACAAAATTGAAGGAGAGTTAAAAAAAGTTCAAGATCCAAAAGTTTGAGAGCTAAAAAAAAAACTTAAAAACCTGCAAAAGAAAAGATTAGCCATGAGATCAAGCTAAATTCGAACTGTCTGAGTTGGTATCGTCTATCTTGTTCAAAATCCCTTTCAGCATTCGTGATATTTTGGAACATTTCTTTTTCATCTGTTTTTGTTCAGCGGCCATTTGCCGGAGACCTAATGCCAATTTCTCTTGGTCAGCAGAAAGTCTTCTTTGGTCCTGATGAATGGAGGCCAATACGGTAGCTTCTAGAGCGTTTCTCCTTGAAGTCGCTGGACGAGCTGTAGAGGCAGATGATGCATGCTGGCCTTCAGCCCATGGGGATTCTCTAGGTACCGAGTGTGCTCTAGAGAGGGATTCAGTGATTTGAATTCCACTTCCCTTGACATTTTCCTGTCTAGTGTAGTGTTTGGACTTCTTGAGCTTTTTGTTCTTGACATACAATTCGTCTTCCTCATCAGCAATATCCTGCGCCTTTGCTTTAGAGGTTTCAGCAAGTGCTTTCCCTTTGGAAGCAGTAGGAACTGTCGCTTCAACCACCAACTCATCCCAGTCGATTGATTCAGTTTCTGATTCCGTCTCGGAATCATCTCGAGTTTTCTTCGCCTTCTTAGCCCTCTTAGGCTTGGTCGTTGCTTTCGCGTGAACCATGGCAGAAAGAAGAAATATGATCCAAGTGATTACCATTTCTACTGTTCGTTGGGAGAGATAAGTCCTGTGAACAACAACTCAAGAATACGACAAAAATTGTTTATTTTCAAAAATTTGAAAAATTGTACCTAAACAATCATTATCATGTAGAGAGACTAGGAATCAAAATAGTTTTGCAAAAAGAATTTTAAAAATAGATCAATTCCATGATTTTCGAAAATTCCTATTATATGCCCTAAAACCGAAATTTTAGAAATCGAAGCCTAAAAATCCGTTAATTAAGAGAAAACCTAGCATATAATCAAAACTAATGTTCCCAGAGTTCTTATTTCAAAAGAAGTTTGATCAAAAACAAATCTCAAACGAAAAAGATATGAGATTTGCATCACGTTTTGAGAGAAATATAGAAAACCTGTGAAAACCGAGATTTTGATCAAGAAAACTCACTTAGATTTGAAGAAAACAAGTTGGGAAGGCTCCAAAATACTTGAATTCTAGAGAGAGAAGCTCTGGAGACTTTTGAACAAAAGATTGGAGTAAAAGAAATCAAATCCCTTTTGTTCTTAATAAAACCCTAGCCGCGGTCCGGACTGCCCGAAGAATGCAGTCCGGATCGACTACCCGCAGGATTTTCCTGCGTTCGGGGTCCGGATCGGCTTGTCCAGTCCGGACCGGCTCCAAACTTTTTCTTCAGAAAAATTCAGAAAAATTTCAGAGAATCTAGAAAAAGTATGTAAGCACTTTTGTGTATCAACTTTAGATAAAAATCATCGTTTCATACAACAAGAAATAGATTATGACAAATCTATCAATAACATCCAACAAATGAAACGAAAATTTATAAAAATTAAATCCCTTAAAGTTGAACAACTTCAATCACATCTAACATGATCTTATGAGTAATGCCCTTATCAAATCATCAATTTGGTAAAGAAAATGAAATACCAAGATCAATAGATGTTTGAAATCCCAGATAAGTTAGATAATATATCTAGTCAATTTATTGTAAGGAGTGGCTCTTTGAGCATCTTTCAATAAAATCCCCACCTTATACCAACCTTGGAATTTGACAGAGTCAAGTATTCCAAAAAGCATTTTATTTAATCAACTCGAACAACCATGCTTGGTATACATGTGGTAGCTGCACACAGTACTCGGACGACCGAGGTGGTAGCTCTTTCCTCCATGTGGTGGTAGTTTTTTCACACTCCTCATTGGGATGTAACTCTTTCCACATCTTTTGAGCATAACACTTTTTCTTTGACTCCCCCTCAATTGGCTATCAATTATTCAAAATATAAAGTATTCAACCAAAAATTGATCTCGATTTCATACTCGACAAAATAGTCAAATAAGATAAAAACTATACCAAGAGATCATTGAGAGAGAAATTGACTTTGATCAAAACAAAGATGATTTAATTGGCATAAATGATCAGTGCATCAAATGAATTATTATGATATCCAAAGCATAATAAATTTCTAAATAGACGAAAAGATGCTATTAAAGTCAATAATACACATGCTCAATTAATGTTCTATGTCTAACCATAGATAATGAACAAAAACACAAAAACAAAACCTAACCTAAGCAAAAGTTTCAAAAAGAGGTTATTTCAAGGAAAGCATTCCAATTGCTTTACGCAAATGAATAAAATGTTTTTGATCCAAATGTTTTGTTAAAATGTCAGCTAATTGATCTTCAGTTGAAATGTAGGAAATTTGAAGAATATTTGATTCAACTAGCTCTCTTAGAAAATGATATCTAAGCTCAATGTGTTTTGTTCTAGAGTGCAACACAAGGTTTTTGGAAATGTTTATAGCACTGGTGTTGTCACAAAGAATTGTTACCGAAGATGCTGAAATTCGGAAGTCGCTCAACACGCTCTTCATCCAAATGAGTTGGGTTGAACAACTACCTGCTGAAATATATTCCGCTTCGGCAGTCGAGAGTGCAATGCAGTTTTGCTTTTTACTATGCCATGCAACAAGGCAATGCCCAAGATAAAAACATGCACCACTCGTGCTTTTCCGATCATCCACAGATCCTGCCCAATCGGCATCTGAATATCCAATAATATCAAGACTTGTTCCCATAGGATACCAAATTCCGAAATTCAGTATACCTTTGATGTACCAGATGATCCTTTTCACCGCTTTCAGGTGAACCTCCTTTGGTGCTGATTGATATCTCGCGCAAATTCCAACCCTAAAGGATATATCCGGGCGACTAGCCGTGAGATAGAGTAGACTTCCAATCATACTGCGATAGAGCTTCTCGTCTACACTCTCACTTAGTGAATCACTTCCTAATCCCTTATTGCTAGTTCCCATAGGAGTCGGAAAATCTTTAGAATCTTCTGATCCGAATTTCTTCACCAACTCCTTTGCATACTTGGATTGACACAAATGGATGCCATCATTATTTTGTTTCACTTGCAATCCAAGAAAATATGTCAATTCGCCCATCATGGACATCTCAAATTCGCTTTCCATGGTTTCAGCGAATTTAGAAGCATCATTGTCTCTAGTTGCACCAAATACAATGTCGTCGACATAGATTTGTGCTACAATGAAGTTATCCTGATAATGCTTCACAAAGAGAGTCCTATCTGCTCCCCCTCGAGTATAGTCCTTTTCCAAAAGGTGCTTCGTCAACCTTTCGTACCACGCTCACGGTGCTTGTTTTAGACCGTAAAGAGCCTTTTTCAAACGAAAAACATGGTTAGGTTGTTTATAGTCTACAAAACCTTTCGGTTGAGCCACATAAACTTCCTTGTTTAAAAACCCATTTAAAAACGCGCTCTTAACGTCCATTTGAAATAACTTTATTTTAAAATGACAAGCAATTGCAAATAAGATACGAATGGACTCGAGTCTAGCTACTGGGGCGAACGTTTCATCAAAGTCTATACCTTCTATTTGAGAGTAGCCTTGAGCAACTAAGCGTGCTTTGTTCCTGATGATGGTACCATCCTCGTTCTTCTTATTCTTGAAAATCCATTTAGTACCAATCACATTGTGTTGCTTCGGAGGCTTCGTTAATTCCCAGACTTTGTTTCGTTCGAACTGATGGAGCTCTTCCTGCATAGCTTCAATCCAGTAGTCATCCTGAAGAGCTTCATCGATGTTCTTTGGTTCAATCATGGAGACGTAGCACGCGACTCCACAAACCAACTGTCTCCGAGTTCTAACTCCTTCTTGTGGGTCTCCAATAGTGTTAGATTCCGGATGATCCTTGGAGGTGCGTAGCGTTTGCGGTAATGGAGTAGTCGGAGGTATATGTGATAATTCCTGCACATTAGATAAACTTGAAGAACCATTAGATGCATCAACTTTATTGAAAGAGTTATTACGAGAAGATGCATTTACAGGAGTATCATCATCTAGAGACATCAAGGGTAGATTTACCAGATGCAAAGTGGAAAGCTTCATCTACTTTAACATTTATAGATTCTACCATCGTTTTAGATTCCAAGTTAAATACCCGATATGCTCTACTGTTAGTAGAATAACCCATGAAAATCCCTTCGTCGCTTCGCGAGTCGAACTTACCAAGGTTTTCGCGATCACGCAGAATAAAACATCGACTCCCAAAGATACGAAAATATTTGATATTTGGTTTTCTACTAAACCACAACTCATATGGTGTATTTAAGGTTCCAGGGCGCAAAAACACTCGATTAATAATATAGACAGCGGTGTTCACAACTTCAGCCCAAAGATATAATGGTAAATTCCGGCTATGAAGCATCACACGCGCCATCTCTTGAACAACCCTGTTTTTGCGCTCAACAACACCATTCTGCTGAGGTGTATAGGGTGCTGAGAATTCATGTTTTATCCCATTGGAAGTGCAAAAATCAATAAATTTTGAATTAATGAATTCTCTACCTCTATCACTTCGAACACGAACGATCTTTTTATTTCTTTCAATCATAATACGATGACAAACCTCATGAAAAGAGTCGAAAGTATCCGCTTTCTATTTTAAAAAATTTACCCAAGAATTCCTAGAGAAATCATCAACCAAAAGAAAAATATACCATTTACCTCCTAATGATGGTTGACGAACCGGCCCCATTAAATCCATATGCAGTAATTCCAAGGGTCGTTTGGTACCGACGTGGTTCAAGTTCTTGTGTGCAACTCTTGATTGTTTTCCCTTTTGACAACCACCACACACAATGTTTTCTTTATATAAAAGTTTAGGAACCCCCTTAACCACGATCTTATTTGAAATCCTTGCTAGTTCTTTAAAATTCATGTGACCTAGTCTTTCATGCCAAACAGTTTCATTATCCAAAGAAACTAGGTTACATTTTTCAGAAACTTTGTTTGAAACAACATAGCAATTATTTTCCGATCTAACCCCCTTTAAAAAGAATACATGGTCCTTATCAGTTACAACACATTCTACAGAAGAAAAATTAACTGAGAACCCATTGTCACAAAGTTGACTTATACTAATGAGGTTAGTCTTAAGGCCTTCAACAAATAAAACATTATTCAAAACGGTGCCTTCAGGAATAGCGATTGTTCCCTTTCCAACAATTTTGGAAGAACGACCGTCTCCGAAAACAACATATCCTCCGGAGATTTTCTCTAAAGTTTGAAAACAGTTTTTGTCACCGGTCATGTGACGAGAACAACCACTATCCAAATACCAAGACGAATTATCATAAGCGTGTAAAGAAGTATGAACAACAAGACAAGGGAAGATTTCACCTTTGCGTACCCAAACCTTTCGAGTTTTGGCGTACGTCGGAAATGATTGTGAAGTTGATACCTTTGGTGAAAGCGTCTTGATTGATCCATCGCTTTTCCTTGACGTCGTCGTCTTGTTTGATGTACTACCAATGTTCTTTCCTTTTGAAAGATTCTTCTTTGATTTGCGGGAAATGAACTTATTGGTAGTAGTTGCAAGATGTGCTTGATTTGATCTTAGCGCTCCATTCTTGCAATTCCTTCTTATGTGCCCTGCAATACCACAACGAAAACATACCTTGGTGCTTGACGATCCCGAAGAGGGTGAAGTAGGTTTGTTGTCGCTGTTTGTCGTCAATTCCGATGTCGGAGGAGGAGATACCGACTGGGGCACAAAGACTGTCCCAACCGAACTAAAATTGTCTTCAGCTCGATTGTATCCGAGGCTGTGACGCCCCACTTCCCAGGGGGTCACCCATCCTAGAACTACTCTAGCTCTAGCACGCTTAACTCTCATGTTCCTCTTGGATCTTGCTACCATCCAAAATGCTATAGCCGGGTTAGAGATTTAGTCCTATTATATCATTTATATATAGGACTAATCCAAATTCCGGGGGTGTCACATTCTTCCCCCCCTTTAAGCCCTGACGTCCACGTCAGGCTCAAGCACACTCACAAGCACCAGGCGATGTGAGACTCGTCTCGCTAGCCTTAGCCGACCTTGTAGGGAGCTGCACTCCACCTACAACGGTCATTAGCCGGGGGAGCCACACTCTACCCGCTATATAACGCTGGCTCAGCCGAGACTCATCTCACATTTCCGGCTGGTGAATGTCTCTGATACCAACTGTGACGCCCCACTTCCCAGGGGGTCACCCATCCTAGAACTACTCTAGCTCTAGCACGCTTAACTCTCATGTTCCTCTTGGATCTTGCTACCATCCAAAATGCTATAGCCGGGTTAGAGATTTAGTCCTATTATATCATTTATATATAGGACTAATCCAAATTCCGGGGGTGTCACAGAGGCCGAATTTATTTGTTTGACCAAGACCAAGAATCCTATCCAACTTACTCCTTCCAGAAGAAAATTGCTTTAAATCATCCTTGAGTTGGAAAATGGTCTCCGCCATTTCCATTTTTTCCTGTCGAGCCTCGCCGTAGAGCTTCAAGAAGTAGTTCGCTTTGTTCACCATATCTACATAATTCTTCTCGAAATGCTCATTGGACTCTTGAAGGGAAACATTACTTTAATCAGATTATCCCTTTCCACTTCAAGAGCGTTTGAGAGAGAAGTTGCCCTTTTTGCTTCTTCTTCGAGATCCTGCAATCTCCCTCTCAAACTCTTGTTTTGTTTTGCCAGTTTCTTTGAATCCCTCAGAATTTTATGGTAGGCAAGAGCAAAGTCTTCACCTTCCGAATTATCCGATTCATCGTCCGTTGCAATCTTTTCAACAGTGGAGTTGGACAGTGAGTCGGATGTGTTGGGTTATATGTAATAATAGATCTAAATAGGGGAAAAAACACCTAGAGGGGGGTGAATAGGTGTAAACAATAAACACTCAAAAAATCATTGCGCAATAAAAACCCAATGCGGAAATATAAATGAACACGCAAGATTTTTACGTGGAAAAACTCCAAACCGGAGTAAAAAACCACGGGACCGATAACACGGTGAAATCCACTAGAATTAAACACGTACAAGGTGATATACCGTACTCACAGACGACTCAACCTTTTCCATACGCTCCTAGTTGATCTTCTCCGCTTGCTCCGCAACGCGTCTCGTATCCACGATCTGCGTCCAACGCCGAATCCACGGCGTCCAACGTCGAGTCCACGACGTCTGACCGAATCCACGGTCTTCACCCAGTAGCACGCTTCGAATCCACGAACGTACCTCGCTCCGAATCCACGAGAGCGGTTGCACCTTGAATCCACAAGGCCACGCGAGTCCACGCGCCGATTTTGGGGTAAATCGTTGTTTTTGGGTGGTGATGATCCGCCGAATACTTAGATCAAAGATAGATAGGAAGTACCATCTAAGTATTTATTAGTTTGATTCAACTCAAGATGTGAGTATGAAAACCTAGAATCAAACTAATCAATATAGATGAAGAAACATAGAGTAATATCTAATGATTTCCTTTCTTCTCTATATGTGGATCTTAGGCCGTATAAAAGATGACGGCTTTTTGGATTATCGGCTTCTTCGATTTTCGGCTTCTTGGATTAACCCTAGAAAAAGAATCATAGGGTCTATTTATAGGTTAGAAACCCTAGGAAGAAGATAAGGATCAAAAACTGTCATTTCTGGAAATTTTCACGACGGCGATCCGGATCGGATTAGCTGTGATCCGGATCGTCGTAACGAGTCAGCCAATTCTAGAGAAACAGGGTTCGGGATCCGGATTGTAATCCACGATCCGGATCGTTCATGAATTTCAGCAAATTCCCATGTTCGGGATCCGGATCGAAATGGCTATGATCCGGATCGGATTTGCCAATGAACAAGTACCCTTCGGGATCCGGATTGGACTGTCTGATCCGGATCCTGAACATGTCCCATGTCCAGTTCTTGATTTTTATGCGATAAAAAATTCTTCCAAGTGTTTCTACACTACAAGAAGTATTCGGATCACCAAAAATATTTAGTTAAACTTACCTGATCCTTTTGAAATCTTCTTTCTTGAGATTGAGGTATATGATCCAAACTTCATTCATCTTCAATCTTCAAGACTTAACACTTTCACGAAATGCGCCAAAACAAAATCCGTAACAATCTCCCCCTTTGGCGGTTTCGTGACAAAACACAGATCCACTAAAAAAAATTCAAAAAAGATATTTTTGTTGCTATCACCATACAACAAAAATTTACAATGGAGATCCAATACAAGAGATAAACTCCTAAAATAGACTCTAGACTTAGACATCTGTACTCTCTGCAAAAAGAAATCATTCTTGACAAAAAGAGATCGTTAGATACCTCAAGAATATTTAGCATTCAAAACCTAACAGAGATAGAGTTTATGCTCACCATGACATTGAGTAATTCAGATATGTAATAAGATCACAATCAAATATTGACATATCTTCTAAGCAATAAGATTTCAAATGTCATAACTTTGCTTTGTTAGTAATCAAACAACTTGTTAGTTATAATACATGTCCAAATAGTTAGTCGAATAGTTAGTAGGGACATGCAACAAATCACAAGATAAAACCAGAAGTTGTGATACTTACCTTTCACCAAAGTCAAAGTTTGTTCTAAGTTCTCACCAAAAGTTCAAAGTTCTCACAGAGTTCACACTAAACTCTCTCCCCCTTTTTGACACAAACTAAGCCAAAAATTCAAAATTTAAGGAGAGTTAAAAAGTTCAAAATCAAGAAAAAACCTGAGAACTAAAACCAAAAAAAAAAAAAAAAACTTAAAGACCTGCACAAAAGAAAGTAAAAAAAATGAAGTTCCTGCACAAGAAAAGGATTAAGAGAAAAGAATCAGTCATCAGATTCAGAGTCTTCAGAGCTCGTGCAGCCCATCTTAGAGAACATCTTTTTCACCAGCTTGTTCATTGAATTGACCTTCTTAGTTAAGGTAATATGAGCTGCCGTGATGAGCTCAAGCTCATTGGAAATTCTCGTCTGTGCCTTCGAAATCTGTTCCTGCTCAAAAGACAATCGTTGTTGTTCTTTGTAAATGGATGAGACTGATGCTTCTTCCGCTGGTGTGGGTGCTGGTTGTGATGGTGATGCAGACATATCGACACAAGGTTTCTTTCCAGTGGAGGGTGTCGGAGTAACATGTGGTAATTTGTGAAGTGACTTCACAATCGTTGACTCATCTATCATCCCCCAACAGTGTTGATATGATGTCGAGCTTATATCAATGTCAAACTTTTGTAAGATCCTCATGATAATTAATGGAAAAGGAAGTCGCTCAGAAGGATGAGGATGCACAACATATCTTGACATTCTATTCCAAATTATGTAGGGGATGTTCATGTTCAATCCTACAGCCTCAGAGGGATGACCTATGAGATATAAGAACAGCATTCTATCCCATCTCACTAACTTGGTCTGCATGTTAGGAAGAATGTTGTAACATGTGATGAAATTAAGAAATCGGTACTCCAGTCGAAGATGTTTGGATTTGACACTTTTTCCATCAGCTGATTCAGTTCCTTCCAAACAAATCTTTCCTATCACGGTTTGCCACAAAGCATTCGTCAAACTTCTTCCCGTCAGATAGTTGATCCCTGATGTGTTGGATTCCATTCCAAGTACTTCACCGATTAATTGTGGAGTGATTTTAAGTTTCATCCCTTGGATATTTGTATAGAAATGCATTGAGCCACGTTCATCTTCTTGAAGATGTCTTGCATTCGTGTAGAAGGTTCTCACACGATACAAGCAATATCCAAGTAATTCAGGGAATCGGCAGACTTGGATGAGATTAGCTTGCTCAATTAAAGTTCCAAACTCTGGTGAGTGATTTCGGAGAGCTTCAATGTTGACATGTCGTTCACCGATACATTCACGATGTTCAAAAGCTCGGAGGCGATCAATGCTGACGAACACTCCTTCCACCCGAGGCGGGGAGTCAGGAATCATTGGCTTGCTAGCATTAGCCTCTCGTGCTTGTCCAAAGCGTCGAGCAAGTCGTTTCCTTTTTACCGAGATGGTCGGTGACGCCATAGGTGCTTTTCCTGTGTCAATGGGCGCCTTTCCTTTTGATCCAGTGGAAGGCTTTTGTTCAGGTTTAACAGGCAGTGATTCATCATCATCCAATAACATGTCCCAGTCTACTTCATCATTATTTGCTTCAGTTTCCGAGTCACTAATCAGATCAAATTCACCTTTTCGTTGAAGTTTCTTGGCTCTTTTCAGTTTATTGGTTGCTCGAGTATGAACCATAGTAGCCAGAAGAAGAATGATCCAAGTGATCACCATTGCTATTGGTTTCCTGAGAAAAGAAATCCTGTGAGCAACAACTCAAGAACACGAAAAAATTGTTAATTTTCAAAGATTAGAAAAATTGTACCCAAACAATCATTATCGTGTGGAGAGACTAGGAATCAAATTAGTTTTGCAAAAGGAAATTAAAAAATAGATCAATTGCATGATTTTCGAAAATTCCCATTATATGCCCTAAAACCGAATTTTCAGAAATCGAAGACCAAAAATCCGTTTATCTTGAGAATACCTAGCATATAATCAAAACTAATCTACCCAGAGTTCTTATTTCAAAAGAAATTTGATCAAAAACCATCCACAACCGAAAATGATACAAGAAATTCATCACGTTTTGAGGAGGAATAAGAAAAACGGTGAAAAACCGAGATTTTGATCAATAAAACTTACTTGGAGTTGAAGAACTTGAGTTTGAAAGCTTCCAAGATGGATGAAATCTAGAGAGAGAAGCTCTGGAAACTTTGGAACAAAAGATTGGAGTAAAAGAAATCAAAACCCTTTTGTTCTATATAAAACCCTAGCCGCGATCCGGATCAGTTCATGATTGCGATCCGGATCGGCTACCCGCAGTGAAAAACTGCGTTCGGGATCCAGATCGGCAGGTCCAATCCGGATCGGCTCCAACTTTTTCTTTAGAAAATTTCAGAGAAATTCAAGAAAAACCAGAAAAAGATTGTAAGCACTTTTGTGTATCAACTTTAAACAAAAATCATCGTTTCATACAACAAGAAATAGATTATACCAAATCTATCAATAACATCCAACAAATGAAACGAAAATTTATAAAAATTAAATCCCTTAAAGTTGAACAACTTCAATTACATCTAACTTGATCTTATGAGTAATGCCTCTATCAAATCATCAATTCGGTAAAGAAAATGAAATACAAAGATCAATAGATGTCTAACATCCCCGATAAGTTAGATAATATATCTAGTCAATTTATTGAAGAGAGTGGCTCTTTGAGCATCTTTCATTAAAAATCCCACCTTATACCAACCTTGAAATTTTGACAGAGTCAAGTATTTCAATATGCATTTTATTTAATCAAACTTGAAAAACCTTGCTTGGTATACATATGGTAGCTGCACACAGTACTCGGACGACCGAGGTGGTAGCTCTTTCCTCTATGTGGTGGTAGTTTTCACACTCCTCATTGGGATGTAACTCTTTCCACATCTTTTGAGCATAATACTTTTTCTTTGACTCCCCCTCAATTGGCTATCAATTATTTAAGATATAAAGTATTTAGCCAAATATTGATCTCGATTTCATACTCGGCTAAACAGTCAAATAAGATAAAAACTATACCAAGAGATCATCGAGAGAGAAATTGACTTTGATCAAAACAAAGATGAGTTAATTGACATAAATGATCATTGCATCAAATGAAATATTATGATATCTAAAGCATAATAGATTTCTAAATATATAAAAGGATGCAGTTAAAGTCAATCAAACTAATGCTCAATTAATATTCTATGTCTAAGCATAGGTAATGAACAAAAACACAAAAACAAAACCTAACCTAAGCAAAAGTTTCAAAAAGAAGTTTATTTCAAGAAAAGCATTCCAATTGCTTTACGCAAATGAATAAAACGTTTTTGATCCAAAGGTTTTGTCAAAATATCAGTTAATTGATCTTCAGTTGAAATATATGACAGTTGAAGAGAATTTGATTCAACTAGCTCTCTAAGAAAATGATATCTAAGTTCAATGTGTTTTGTTCTAGAGTGCAACACAGGATTTTTGGAAATGTTTATAGCACTAGTGTTGTCACAAAGAATTGCTACCGAAGTTGCTGAAATCCGGAAGTCGCTCAACACACTTTTCATCCAAATGAGTTTGGGTTGAACAACTACCCGCTGAAATATATTCCGCTTCGGCAGTCGAGAGTGCAATGCAGTTTTGCTTTTTACTATGCCTTGCAACAAGGCAATGACCAAGATAAAAACATGCACCACTCGTACTTTTCCGATCATCCACAGATCCTGCCCAATCGGTATCTGAGTATCCAATAATATCTAAGCTTGTTCCCATAGGATACCAAATTCCGAAATTTATGGTTCCTTTAATGTATCGGATGATCCGTTTCACCGCTTTCAGGTGAACCTCCTTTGGTGCAGACTGATATCTCGCGCAAATCCCAACACCAAAAGATATATCCGGGCGACTAGCCGTGAGGTAAAGTAGACTTCCAATCATACTCCGATAAAGTTTCTCGTCTACATTCTCACTAAAAGATTCACTTCCTAATCCTTTATTGCTAGTTCCCATTGGAGTTGGAAAATCTTTACAATTTTCTAGATCAAACTTTTTGACCAACTCCAAAGCATACTTGGATTGACACAAATAGATGCCTTCGTCACTCTGTTTCACTTGCAATCCAAGGAAATAAGTCAATTCGCCCATCATTGACATCTCAAATTCGCTTTCCATGGTTTCATCGAATTTAGAAGCATCATTATCCTTCGTTGCTCCAAAAACAATGTCATCGACATAGATTTGTGCAACAATGAAGTTATTTTGATAATGCTTCACAAAGAGAGTCCTGTCAGCTCCCCCTCGAGTATAGCCCTTATCCAATAGGTGCTTTGTTAGCCTTTCGTACCATGCTCGCGGTGCTTGTTTTAAACCGTAAAGAGCCTTTTTCAAACGAAAAACATGGTTAGGTAGTTTACAGTCCACAAAACCTTTCGGTTGAGCCACATAAACTTCCTCATTTAAAAACCCATTTAAAAACGCGCTCTTAACGTCCATTTGAAATAATTTTATTTTAAAATGACAAGCTATCGCGAATAAGATACGAATGGACTCGAGTCTAGCTACAGGGGCGAAAGTTTCATCAAAGTCTATTCCTTCTACTTGAGAGTAGCCTTGAGCAACTAAACGTGCTTTGTTCCTGATGATGGTACCATCTTCATTTTTCTTATTCTTGAAAATCCATTTGGTACCTATCACATTGTGTTGCTTTGGAGGCTTTGTTAATTCCCAGACTTTATTTCGCTCAAACTGATGGAGCTCTTCCTGCATTGCTTTAATCCAGTAGTCATCCTGAAGAGCTTCATCGATGTTCTTTGGTTCGATCAAGGATACGTAGCAAGCGAATCCACAAACCAACTGTCTCCGAGTTTCGACTCCTTCTTGTGGGTCTCCAATGATGTTTGATTCAGGATGATTCTTGGAGATGCGTAACGTTTGTTGTAACGGAGTACTCGGAGGTACATGAGATGATTCCTGCACATCAGATAAACTTGAAGAACCATTAGATGCATCATTAATATTTGAAGTATTATCATGAGAAGATGCACTAACAGGAGTATCATCATCAAGAGAGATATCGAGGGTAGATTTTTCAGATGCAAAGTGAAAAGCTTCATCTACTTTAACATTTATAGATTCTACAATCGTTTTAGATTTCATGTTAAATACCCGATATGCTCTGCTATTCGTAGAATAACCCAAAAAGATCCCTTCGTCACTTCGAGAATCGAACTTACCAAGATTTTCGCGATCACGCAAAATAAAACATCGACTCCCAAAGATACGAAAGTATTTGATATCCGATTTTCTACTAAACCACAGCTCATATGGTGTATTTAAGGTTCCTGGGCGCAAATACACTCGATTAATGACATAGACAGCGGTGTTCACAGCTTCAGCCCAAAAATGTAGCGGTAAATTCCGGCTATGAAGCATCACACGCGCCATCTCTTGAACAACCCTGTTTTTGCGCTCAACAACACCATTCTGCTGAGGTGTATAGGGTGCTGAGAATTCATGTTTTATGCCGTTGGAAGTGCAAAAATCAATGAATTTGGAATTAATGAATTCTCCATCTCTATCACTTCTAACACGAATGATCTTTTCATTCTTTTCAATCATAATACGATGGCAAATCTCATGAAAAGAATCAAACGTATCAGCTTTCTCTTTTAAAAATGCTACCCATGAAAACCTAGAGAAATCATCAACCAATAAGAAAATATACCATTTACCTCCCAAAGATGGTTGACGGGTCGGCCCCATTAAATCCATGTGCAGTAATTCCAAGGGTCCGTTTGGTACCAACGTGGTTCAGGTTCTTGTGTGCAGCCCTTGATTGTTTTCCCTTAAGACAACTTCCGCACACAATGTTGTTCTTAAATAAAAGTTTAGGAACCCCCTTAACCACGTCTTTATTTGAAATCTTTGCTAGTTCTTTGAAATTTATGTGACCTAGTCTTTCATGCCAAAGTGTTTCATTATCCAAAGAAACTAGGTTACATTTTTCTGAAAATTTTATTAGGAACAACATAGCAATTGTTTTCAGATCTAACCCCTTTTAAAAAGAAGACATGGTCCTTATCAGTTACAACACATTCAACAGATGAAAAGTTAACTGAAAAACCATTGTCGCAAAGTTGACTTATGCTTATGAGGTTAGTCTTAAGGCCATCAACAAATAACACGTTTTTAAAATCGGGCCATCTGGGATAGCTACCGTTCCTTTTCCAACAATTTTGGAAGATCGACCGTCTCCGAAAACAACGAGTCCTCCGGAGATTTTCTCAAAGTTTTGAAAACTATTTTTGTCACCGGTCATGTGACGGGAACAACCGCTATCCAGATACCAAGACGAATTATCATATGCATGCAAGGAAACATTAGTAACAAGACAAGGGAAGATTTCACCTTTGCGCACCCAAAACCTTTTGGAATGCGTCGGTAATGGTCGAGAGGTTATTCTCCTAGGTGAAGGCGTCTTGTTAGATCGATTGCTGCTCCTTGATGATGTCGTCTTGTGCGGTGAACTACCAAGTCTCTTTTCCTTTGTATGATTTGCATTTGATTTCTGAGGAATCACCTTTTTGGTAGTCGTTGCAAGAAATGTCTGAGTTGAGCGTTTGGCTCCTGTCTTGCAATATCTCCTTATGTGCCCTGAAATACCACAACGAAAACATACCTTTGCGCTTGATGATCCCGAAGAGAAAAAAGTAGGCTTGTTGTCGTTGTTTGTCGTGAATTCCGGTGTCGGAGGAGGAGATACCGACTGAGGCACAAAAACTGTCCCACTCGAACTTGGACTGTTTCCAGTTTGAGTGTACCCGAGGCCGAACCGATTTGTTTGACCAAGACCAAGGAGCTTATCCAACTTACTCCTTCCAGAAGAAAATCTCTTTAAATCATCCTTTAGTTGGAGAATGGTCTTTGTCATTTCCAATTTATCTTGTTGGGCCTCGATGTAGAGCTTTGAGAAGTGATCCGCTTTATCCACCAGTTTTGTATTTTCCTTATCAAAAAGCTCATTGGACTCTTGAAGGGAAACAATTGCTTTTATCAGATTATCCCTTTCCACTTCAAGATCGGTCGAGAGAGAAGTTACCCTTTTTACTTCTTCTTCGAGATCCTGCAATCTCCCTCTCAACCCCTTGTTTTGTTTAGCCAGTTTCTTTGAATCCCTCAAAAGTCTGTGGTAGGCTAAAACAAAATCTTCACCTTCCGAATCATCCGATTCATTATCCGTTGCATTCTTTTCAACAGTGGAGTTGGACAGCGAGTCGGATGTACTTGCCATTAAGCACATGAAGGGTGAAGATGTGGACGCGTGGAATACCGTTGCGCTTTCTTCTTCATCACTTGAGGATGACTCATTTGACGTTGAGTTGTCATCCCAAGTGACGGCTTGCATCACTTTCTTCTTCGACGGATTCTTAGTTGGACATTCCGTTGAGATATGGCCGTATCCTCGGCACTTGAAGCATTGGACTTGTCCTTCTGTGCTTTTCTTATCCTTAGAAAAGTTCTCTTGCTTTCTTGACTTGTAACTTGAAATACCCTTGCCTTTCTTCGACTTTCCGAAGGATGGAGTTTTACTTGAATTACCCCTTCGAAAGTTGCGGCGAAACTTCCTTGTCAAGAGAGCGAGCTGCTTCTCAAATTCCTCCATAGATAGGTTCTCGTCATCGTCTGAGGAGGATGAATCCGTGTCTTCTTCCTTTGTTGTTTTCAAAGCATAACCTGAAGACTTAGAAGAGGATGCCTTTCCCGAAGAATAGTTAGTAGTAAATGTCATTTCATAAGTTTGTAATGAACCAACTAGTTCTTCTACACGTATTTCGTCCGGGTGTTTAATAGTTTCAATGGCTGTAACCTTTGGGCGAAATCGTTCAGGAAGAGTTCTTAAGATCTTTCTTACAACCTTAAATTCTGGAATCTTCTCTCCCAGGTTAGCACATGAGTTTACGATGTCTTGCAATCGTGTATAGTAGTCCGTAAAAGATTCATTTTCTGCCATAAAAATAGAGTCAAATCTGCTCGTAAGCATTTGCAGCTTTTGAATCTTCACGAGGTTAGTTCCCTCATGAGTAACCTGAAGAACATCCCAGATTTCTTTCGCAGTCTCACATGCCGAGACGCGAGAGAATTCAGTTTGAGATAAGGCATTAAAAATAGCATTAATTCCCTTGCCATTGTAAGAAGATGAATCTAACTCTTCCTTGGTCCACTTCGACCTAGGTTTGATGGTGCGAACATCACCAATAATTTCAGTTGGATTATACCATCCTAATTCAATTGATTGCCACACCCGTTCGTCGATGAAAATTAAAAAGGCTTTCATCCGTACTCTCCAGTACGCATAATTTGTTCCATCAAAGAATGGGGGTCTGTTGATGTTTCCACCTTCAACCATTGTTTACAACCCTATTCCCGCTCTGATACCACTTGTTGGGTTATATGTAATAAAAGATCTAAATAGGGGAAAAAACACCTAGAGGGGGGTGAATAGGTGTAAACAATAAACACTCAAAAAATCATTGCGCAATAAAAACCCAATGCGGAAATATAAATGAACACGCAAGATTTTTACGTGGAAAATTCCAAACCGGAGTAAAAAACCACGGGACCGATAACACGGTGAAATCCACTAGAATTAAACACGTACAAGGTGATATACCGTACTCACAGACGACTCAACCTTTTCCATACGCTCCTAGTTGATCTTCTCCGCTCGCTCCGCAACGCGTCTCGAATCCACGATCTGCGTCCAACGCCGAATCCACGGCGTCCAACGTCGAGTCCACGATGTCTGACCGAATCCACGGTCTTCACCCAGTAGCACGCTTCGAATCCACGAACGTACCTCGCTCCGAATCCACGAGAGCGGTTGCACCTTGAATCCACAAGGCCACGCGAGTCCACGCGCCGATTTTGGGGTAAATCGTTGTTTTTGGGTGGTGATGATCCGCCGAATACTTAGATCAAAGATAGATAGGAAATACCATCTAAGTATTCATTAGTTTGATTCAACTCAAGATGTGAGTATGAAAACCTAGAATCAAACTAATCAATATAGATGAAGAAACATAGAGTAATATCTAATGATTTCCTTTCTTCTCTATATGTGTATCTTAGGCCGTATAAAAGATTATATTTTATAAAGACGGCTATTTTGCTTATCTGGATTAACCCTAGAAAAAGAATCATAGGGTCTATTTATAGGTTAGAAACCCTAGGAAGAATATAAGGATTCAAAAACTGTCGTTTCTGGAAATTTTCACGACGGCGATCCGGATCGGATTAGCTGTGATCCGGATCGTCGTAACGAGTCAGCCAATTCCAGAGAAACAGGGTTCGGGATCCGGATTGTAATCCACGATCCGGATCGTTCATGAATTTCAGCAAATTCCCATGTTCGGGATCCGGATCGAAATGGCTATGATCCGGATCGGATTTGCCAATGAACAAGTACCCTTCGGGATCCGGATTGGACTGTCTGATCCGGATCCTGAACATGTCCCATGTCCAGTTCTTGATTTTTATGCGATAAAAAATTCTTCCAAGTGTTTCTACACTACAATAAGTATTCAGATCACCAAAAATATTTAGTTAAACTTACCTGATCCTTTTGAATTTTTCTTTCTTGAGATTGAGGTATATGATCCAAACTTCATTCATCTTCAATCTTCAAGACTTAACACTTTCACGAAATGCGCCAAAACAAAATCCGTAACAGTAGAGTCGTTACCACGTGCACTAGAGGTACAGGTTCCTATTGGTGTTGTGCACATGGAGGAGGCTTGTGGACCATGTCCAGTGCAGTTGAGGCTGCGAGTTATGCTGGCAGACTTATTGGTATTTGTGTCAATTCTGTGTTTTGACCCAGTGCTTGAGTTTGGTTGGCACGGTACCACGTGATGTTAGACTACAGGGAGAGAAGACTATGACCTTTTGCGAGGCAGACAAGAGGAGGTTGGTTTGTAGAGACTGTTGGAGCACACAGGTTTCAGCGACAGTGTGGGAGGTGCCTACGACGGCACCGGGACTCTAGGGTATCCCTATCGCCGTGAGTTCCCGGGTGTGAGTCCACCTGAGTTGATGATGATGCCACCGGTCTGGGAGATTGAGATTGTGATTGACGTGGTTCTGGAAACCGCGCCAATATTGAAGGCACCTTGTTGGACGGCACCAGTAAAGCTGAGAGAGCTGATAGCGCAGTTGCAGGATCTGGCAGATCGAGGGGTCTGTTCGACCCAGTGCCATGCCGTTGAGACACGGTGGTGATGCCACGTCGTTGATACACAACGATGAGGGTTCTATTGTGGTTCGAGCGCAGGCAGGTCCGAATTTTATTCAGGACCATTTGATTGGGTTATATTTCGGCAGTTGTTCTTTTATGATGCATGTGTCTATTTGGGATCATACAGTCGAGGACTTTGCCACGATGGCATTCAGGACACGGTAGGGGCATTATGAGCTCACAGTGAGGCCAATTGGTTTGACTAATGCCTTGCCGCCTTTATGATATGATGAATTATGTGTTCCAGCTGTACTTTGACGGATTGGTAGCGATACTCTTCATAGATATTTGATTTACTCCCAGAGTGACTTGGAGCATGAGGAGAACTTGTGGATGGTGCTATATTATCTGTGAGGAAGAAGCTGTATGCCAAGTTGTTGAGGTACGAGTTTTAGCTTCGGGAGCTTACCTTCTTGGGCCACTTTATTCCAGCCGTAGGAGCGGCGGTAGACCCGGCCGAATGGACGCTATTCGAGATTGGCCGAGATCGACGTTTGTTGTTGAGGTGAGGAGCTTCTTGGCACTAGCTGGTTTTTATCGTCGGTTCGTGGAGGGCTTTGCGAAGCTTCCCTCCCCCCCCCCCCCCCACCCCCGCCCCCCTCACTCATCTGACCGGAATGGAGATCAGGTTCTTTTGAGGGTGATGCTTGTCAGAGTAGTTTCGAAGAACTAAAGCAGAGAATAGTAACTTGTTGAAAACTTCAATTTTTCAAACCTAGTTGGCTAACTGGATTTATCTGAGTCCGAAATCGACGATCCAAATAGTCGATTTGAACGGTCTTGTCGTTCTGAGCGTAGTGGCGCAGTCAAAATTTATGTTTGATGAGCAAAGGTCATCGAAAATTGTGCCAAACGGTATAATTCACAGTATAATATGGATTTCGAGATTTTAGAAGATCGAACTCAGCGAACCGAAATCACTACTTGATAGGCTTCGTCGAGCCGGACGTCGTAGTGAAGTCCATTTTTCGAATTGACCACCCTAGAGCCTCGAAATACATGATATATAGTAAAAATAGGGGTATTTTTGCAAAAGTGCTAATATTTTATGGGTCAAATTGCGAGAGACTTCTTAGAAAGGGTCTTCTCTGCATTTCTCACCTTCAGTGAAGGACCCAAGTGATGAGAGTGGGATTTGGAGGACTAGGATGCATTTTGTTGCATTGGTTACTTAAAGCAACCAAGGGTTGCAACCGCCTCCTCCTATAACCGCAGCCCCACGACTCCTCACTTTCCTCCTCTCTGCCCCAAGCATCACCACCACCTCCTAAAGCCCTGGTTGCCGGAAAACGAGGTCCCAAGCAAGTTATCCCTTGCTCTCAGGTTGGGTTCAAGGAGAAGGCACCAAACAAGTAAGACTTCCTCCTAGAGCTTTCTGAGGTCTCCTCTTACTCCCAGAAGCTGAGCCCAGGGGATCTGGTGGTGTGCTGTGGCCGCGCGACGCCGGTAGAGCAACCTAGCTTCTTCCTTTCTTCACTAACTCCGGCGAGGTAGGTTCTTCTCCTTCTCTTGGTTGCTTGGCCCGAGGCCACTAGTATTCTTGGGTTTTTGGGGAGCCTCCCAGCCCAGCCCCGAAGCTGGGGATGCGCGAGTTGTCCGGCGGTGAAGTTGCTCCACCGGAAAACTGCATGTTGCTCCGCCTCGAGCAACCGCGGCCCTTGACGGTTTTTCTTGGGAACAAAGATGCCCAGCTTTTTCTTGGTGAGGGTTGATGCGCTGTGGAGCCCGCGGCGTCGTGGCCTAGTTCTTGGAAAAAGAAGGCTTGGCCGAGTTTTTTGCTATGGCGTCGCTGCCACTCTCCAACGCCGGCCATGCCCTCGGTTGGCTCCACGAAGTCAAGTCGGAGCCATTTATGCCTTTGCATGTGACCCAGACCCTCTGTGCATGGAGTCACTATTGTTGGAGCTTTGGTTGATCGCAAGAATGGTCGTCGGCCATCCGCCGCTTCCCGGCGCTGGCCACGCACCCAGCTGACTTCCCCAGGTTGAAACAGACCCAAAGGAGTGCTTGCATGTAGCTCGAAGCCCTTGCATGGCTTTTCACCATTAATGAAGCTTAGTGTTGGTCGTAAGCTTGGCTCCGGCCGACCGCCGCCATGGCTCGTCGGCACTGGTGCTGGTAGCACCCAGAGCCTCTCCTTAGAGCTCTCTATGCTAATGCTTGCCCTTGGAACCATCAAGAACCCGAGTTGGTGCAAGTTTCTCCAACTCAGGCTCTTAGTGTGTGTTGGTTGGCTGAGGATGCTCCATCTTCTGTTCCGGCTGCTTTTCGGCCACCCATTGGTGAGCCCTCAACCCTCCATGATCCTCTGAGCTTGATGCTCACCTTAGAAATGAATTTAGTCGGGGGATTGTGATGATCTAGTAACCTAAGCCCTTAGAGATCAAGCATGCTCAAGTTACTGTTCTAGTCACTCAACCGCACCAGTAGGGTGAGCCTCTGAGTTCCCTCGACCTCCTGAGCATGGTGCTCACCTCTGTTTTGGAAATGGTCGAGTGGTTGAGTCAAATGAGTGACCTAAGCCTATTAGCATAAGTGCAAGTTGACCCGAAGTTGTTTTCGGGTCTCGTGCTGCTCCCAAATGGTGAGCACGCCGTTCAGTACGTTGAGGCCCACCTACTGGTGGCCTCGATTCAGTTCAAAAATGCTTAGAAAAATAATGCAAGCTTAAAAGGACATGAAAATTATGTAATTATGCAATTTTATTAAACCCTTGGGGTATAATTGCAATTGTAGCCTTATGGGCTGTCTTGGGCTGTGTGTCCATGATCTAAACTTTTCGTTAGAGATTCGACGGCTTCCGTTGAGCGAAAATTGAATATCGAACCGTAAATCCGCAAAATCGTCGGTTTATCGACGATTCAGCATTAATCACGCATTTTGAGAAATTATGGTGATTAGTTGTGAGTGCCAAATGTCCTTGGCTGTCCCTGACGCTGTCCTAGCTGGTCTAGTGATTTCAGTTTAGCGTTGGCGACTTCTGGAGCCGAAATTGGCTTTTCCGGAGCTGTTTTCGGTATTTATGGCACCGATTGAGCATAGAGTCGCACCCGATGGAATATGAGTGCTCGAACATCTTAAGTCAAGCGTTCAGTGGCAGCACGTGAAGTTTCATGAGATTTGAATACCGTTTTGCATAAATTGGATCATAGTTGGTCAATCGGTGGATTTCCAGAAATTTCGACGAATCCCAGGACTTCAGTGAAGTTTCCCCCTTAGCTTACCTGTATATAGTGAGTCAGTGGTTGGGGTGTGTGAGAGTCTATTTTCCTGACCTGTATGTATGATTCAGGTTCCAGCAGTCAGCCGCCAGCCCGTGAGCCATCTAGCGGATACCGCGATCGTCTATCCTGATGTGGGTTTATCTTCGGTTCGGGCTTTATCATTTCGGCCATATGGGGTACCGTAGTAGGTCGGACCCCTGTGTTTGGTGTATCCTTTATCCTATGGTTGAGTCTTTCTTCTTGCTTTCATTCCAGCATTCAGTCTTTATAGCTATGTAGCATTGATCTTACAATTGAGCTTTTCTATATGCTTTCATTCTCAGCACTTAGTATATTAGTGATATACACTTGGACATATGCCATGCTTGCTTGGTCACTAGCTTAGTGGTATTAGCATCTCCTATTCTTCTACTGCGTGTTAGAATAGGAGTTCAACTTCAGTTATTCAATTTCTGTTATTCAACTTCGGTTGTTCAGTTTCAGTTATACAGATTCAGTTATACCGTTTCAGTTATACAACATCAGTTGAGATTACAGCTTTCAGCATCCCGATTAGGATTTTTTCGGCTTTCGCTGATGGTCTGGTCTTTAGACCATGTAGACCGTGAGTTGAGTATCAGCATTATGATCACCATAGAGCCAGCTTTCAGTCACGCACACCCGCGGATTAGCTACCCGCAATGGTGTTCTTTACCGGTAGAGAGGTCGTCACATTGACCCGTGAGCCCAGGGAGTTCACATGATGTGTGCAGGGTTATGATAGCATATTGGTGTACCGGGGTGGTATTAGCCTGAGGTCCTTGTGACCAAAAGTGGCATGAGATTCGGTATATTTGTGGTTATAGCTTTAACGCATTATCTTATTACACATCTTTATACCTGCTCTGATTTATAGCATGATCTTGATCTATGTGCATTGAAATTGACCAGGTTTACCTGATTGCCAGTTATAGCTTGATCAGCTTAATATGTGAATACTCTGCTTTATTGATTAGCACATGATTGTTAGTACTCTAGATTACAGCTTTGATAGTTATGCATTATTATACCTGCCTGATGTACAGCATGATACATTGATATTGTCCTGATTTATCTGATGATTAGTTATAGCATGTTAAGCTTTCTTCATGAGTACCTACTTTTATTTCAGCATGATCAATATCTAGCTTTCATATTATAGCCTGTTTTGCTATCCTCTTATTATAATATCCAGTATGTATGACTTGCTATTTCTCGGCCCATCATGCCTACTGGGATACATTTTTGTTGTATCCCACACCCTTTGGGTGACCACCATTTCAGGTCATTCAGGTGTTGGGATGTCGGGACGATCATGAGAGCTGTCACGATAGAGTTGTCCCCTATTATCGGCCGCAGTGGCCCAGTGCTTGTATTTACATTTCAGTGTCATGACTTTATTCCGTTGTCTTAGTTTTGGATTATGTTGGTTTGTGGATGTGTTAGTTGTAGAAACTTCATGTTATGCTTTAGTTTTTTATTATGTCGCTCTCTAATTGCTTTGTTGTACTTGCCTAGCTGAGCATGTAAAGCGGAGACTCTATCCATGTGGACAGAGGATTTCCTATGCATGTGGCAGTCTGTCCACATCCTGGGTTTCAGGTTTTGAACTCTGATTAAAAAAAAAAAATAGACTGCTTTTTGAAACTCGGAGCATGACAATTTGCTACTTTACAGCAAAACGATGCTTTATTCTTTGCACGGTGCACCATTTCCTTTCCTTTTTGTTGCCATGTGGTGTGTCCACATTGGCCGATTCTATTTTGACTCAATCCATATGAGATGTGGATTAGGATTCATCCTTTTGTGTTAAGGATAAGATCGGGTTTTATCATTATATGTTAAGGATAAGGATAGGATTTATCCTTATGGGTTAAAGATAAGGATATGTTTCTTATAGGTTAAGAAACATATCTTAACCCATATCCTAACCATATTCTGTTTATCTCTACGTGAGATAGAGAATATCCTAAAGGGTCCTAATAGTCTATAAATAGAACCCCTTCCCTTATACGGGGAATATATAACATTATTCTCTCTTTACGTTCTCTCTGGGTTTCCACCTTCGTTCCCGGGGTTTTGGAGTGTGGACATAGAAGAGGACTCTGGTAGCCCTCTTCGCATCCGATCTGCGTATCCGATCCGCAACCAGGAGATTCGTGGAGAGTCAAGAATTACCAAGACAATGACGATCCAAAGAAGGCTGGTAAAACAAGCTAACTGATCCAATTCCGGTTCCTGGATACGTTGGCTATCCAGTTTGTAAGTTTTCGCTGCCCTCTAATTCCAACAATTGGTATCGGAGCGATTTGCTTGTTTTCGCCTAAAAGATCATGCCTGTGTTTGCTTGATTAAAAAAATTGTTTCGTTGATCATATTTTTTAGTAGATTAGTTCTACAAATTTTTTAGATTCTTTTTCTATGTGAAATCGAATTAAAATAAATAAATAAAAGATGAAGATAGAAAATTAAATTAGTTTTTATTTTTTATTCTTTTATGTTGATCACGAAATTTTTTATTTATTTATTTACATATGTTGTAAATGACCTTTTTTTTATTATTTACATATGCTGTAAATATTTTTTTATAATAATTAATATATATAAATAAAAGATAAAAAGAAAACTAAATTAGTTTTAGTTTTTTTTATTCTTCAAGAATTTTTTTTATTTACATCAGTTGTAAATAAATATTTTTTTATTTTTTATTTTCTTTTATGCTGTGTGCATTACTTAAAAAAATAAAATATATATATAAAAAAAAAAAAACGGACCCCGCAGGCGGGCTCGGGGCCCGCGCGTTGGGCGCTGGGCCCGGCCCGGCTTACAGCCACGAGCGGGCTCGGGCCCCGCGCTACGGGCGCAGGGCCTGGCCCGGCCCGCTGCGGGCCAGCATGCTCGGGCCCCCCCCTTCGCTGAGGGCTGCGGGCCTGGCCCGGCCCGCAGCGCGGGCCTAAGGCTGCGGGCATGCAGGCCAGGCCTCCCCCCCCCCTGCGCACTGCAGGCGCAGGGGCCCATCCCGCTGCTCCCTAGCAGGATAAGCGGGCCCCGCGCTGGGTGTGTGGGGCCAGACTGGCCGGCGTGGTTGCGTGGCCCCTTTTTTTTATATATATTTTTAAAAGTTTTTTTTATGCTCCTATGTGGTGCAATTTTTTTTTTTTTGTGATTTCTTTTATGCTCCTATGTGGTGCGAAATATTTTTTTACCTGTGGGATTTAATATATGCATAAGTTGTATAACTTATATCTTATGTGGATGTAAACTATAATGCTTTTGTGGCTTGTTATGAATCGTTTGGTGCATATAAGTACTTGTATTCTTTCGGTGTTTTTTCACAAAATTTAATTTTAGAAAAGCGGGTTCGGCGTGTGCTTCCTTTAGAATATTTTCCTTTGATGTACATCTTTGTAGTGATGTAGTAGGTTTTATTTCTGCAAATGTGATGTAATAATTAAGGTCATGTAAGAGGAATGTGTTTTGCACACCATCGATGTTTTTTAAATTAAATTTTGGCACAAGCACTTATTTTTTATTATTTTATCTATGTGATATGAATTATCTTTAAGATAAGTTCTTAAATTTTTTTTTTTTTAAAGATGTGTTCTTTTTAAAATGGATGAGTTCCGATTTTTTGAATAAGTTTCAAAATTAAATAAAAAAAAAAGTAATAAGATTGAAATTTTTGAAACGACACTGGGTGATGATTATGAGCCTAGCGAAATTTTCGATCCCATTGTGAAGGAGATATTTTTTCAATCTTGTTAATTTTTGAAATATGTGTCTAATGTCCAAACCTGTTTTTTGAATGTAGTGAAATGGCTTCCAAAAATGTTATAGCTGACCTCACGAGGGGTGATAAGCTAAACGGAAAGAATTATGACATATGGCACAGAAAAATGCAATACCTGCTTAATGAACAAGGAGTTCTTGAAACTCTCTCTGTTAAAAAGACCGTGCCTCTAGATAACTCTACTGCAGAACACAAGCATGAGCAGGAGTCTATGACAAATGGTTCAAGGAGGATCGTACTGCTCGGTATACTATGTTGTGTGCCATACAGGATGACCTCATTGGATAGTTTGAGACATTTGAGACTGCCAAAGACATGTGGGAAAATCTGAAGATTGCTTTTGGTCAACTTCAGTTACGAGGCTGCGTGCCCTAAATCTAAATTTCAGCAGTACATTAAGGACCCGAAGCACTCAATGGTTGAGCACCTTCGTGTGATGAGCACAATGATTCGGGACCTTAAGGCTGTTGGAAATGAGCTCAACGATGAGCAACAGGTTCTCGCGGTGATTCGTTCACTACCGGACCCTGAATGGTCCCAGATGAAGCTCCTGATGACGCACAGTGAGGGCATTAAAACATTTAATGACATATCACGTCATCTCGAGCTTGAGGCAGAACGCTTGGATGCGAACCGTTCTGTCGCTCTTGTTACGCGCTCTGAGAAGCGCGGTGGGATTGCACCCAAGCGCAAAAAGCATTACAACAATGGAGGCAGAGAAAAGTAAAAATCAAATTCCTCATGGTGGAGTTGAAAAGCGCGGCAGAGGTCAGCGCGCTGGCAGTAGAGAAGTTGCAAAAGCTAAAATGCTATAACTGCAAGGAGAGGGTCATTTCACTCGGGATTGTTCTGAGCCGAAAAGGTAGCCCTACCACTCTCACACTGTTTTGTTTGCTATTATGCTTTAGTAGCTAATTCTTTTCCCGATTGGATCGTGGATACAGGAGCAATAAGCACGTAGTGCGTGATCGAGCGGGATTTGTAGATTACCATCGAGTACCGACTGGCACACAATTTGTCACCCTTGGGAATGGCTCAATGGAAGAAGTTATTAGAGTTGGTTCGTACCGACTCAAGTTGCATGGTGGCCACACCTTACTTCTTCAAGATGTGCTATATGCACCCGGTATAAGATGTAATCTATGTTCAGTTTTAGCTTTGCTACAGTTAGGCTATTCTTTTCATTTTGGACAGAGACCGCCTTGACATTTCCTTTCATGGTACTTTATTTGGATATGGTACATTAATAAATGGTTTCTTTAAGTTAGATGTGGAGGATGATTCGTTTGCTTTTGCTTCTTCTTCTTCCAATTTCTGTGATGAATCCGTTAAATGGCATGCCAGACTAGGCCATATAGGTCAAGAAAGAATGAACAAACTGACTCAAGTAGGCCTTTTGGGGTCTCTCGCCAAAGTTGACCTATCTGTGTGCGATCCTTGTCTGGCTGGGAAGGCATGTAGAAAGCCTTTTGGTAAGGCTACTCGTGCCTCTCATCCTTGGAACTGATCCACTCAGACATTTGTGGGGCCAATGAATGTGAGGGCCCGGTATGGTGCGGGCTATTTTCGCACATTCATTTATGATTATTCCCATTATGGCTATGTGTATTTGATTTCTCACTGTTCTGAAGCTTAGATTGCTTCAAGCGCTTCGTAGCGGAGGGCTGAGAATCAAATAGAAAGAAGTGTAAAAATGCTTCGCACTGATCGAGGACGTGAGTAACTATGTCTGATCAGTTCAAGACTTACTGTGAGCAAAAGGGCATTATGAGACAGCTCACTATTCCAGGTACTCCGCAACAAAATGGTGTTGCAGAGCGAAGGATCGTACTCTACTGGACATGGTTAGGTCTATCATGGCGCATGCTCATCTTCCCTATAAGTTTTGGGGGAGATGCTCTTTTGACTGCTGCCTATATTCTTAATCGAGTCCCTAGTAAATCAGTGCCATCTACCCCATATGAGTTGTGGAGTGGTAGAAAGCCAAGTTTACACTACTTACGCCCTTGGGTTCAGCTGGATATGTTCATAACCCCTCACATAGATTCGGGAAACTCGGCCTTAAAGCAAGCAAGCGTGTGTTCATCAGATACCCTAAAAATTCAAAGGGCTATGTGATGTATGGTGAACACCCGATGGTGGATGACCGAGATTGAGTCTCGTAATGTGGAATTCCTAGAGAAGGAATTTCCAAGCATTGGTGAAATGCGAAATGACGTCGGATTGTAGTGAGTTACAAGACGATGCTATCCCATCTTCTGGTGAGGGTCATCGATCACTTCCCGAAGTCGCTGAAGGAAGTGGTAGCGATCCTCCGGCTAGTGGGAGTGCTTCTATGAGTGGGAGCATACCCTTGGAAGCCGACAGTTTAGGCCCTCAACCTGCGTAGAAGTGAACGTGGAATCATTCCCCGTCGACATTTTGAAGATTCGAAGGGAATATTTTTCATGTGCACTCCGCTCGATGATGATGAGCCTGCTTCTTATGTAGAAGCGCTACAATCACCAACTTGTAATGAGTGGATGGCTGCTATGAGAGATGAGATGGATTCCATGAGCAAGAACCAAATTATAGGAGTTGGTTGACCTTCCACCTGAGCACAAGTCTATTGGAAATAAATGGGTTTTAAAAATTAAGCGCAAGGCGGATGGATCAATCGATAAATATAAGGCTCGGCTCGTGGCTAAGGGCTACAATCAAAGGCAGGGGGTAGATTACAACGAGACATTTGCTCCCGTTGTGAGATTTGCCTCTATACGTGTGATTTTAACCTTAGTGGCTCTCTAGATTTGGAATTGTTCCAAATGGATGTCAGACAGCTTTCCTTAATGAAGGATTAACGGAGGAGATCTACATGGATCAACCTGAGGGTTTCGTACTCGAAGGTCAAGAAGACAAAGTATGTCATCTTAAAAGGTCCATTTATGGTCTCAAACAGTCATCGAGACAGTTGTAGGTTTTTATAGGATCCACAAGGATCTAAATAGGTACTATCAAACAACTAGAGGGGGGTGAATAGGTGTAATACTTAAAAACTCAATCTCAGTGCAAAATAAAAACCAATGCGGAAAATAAAAACAGCACACCGAGATTTACGTGGAAACTCCAATCCAGGAGAAAAACCACGGGACCAACACGCAATAACAATCCACTAAGAATAGAAGAATAACAAGGTGATTACCGACTCCACGGACTCAACCCCTCCTTCAGCTTCTTCGGACCTTGCGCTGACCGGTTGGATATCCACGCAATAACAATCCCTAAGAAAAGAAGAATAACAAGGTGATTACCGTCTCCACGGATTTAACCCCTCCTTCAATTTCTTGGACCTCGCGCTCCACCGATTTTGCACGCCCACTGCACACGTTCGAATCCACGAACGCCACTCGAATCCACGAGCACACGTTTCGAATCCACGAAACGCCTTTAGCACACCGAATCCACGATGCCACGTCGAATCCACGACGCAAACTCAGTCGATAAGAATATTGACTTCGATGGTGATCCTTTGCTTAGATTATCATGAGGAACCGTAGAAGAAATCTCTAAGCAAAGATTAGATCAATTCGACAAAAGATATGTTCTTGAAAGAACCATCGAATTGACCTAAAAGAGGCTATAAAGAAGAACGATAAAAACCTAGCCTCTAGGGTTGCTCTCAAGTGTTTTATAAATTGATCGGCCGTAGCTCCCACGTTTTTGAGAAACCCTAAATGTCTATTTATAGTTTAGAAACCTTTGGAAAGAGATAAGAATCAAAAACATACCTTATCTGGAAATTTTCAGGACGGCGATCCGGATCGGATTTACTGCGATCCGGATCGTCGTAACGAGATTGACGATTCCAGAAAACCAGGGTTCGGGATCCGGATCGCATTGCCCGATCCGGATCGTTCATACAAATCAGAAAACTTAACATTCGGGATCCGGATCGGAAATTGCATGGATCCGGATCGAAGTCTTGTATGAAGCAACAACCTTCGGGATCCGGATCGTTGGCTCTGATCCGGATCCTGAACATGTCCGAACACCAGTTTTTGATTATTATGCAATAAAAGTTCATCCAAGTGTTTCTACACTATAAGAAAGTATTCGGATCACCAAAATTATTTAGTTAAACATACCTGATCCTTTTGAATACTTTCTTCTTGAGATTGATGTAACTGATCCACAATTCTTCAACTTCAATCTTCAAGATTCAAGACACTGAGTGTCAACTTGAGCTCTTGTTGAATCTTCTCTAAGTCTTTGATTGCTGATTGACAATTTGATCCCTTTAAGACTCCGACTCAACTCACTGACTTGACTCACGAAATATGCCAATACCAAAATGCCGTAACAATCTCCCCCTTTGGCAATTTCGTGACAAAACCCAAAAATACATAAAAGCGCTCAAGTCACTCATCTTAAACCAAAAAATCGAAACTCAATGTCATCACCAAAACATTGATTTTCTTTGCGTGAAAGATCCAATAAATACAAAATTACATTTGAACCAAACAGTCCTAGAACATACTCTATGACTTAGGACTTGGAGTCTTAAAGTGATGTAATTCCTGCAAAACAAAACTCCAAACAAAATCAAACGTTAGTCGTTAGAAATTAAAATCCTACATTTGATTCATCCTTTTGGTTCTTTTGTTTTTCCGCTCTTTCAACCTTTCTTTGTCTCCCCCTATCTTGAGCATCTCTAACATGTTCTCCATGTTCTTGAGCATCTATGTTCTCCCCCTTTGTGGTACGATCATCATTTTCCGTTCTCCCCCATTTTTCCATTTTCGTTTCGTTTGTCCTCTCTTGATGATCTCATCTCCGTCATTTCTCTTCTCCCCCTTTTTGTCACAAATTGTCAAACAGTGAACATACTAGACAAAAGGAAATCACTAACAACATTAGTTCATGGAGAAAGAGAGATAAAAGCTCAGTTCCGGTATATAACAAAAATGCAGATTGCGTACCGGTACCAGAAAGCAAAAAACAATAATTTCTTGAAACAAATCCAGATTTTAGAATCTTTTCAAATACCGATTTGTATTCCATCAAGAAATCAATTTAAGTGCTTTAAACAATGAATTCACACAGATGTCATTCAATCCAATTAATTTCACAAAATTAAAAAGATTTACTCCAAAATCATGAAAAATAAAGGTAAAACATTATAAACCGTTTTTCATGTTATATTCATCAAACACAAGTCATCAAAAATAATCTTGAGATCCAAAGTCTATCAAGATGTAACGGATGTACAAAGATGACTTACAGAGATTTCCAAATGACATCAATTTGATTTCTTACCCTTTCAAATTTGAGATAAGCACTAAAATACCTAAGGGTGGCTCTTTGAGCATCTTTCAACTATCCCACCTTATACCAACCAGGAGATTGTTCAAAATATAAGAGTTTTGCATATAAATCTCCAAATGCTTCAACTAAAGATTTTCTCATAAAATACTATCAAGCATCCATAACATGTGGTAGCTTCACACACAAACCGGACGACCGGGGTGGCAGCTCTTTCCAGCATGTGGTGGTAGTTTTCACACTCCTTTCGGATGTAACTCTTTCCACATCTTTCAAATTCATTTTTACCCTTGTAAGAATGCAATCTCTTACGTGAAAGAATTAAATCCCAAATTTTAGTCTATCGGTTGTCTCACGTTTATCACAATGAATTCACACAACCGAGATAGATTAAGCATCTAAAGATCACACATGATTTCTAAAATTTGATGCTTATAATATCAAAAACTCCTATAATGAAGTATCTTCAAGATTATGATTATGGAGTAAAGTTGATAATCCATAAAATTAATTTGGAGTGAATAAAAGTGAAGCCCTTTTTATTCAATGCACTTGTTCAGTAAAAACCCTTTTGTTCAAAAACAAAGTATAAAAACGAAGAGCATTGAAAAACATGTAATGCAAAGATTAAGAAAGATATGAAGGGAAAACCAATCAAAGCATTACATACAGTCATAAGCTATTTAGAACTTAAGACAAGGAAAGATATCACCTTTCCGAATCCAAAATCGCTGGATTTTGGGTTGTCTTGATTCGTTGTGGCCGGGGGTTGTCCGCTTTGACTGTTGATCCACCTTAGGTCTTTGCCTCGCAGTGATCCACTTGTATGATTGATGTTGTGGCTCGGACCTTTGGTGGGTTGAGTGAACTCCTTTGACTTGATGTGTCTTTTGATTCCGTTGAGTTCGCTCCGTAGATGAAGTTGCCGAAGAATTCTTCTTTCTCTTTTTCGGGCAATCCTTCACCAAATGTCCTTCAAGTCCACATAGGTGACAAGTTCTTCCTTTCAATTTCATTGTGGAACTTGAAGCATTCACAGTTTGGTTCTTTTTAAATCCCAAACCAACCTTGCTTGTTTGACCTAATCCGGACATACAATCAAGTTTCTTGGAACCGGTTGAAAGCCTTTGTATGTCGGATTTAAGTTGATGAACTTGCTTGGTCAAAGCTTGGTTGGTGACATGAATCTCCTCAAACTGTTTTTCTAGAAAACCAATCTTGTCCATATATGATTTAGCGTTTGTCTCCGATTGGTTTAGCTTTTCTTGGAGGATTTTATTGTTATTCAATAAACGTCCTTGTTCCTCCTCGAGATCATGAAGTTTTATCTTTAAAGCATGATTCTCGTCTTGATTCTCAAGTCGTTGCTTCCTCAACTTCTTGATATGCTTGGCCATCTTCTTAGATTCCGCAAGAAGTTGTTGATATGCCTCAACGAGTTCTTCCTCGTCCGACTCCCCCTCACTTGATGACTCTCCGCCGGATGTTGATGTTTCATGCAAAATCAAAGGAGTAGAGTCAGTGATTAAAGATGATAAACAACCATTAGAAGAGGGAATATGAGAGGCATGAGAGGCAACGACTTTTTCCTCTTTACTTGAGGTCGATTCATTAGAAGTAGAATCGTCCCAAGTTTTCGCTTGCAAAGCCTTCTTTTTATATGATTTCGGAGAAGGACAATCCGTTGAAAAATGGCCGTAGCCTTTGCATCGATAGCATTGGATTTCCCCTTCGAAATCATCTTTTCTTTTTCTTTAGAAGGTTTTGCAAAGCTTTTGAGGTTAGAGGATTTAGAACCCGATGATCCTTTAGAAGGTTTCGTGGATGAAGATCCATCGGTTCGATTCTTCCAAAATTTCCGACGAAATTTCTTTGTGATCCGCGCCAATTGTTCTTCAAAATCGGCAAAAGAGATTTCATCGTCGGAACTTGATTCGCTATCTTCTTCCTTTGTTGATTTGAATGCAATACCTGTAAGCTTAGAAGAAGACTTGGAAGAAACTTGATTAGTAGGAAAAGTCATTTCATAAGTTTGCAAAGCACCTACTAATTCCTCTACACTCATCTCATCCGGATGACTAACGGTTTCAATGGCGGTAACCTTTGCCCTAAACCGTTCCGGAAGAGTCCGAAGTATCTTTCTTACAATTTTCGACTCCGGGATCTTTTCTCCTAAATTAGCACATGTATTTATTACATCTTGAAGTCTAGTGTAATAATCTGTAAACAATTCATGCTCTTCCATATGAATAGAGTCAAATTGACTTGTAAGCATCTGGAGCTTTTGAATTTTTACAAGATTAGTACCCTCATGTGTAATTTTGAGAATATCCCAAATTTCCTTCGCGGTTTCACACGCGGAAATTCGTGTGAACTCAGTCGAGGAAAGAGAATTAAATAAAGCGTTCATACCTTTCCCATTGTAAGAAGATCTTTCAAATTCCTCTTTGGACCATCTAGAGCGAGGTTTTGGGGTAGTAGAATTTCCTACTTCCTCAACAGGATGCACCCAACCGTATTCCACGGATTGCCATACCCGCTCATCAATTGCGATGAGAAAAGCTCTCATCCGCACTTTCCAATAAGCATAATTAGTCCCATCAAAAAGAGGAGGTCTATAAATATTACCACTTTCACCCATCATGATAGATAAACCTAAAACCCGCTCTGATACCAATTGTAGGTTTTTATAGGATCCACAAGGATCTAAATAGGTACTATCAAACAACTAGAGGGGGGGTGAATAGGTGTAATACTTAAAAACTCAATCTCAGTGCAAAATAAAAACCAATGCGGAAAATAAAAACAGCACACCGAGATTTACGTGGAAACTCCAATCCAGGAGAAAAACCACGGGACCAACACGCAATAACAATCCACTAAGAATAGAAGAATAACAAGGTGATTACCGACTCCACGGACTCAACCCCTCCTTCAGCTTCTTCGGACCTTGCGCTGACCGGTTGGATATCCACGCAATAACAATCCCTAAGAAAAGAAGAATAACAAGGTGATTACCGTCTCCACGGATTTAACCCCTCCTTCAATTTCTTGGACCTCGCGCTCCACCGATTTTGCACGTCCACTGCACACGTTCGAATCCACGAACGCCACTCGAATCCACGAGCACACGTTTCGAATCCACGAAACGCCTTTAGCACACCGAATCCACGATGCCACGTCGAATCCACGACGCAAACTCAGTCGATAAGAATATTGACTTCGATGGTGATCCTTTGCTTAGATTATCAATGAGGAACCGTAGAAGAAATCTCTAAGCAAAGATTAGATCAATTCGACAAAAGATATGTTCTTGAAAGAACCATCGAATTGACCTAAAAGAGGCTATAAAGAAGAACGATAAAAACCTAGCCTCTAGGGTTGCTCTCAAGTGTTTTATAAATTGATCGGCCGAGCTCCCACGTTTTTGAGAAACCCTAAATGTCTATTTATAGTTTAGAAACCTTTGGAAAGAGATAAGAATCAAAAACATACCTTATCTGGAAATTTTCAGGACGGCGATCCGGATCGGATTTACTGCGATCCGGATCGTCGTAACGAGATTGACGATTCCAGAAAACCAGGGTTCGGGATCCGGATCGCATTGCCCGATCCGGATCGTTCATACAAATCAGAAAACTTAACATTCGGGATCCGGATCGGAAATTGCATGGATCCGGATCGAAGTCTTGTATGAAGCAACAACCTTCGGGATCCGGATCGTTGGCTCTGATCCGGATCCTGAACATGTCCGAACACCAGTTTTTGATTATTATGCAATTAAAAGTTCATCCAAGTGTTTCTACACTATAAGAAAGTATTCGGATCACCAAAATTATTTAGTTAAACATACCTGATCCTTTTGAATACTTTCTTCTTGAGATTGATGTAACTGATCCACAATTCTTCAACTTCAATCTTCAAGACTCAAGACACTGAGTGTCAACTTGAGCTCTTGTTGAATCTTCTCTAAGTCTTTGATTGCTGATTGACAATTTGATCCCTTTAAGACTCCGACTCAACTCACTGACTTGACTCACGAAATATGCCAACACCAAAATGCCGTAACAACAGTGGTATTTCAGGTTTCATGAGCCATCATCTCTACAGTATGTCCATAATAGAGGAAGACCACTGTGTATATGTCAAGAAGTCAGAGAAGGAATTTTGTTTCTCTCTCTATACGTCGACGACATACTATTGGCTGGGAATGACATCGAGTTGATCAATACCACTAAGAATGGTTATCTTTCAATTTTGAGATGAAAGATATGGGTGAGGCGAGCTATGTGCTCGGTGTTAAGGTCATCAGAGATCGCTCTAGAAGACTTCTTGGTCTGTCTCAAGATCTTATATTAAAAGAGTTCTGGAGCGGTTTAGGATGCATCATAGTAAACCCGTTGATACTCCAGTGGAAATGAATCACACTTTGAGTCTTGATCAGTGCCCTAAAACCGATAAAGAAAAAGAGCAAATGAGTAGGTTCCTTATGCGAGTGCGATTGGCAGCTTGATGTACGCTATGATGTGTACTCGACCTGACATATGCTTCGCTGTTGGCTTGGTAAGTCTTTACCAGAGCAACCCAGGACCTGCTCATTGGCAAGCGGTCAAGAGGATCCTTCGATACTTAAAGGGAACCAGTGATCTCATTCTAGCTTTCAAGCTGGGGACTTGAGATTGAAAGGATAGTGATGCTGATTGGGGCGGTGATAAGATGAGCGCAGGTCCACTTCAGGCTATGTGTTTACGCTTTGAAGTGGGGCAATTTCCTGGTGCAGTAAAAAACAGAGTTGCATTGCCTTATCTACCATGGAGGCGGAATATGTTGCTTGTTCAGCAGCCGTTCAGGAGGCTGTTTGGCTGAGGAGATTTCTCCAGCACCTCGACATTGTGACTCGAGCTGATGAGCCTGTTGAGATGGTCTCTGACAGCATGGCTGCTTTGGAGTATGTGAAGGACCCCAAGTATCATGCCAGACCAAGCACATTGACATCCGTTTTCACTACATCGAGAGATGATTAGCTAGGCGAGGTCACTCTTAGACATATCTCCACCACTATGATGGTGGCTGATCCGTTGACCAAGCCGATAGCTAGGGATATGTTCCTGACCCACGTTTAGAGTTTGGGTCTTCGCAGGTTATGATGGTATGGACATTATTGAGACTTTTGTATCTTACGCTTTTCTTAATGAGATGTGTTTTCTTTTATGTAGATGCGTAGATATGATCCTCAGTAAGCACATATTACCATAGTCACCAGGCTCAGGTCAGCCCACTCACCTCGGGTGATCGCCCTGCACCTAAGTGGTGAGCAGGATGAGACTAAATAATCATATAAACTTTAGTAGTTGTAATATGATTGCTTTGTTCATATACGTTATGAATAAAGTGTTGATACGATTTGAAGTCGCCATAATTAGTTTAAGTTGACTCTAGGAAGTTGGATAAGAATTCTTTTGGCGAAATTCCATATCGAGCCTGTATAGCAGCCGAACCAAATACTTGGGTTAGAGAGATGACCTGGATTGTATAGTGGTTAGACTGCCTTAGTGTGCCTAGACACCAAGGTTCGCATGGCGTTTTAGAGCGTGACACACCATGGGTGGGTGCTCCGCCATGGCATACATATTATACTGTATGCGATTGTCGACAGTTAGTAGAGGGACATATATTCTTCCCTCTAGTCACTGTGGTGAGCCTAAGCCCATTTTTATTTAGCCCCTCGACTGAGAACTACATTATGAGAAGTAGAGGCCGATGTACTACTGTAGCATGTATCCCTCAGGGTCATAAGAAAATAGATCTCGGGAGACAGAGTCTAGTAAAGTGCTTGGGACCGATACAGATTAATGGAGGGCTGAGAAGATGTTTCGATAGCACACCATGAAATCTGTGGCTCATTGCCCGGGCGGTTATCTCGGTTTTGTGTTACTTGAGATAATCATGAGTACAAGAAGGATGTTGTAGGGTCAAGCCTTGGGATTACAGAGGGGGATTTGTGTACTTGATCCGTGGTGGTGTTGAAAAACGTCATGGGGACTATCGGTTTTAGTCAGTGATGTGCTATGTTAGTTGGGTGGTGACTTAATATAGCACTCCTGCATTGTGATTTTTTCCATCTGGTCGCACGCTCCATTCCCGTATGAAGAGTAGAATGTATATGAGAGAAAAAATTGGCAAATGTGCAACAAGTGGGAGATTGTTCCATGGTGTGTCCACATTGGCCGGTTCTAGTTTGAACTCAATCCATATGAGCTGTGATTAGAATTCATCCTTTTGGTGTTAGGATAAGATCGGGTTTTATCATTATAGGTTAAGGATAAGGATAGTATTTATCCTTATGGGTGTAAAGAATATATGTTTCTTATAGGTTAAGAATATATCTTAACCCATATCCTAACCATATTCTGTTTATCTCTACGGGAGATAGAGAATATCCTAAAGGGTC
>CM055067.1:5591657-5904588 GCA_029204045.2 Tillandsia leiboldiana | reverse complement strand
CAGCTGACTTCCCCAGGTTGAAACAGACCAAAAGGAGTGCTTGGCATGTAGCTCGAAGCCCTTGCATGGCTTTTCACCATTAATGAAGCTTAGTGTTGGTCGTAAGCTTGGGGCTCCGGCCGACCGCGCCATGGCTCGTCGGCACTGGTGCTGGTAGCACCCAGAGCCCTCTCCTTAGAGCTCTCTATGCTAATGCTTTGCCCTTGGAACCATCAAGAACCCGAGTTGTGCAAGTTTCTCCAACTCGAGGCTCTTCTGTGTGGGTTGGTTGGCTGAGATGCTCCATCTTCTGTTCCGGCTGCTTTTGGCCACCCATTGGTTAGCCCTCACCCTCCATGATCCTCTGAGCTTGATGCTCACCTTAGAAATGATTTAGTCGGGGGATTGTGATGATCTAGTAACCTAAGCCCTTAGAGATCAAGCTGCTCAAGTTAACTGTTCTAGTCACTCAACCGACACCAGTAGGGTGAGCGCCTGAGTTCCCTCGACCTCCTGAGCATGGTGCTCACCTCTGTTTTGGAAATGGTCGAGTGGTTGAGTCAAATGAGTGACCTAAGCCATTAGCATAAGTGCAAGTTGACCCGAATTGTTTTCGGGTCTCGTGCTGCTCCCAAATGGTGAGCACGCCGTTCAGTACGTTGAGGCCCCACCTATGGTGGCCTCGATTCAGCTTCAAATATGCTTAGAAAATAATGCAAGCTTTAAAAGGACATGAAAATTATGTAATTATGCAATTTTATTAAACCCTTGGGGTATAATTGCCAATTGTAGCCTCTATGGCCCTCTTGGCTGTTGTGTCCATGATCTAAACTTTCGTTAGAGATTCGACGGCTTCGCCGTGAGCGAAAATTGAATTCGAACCGTAAATCCGCAAATCGTCGCGTTTATCGACGATTCAGCATTAAATCACGCATTTTGAGAAATTATGGTGATTAGTGTGAGTGCAAATGTCCTGGCTGTGCCCTGACGTTGTCCTAGTCTGGACTATGGTCTAGTATTTCAGTTTAGCTGTTGGCGACTCTGGAGCCGAAATGGCTTTTCCGGAGCTGTTTTCGGTATTTATGGCACCGATTGAGCATAGAGTCGCACCGATGGAATAGATGTGCTCGAACATCTTAAGTCAAGCGTTACAGTGGCAGCACGTGAAGTTTCATGAGATTGAATACGTTTTGCATAAATTGGATCATAGTTGGTCAATCGGTGTGGATTTCCGAGAAATTTCGACGAATCCCAGACTTCAGTGAAGTTTCCCCCTTAGCTTACCTGTTATATAGTGAGTCAGTGGTTGGGGTGTGTGAGAGTCTATTTTCCTGACCTGTATGTATGATTCAGGTTCCAGCATCAGCCGCCAGCCGTGAGCCTCTAGCGGATACCGGCGATCGTCTATCCTGATGTGGGGTTTATCTTCGGTTCGGGCTTTATCATTCGGCCCATATATGGGGTACGTAGTAGGTCGGACCCTGTGTTTTGGTGTATCCTTTATCCTATGGTTGAGTCTTTCTTCTTGCTTCATTCAGCATTCAGTCTTTATAGCTATGTAGCATTGATCTTACAATTGAGCTTTTCTATATGCTTCATTCCAGCACTTAGTATATAGTGATATACACTTGGACAATATGCCATGCTTGCTTGGTCACTAGCTTAGTGGTATTAGCATCTCCTATTCTTCTACTGCGTGTTAGATAGCGAGTTTCAACTTCAGTTATTCAATTTTCTGTTATCAACTTGTCAACTTTTGTTTTTGTGTTTCAGTTATACAGATTCAGTTATACCGTTTCAGTATACAACATCAGTTGAGATTACAGCTTTCAGCATCCCCGATTAGATTTTTTCGGCTTTCGCCGCTGATGGTCTGGTCTTTAGACCTGGTAGACCGTGAGTTGAGTATCAGCATTATGATCACCATAGAGCCAGCTTTCAGTCACGCACACCCGCGGATTAGCTACCCGCAATGGTGTTCTTTACCGGTAGAGAGGTCGTCACATTGACCCGTGAGCCCAGGGAGTCACATGATGTGTGCAGGTTATGATAGCATATTGGTGTCCGGGGTGGTATTAGCCTGAGGTCCTTGTGACCAAACGTGGCATGAGATTCGGTATATTTGTGGTTATAGCTTTACACGCATTATCTTATTACACATCTTTTATACCTGCTCTGATTTATAGCATGATCTTGATCTATGTGCATTGAAATGGACCAGGTTTACCTGATTGCCAGTTATAGCTTGATCAGCTTAATATGTGAATACTCTGCTTTATGCTTAGCACATGATTGTTAGTACTCTAGATTACAGCTTTGATAGTTATGCATTATATACCTTGCCTGATGTACAGCATGATACATTGATATTGTCCTGATTAATCTGATGATTAGTTATAGCATTAAGCTTTCTTCACGTTACTACTTTTATTTCAGCATGATCATATCTAGCTTTCATATTATAGCCTGTTTTGCTATCCTCTTATTATAATATCCAGTATGTATGACTTGCTATTTCTCGGCCCATCATGCCTACTGGGATACATTTTTGTTGTATCCCACACCCTTTGGGTGACCACCATTCAGGTCATTCAGGTGTTGGGATGTCGGGACGATCATGAGAGCTGTCACGATAGAGTTGTCCCCTATTATCGGCCGCAGTGGCCCAGTGCTGTATTTACATTTCAGTGTCATGACTTTATTCGTTGTCTTAGTTTGGGATTATGTTGGTTTGTGGATGTGTTGTTGTAGAACTTCATGTTATGCTTTAGTTTTTTATTATGTCGCTCTCTAATTGCTTTGTTGTACTTGCCTAGCTGAGCATGTAAAGCGGAGACTCTATCCATGTGGACAGAGGATTTCCTATGCATGTGGCAGTCTGTCCACATCCTGGGTTTCAGGTTTTGAACTCTGATTAAAAAAAAAAATCAGACTGCTTTTGAAACTCGGAGCATGACAATTTGCTACTTTACAGCAAAACGATGCTTTATTCTTTGCACGGTGCACCATTTCCTTTCCTTTTTGTTGCCATGTGGTGTGCCCACATGGGCCGATTCTATTTTGACTCAATCCATATGAGATGTGGATTAGGATTCATCCTTTTGTGTTAAGGATAAGATCGGGTTTTATCATATCTGTTAAGGATAAGGATAGGATTATCCTTATGGGTTAAAGATAAGGATATGTTTCTTATAGGTTAAGAAACATATCTTAAACCCATATCCTAACCATATTCTGTTTATCTCTACGTGAGATAGAGAATATCCTAAAGGGTCCCTAATAGTCTATAAATAGAACCCCCCTTCCCTTATACGGGGAATATATAACATTATTCTCTCTTTACGTTCTCTCTGGGTTTCCACCTTCGTTCCCGGGGTTTTGGAGTGTGGACATAGAAGAGGACTCTGGTAGCCCTCTTCGCATCCGATCTGCGTATCCGATCCGCAACCAGGAGATTCGTGGAGAGTCAGAATTACCAAGACAATGACGATCCAAAGAAGGCTGGTTAAAACAAGCTAACTGATCCAATTCCGGTTCCTGGATACGTGGCTATCCAGTTTGTAAGTTTTCGCTGCCCTCTAATTCCAACAATTGGTATCGGAGCGATTGCCTTGTTTTCGCCTAAAAGATCATGCCTGTGTTTGCTTGATTAAAAAAATTGTTTCGTTGATCATATTTTTTAGTAGATTAGTTCTACAAATTTTTTAGATTCTTTTTCTATGTGAAATCGAATTAAATAATAAATAAAGATGAAGATAGAAAATTAAATTAGTTTTTATTTTTATTCTTTTATGTTGATCACGAAATTTTTTATTTATTTATTTACATATGTTGTAAATGACCTTTTTTTTATTATTTACATATGCTGTAAATATTTTTTTATAATAATTAATATATATAAATAAAAGATAAAAAGAAAACTAAATTAGTTTTAGTTTTTTTTTATTCTTCAAGAATTTTTTTTTATTTACATCAGTTGTAAATAAATATTTTTTTTATTTTTTATTTTCTTTTATGCTGTGTGCATTTACTTAAAAAAATAAAATATATATTAAAAAAAAAAAAAACGGACCCCGCAGGCGGGCTCGGGGCCCGCGCGTTGGGCGCTGGGCCCCGGCCCGGCTTACAGCCACGAGCGGGCTCGGGCCCCGCGCTACGGGCGCAGGGCCTGGCCCGGCCCGCTGCGGCCAGCATGCTCGGGCCCCCCCCTTCGCTGAGGGCTGCGGGCCTGGCCCGGCCCGCAGCGCGGGCCTAAGGATGCGGGCATGCAGGCCAGGCCTTCCCCCCCCCCCTGCCGCACTGCAGGCGCAGGGGCCCATCCCGGCTGCTCCCTAGCAGGATAAGCGGGCCCCGCGCTGGGTGTGTGGGGCCAGACTGGCCGCGTGGTTGCGTGGCCCCTTTTTTTTATATATATTTTTAAAAGTTTTTTTTATGCTCCTATGTGGTGCAATTTTTTTTTTTTTGTGATTTCTTTTATGCTCCTATGTGGTGCGAAATATTTTTTTTACCTGTGGGATTTAATATATGCATAAGTTGTATAACTTATATCTTATGTGGATGTAAACTATAATGCTTTTGTGGCTTGTTATGAATCGTTTGGTGCATATAAGTACTTGTATTCTTTCGGTGTTTTTTCACAAAATTTAATTTTAGAAAAGCGGGTTCGGCGTGTGCTTCCTTTAGAATATTTTCCTTTGATGTACATCTTGTAGTGATGTAGTAGGTTTTATTTCTGCAAATGTGATGTAATAATTAAGGTCATGTAAGAGGAATGTGTTTTGCACACCATCGATGTTTTTTAAATTAAATTTTGGCACAAGCACTTATTTTTTATTATTTTATCTATGTGATATGAATTATCTTTAAGATAAGTTCTTAAATTTTTTTTTTTTTAAAGATGTGTTCTTTTTAAAATGGATGAGTTCCGATTTTTTGAATAAGTTTCAAAATTAAATAAAAAAAAAAGTAATAAGATTGAAATTTTTGAAACGACACTGGGTGATGATTATGAGCCTAGCGAAATTTTCGATCCCATTGTGAAGGAGATATTTTTTCAATCTTGTTAATTTTTTGAAATATGTGTCTAATGTCCAAACCTGTTTTTTGAATGTAGTGAAATGGCTTCCAAAAATGTTATAGCTGACCTCACGAGGGGTGATAAGCTAAACGGAAAGAATTATGACATATGGCACAGAAAAATGCAATACCTGCTTAATGAACAAGGAGTTCTTGAAACTCTCTCTGTTAAAAAGACCGTGCCTCTAGATAACTCTACTGCAGAACACAAGCATGAGCAGGATGTCTATGACAAATGGTTCAAGGAGGATCGTACTGCTCGGTATACTATGTTGTGTGCCATACAGGATGACCTCATTGGATAGTTTGAGACATTTGAGACTGCCAAAGACATGTGGGAAAATCTGAAGATTGCTTTTGGTCAAACTTCAGTTACGAGGCTGCGTGCCCTAAATCTAAAATTTCAGCAGTACATTAAGGACCCGAAGCACTCAATGGTTGAGCACCTTCGTGTGATGAGCACAATGATTCGGGACCTTAAGGCTGTTGGAAATGAGCTCAACGATGAGCAACAGGTTCTCGCGGTGATTCGTTCACTACCGGACCCTGAATGGTCCCAGATGAAGCTCCTGATGACGCACAGTGAGGGCATTAAAACATTTAATGACATATCACGTCATCTCGAGCTTGAGGCAGAACGCTTGGATGCGAACCGTTCTGTCGCTCTTGTTACGCGCTCTGAGAAGCGCGGTGGGATTGCACCCAAGCGCAAAAAGCATTACAACAATGGAGCGCAGAAAAGTAAAAATCAAATTCCTCATGGTGGAGTTGAAAAGCGCGGCAGAGGCAAGCGCGCTGGCAGTAGAGAAGTTGCAAAGCTAAAATGCTATAACTGCAAGGAGAAGGGTCATTTCACTCGGGATTGTTCTGAGCCGAAAAAGGTAGCCCTACCACTCTCACACTGTTTTGTTTGCTATTATGCTTTAGTAGCTAATTCTTTTCCCGATTGGATCGTGGATACAGGAGCAAATAAGCACGTAGTGCGTGATCGAGCGGGATTTGTAGATTACCATCGAGTACCGACTGGCACACAATTTGTCACCCTTGGGAATGGCTCAATGGAAGAAGTTATTAGAGTTGGTTCGTACCGACTCAAGTTGCATGGTGGCCACACCTTACTTCTTCAAGATGTGCTATATGCACCCGGTATAAGATGTAATCTATGTTCAGTTTTAGCTTTGCTACATTTAGGCTATTCTTTTCATTTTGACAGAGACCGCCTTGACATTTCCTTTCATGGTACTTTATTTGGATATGGTACATTAATAAATGGTTTCTTTAAGTTAGATTTGGAGGATGATTCGTTTGCTTTTGCTTCTTCTTCTTCCAATTTCTGTGATGAATCCGTTAAATGGCATGCCAGACTAGGCCATATAGGTCAAGAAAGAATGAACAAACTGACTCAAGTAGGCCTTTTGGGGTCTCTCGCCAAAGTTGACCTATCTGTGTGCGAGCCTTGTCTGGCTGGGAAGGCATGTAGAAAGCCTTTTGGTAAGGCTACTCGTGCCTCTCATCCTTTGGAACTGATCCACTCAGACATTTGTGGGCCAATGAATGTGAGGGCCCGGTATGGTGCGTGCTATTTTCTCACATTCATTTATGATTATTCCCATTATGGCTATGTGTATTTGATTTCTCACTGTTCTGAAGCTTTAGATTGCTTCAAGCGCTTCGTAGCGGAGGCTGAGAATCAAATAGAAAGAAGTGTAAAAATGCTTCGCACTGATCGAGGACGTGAGTACTTGTCTGATCAGTTCAAGACTTACTGTGAGCAAAAGGGCATTATGAGACAGCTCACTATTCCAGGTACTCCGCAACAAAATGGTGTTGCAGAGCGAAGGAATCGTACTCTACTGGACATGGTTAGGTCTATCATGGCGCATGCTCATCTTCCTATAAGTTTTTGGGGAGATGCTCTTTTGACTGCTGCCTATATTCTTAATCGAGTCCCTAGTAAATCAGTGCCATCTACCCCATATGAGTTGTGGAGTGGTAGAAAGCCAAGTTTACACTACTTACGCCCTTGGGTTCAGCTGGATATGTTCATAACCCCTCACATAGATTCGGGAAACTCGGCCTTAAAGCAAGCAAGCGTGTGTTCATCAGATACCCTAAAAATTCAAAGGGCTATGTGATGTATGGTGAACACCCAGATGGTGGGATGACCGAGATTGAGTCTCGTAATGTGGAATTCCTAGAGAAGGAATTTCCAAGCATTGGTGAAATGCGAAATGACGTCGGATTGTATGAGTTACAAGACGATGCTATCCCATCTTCTGGTGAGGGTCATCGATCACTTCCCGAAGTCGCTGAAGGAAGTGGTAGCGATCCTCCGGCTAGTGGGAGTGCTTCTATGAGTGGGAGCATACCCTTGGAAGCCGACAGTTTAGGCCCTCAACTGCGTAGAAGTGAACGTGGAATCATTCCCCGTCGACATTTTGAGATCGAAGGGAATATTTTCATGTGCACTCCGCTCGATGATGATGAGCCTGCTTCTTATGTAGAAGCGCTACAATCACCAACTTGTAATGAGTGGATGGCTGCTATGAGAGATGAGATGGATTCCATGAGCAAGAACCAAATTATAGGAGTTGGTTGACCTTCCACCTGAGCACAAGTCTATTGGAAATAAATGGGTTTTAAAAATTAAGCGCAAGGCGGATGGATCAATCGATAAATATAAGGCTCGGCTCGTGGCTAAGGGCTACAATCAAAGGCAGGGGGTAGATTACAACGAGACATTTGCTCCCGTTGTGAGATTTGCCTCTATACGTGTGATTTTAACCTTAGTGGCTCATCTAGATTTGGAATTGTTCCAAATGGATGTCAAGACAGCTTTCCTTAATGAAGGATTAACGGAGGAGATCTACATGGATCAACCTGAGGGTTTCGTACTCGAAGGTCAAGAAGACAAAGTATGTCATCTTAAAAGGTCCATTTATGGTCTCAAACAGTCATCGAGACAGTTGTAGGTTTTTATAGGATCCACAAGGATCTAAATAGGTACTATCAAACACCTAGAGGGGGGGTGAATAGGTGTAATACTTAAAAACTCAATCTCAGTGCAAAATAAAAACCAATGCGGAAAATAAAAACAGCACACCGAGATTTACGTGGAAACTCCAATCCAGGAGAAAAACCACGGGACCAACACGCAATAACAATCCACTAAGAATAGAAGAATAACAAGGTGATTACCGACTCCACGGACTCAACCCCTCCTTCAGCTTCTTCGGACCTTGCGCTGACCGGTTGGATATCCGCGCAATAACAATCCCTAAGAAAAGAAGAATAACAAGGTGATTACCGTCTCCACGGATTTAACCCCTCCTTCAATTTCTTGGACCTCGTGCTCCACCGATTTTGCACGCCCACTGCATACGTTCGAATCCACGAACGCCACTCGAATCCACGAGCACACGTTTCGAATCCACGAAACGCCTTTAGCACACCGAATCCACGATGCCACGTCGAATCCACGACGCGAACTCAGTCGATAAGAATATTGACTTCGATGGTGATCCTTTGCTTAGATTATCAATGAGGAACCGTAGAAGAAATCTCTAAGCAAAGATTAGATCAATTCGACAAAAGATATGTTCTTGAAAGAACCATCGAATTGACCTAAAAGAGGCTATAAAGAAGAACGATAAAAACCTAGCCTCTAGGGTTGCTCTCAAGTGTTTTATAAATTAATCGGTAGAGAACCCACGTTCTTGAGAAACCCTAAATGTCTATTTATAGTTTAGAAACCTTTGGAAAGAGATAAGAATCAAAAACATACCTTATCTGGAAATTTTCAGGACGGCGATCCGGATCGGATTTACTGCGATCCGGATCGTCGTAACGAGATTGACGATTCCAGAAATACCATGGTTCGGGATCCGGATCGCATTGCCCGATCCGGATCGTTCATACAAATCAGAAAACTTAACATTCGGGATCCGGATCGGAAATTGCATGGATCCGGATCGAAATCTTGTATGAAGCAACAACCTTCGGGATCCGGATCGTTGGCTCTGATCCGGATCCTGAACATGTCCGAACACCAGTTTTTGATTATTATGACAATAAAAGTTCATCCAAGTGTTTCTACACTATAAGAAGGTATTCGGATCACCAAAATTATTTAGTTAAACATACCTGATCTTTTTGAATACTTTCTTCTTGAGATTGATGTAACTGATCCACAATTCTTCAACTTCAATCTTCAAGATTCAAGACACTGAGTGTCAACTTGAGCTCTTGTTGAATCTTCTCTAAGTCTTTGATTGCTGATTGACAATTTGATCCCTTTAAGACTCCGACTCAACTCACTGACTTGACTCACGAAATATGCCAACACCAAAATGCCGTAACAATCTCCCCCTTTGGCAATTTCGTGACAAAACCCAAAAATACATAAAAACGCTCAAGTCACTCATCTTAAACCAAAAAATCGAAACTCAATGTCATCACCAAAACATTGATTTTCTTTGCGTGAAAGATCCAATAAATACAAAATTACATTTGAACCAAACAGTCCTAGAACATACTCTATGACTTAGGACTTGGAGTCTTAAAGTGATGTAATTCCTGCAAAACAAAACTCCAAACAAAATCAAACGTCAGTCGTTAGAAATTAAAATCCTACATTTGATTCATCCTTTTGGTTCTTTTGTTTTTCCCAGCTCTTTCAACCTTTCTTTGTCTCCCCCTATCTTGAGCATCTCTAACATGTTCTCCATGTTCTTGAGCATCTATGTTCTCCCCCTTTGTGGTACGATCATCATTTTCCGTTCTCCCCCATTTTTCCATTTTCGTTTCGTTTGTCCTCTCTTGATGATCTCATCTCCGTCATTTCTCTTCTCCCCCTTTTTGTCACAAATTGTCAAACAGTGAACATACTAGACAAAAGGAAATCACTAACAACATTAGTTCATGGAGAAAGAGAGATAAAAGCTCAGTTCCGGTATATAACAAAAATGCAGATTGCGTACCGGTACCAGAAGGCAAAAAACAGATAATTCCTTGAAACAAATCCAAATTTTAGAATCTTTTCAAATACCGATTTGTATACCATCAAGAAATTCATTTAAGTGCTTTGAAAAACAATGAATTCACAAAGATGTCATTCAATCCAATTAATTTCACAAAAATTAAAAAGATTTACTCCAAAATCATGAAAAATAAAGGTAAAACATTATAAACCGTTTTTCATGTTATATTCATCAAACACAAGTCATCAAAAATAATCTTGAGATCCAAAGTCTATCAAGATGTAACGGATGTACAAAGATGACTTACAGAGATTTCCAAATGACATCAATTTGATTTCTTACCCTTTCAAATTTGAGATAAGCACTAAAATACCTAAGGGTGGCTCTTTGAGCATCTTTCAACTATCCCACCTTATACCAACCAGGAGATTGTTCAAAATATAAGAGTTTTGCATATAAATCTCCAAATGCTTCAACTAAAGATTTTCTCATAAAATACTATCAAGCATCCATAACATGTGGTAGCTTCACACACAAACCGGACGACCGGGGGTGGCAGCTCTTTCCAGCATGTGGTGGTAGTTTTCACACTCCTTTCGGATGTAACTCTTTCCACATCTTTCATAATTCAATTATTTACCCTTGTAAGAAGGCAATCTCTTACGTGAAAGAATTAAATCCCAAATTTTAGTCAATCGGTTGTCTCATGTTTATCACAAAGAACTCACACAACCGAGATAGATTAAGCATCTGAAGATCACACATGATTTCTAAAATTTGATGCTTATAATATCAAAAACTCCTATAATGAAGTATCTTCAAGATTATGATTATGAAGTAAAGTTGATAATCCATATAAAATTAATTTGGAGTGAATAAAAGTGAAGCCCTTTTTATTCAATGCACTTGTTCAGTAAAAACCCTTTTGTTCAAAAACAAAGTATAAAAACGAAGAGCATTGAAAAACATGTAATGCAAAGATTAAGACAGATATGAAGGGAAAACCAATCAAAGCATTACATACAGTCATAAGCTATTTAGAACTTAAGACAAGGAAAGATATCACCTTTCCGAATCCAAAATCGCTGGATTTTGGGTTGTCTTGATTCGTTGTGGCCGGGGGTTGTCCGCTTTGACTGTTGGTCCACCTTAGGTCTTTGCCTCGCAGTGATCCACTTGTATGATTGATGTTGTGGCTCGGACCTTTGGTGGTTTGAGTGAACTCCTTTGACTTGATGTGTCTTTTGATTCCGTTGAGTTCGCTCCGTAGATGAAGTTGCTGAAGAATTCTTCTTTCTCTTTTTCGGGCAATCCTTCACCAAATGTCCTTCAAGTCCACATAGGTGACAAGTTCTTCCTTTCAATTTAGTTGTGGAACTTGAAGCCTTCACAGTTTGGTTCTTTTTAAATCCCAAACCAACCTTGCTTGATTGACCTAATCCGGACATACAATCAAGTTTCTTGGAACCAGTTGAAAGCCTTTGTATGTCGGATTTAAGTTCATGAACTTGCTTAGTCAAAGCTTGGTTGGTGACATGAATCTCCTCAAACTGTTTTTCTAGAAAACCAATCTTGTCCGTATATGATTTAGCGTTTATCTCCGATTGGTTTAGCTTTTCTTGGAGGATTTTATTGTTATTCAATAAACGTCCTTGTTCCTCCTCGAGATCATGAAGTTTTATCTTTAAAGCATGATTCTCGTCTTGATTCTCAAGTCGTTGCTTCCTCAACTTCTTGATATGCTTGGCCATCTTCTTAGATTCCGCAAGAAGTTGTTGATATGCCTCAACGAGTTCTTCCTCGTCCGACTCCCCCTCACTTGATGACTCTCCGCCGGATGTTGATGTTTCATGCAAAATCAAAGGAATAGAGTCAGTGATTAAAGATGATAAGCAACCATTAGAAGAGGGAATATAAGAGGCATGAGAGGCAACAACTTTTTCCCCTTTACTTGAGGTCGATTCATTAGAAGTAGAATCGTCCCAAGTTTTTGCTTGCAAAGCCCTCTTTTTATATGATTTCGGAGAAGGACAATCCGTTGAAAAATGGTCGTAGCCTTTGCATCGATAGCATTGGATTTCCCCTTCGAAATCATCTTTCTCTTTTTCTTTAGAGGGTTTTGCAAAGCTTTTGAGATTAGAGGATTTAGAACCCGATGATCCTTTAGAAGATTTCGTGGATGAAGATCCATCGGTTCGATTCTTCCAAAACTTCCGACGAAATTTCTTTACTATCCGCGCCAATTGTTCTTCAAAATCGGCAAAAGAGATTTCATCGTCGGAACTTGATTCGCTATCTTCTTCCTTTGTTGATTTGAATGCAATACCTGTAAGCTTAGAAGAAGACTTGGAAGAAACTTGATTAGTAGGAAAAGTCATTTCATAAGTTTGCAAAGCACCTACTAATTCCTCTATACTCATCTCATCCGGATGACTAACGGTTTCAATGGCGGTTACCTTTGCCCTAAACCGTTCCGGAAGAGTCCGAAGTATCTTTCTTACAATTTTCGACTCCGGGATCTTTTCTCCTAAATTAGCACATGTATTTATTACATCTTGAAGTCTAGTGTAATAATCTGTAAACAATTCATGCTCTTCCATATGAATAGAGTCAAATTGACTTGTAAGCATCTGGAGCTTTTGAATTTTTACAAGATTAGTACCCTCATGTGTAATTTTGAGAATATCCCAAATTTCCTTTGCGGTTTCACACGCGGAAATTCGTGTGAACTCAGTCGAGGAAAGAGAATTAAATAAAGCGTTCATACCTTTCCCATTGTAAGAAGATCTTTCAAATTCCTCTTTGGACCATCTAGAGCGAGGTTTTGGGGTAGTAGAATTTCCTACTTCCTCAACAGGATGCACCCAACCGTATTCCACGGATTGCCATACCCGCTCATCAATTGCGATGAGAAAAGCTCTCATCCGCACTTTCCAATAAGCATAATTAGTCCCATCAAAAAGATGAGGTCTATAAATATTACCACTTTCACCCAACATGATAGATAAACCTAAAACCCGCTCTGATACCACTTGTAGGTTTTTATAGGATCCACAAGGATCTAAATAGGTACTATCAAACACCTAGAGGGGGGGTGAATAGGTGTAATACTTAAAAACTCAATCTCAGTGCAAAATAAAAACCAATGCGGAAAATAAAAACAGCACACCGAGATTTACGTGGAAACTCCAATCCAGGAGAAAAACCACGGGACCAACACGCAATAACAATCCACTAAGAATAGAAGAATAACAAGGTGATTACCGACTCCACGGACTCAACCCCTCCTTCAGCTTCTTCGGACCTTGCGCTGACCGGTTGGATATCCGCGCAATAACAATCCCTAAGAAAAGAAGAATAACAAGGTGATTACCGTCTCCACGGATTTAACCCCTCCTTCAATTTCTTGGACCTCGCGCTCCACCGATTTTGCACGCCCACTGCATACGTTCGAATCCACGAACGCCACTCGAATCCACGAGCACACGTTTTGAATCCACGAAACGCCTTTAGCACACCGAATCCACGATGCCACGTCGAATCCACGACGCGAACTCAGTCGATAAGAATATTGACTTCGATGGTGATCCTTTGCTTAGATTATCAATGAGGAACCGTAGAAGAAATCTCTAAGCAAAGATTAGATCAATTCGACAAAAGATATGTTCTTGAAAGAACCATCGAATTGACCTAAAAGAGGCTATAAAGAAGAACGATAAAAACCTAGCCTCTAGGGTTGCTCTCAAGTGTTTTATAAATTAATCGGTAGAGAACCCACGTTCTTGAGAAACCCTAAATGTCTATTTATAGTTTAGAAACCTTTGGAAAGAGATAAGAATCAAAAACATACCTTATCTGGAAATTTTCAGGACGGCGATCCGGATCGGATTTACTGCGATCCGGATCGTCGTAACGAGATTGACGATTCCAGAAATACCATGGTTCGGGATCCGGATCGCATTGCCCGATCCGGATCGTTCATACAAATCAGAAAACTTAACATTCGGGATCCGGATCGGAAATTGCATGGATCCGGATCGAAATCTTGTATGAAGCAACAACCTTCGGGATCCGGATCGTTGGCTCTGATCCGGATCCTGAACATGTCCGAACACCAGTTTTTGATTATTATGACAATAAAAGTTCATCCAAGTGTTTCTACACTATAAGAAGGTATTCGGATCACCAAAATTATTTAGTTAAACATACCTGATCCTTTTGAATACTTTCTTCTTGAGATTGATGTAACTGATCCACAATTCTTCAACTTCAATCTTCAAGATTCAAGACACTGAGTGTCAACTTGAGCTCTTGTTGAATCTTCTCTAAGTCTTTGATTGCTGATTGACAATTTGATCCCTTTAAGACTCCGACTCAACTCACTGACTTGACTCACGAAATATGCCAACACCAAAATGCCGTAACAACAGTGGTATTTCAGGTTTCATGAAGCCATCATCTCTATCAGTATGTCCATAATAGAGGAAGACCACTGTGTATATGTCAAGAAGTCAGAGAAGGGAATTTTGTTTCTCTCTCTATACGTCGACGACATACTATTGGCTGGGAATGACATCGAGTTGATCAATACCACTAAGGAATGGTTATCTTTCAATTTTGAGATGAAAGATATGGGTGAGGCGAGCTATGTGCTCGGTGTTAAGGTCATCAGAGATCGCTCTAGAAGACTTCTTGGTCTGTCTCAAGAATCTTATATTAAAAGAGTTCTGGAGCGGTTTAGGATGCATCATAGTAAACCCGTTGATACTCCAGTGGAAATGAATCACACTTTGAGTCTTGATCAGTGCCCTAAAACCGATAAAGAAAAAGAGCAAATGAGTAGGGTTCCTTATGCGAGTGCGATTGGCAGCTTGATGTACGCTATGATGTGTACTCGACCTGACATATGCTTCGCTGTTGGCTTGGTAAGTCGTTACCAGAGCAACCCAGGACCTGCTCATTGGCAAGCGGTCAAGAGGATCCTTCGATACTTAAAGGGAACCAGTGATCTCATTCTATGCTTTCAAGCTGGGGACTTGAGATTGAAAGGATATAGTGATGCTGATTGGGGCGGTGATAGAGATGAGCGCAGGTCCACTTCAGGCTATGTGTTTACGCTTGGAAGTGGGGCAATTTCCTGGTGCAGTAAAAAACAGAGTTGCATTGCCTTATCTACCATGGAGGCGGAATATGTTGCTTGTTCAGCAGCCGTTCAGGAGGCTGTTTGGCTGAGGAGATTTCTCCAGCACCTCGACATTGTGACTCGAGCTGATGAGCCTGTTGAGATGGTCTCTGACAGCATGGCTGCTTTGGAGTATGTGAAGGACCCCAAGTATCATGCCAGGACCAAGCACATTGACATCCGTTTTCACTACATTCGAGAGATGATTAGGCTAGGCGAGGTCACTCTTAGACATATCTCCACCACTATGATGGTGGCTGATCCGTTGACCAAGCCGATAGCTAGGGATATGTTCCTGACCCACGTTAGGAGTTTGGGTCTTCGCAGGTTATGATGTATGGACATTATTGAGACTTTTGTATCTTACGCTTTTCTTAATGAAGATGTGTTTTTCTTTTATGTATGATGCGTAATTGATACTAGTAAGCACATATTACCATAAGTCACCAGGCTCAGGTCAGCCCACTCACACGGGTGATCGCCCTGGCACCTAAGTGGTGAGCAGGATGAGACTAAATAATCATATTAAACTTTAGTAGTTGTAATATGATTGCTTTGTTCATATACGTTATGAATAAAGTGTTGATACGATTTGAAAGTCGCCTTAATTAGTTTAAGTTGAGACTCTTAGGAGTTGGATATGAGAATTCTTTTGCGAAATTCCATATAGAGCCTGTATAGCAGCCGAACCTAAATACTTGGGTTAGAGAGATGACCTGAGTTGTATAGTGGTTAGATGCCTTAGTGGTGCCTAGACCAAGGTTCGCATGGCGTTTTAGAGCGTGACACGACCCATTGGGTGGGTGCTCCGCCATGGCATACATATTATACTGTATGCGATTGTCGACCAGTTAGTAGAGTGACATATATTCTTCCCTCTATGTCACTGTGTGAGCACTAAGCCCTTTTTTTTATGCCCTCGACTTAGAACTACATTATGAAGTAGAGGTCCGATGTAACTAACTTAGCATGTATCTCAGGGTCATAAGAAAATACGATCTCGCGGAGCATGTCTAGTAAAGTGCTTGGACCGATACAGATTAATGTGAGGGGCTGAGGAAGATGTTTCGATAGCACACCATGAAAGTCTTGTGGCTCATTGCCCGGGCGGTTATCTCGGTTGTGTTACTTGAGATAATCATGAGTACAAGAGATGTTGTAGGGTCAAGCCTTGTGATTACAGGAGGGGGATTTGTGATACTTGATCCGGTGTGTGTTGAAACGTCTGGGGCATATACGTTTTAGTCAGTGATGTGCTATGTTAGTTGGGTGGTGACTTAATATAGCACTCCTGCATTGTGATTTTTTCCATCTGGTCGCACGCTCCATTACCCGTATGAAGAGTAGAATGTATATGAGAGAAAATTGGCAAATGTGGCCAAGTGGGAGATTGTTGCCATGTGGTGTGTCCACATTGGCCGGTTCTATTTTGACTCAATCCATATGAGATGTGGATTAGAATTCATCCTTTTGTGTTAAGGATAAGATCGGGTTTTATCATTATATGTTAAGGATAAGGATAGTATTTATCCTTATGGGTTAAAGATAAGGATATGTTTCTTATAGGTTAAGAAATATATCTTAACCCATATCCTAACCATATTCTGTTTATCTCTACGTGAGATAGAGAATATCCTAAAGGGTCCTAATAGTCTATAAATAGAATCCCTTCCCTTATACGGGGAATATATAACATCATTCTCTCTCTACATTCTCTCTGGGTTTCCACCTTCATTCCCGGGGTTTTGGAGTGTGGACATAGAAGAGGACTCTGGTAGCCCTCTTCGCATCCGATCTGCGCATCCGATCCGCAACCAGGAGATTCGTGGAGAGTCAAGAATTACCAAGACAAGGACGATCCAAAGAAGGCTGGTAAAACAAGCTAACTGATCCAATTCCGGTTCCTGGATACGTTGGCTATCCAGTTTGTAAGTTTCCGCTACCCTCTAATTCCAACACTTTTATAAATATTCTCTCTTTATTAAGAAAGCTACTTTTGTTGTTCACTTTTGGGATGGTTCTTTGTGCAATTCTTGGGGAAGGATTTTGCTCTATATTTAGTGGATGGGATTTTACATTGTTTTTCTCCAGTTCTATATGTATTCTACAATTAGTGCATCAGCAAGCGGAAAATAAGGATGTGCTGGTTGTTGTTGTTGTTTTTGTTGTTAATGTTGTTGTTTCTTGGCATTAATTCTCATGTGTGGAATGGCTTTTTTTTTGTTGGGTAGAAGTGTACGAGAATCCCTCAACTATAGTAATTGACACCTCTTTATCATTTAATTTTTCTGATTTGAATGATCTTATACGATTAAATTAAATTGTAGTTTGCAAAATTGGATTAGTTTTAATTGCTTTTCAACGAATGAAATTGCAACAATTAACCGTTAATAGATAATATAGTTATTAAATTTAATAAGTAACAAAATTCAGATAAAAAATTATAAGAAGTCGATGGAGTCAATTAAATCCTATCAACTCAACCTATAGTTAAGGGAATTTTTGTACATTTTCACTTTTTTTTTGTTTTTGTTACAAGACAAAAATATTGAAAATTCAATTCGTAAGGATCATGAAATGCAAAACAGAAAGATAAGACAAAAGGTAGAGTTTCCAATTTAGATTTTTTTTTTCTTTTGGTCTGAAAGCATTTTTTTTTGCAGCAGGAAAGGAGTTGTGCTGAACATAAGAACAGATGGAGCTCAGTTAGACAGTACATGTGTGGAGAAGATCAGTTCAATTCAGCTCATGAAGAGGGTGAAATAGCTTCTCCTAAAAGCTCTGCAACCTGCTGCTGAAGCTTCTGCAGATGATGGAGAGGAGGGCGCATTGAGAGCACTCACCAAGTAATTAAATCAGAAGAGCATGAAGAAACCAGCAGCGAGGAGGAGAACTCATCATCATCGGCAAAGACGTCGACGAGAACGACGACAAAATCGTCTAAGCAGGAGGATGCTGCAATCTTGATCCAATCTGCATTCACAGGCTTCATGGTTAATTTTGTTACTTAAGAATTTTATATTAGATCTCTAGAATAAGATGTATTAACATAAGTGCATACTTTCTGTTAATCTTCAACTCTCATTTAAGTTTTACTTTCTGACTAAACTGCAGGGAACAACACGCTGTAGATATCATGATTTTGGAAGCACTTCAGATACCTCTCTATGGTTTGCCGCTTTTTTATAGAATGTGCTCCAGAACTACTTCAGTTTTCTAGGGAAATGCTGCTTCTTAATGCTTAGATGTTGCATCTGAAGGTTCTTTACTCTGTTCTTCTACCCTATATATTGTAAGCTTTTCTTTTAAATGTGTCGCATGTAATCTTGATGAATTAAATACCTATTTGTGTAAATTGTTGGGTAATTCTCATGTAAGTTTTTTAGTTTTTACGTAGTTGTGGATATGTTTCATGCTAAGCATGTTAGGTCTAAGTTGTCTTTAATCCTCAGTATTTTAATGAGGACAAGTCTGATAATGTTGCTTAATGATGCCTTTTTTAGATAGCATACTAAGCGAACTTAATGTTAGGTACAACAAACTTTAGGGGCTAAATTAAGATAATGAAACTACGAAATGAAATAGTAATAGAGGACAAATTCATACCAAATTAATAACTAATGCTTGAAACAAATAGCACATTGAGTTCTACAATTTTAGATTAGTTTGTACTGATAATGCCCTTTTAAAAGCATAAAACAAGAATATCATCAAACATAGAATTACATGAATAAAGTCATCTAACAAAATTGAGACCACAATGCATAAAACATTTTGGCATCATCAACTTCATATATTTCCTACCACATTCTACTTTAGCTATGCAACAAAGAGAACAAGAAAGATACTGGGCATCAAGTGCTTTGAGTGTGCTCGGAATCCACCCTCTACTTTTTATTCGAGTCTTGCAAATGTGTCAATGGTGGTGCCCATCGAATGCGCCGCCACCATACAAAGGGTACAGGTGTGTTATTTTTTTGTCTATTATTTTTGTGAAGCTGATGATGTAAAATTTTAGTCACAACGATGATAAAGATTTATGATTATTCATCGGAGTAGGGATGAAGATTGGAAAGACAATGATACAGCATTGAACACAATTTTCATTACCCACCTGCGCATACCGATAGAGCACCCGAGCTATTTTGTCATCGACGACTCAGATTGCCATCCACTACAACCAGGCATCTGGTTTGCAGCTCTCTACTTCTTTTTCAGATTAATTAATTTTGTACATGTGGATGAAACTCTGGAATTTTAACCTACGAAATTAAAAAAAATTGGGATACATCCTATGCACAGAAGCTAATGCAAGTGATGGCTTATCATTCTAGCAGGTATTATAAGAATTTGGTAGCATACCATATCCTTTTCATTATTAACGAGAAGAAAGAGGGGGTACAATTTGATCTCATATATGATAGCATCTTCCAGAATTGCAGGAAGCATGTTTTGAGAACAAGAAGTATGGCTAAAAGAATATGAACCGCAAGATTTGTCACAGGCAATAACACTTCCGAAGTGTAAGTTCTATCAAAACCATTCAATTTAAATACACTGCTAACAGGGTATTTCTTTAGTTCGGTAGCTGCCGGAGAAGATTTGAATTCTCTTTGCTTGCTATTTCTTGATCATTTACTTGCAATCTGAGGGATGGTATTCTTTAGAACAGGTTGGCGAAAATATTTTCAAAGTGTTGCAAAAATGGAAGGCAAATAGAACCAATCATTCTTCTTGCTGTTTATTACACTGTATTGTTACTTTTTTTTCCTCTTTTATACTAAGGCTGTGATGATCTTACCATTTATACAACAAAATTTTTTCCACTTATTGGAAAGAAAGTTTCTATCAAGATTTTTTTTTTTTGTTATTTTTATGCATTTTATTATTTTTCACGTCAAAATAAGTTGAATATATGCTCAGCCACTTTAAATAGTATTTTTACTTATTTCTCCTTACTTTCTTCCGATTTTAAGTGTATTCGTATTGTTATTAAATAAGTCTTTATTTCCTCTCTGCAGTAGCAGTATCCCTGTAGCAATAATGATGAGTTCCGAGATTTTGATTTGAGTTGAAATTGTTTCCAGCAAATTGAAGCAGCGTATTTGTGAATCTTAGTGCAGTTTTCGAATGTAAAGTGGATTCTGTTGTGAATCATTTGTGAATGTTTGTGCAATTTTCGAATGTAAAGTGGATTCCGTTGTCAATTTATTTGAATGATTGCTTTGCTACCCTTATCGTTTTTCGGCACTTTCATACTAAATCGTTCTGTCTTTCTCTATTGTAAAAGCGAATTGTGTGAAGGATTACTTTGTGTGAAGGATTACTTTGTGCGAATGATTACTTTTGTACTTTGACTGTTTATTTGTAAGTTTAGTTTCTTATTATGATAGTCCTTTGTGCTTATCTTGCTTATGGTCCTTTGTGCTTATCTTGCTTTTGTTCTATATCTGTGTTGGTGGACTGCATGATGATTTCGTAGGTAAAATAATATTTACTGAAAAAATTATAACCGCAGTGTAGTGCGGGTTCTTTCACTAGTGTTGATTAAAAATTGTATTAGCTATAGTCCTACACAGCTGTCCCAAAAAGGCCCAATACTTCTTTTTTTTTTTGATTAAACAGGGTGAAACCCTATTTGAGAGAGTTACAAGAGTAACCGAGATGTCCTCCCCGCACAAGAGTGGGGATAGAGCCCGAAAAAGAAAAGCAAGAACTAATGTAGCAACGCATGCAGACTCTAAACAACAAATCCAGATTCGACAACAATAGCATTAACATCCCAAGGACAAACCGCCTCGACGCCCGCCGTAGCTACTTCGGCCGAAGAAAAGCCAGCAACCAATGGTTAACGAAGAAAGGTTGAAGTTCATGTGCATGGCAGTCGCGAGAATATTACCCAGAAAGACCCAAAAATATTACCCAGAAAGAGACAAGCTTAAATATCACAAAGAGCTCCGCCTTATCTTGTTTTTTCTGAGACCATCGGCTATCAGATTTAGGACTCCTGTAAATCCTCATCTCACCATACCTCATCATCGCTATCGAAAAGGCCCAATACTTTGGAATGATGGTTCAAAAAAGCTTTGTCAAAATGGCTTGACATATTATGTGAATTTTATATCTGAATAAATAATAGATGAAAAACTAAGTAAAGCAAAAAAAAAAAAAAGAGATCTTTTTTACTATGAAAATTAGAAGTTTATTCAATAAATCATTCAATAGCCTAAAGAATATTGAGCCATTTATGTTCCACAAGATTCATAATAAAGGTGAAATTTCACTGGAAATAATAATAATAATAATAATAATAATAATAATAATAAAAACCCTGATTTTGATACCGCGGCAGAAAGCTTGAAACAATATTATTAAATTTATATATAGAAAAAACATTAATAAATCTAAGAGAGAAGGAATGCAACCATTACTTCGATTCTCATTTCATTTCTCGAGTCATAATTACAAATATTTTCTGAAATTCGTCAAACTCAGTTCTCAGCATTCACAATCATCCTACCAACCCTTCACATCTAAGACCAATAAAGTACACAGAAACGTAAGAAAAAAAAAAAAAAAAAAAAAAAAAAAAAAAAAAAAAAAAAAAAAAAAAAAAGCAAAATAATCTGGTAAGAATCCAACAGGGAAAAAAAATTACACATCTTTACAACAAGCAATTGTGGCGCCGAGTCTTAAACCACAAAATGAGTGGTTCAATCCCTCCAGCAACAAAGAAAGATCGTCGCGTATTTCAACTTCTAGCTTCGTTTCCCAAAGACAACGAACCGTCTTTCATAAGATTAATGCTAAGGCTTTTAAACCTCTCTCTCGAATACTGGCGCGATGCTTTTCTCCAATCAGTGCCGGTTTTCATCATCGCTACAAACTCCTCGTAACTGATTCGACCATCCTGAATCGTAATACAATAGCAATACGCATAAACTAATCAAGTTATATTAAAAGCGTATAAAATCAGAGTAAAATATAGCAACTTATCCTAAACCTTTCACTAAAACAGTTTAGTACCTCAATTTGATCATATATTACAAATTTCTTTTGTGGAGATTTTTAGCCCAATGTTTTGTGTAAAATAACCATATTTATCCTTTTGTAAAATGATTTTCTTGTTTATGTGTGTACTTGAATCAGGGTTCAAAACGATGTTACAGGAACAAAAAAAATCACAGGTTGTAAGATCTTTTTACCGGTTGGGATGGAATTGCAACATACGAGAAAATTCTGGAACTAGAGTACTTGAGTGAAAGGTTCAAGGAATATTGTGTTAGTGTGGGGCCTATCCAACACATCTTACGATATAAGCTGAAAGTTACTAAAAGTGACAAGGATATACACCTTGTCTGTGTCAACTTCCCGCAAAATGTCATTCACCACTTCAGTATCGGCTTCCCCAGATTCATCTTTTAGGGCTTCTCTCAATTCTTCGAATTCGATATAGCCGCTCTCATCTTTGTCAAAGAACACGAACGCCCTACGGAGATGCTCATCATTTGATAGTCTTTGTAAGTGGATAGTTACCGCCACAAACTCGCCATAGTCTAAGTAACCATTTCCATCAACATCAGCCTGGATAGAAGATTTGAAACAAAAATGTAGTATCAGATTGCAAAAGTCGATAAATATTAGTTAATATAGTCAAAGGCTCTTCATAAATTCAATCTTGTATTCATGCAAGTTTTATCAAAACTTAGCTGACATTCCTACCTGTACTCCTTGTAGTATCAACTGCCATAGTACATTCATATGTGAGTTCATATGCAAAACATACCAGATCTATCTCAAAGTCATTCACCATTTGATAGTAAGGCGTCAAGCAAAAAATAAAAAAAAGGACGAACAACTAATTTGACCTATTTAAAGCACAGTACATATATAGAATGACTCTTCGCCTTACAGCGATCATATTGTGGCATCAATCTAAAAATATTAGTTCAGTAGTCAGTATAAAATGACAAAGAACCGAAGATATTTCCAAAGTGATAAAAAGGAAGAAAAAAAAAAAAAAAAAAACTAAACTGTTTATATTTGATCAAATTATCATCTGGTATTAGTAGCTTGGATATAAGTGGCCTAAAACCATGACTAAGTATGCTTTAACTAAAGGGGCTAATGTTATTATGCTAGTATGCAGAGACAATTGTCGGTGTATCAGAGCACAGTTTAGATTATTGATTGAGAGAAATAGGCCAACAGCTGAGAACATTCAAGCCACTTTGTACGCATATATTGTTCTGGAGAGGATTTCCACTGTTAGATAGAAATTGATATGAAATACCACCAAACGGAGGTGTTTTCCTTTTTCTTCCTCTCTCCTCCTTCTGAAGTTACTGCTGCTCTCTTAATAATAGATAGGGCGACTTTCACCTATTTAGTTCCAAAGTGAAATATAACTCAGATATGTCCATGCCCTCTAGTTTTCAAGCCAAAATTATATATCAGTCAAATATATGGGTAGTCCTTTAACTCTCAATGAATTGCAATTTGGTCCCTTATTTTTCAATTATACAATCGGGTCCCTAATGGTGCCCCTTGCCTAGTCATGCCTCCCCATAAGTTGTCTTAGATAATCCACAGATTCTTGGGATGAACGTATCTGAGTGAAGACAAGAACCTAGAGACGAAAATTTTTCTCTTAATACAGGTTTCTGCACATATTTCTATCTGTTTCTCTAGAAGGTATTTGCATACTTGAAGACTGCTCAAGACAATTACTGTGATTATTTTTCTAAGAAATTCAGATGGTACCCCAATCAATATGATAGCTAAAAGAAGACTCTGTGACTACAGGATGCGCGGTATCTACCGTCACAGAACAGTTTGGTTTGGTTACGACTAGAATGAACCATGATGAGGGGGTACCGTGTATTATAAACCTACAAAGAAACTAAACTAAGAGCTAATTATAATTGTTCTCGAGTTAAAGAACTACCAAGAAACAAAAGACTTACCGCCTCCATCAACAACTTCATCTCCGGTTCAGCTAGTTGTGAACCAACCTTTTGAAGTCCAGACTTGAGTTCTTCAAATGTTACCTTTCCATTATTATCTGTGTCCATTAGCGTAAACATGTCTCTAATAACCTCCACTTCTTCAGTTGAAAGGTGCTCAGCAATTACCTGAAAATATCCAACAGATTAAACATTACCATCTTAGTAGGGCTCTACAAATCAAAGGATGCACTACGATTACTAACCCTCATGGCTCTCTTTTTGAATCTATTCATCACTGAAAACTGTTTAAGCCTCGCTCTAACGATATCTCCCAGTGGAACATTTGGAGCTTTCTTTGCATTCTGCAGCCATGAGTGCTCTACAGAAGGGAATGTAGAGACAATTGTTATACGAAGTAAGCAAAACAACATTGGAAAGACAGATACAGAAGATGCACACAATAAGTTACATAAATAGATGTGCCGTAAGCAAATGTTTGAACACGGACAACGGTTGGGCTTGTGTCCACATACAATCTGAATTACCCAAAATGGACATGAGCATTTCAATCTGTATGTAGCATGCCAACCACTCTTTAGGCAGTTGAGGTAAAGTTTGTTATATATGGCCGTAATGAGGAATATGTAACACACAAAAGATAATTAGATATGGACATCATCCAAGGAATACTTTGTTTTAAAGTTCACTACTTGCATAATTGTGCCAGACTCCCATCTCTTCCATCCTTCCTAAGAAGATGACGATTAGGTCCCGGTTGGTTTACGATTTGTAATATTCCACTTATCCTCCATATATTTTATTGAAAATATTCAAATTATTACCATTCAACTCAAGTTGGATAGTTGTAAAAGGTGTTGCTGAAGTAGTGGAATCATTGTAGATTCCCAACTAATAGGAATACTAAATTACCACGGGTTAGGAGGTATTCTCATTCTCATACTTGATTGGGATAATTAGTGGTTCATTATTAAGAATATGAAAGCTCCTAACAACCTTCCAACCCAAGTGGCATGATAAGTTAGTAACAAACTTGTCATTCCAAATATAAAATATCCAACATTCCCAGAATATTACAAACCTTGAACCAAATGGCTAATCAACACGCAGGAAAAATCTCTATTACTATTGCCAACTCTATTCAATTGCCATACAGTTAAAACTAATCAAAGATGAGAACAACATCTATACTCCTTTGGTAATTCCTTTCGCAACTACAAATGCCACAAAATGTCATGATTCACGTGCAAGCTTTGACAAATGCAACCACCTTGTGGTCCAAAGAAATTTAAAACATATGATGTAAAGTATGTAATTCTTGAATTTCCAGAGAAAATACTTCAAACCAATCATCCATGAAAATCATACACACATCATACTTCTTGATTGAGTTTTGGACCTGTTATTATATGCCACCTCCTTTTTTTTTGTGGTATAAGAATGTTTTTTCTTTATTAATGGGCTATTTATCATCACAATTCTGCATACCTAAGGAGAACTTCAGGCGAGATAGACGGTGACAGCATTGCAGCCTTAAAAGAGAAAAACCCATTCATTCAAGCCACTCAACAGTAATCTCCGGATGTTGACCAAAGAAAACTTTGCTAAGACGGTAGTCCATATCTCACCTCAATTTATCATGACAAGATGGACTATCTTTATACAAACTTCCAAGGAAGAGGTAGTTAATTAGCAATCGGCAACAATAGATCAACTCACCGAGAACCTGCTGAGCTGTTAGCCGCCGCTTTGGGTCCGGCTCTAGCATCTGCCGGACAAGACTCTTTGCACTCTCCGAAATTTGAGGCCACGGCTCCCTTTGAAAATCAATGAATCCTCGTAGGATCGCCTGCGCGACACCTTGCTCAGACTCTGAAATTCCAATAAACCAATAGAAATCGAGCAAAATTTCACTCTACCCGAAAACCACAACAAACAAAAAAAAAAAAAAAAGAAGAAAAAATCCTTCAAAATGAAGGAAAAACCCACCAGCCCAAAAGGGTGGAACCCCACAGAGTAGGATATAAAGAATCACCCCGGCACTCCAGATGTCTACCTCGGGCCCGTAGTTCCTCTTCAACACCTCAGGGGCCATGTAGTATGGACTTCCTACAATCTCCGAAAACCTCTCCCCTGGACATCATCAACAAGAAACCATGAGAAACCATCAACATTGATAGATTAATTTTGAATCTAGGGGCAGGAGAGAACAGAAAATGAATTTCTCTTGCACTGTTTGTGTGTACAGACTGAAAAGAAAAACCAAAAAGGACCAAAAAGGTGAATTGACTTCTCATTGGGTGTTATCATCTAAATTGAGAAAAGAGAACATAAAACAACTCATACACTTCAAATTATACCTAACTTTAAGTTATTCATACGCTGAAATATATCAAGCATATAGACTCAAGTCAAATATCAACACAAAGTAAAGCCCAGAAAAAAAAAAAAAAAAAAAAAAAAAAAAAAAAAAAGGCATTACCATGTCGTTTTATGCAAGTTGTAACTTTTTCAGTACATGCGACTACGATCCTAACAGGAAAATCAGAAAACGAAGAGAAGAGTGTGCTGTATTTTGCTGCTATAATAGTAATAAAAAAGAGGTGGACTGATGGAAGGAAGGTACAAATGTACGATTGGTAATTTCAAACAGATTTGAGCGGTCAAAAAACATTTTTGCAAGTTCTCAGAAATTTGCAGGAATATATGCTCTACTTTTTACAGTGAAAACAGAAAGCAATCTTTTGTTGGAGTAGTAGTAATCGGCTAATTACCATTAAAAGAGACCAAGTAAGGGGGAAAGAAAAAGAAAAACGCTTTTTTTTTTTTTGTTCTCCTCTGCAGACTCTCTATCTCTAAACAGTTTTCTGTCCTACATTCTAGGGTTTTCTCTGTCTCTCTCTGCCCCCCACTCTTTCTCCAACCAAATTGCAAATTCTAAGTCATAAAGCAAGGAAGAAGAAGAAGAAGAAGAAGAAGAAGAAGAATATATGAATATATATATACCGGGGCGAAAGAACACGGAGAGGCCGAAATCGATGACCATGAGGGGGGAGTTCTCCTTCTTGTTGGCGAAGAGGAAGTTCTCGGGCTTGAGGTCGCGGTGCACGACGCCGTTGTCGTGGCACATGCGCACCACCTCGGCCACGGTCCTCGCGACGGCGGCGGCGGCGCGCTCGGTGTAGTGGCCCCGCGCCACGATGCGGTCGAAGAGCTCCCCGCCCTCGCACAGCTCCATGACGAGGTGCACGGCGTCCGCGTCCTCGTAGGCGGCGCGGAGCCGCACCACGTTGGGGTGGTCCGGGAGCGCCGACATGATCGCGACCTCGCGGCGCACGTCCTCGACGTCCACGGCCGTGCGGAGCTTGCGCTTCGAGATGGACTTGCACGCGAGCGCCTCGCGCGTCTCCCGGTCCGTGCACAGGTACGTCACCCCGAACTCGCCGCGCCCGAGCTCGCGCCCGAGCACGTACTTGTCCCCGACGCGGCTCCGGTGCGCGGCGCCCCCGAGCGGGACCACGTCCTTGAGCACGCGCACGGGGGAGTGGAACGGGTCCTCGGCGAAGGGGTTGGGGCGGTGGCGGCCATGCCCATGCCCATGCCCACCACCCTTCTTCCTCGCCCCGCCGCGGCGCCGCCGCTCCTCCTCCTCCTCCTCCTCCTCCCTCGCCGCCGCCGCCGCCTCCTCCTCCTCCTCGAAGCTGGAGTTGAGGCACGCACAACTGGAGTTGCCCATGAGGTAGCTGGACCTTATAGTTGCAGTGCGCGCAAGGTGTTCGGTGAAATGGCGCCGAGAGGCTGATTTGTTAAAATATGGAACGAGGAGGAGGTGGAGGTGGGCTTTGTCGTGGAAATGAGGTTGAAGGAGGAGACGGTTGGGAGGAGGAGGAGGAGGAATTATTAGGCCGAGTCCAAGGTTGAAAGTAATAATAAGAGAAGGGGGCGGGGTGGGGTGGGGTGGGGTGGGGTGAGGAATCAATTTTCGGTGGAACAAGTAATCATTGTGGACTATTTAGATTATTTAATTATTAATTATTATATTATATTAGTATATTATTATTAGTGTAAATAGGCTTTAGCGTGCCGCTTTTTCCAGCGAAGGTTTGAAAGGCTCTTATTATTGAATTGTGCATTCAGTCCCTTCAATTGTTTTTATTTCGCAATCGATCCGAAAATATTGTCTTTTTTTGCCATTTAGCCTCCTAAAAAAATTTTATTTTATAAACAGCCCCCTATAAAATTATAATCGTTACAATGACTCTTTTCTTGCCCACTAGAACGCCACGCTGGATAGAGAAGGGTGTGTACGTGATGCAGTTCGCTCAAAATATGAAAAATAAATTATTATACATCGTCCGTATTTAAAAATAGAGCAATACATGATATACACCCCGAATGGGGTGTATGGGTAGCATTTTCCTTAAAGAGCAATGCTACATGTACACCCCGAAGGGGTGTATATCATACACCTCCACCATTTTAATGGTGGCGATATTTTTTACGGGTCACATCGATTGACCCATCATCACACCCCACCCATTGGATGGGTGGGGTGTGTGATATACACCCCGAATGGGGTGTATGGATAGCATTTTCTTTAAAAATAACATCAATAAATTAGTATAAAATAATAAAATAAATAAATTATTTATTCCGACAAGTAAATTAGTTTTCTAATTCGCATCATATAAGTGTTTTTTTTAATAGTTTTCTAATTCACATCATATAAGTATATTTTTTAATAAAAAAATTAAATAAAAATAAAAATTAATATATTTAATTTGCACTATATGTATGAAAAACTTAAAAGATAGATATTTTTTTCTCACGTTAATTTTTTTTTAATATATGTTTTCTTAAAAATATATAGGAATAAAGATTAAAAAAAAAAAAAACTTTCTTCTAGAAAAATATAAAAAAAAATCAAAATGAAAAAATAATTAATAAAAAAGAAAAAGATAAACATCCTCTTTTCTCACTTATTTCATAAAAAAATTTTAAAAACTCACCTTTTCGTATTTTCTCTCTCATATTTGGGAGGCCGAGGTCCAATTCAAGACAGATATACCGAAAACGGCACTTAGCGGTAAGCAAGGAAAGTAGGCGCGATGAGATATCTTCAGCCAGACTCCTATAGGTCGCAGCAAAGATAGAGTCTATAATGAAGAGAAAAAGATGTAATGAGATATCTTTGATCAGAACACTACGGGCACGACAAAATCATGTGGGATGACAAAGGGAAGGCCTACAGCAAGGAAAGATATTACTGCGGGAAAAGAGAGAAAAAGAATTCTATAATTACGGCGGGGAGGGAGAGGAAACGAGTAGAGAATTAGCGGAGAAGGAGAAGGTGAGATGCATTGAAAAAGAAAAATAAAGAGGTTTAATATTAAAAATCGTGATAATAAATCGTGGAAGTAGGCGGATCATAGAAAAAGAGGAAAGTTAGTATAGATACAATAATTCATTTACCATACTCTAAAAATACATTTTGATTTAACAACTTGGCAAAATTTAAAAAGATTGTCGTGACTTAACAAAGAAAATTTGGTAATTTATTTGTCGTGTTCTAGAACACGTACATAGATTATTGTTGTTCAACTTAAAATTTCTGACTAGCCCTTCCGATCCAGCGTGACTTTTGCATAGACGAGGAGAGGGGCATTCCTGTAATTATAATTTTATAAAAATTATTTGTGAAAAGAAAAATTTGAGGATCAAAATAAATTTCAAATATATAAACGATTTTATGTTGTCTACGTAGGTATCATTCTGGATAAAAAAGATCAACGAAATATTTTATATTAATACGATAAATCGTTTATCGTATTCGTTAAACATTATAAATTCTTTACCGTGTTCCCTTAATAATATTTGAACATGATAAATAATAATCGTATGTCAATAAAATATTTTTTTTTTTTTGACAAAATTGAAACAAATATAATAAATTATTTATCATATTTACATAAAATATTTTATCAATCTTCTGTCTTTCAAAGTAGCATCTACATGGATAGTATAGGATCATATTTACAACACATACAATTGATTATAAAATAAAATATTATAAGGAAACCAAATGTAAAGATATACTAGTTTCAAATAAGAGCATTGATATTTGATACAACAAAAAAGGGAGGAAAACATAACACTCTCTTATGTAAAAGCCAGCCTTTGGCTTGTCAAAATTATTTTTTAAAAATATAATTGCATTGACCTCCTCGAAAAAAAATCGTCTTTCCAAATTTATCCTTATAAAATTTTTATTTTTATATTTATTTCTTCAAAAATTTCGACTTACATCAAAATACTTCTTAGGTATATTGTGTTGGCTATTTATTTATGGATTAAAAATAGATCTAACTTCCTACTTTATGATAATAGATCCAGAAGACTAATAAGTTGAGTTGGGTGAGCCCAATAAATTTAGTAGGGTTGCAGTCCATAATAGATCTAACAGCAAGAAGTCCAATAATAGACCTAACATCTAAATAGGTCGAGTCCAGTTAAGACATGTGGACATTGTGTCTGTACGTTGTCTCGTCGGACCATTGACGCTAACCATTAATTCAATGAATTCGAACAGTTAGAAATACACAACCAATTCACTTAAAGCGTACAGACACAGCGCCTACGGGTCTCGACCGAGGGCCATTAGGTCTATAATAGACCAAAAAATCCGACTTCAACAAAAAAATCCACCTTTATCTTCTCTACTTTCACCCCCTTCAGCTCTAAAATACCAACAATGGTGGAGCCAAACCCATCCACCACCATCTTCAGTTCATTGCATTCTTCCATAACCACCACCCTTACTGTCTTCCTCGATAGCAATGTGGTGGTGGAATTTGTAATGAAAATTATATATATATGAATGATAAAATAGTCCTTTTACATTTAAACTAATTAAGGTTAGATTTTAATTCATAGTTAATCATAATTTTCTAATAAATACAGATAGCAAATAGAGACATTTTGGAAGAATAAATACGAAAACAATACAACTTAGTCTCAAATAATAAAACTGTTGTAACATTTTATTATTAAATAAAATTTTAATTTCATTAACCTATACATATGTAACTAGTGGAGAGTTACAACTCATTTATTATTTACTATTGCATTCATCCCTATAACCTATTTAAATAGAATAGTGAATTTAATAAATTAGTTTTAATGTGTTGTAACATATAGTCTTGGTGCCTATATAAAGAAAGCTTCTTTACTCTCTTGAAATGTAACACAAAAAAAATAATTCATATACTAAATTTTCTATATTTATATTTTACTATAATAGAGAGAGGTAAAAAAAAAAAAAGTATTTTTTTGTGTGCAGCTTTGGGTTAATTTACTTGTGCAGAGTTGGTAAAGTCACACGACGAGGGTTAGGCCGTTGTATCCTGGAGGGGACAAGTCAGTATTTTGTTGTATCGGTTCAAAGGCTTTGCCTGCCACAGAGAACTTGAATCTCCTTTAAGAGAGCGAGATATTCGTGCCTCGACTTGATCGACTCGTTGATACTTTTTATATTTTATTATAGTCTAACATCTATTTTGTGTATTTACACCGATAAAAATTTTTATTTTCTGTGATGCAATTTAGTCTCAAATAATTTTAAATAGTACAATTTAATCTCAAATAATACAACTTAGTTTCAAACATTGTAATTTTCTCTCAAACAATCTAACTATTATTTTGCTCTTCTTTACTTTTTGGCATTTTCGGACACGAGACATAATGCCTTTCTAGGAAGAAAAATAAATAAATAAATAAATTTTTTTTGTTTTTTTTTTTTTGTTCTTTCATCTTTTTTTTCTTTCACTCTCTACCTTCTTTTTTGTGTGCAGCTTTGGGTTAATTTACTTGTGCAGAGTTGGTAAAATCACACGACGAGGGTCGGACCGTTGTATCCTGGAGGGGACAAGTCAGTATTTTGTTGTATCGGTTCAAAGGCTTTGCCTGCCACAGAGAACTTGAATCTCCTTTAAGAGAGCGAGATATTCGTGCCTCGACTTGATCGACTTGTTGATACTTTTTATATTTTATTATAGTCTAACCTCTATTTTGTGTATTTACACCGATAAAAATTTTTATTTTCTGTGATGCAATTTAGTCTCAAATAATTTTAAATAGTACAATTTAATCTCAAATAATGCAACTTAGTTTCAAACATTGTAATTTTCTCTCAAACAATCTAACTATTATTTTGCTCTTCTTTACTTTTTGGCATTTTCGGACACGAGACATAATGCCTTTCTAGGAAGAAAAATAAATAAATAAATAAATCTTTTTTGTTTTTTTTTTTTGTTCTTTTATCTTCTTTTTCTTTCACTCTCTACATTCTTTTTTATTGCCACGTCTCCTCCATCGTCCTCTGCTCCCGTCGTCGTCCTCTAGGAATGTCAATGGATACGGATATCCGAAATTTTATCCGAACCCAAATCCGAACGAAATGGATTTATTTGATCTTAAACGGATATGAATTCGGATATGGATATAAAAAATAAAAATTCGATGAATTTGGATATGAATTTTGATTGTACCCGACCCGAACCCGAATCCGACCCGAACCTGAATTGATTTTACGTTATATAATATATGTGTATATAAATTTTTGATATTATATTTAAATTTAATATAATATATTTTGAAATATTGTAAAAGAAAAAGGAAAAAAATTTATTTCCGATTTGGATTTTCGGATTCGGGTTCGGATTCGGATTTTGAATTTTTGGTCGGGTTTAGATTTGGATATGGATTTTTAAAATCCGTTGGATTCGGGTTCGGGTTCGGATTTGGTAGTCGGGTTTGGATTCGGATTCGAGTTTTTAAAAATCTACCCCGAATCCGACCCGTTGACATCCCTGCCGTCCACGACCACGCCCTTCGTCACAGTTTCACTTTTGTGACATGTGCCATATTCGAATCTACGTCGCCGCCGCCGACATCGACAAAAGTGTGGGCAATACAAAAAAGAGAAACATAGCATCCACTTGGAAGCGGTAGATAGGGAGAAGAAAAAAGAGAAAGAGAGAAGAGAAAGAGAAAAAGAAACAGTAATAATAGGAAGGGAGAGAAAGGAGAAAAATGAACGCAAGAATAGAAAAAATGAAGGGAAGAATAGAGAAAAGAGAAAGAGAAAGAGAAAGATGACAGTTTATTAAAATTTCAAATCTAGTCCGTAAAATTTTAAAAAATAGTCTATTTTTGTAAAAATATAAAATCAGTGATTTTTTTTTTGTACAAATTTAGCCATCAAAAATTGCATAGCAAAATAAGTAAAAGCTTAGCAGTTAAAATGTTTTATAGAATTTAAAAGCTTTGCAATATCAGGATAGTACAGGGGCTATCCATAGCTTTTACCCATTAAAAAAAGGAAAAAATTAGGGAGGTTTCTAGAAAGGAAAATTAATTATATAAAAAGCTAAAAAGTAGGAAGGTTTGAACTTTGAAGAGGATTAGGTAGGTGGACTAAGACTTTAAGGAAGATGAAGGGGAGGACTTTTTATAAGCCAGGGAAAATGAAAAGGAAAAAGAGAGGTTTTTATTTTTTTTATCTATATATTGAATATATGAATATACAGTGCACTTGGATCACAATGAACTAATAATAATGAGAACTTGCCAAATGAGGGAAGAAAATTTGGATGCTAAATTTTATTTTATACTCATTCTAAAATAAGCATAAAAATAAATTTATATTGTTCAATAAATTATTTAAATATTTTATATTATATTTTATTTTATAGTATTAATTAATAAATATTTTATTAATCATCTAATATACTGTGCATATATATATATATATATATATATATAGTCCGGCTAGAATATTATCGATAGTACCAGACAATTGGTGCTATCAAGTTTTCAGCCGTTGGATGAAAAGATATGCGGTTTGGATTATAGTGGTCCCCTAAGATTTTTACTATTCAACCAACCGCCTAGTAAACCCTAAGGGCTCATTATAATCCCAACCACATATTTTTTCATCCAACGACTAAAAACTTGATAGCACCAATGGCCTGGTGCTATCAATAGTATTCTAGCCTAATTATATATATATATATATATATATATATATATATATATATATATATATATATATATATATATATATATATATATATATATATATACTATTTAAATTATTAGACTTTATAAATCAAGTATATTTAATTAAGTTTTGATATTAAAGTATTTTTTATTTAATATAAATTGTAGTGTATGAAATATTAATATGCATCCCTAGTTACATGTAATAGGCTTTTTTTCCTTCAACCAATTTAACAAGATGAAAACACTTTTTAGTCTTTTCGGCAAATTGAAATAAGTCCACCCATTTTAACTTTTTAGTTAAAAAATTATCATAGAATAATTGCCAAAATAATTAAATTTGATTCAACTGCTAAATAGAATTGTTAGAAAATTTTAATTCTTTAAATATTGAAAGTTATGAAAATAATAATAATAAAAGGTTACTTTATTTAATGCGCATAAGGTTACTTTATAGAATTTTTTTTTTCACAGCTATAACTTTTCAGTATTAAAATTTTAACAATTATATATGTTAATTAGTTTAAGAGAAGTGCTAGATGTACACCCCATTTGGGGTGTACATCCTACACCCACCCCATCTTGGGGTGGGTATTCATCCACTCGTCACATCATGTGACGAGTGGAATTCACCCACCCCTAGGATGGGGTGGGTGTAAGATGTACACCCCATTTCGGGTGTACATCTAGCATTTTCCTTAGTTTAAATACTATCTAGGAAGGGAAAATGCTATGTGTACACCCCTTTCGGGGTGTACATCATACACCCCACCCATCTAAGGGTGGGGGTGTGATGATGGGTCACTTGATGTGACTCGTAAAAAATATCGTCATCATTAAAATGGTGGAGGTGTATGATGTACACCCCTTCGGGGTGTACATGTAGCATTGCCCATCTAGGAAGTGTGGACCTGCACTAATTTATTATTATAATGCCAGAAAAAGGAAAATTGAAAGGAAAGGGGGAAGGCCCAAATGAGGGTTTGGAGTGGAAAGGAGTTGTTTGGAGCAAAAGAGGTTATTTGGTTTTGAAATATATTTTAGAACATAATTTTTAGAAAAAATGATTCTTTTGAATTTTTTTTTTTTTTTCAAATTTTATAAAAAAAAAATAGTGTTTTTATTTTTTAAATATTTTAATCAAAAAATAAAAAACTGTGGAAAAGAATATTTTTTATAAAAAATATATTTTTTTTCACTGCAAAATAGTTTTCCACATTTTTTTTCAAAAAACTGTGAATAAGTTATATTTTGGAAAAAAAATGTTTTTCATGAAAAACATTTTTTTTTCATAGTCTTCGTCTTTCTTATAAAAAAACTCAAAAAATAAAAATATTAGTTACCTTCCATAAATTTTGAAAAAGAAATAAAAAAAAATTATCTAAAAGGACTAAATGGATGGAAAATACTTTTCTATTTGTTAGAATATGTTCAAAGAAATAAAACAACTCTAAAAAAAAAAAAAAAAAAAGAGAAATGCTACTTATACATTCAAAAATAAGATAAAAATCTCACACTAATTTATCTAAGAATTTAAATATTTTTTAAAATTTTTAATAATAGAAATAATGTTTAAATCAGTGTAAGATGAGGGCATTTATCTAAGAATCAAAAAAATAATATTTAGAGGAATAGAGAAGGGATAGAAAAGATAGGGGCATGGAGCATCAGTGGAGAAATGATGACTTCTGGAGGAGTGGAATTAAGTCATGATCATGTCCACCCCCAGATGTTGCAATTAGGGTAGGCACACTGTCGCATAATTATAGGGTAAATTGCACGTTTGATTTTCAAACTATCAGTTGGATCATACTCTTGTTCTTAAATCTATGTATTACGAATATTTTTATAAGTCTCGTATATTTATGTGAAACACGCACGTGTTCATATTGGACTCATATTTTATATTGGATTCGTATCTTATACGGATATGTTCGACGCTGAATTATAACTAACGCATGCCATTAAAAATTTATATATATTTATTATTTTATATATATATATATATATATATATATATATATATATATATATATATATATATATATATATATATATATATATATATATATATATATATATATATATATAATATAAGATAATAAATATTTTGACTTTTGATAAATACATATAATAAAAATAAATTATGTATGGTATAAATTATTAATAAAAGTTTTATTAATTTTTATTTATATAAGAAATATAATAATATTTTAATAAAATTAATTATTTATATATAATTAATATATATTATTATATTAATAATATTATATTTTATTAGTCGTGTCGGTGTCGTGTTCTAATTTTTTAAAAATTATCGAGTTACCGTATCCGAATTATATTGTGTTTCGTGTTCCATATTAGTATCGGTGACGACTAGTCTTAAATTTTAATTTATTATAAATTTTAATCAAACTTTCAAAATTATTATAATCAAGTCTGACAAACTAATTTAATTGACTAAATATTAATATATCGATATTATAAAAATAATATGACATTTTAATTATTGACGTATTATTAATCACAATATTACTACACTAATTTTATTTTAGTGATTTATTAATATTTAATCAATAAAATTGAATTATAAAACTTAATTACAACAACTCTAAAAATTCTAACCAAATATTGCAACAAATCAAAGTTTAAAGGCTAAAGTGTCACTGCATCATAGTTTATGGATGCAATTTATCCAAGCTTATAATAATGTGTGTAAAATTTAAGAAAAATTATGCTTTACGTTCTCAAACTATTACTATCCGTTTCGTTTATTTTAAAATAAATTTAGTTAAAAATATAAAATAATTAGGCTTCGAACTCCAAATCTCAAATATCAACGATCAAATTCTTTATCATTTGCGCTAGAAATAATTAACAAATTATTAATGTAATTTATCCTGAAATTTATATTCTATCCATCAGTAAAATTTACATTCTACTATCGACCATCCCTAACGCAAGTGGCAAAGGATTTGATAGTTGATATTCGAAATTTCGAGTTCGAAATCTAGTTACTTCATATTTTCAGCTAAGTTTATTCTATATATATATATATATATATATATATATATATATATATATATATATAGTTGGGCTGGAATGCTATTGATAGCACCAGCCCAACTTTGCCACCCATTTTATACCCTTTGGATTGCGTTGAGATTTGTGAAAGCTATTTAATTTTTACTTTTTCTTTTTACTTTTTCTTTTTTCTTTTTTTCATTAAATAGTTTTCACAAATCTCAACGCAATCCAAAGGGTATAAAATGGGTGGCAAAGTTGGGCTGGTGCTATCAATAGCATTCCAGCCCAACTCTATATGAGTCCGGCTAGAATACTATCGATAGCACCAAACAATTGGTGCTATCAAGTTTTCAGCCGTTGGATGAAAAGATATGCGGTTAGGATTATAGTGGTCCCCTAATATTTTTACTATTCAACCAACCACCTAGTAAACCCTAGGGCAGCGTTTGGTTGGGGGATAAAGGGGGAATAACCCCCTTTATCCCCCTATTCTTGCCAAACAGCCTACAAAAAAGACAGGGGATAAAGTTTTATTTTATCCCCTTCTTAACGGGTTATCCTAGGATAACCCGTTAAGATTTATCCCCCCACCCCCCGGAATAGGGGTTTATCCCGGGGACAGTGGATGGGAATTTACTTTTAAAATTAGGATTTAATTTTCAAATTTTCAAATTTTAAAATTGAATTTGAATTATAAAATTTTAAAATTTGAATTTTAAAATTTTAAAATTTTAATGTGAAATTTTAAATTTTAAATTTTAAATTTCAAAATTGATTTTGAATTTTAAAATTTTAAAATTTGAATGTGAAATTTTAAATTTTAAATTTTAAATTTCAAATTTGAATTTGAATTTTAAAATTTTAAAATTTGAATGTGAAATTTTAAATTTAAAATTTCAAATTAAAAAATTTCAAATATAAATTTTAAATTTTAAAATTTAAATTTAAAATTTACAATTAAATTTTTAAAATTCAAAATTTAAAATAAAATTTGAAAATTAAAATTTAAAATTAAAGTTTAAAATTAAAATTTAAAATTTAAAATTAAAATTTAAAATTAAAGTTTTAAATTAAAATTAAAATTTATAATTTATAATTTATAATTAAAATTAAAATTTATAATTTATAATTTATAATTTTTAAAATTTGCACTTTCATTTCCAATCTAAAGCTATCTACAACTTGAATTTTGCATTTATTAAAATATACTATAAAATAAAAATTATTTTTTTTTTAGGTAAGATATAATTTATTACTTATAATTAAATTGCTTCAAATTAAATATAATTTTAAAATTAATTTTCCTACAAAAAAAGATAAGGGCAAAGTTGGTATTTTGAAAAAAATTCTATCTTTTTTTTCCATTATCCTCCACTATTCCATAATTTCAACCAAACACTATTTTAGCTATTCCAGAGAATACCAACTTTTCAACCAAACGCAATTTAACTTTTATACTTCTTTATCCCGGAATAGCAAGCTATCCCAGGTATAAAAAAATTTATACCTCAGAAATTAATCCCCGAACCAAACGGGGCCTAGGGGACCACTATAATCCCAACCGTATATTTTTTCATCCAACGACTAAAAACTGGATAGCACCAATGACTTGGTGCTATCGATAGTATTCTAGCATATATATATATATATATATATATATATATATATATATATATAGCGTAGGGCTAAAGAATGTGCGGTTAGGATAATAGTGGCCTCCTAGAATTTACTAGGTTGTTGAAAAAATAGTATAAATCTTAAGAACTACTATAATCCTAACCGCACATTCTTTAGCTTTGGTTCATATTTATATTTTGTTGCAATTTAATTTAATTTTTTAAATTTCTCGTTAAATTTGACGGAATAGGTCACGCCGACTCTAATAAAATTGTACCTGATTATCTAGATTATGGTTATGATCTGATAATTTTTGATCAATCTTGACATTTTTTTGAAACTTATAACAGAGTTTAGTAATATGTTAGGCTCAAATGTAAGACAACAAATGTTTCAAAAGAGACCGTCGGGGTCATGAACAGAGTCGAGATGGCTGCAGGCACGATAGATGGTACTATTGGTGATGGTATTTAGCTTCACTTGATGAAAGTGCATATCAAAGCAAAAGGGGTAAAGTTTATGAACATGGTGCAATTAATAACCCAAAATGTTACCAAAAAAAAAGAAAAAAAAAAAATAAAACTTCTCGTACAACTTCAAAGTGAACAATAAAAAAAAAATTTCATTTCAGGATGGATGAAATGTACATTCTACACTTCATTTCGAGTGTACGAATAGTATTACTAGAAAATAATAATAATAATAATAATAAAACATCGAGTGCATAGCAATATTATCTATACACATTATTTAGAATATATGATATATATTTCATCCATTTAGTAAAATTTATCTCATTTTAGAATGAGTGGAGTAGGAATGTCAATGGATACGGATATCCGAAATTTTATTCGAATTCGAATCCGAACGGAATGGATTTACCCGATGTTAAACGGATATAGATTCGAATACGGATATAAAAATTGAAAATCCAACGGATTTGAATTTGGATATGATTTTTGATTGTACCCGATTCGAATCCGAATTCGATCCGAATCCGAATTGATTTTACGTTATATAATATATGTATATATAAATATTTGATATTATATTTAAATTTATATTTTAAAATTTAAAATTTAATATAATATATTTTAAAATATTGTAAAAAAAAATAGAAAAATTATTTCGAATTTAGATTTTCGGGTTCGAGTTCAGGTTCGGATTTTAAATTTTTGGTTGGATTTGAATTTGGATATGAATTTTTAAAATTCATCGGGTTCGAATTCGGGTTCGAATTTGATAGTCGGGTTCGGGTTCGGATTCGGATTCGGATTTTTAAAAATCCGACCCGTTGACCTCCCTGGAGAGTGTTAAATATACACTATTTTTAAAGCAACTAATCCAATATGCACTGTTGGTTTTCAACCTTTAGCTATTAACTTTTTTTTTCTCTCTCTTGCAGTCAAATCCCTAATCTTTAATATTTATTTCAATTAAATCCATGCCGCTAAAAATATTATTAATTTTAACAAAAAATGCCATGAGTTATGGTTAGCTACTAAAATGTGGCAATAATATGAAAAATATTAGTTGGTGCTAACGAATCGTTTTGGCTAGATCAATAGTATTTTTTAATGATAAGAGCTTAATTAACACAAATGCTAAAGGCCAGGAATCTGATTGCAAGACGAAAAAGGTTTGGGACTAAATTTGGAAGAAAGAAAAAAGATAAATGTTCGTCAAACGATATTTAGTTTGAATATCAAAATAGAATTAGTGATATTCAACGATAGTGAAAGGTGCCTTTGACGGAGATGCAATTCATAGAATTTTTTGTTTTCCGTATTGTTGGTAGCTTTGGTGGTAGTGAATCGAATCAATTGCGGTGAGCCGAATCGAATGAGATGAGTCGAATGCCTTGCGGCAATGTGGAGACAACGTTTCGATTCATGCCTGTGTGATCGAGTCATGTACTGGTCAACGAATTCTGTTGTTGATGGGACAGTCGCCGGAAACTGCGCTGACATTGGGGCTTATTAGTATGAGAATAGTTGGTGTGGCTTGCTGTGTACTCAACTCTATCAACACCACCTGTGCCACCCGATCAGCCTTGCACTTTCAGTTCTATCCCCTTCATACACAGCTATAAATGGCCTCCCCTATAAATGGTTTTGAGAACGAGTCTACCGGGAGGAGACACTGTTGACGTCGTGAGACGCTAGCTTGAGTCGAATGTTAGAAATCTTCAGCTGACTGAGGAGTTCGAGGAGCCCTTCCTCAAATCAGTTCGTACCCTTTGAAGCCTTCATCAGCGATCGACTGCAGCCTTCAGCCGATCTTCAGTCTGAGGTGGGGGATGTCACCAAGTAGGGATGATCTCTTAGTTTGTCTATTGTCTTGAGTTTTGTTCGATGGCTTGTTTCTTATCTTAAGTGTAAGTGTGTGTGTTGTGGTGGGAGTGTCTTATTGTTCTCCTTGAGCTTTGAGGTTTTGAAACAATAGGAGCTAGTTACCCAGAGTTTGGGGTGTTTTGCTTGTGGACCTCAGGATAGTACCATGGGGTTGTGGAACCGAGAGTTCGATTGAGTGTGAGAGTTGGTAGACTTTGTCTTAGAAATAGTTTAAGAAGAACTAGAGACTTATACTCTAGTGTGGTAAGCTGGGTAGCTGGCCTTCGGGCTGATGTGTGGCGTGAGAGCGCTTGACGGAGGAGTAGGTCAATGTTTTCGAATCCTCTGGAAACGGGTGTACAGAGCTAACTATTAGGCTTGGCGATGTGAGGTGTAATTTCGTCCCCCTTTCGGGTTTTCTCGTAGTGAAATATCCACCGGAGGATGACGTGGATCCGGTCCCGGTTCTCTAGGCGCCATGCAGTTATGTGGTGAAATTGTGGTGACCCGAATCCCAGTTGATGTTTGGCTACGTGGTAAGCGGCATGTAGATACCTATTTTTGAGTATCGAGTGCGTTTGTGCGCAAAACATACGCGAGAAATGGATTCAGCATGAAAAACTGGTCAAAACCCATGTTTTGGGTGTTTTTAGTGGTTTCGGGCGTCCAGATCCTTGTTTCGGGCACCCGAATTAACCAGCATCCCGCCGCGGACCACGGGTCAACCGGGACACGCATCGTGCAGTGGTTGGAGTCATGCGGGACACGTGGCGGCTTCGAATTGGCCGGACGTGCGGGGCGCGATAGACCCGGTGCAGTCAACGCAGGAGGCCATACCTCCCGCCATGTGGCGCTCGGTGATTGGCTGGCACCAACCACCGTGTCGGGAGGACGCGTGGTGCGCTGAGTATGGCGGATCTAGGTTTCGAGCGCACTCTGGCGGGCGCCCGAATTCTGGGCTTTTGGCTAAGACTTGGTTGTTTTCCTTGGTGACTTTATAAATGGATTTTCTCTTTTTTTTGGGGGGCTTCAAGGGTTTGCTCTTGGACTCACTTCAACTAACCAGAGGGACTCCTCCGCACCCTCCCACCATTGTTGAGTGGATTTGGAAGGTTTAGTGGGCATCTTCATCATCATCTTCCCTTTATTAGCAACCTTGAAGCTTCTTGAAGCTGCAGATCGCACTATCGACTTTTCTTCCTCGTCATCCCCTAAACTCTAAGAGTGGAGTTTTGAGCTAAAATTTGGAGGGGGTCTTCTGCACTGGTAGATCTCTAACTTTCATATCGGTGACCACCCTCCATTCCCACTTTTATTGAGGTATTTTTACTCATCTTTGGAGCCCTTGTGCACAGGACAGTTTTCTGGACAGTATTGAGTATTTATGGATTTTCTCTATCTTCTTCTTATGAAAATAAGGATTTAAAGGCTTGGAATTGCTCGACTTCAAGATGAACAAGTGGACACCTTGATTTGGAATTTTGAAGGTATTTTTGTATAGGTTATGGGGTCTTTTTGTGGGTCTATGTACAGATTACAGCATGCTGGTTTTCTTATGAACCCTTTTGTGCCTTTGTGTTGTTTAGCTTTGGGGAGCTATTCCGTGCTATCTTGGGGTTTTTCTGGGAATGTAAGAGTTTGAGCACTTTCTTATGATCAAGGTGAGCAACTTTCCTTTTGGTTCCAGTTTGAGATCGCGTATGGATTAACTTCTACCCTATGTTGAACTTGCTCGCCATTTTTGGGCAGATTCGGACAGCACCGAAGAGATCTTGCCTTCACAGAATTTTCGGCACTTGTGGAGAGCTTTGTTTTGCTTCTTGGGTGTTCCTAAGTTGGAGGAAAACTTAGGAACCAAGTTTGGCATCATTTCGTTGAGGTATGAGTGCGGATTGTGCACCTTTTCGCTTATAGTTTAGTTCCTGGATTTTTCTACGCCTGAGTTGGTGTTTTTGTAGTTGCACTCAATCCGGTAGGAGATTTTGGGAGTTTTTCAGTTCATTGGAACCGTAGGAGCCTGAGGATCGTGCACGCCGAGTTTCAACTCGATCAGATTCCGGATCGACGCGTTCTAGGTGGGTTGGATTTCCTCCGAAATCAGCAGACTTCCTATTACATCTATTGTTGTAGTTATCATCATGCTAGTGGTAGTGCTTGCTATAGATGTTATGATAGTTTTAGAGTTGTGGAACTCTGACTAGCACCCATGTCATATGCAGCATGATACTGACCAGACTCTAGAAAACTTTTAACTTAGGTATATTTTAGCCATTTTCGGACCTCCTACACTACTTGTATATCTTTTCCCTTTGACTCTGAGTTTGGCCTCGCCCTGGTTATGGGCTTAGTGGTCAGGATAGTGTAGAATGCATTTGCGCTCGTGCCTGGGCGCCGAGTGGAGTGTGGTAGTTGAGGCCAAAATTTGTTCTGTTGTTGGGAGCCGTTGGGGTAGACGATGGTGTGGTGTCCCGGAATCCCCGTGCAACTTGACTGGGTGGTCGGCGGTGAGAAAATACCTATTTTTGGTGTATCAAGCCTATTGTGCATCAAACGGATGCCAAAAATGGGTTCAGTGTGGAAAAATGTTGAAAAATGGCTAATTGCTTGTATTTTTCTGAGTCCGGACGCTCAAATACGGACACCGGAAAGTTTATCGTGCTGACTGGTGCACGGGGTAGCCGTGTACCGGCTGGGGCGCCACATGGCGGCCTCGGATTTGTTGGCTCATGTGGCACGGTCCACGGTCGGTGCGGGGGTAGAGCGGTACCGGTGGTGCAGGCAGGGGGCAGGCGGGGGCGGCATGGTGCCCACGCGGGGGGGCGTCACATGGCGCCCCACCATTCGCCAGCGCCGCCTACCCCGCTCCTTTGTCAGGCCACGCGGCGCGGGCCGGTTGGCTGCGCCCCGCTGCCGCGTGGTCCGGGACGCATGGCGCGCTCGGAGCGATCCGGGCACAGCCTTCGCTGTCCCGTATTCGGCGCCCGGTTGTTCCGAGCACCCGAAAACGTACCCAAAACCCTCTTTTCTCCCTTGTTCTTTGGCCTATAAATAGGCCTCCTCCCCCATCTCTTCTGTTTTTTTTGGAGAAATTTCGAGGGGGGGTTTGGCAGAGTTTCTTCACCTTGTGTACTACACTTCCAAGGATCTTGGAAATTTTTGGAGGCCGCAGCATCGATGATTTCTGCGATTCGGCGCACTTCGACGTTCTTCTTTCGGTGACTTTTTCTGTCGCAGTTCAGTCCGTGAGCTCCCTTAAGCTACTCCGAAGGAATTTTCGGCCGATTCTTGCAGCATCGTTTTCATGACAGGTAGGCCTACGTTTTCTGTATTTACCACTTCCCTTCATTTCGAGTTTTTACTGGGTTTTTTCGGAGCTTCTTTAGACCCCATTTTTTTGCGGCAATTTTTGGACAGCGGAGGAGAGTTTATGCCTTTTCTCAGCCTACGGGTGTCGGAACGAGGAGTTTAAATACTCGATTTGCATCTACACTTCGCGAGGATCACAGCTGTAATTTTTTTGGAATTTTTGAAGATCATTTCAAAGGTGATATTTTGACTTCTTCTGGACTAATTTTCCATAGAGTTGTAATTTTGGGGATTTTTGCTTACCGCAGTGTTTGGTCTGTATCTCAGCGGCCGGGAGGAGTTTTTTGGTGTTTTTGGGCTCGTTGGGATCGTGGGAACCTGAGGATTATCCCCATTCAGTGTTGGCTTATTTGGACTTCGGATCGATGCGTGCATTTAGGTGGGTTGCTTTCGTCTCCAAAATCGGTGGACAGTTTTCTAATTCTATATGATTGCAAGCATGCATGCTAATGTACCACGTATATGTTTGAGGTATAAGCATGAGAATTGTTCTAAACTTTGGAAAAATTAATGCTTATTGGAATTATGGGCAGTTAGTGAATTTTAGAACTTGCATGATTATTTAATTATTAGAGGAGGTTGTGGGCAATCTGGCGATTGTGGTCACCTATGCTAGTTGAGAGCATGTTGAGGGAGATGATGTATATATTGGATGATATTAGGATCATGTCTGATAGTGTTCCATATGTTTTTTTATTCAGTTTAATTAAATGCTATTATTAGAACTTTGACCTAGCACCCCGTCATATGTTGCATGTTCAACTAGACTAATAGAAAACCCCAACTCAGGCTAGCTTATTTATGCTTTAGACACTCCCATACTTTTATTCTTTTTTTTGGACTTAGAGTGTTCCTCGCCCGGGTAGTGGGCCGAGTGGTCAGGTTGTTGTGGGATGCATTTTACACTAGTGCCTGGGGGCCGAGTGGAGTCTGGTAGCTGTGGTTAGACCAGTGCTAGTTTTGGGAGCCATCTGAGTTGACGGTGGGTCCCAGCTCTTGAGTATTTCCAGCTAGTGGGTTAGAGATATGATTTGGGTACTATCGATCTTGTTGATCGTGGATTGGATTATAGCCTGCAGGAGCCATATTGAGCTCGACAGAGATGCGCGAATATTTTCCTCGGTCGGGTCGCGCCCCTCGAGTGCCGCTCCGGAGCTAGGCCTGTTACTTTGCTATCGCGACTTGTCGACGCAGTCCTTCTGGCTGGGCCTTTTTTTAGGCAGTCACGGACGCCCTACATAAGTCCAGTCCTCCGTGGATGTAATGGCAGTAGGTGGGCGCAGGTTTGACTGGACCCTTTGTGGCAGTCAGTGTAGATTGGGTGATTGTTCTATCGAGAAGTTGTAGATGCATCATGTTTCATCTGTATCACCCTTTGAGCATTTAGATAGAGGCATAGTAGCTGTAGAGTTATTTTCAGCCATTCCTTTATAGTACTTCATCTATTACTTTATGCCTCTGGTAGACTTAGTGGGCAGACCGTCGGGCTTGGTGGCGGTACCCATTGAGAACTACGTAACGGTGTAGTTCTCACACCCTCTGTCGGTGACAGTTTTGCAGAGGCATCTTCGCCAGTTCCAACCTCTACTGTTGCTGCTTTTTCTGATCGAGGCGAGGGAGTCGCGAGCTAGATCCCTACCTGTCTTTGGAGAGTAGCTGTACCCCCTTGTTGAAGATTTATAGTACAGTCAGTTAGATTAGTATATTTACTATTTTGAGAGTTTTCTTTTTTTCCTGAGGGACTGATGTATCTTGAGGATCTAACTTGTACTATGAGCCTGTACACTGATGTATTATTTTAGTTTACATCCCCGTTTGGGTTCTTAGATGTTGTATCAGAGGATGATGTATGATGATTATTTGTGGGAGTTGGATATTGTATTTTTATTTCCAGTTCTACAGTGGTTGAACTTTAGTTTTCCAGCAGATTACTTTCCAGCTCTGATATCTGTATAGTAGTTGTAGTATCTTTTGCAAGTTAGTCGCTTCGTCTATACGGTGCTTCCTGTATGGGCGGCGGATCTGTTGGCGAGCCCGAGTCGCAGTTTCCACCCCGGGGCGTGACAGATGGTCCCAGGCCGGTGTTGTCGGGAGCCGTTTGGGTAGACGGTGGTCCCAAACCTTTGAGTGTTTTTCGGTCGGTGTTGTTAGCTGTTGGGCTTGTGAGACTTTTGATCTGGTTGACCGCGAATCTTGGGCGGTTGGACCGATTTGAGATTATGTATCGAGTCGGGTGGGTTTGCATCGGATTGTTGACTCGTGGGATGTTCGGTAACTACAATTTTGGGGCGATTTGGCCGGTTATTGATTATGCATTAGTTTGGGGCTGGGATTGCATCAGTGGGTAGAGTCTTCCACTTTGAGCATAGTTATGACCTTTTTGCCTGCTATATACTCAACATGGATACTTTACTCGAGCGGGTCACGCCCCTCGAGTGCCACTCTGGAGTAGGCGGGACCGGCTTTATGCAGGTCGGTGATATTGATACTTGAGTATGATTCCACATCGGTGGTACATGGTTGTTAGTGTGACCGATTGTGATGGTTGAGCAGGCAGGACCAGGCTTTATGCAGGTCGGCGGGATTGGGTTTTATCTCGGCAGTTTTCTTTTAGTGATGCATACATACACCAGTTATTGTATAACATAGCATTAGAGGTATAGTAGTGGTAGTTTTCATATCAGCAGTTTTACCTTCCTACTTTACCGCTTTCCCTTATTCTTGCCTCTAGTAGACTTAGTGGGCAGACCATTGGTTTTGGAGACAGTACCCGCTGAGAACTACTGTTTGATGTAGTTCTCACACCCTCTGTGGTGATTATTTTTTTTCCAAGGTCCCCTTTTATGTTCCTGCACCGGCAGTTCCTTCTGATCGAGGATAGGGAGTCGCGAGCTAGATCCCTACCCATGCTTGGGGAGAGTAGACGGAGGACCCTGTTTCAGTTTTTGGAGCTGATAGTACTGTACAGTCTGTATTCTATTTTATCTTACTCTGTTGAGAGATGACTGTGTATTTGGGAGTTGATTATGTATATGAGATGACAGTTGTACAGTGATGTTGTTATTATTATTATTTTTTTTCAACTCTGATATTTGTATGATGTGGTATTGTCACGCCCCGCGGTCGAAATTGCGACCCGGGCCCGCCAACAGATCCGCCGCCCATACGGAAAGCCCCGTATAGACGAAGCGTCTAACCTGCAAAAGATAATACTACAGCTATACAGATATCAGAGCTGAAAAGTAAACTACTGAAATATGAAAATACAACAACAAATAGTACAAGTCTGAACCTCACAACATAAGTCTCTCGAATAAAACTCTCAACAATAACTATCTACAATAATCCAGCAGACTGCACTACAAAGCTCCAAAAGGGGTACAACTATACTCCAAAAATGGGTAGGGAACTAGCTCTCGACTCCCTTACCTCGATCATCTGGTGCAGCAATAGTAGTAAAAATAAGGGTAGATGTCTCTGGAAAATCTGTCACCAACAAAGGGTGTGAGAACTACACCGTCACGTAGTTCTCAGTGGGTACCGTCTCCAAGACCAACGGTCTGCCCACTAAGTTTGCTAAAGGCATAAGATAACAGGAAAACTATAATAATGTAAAGATAAGCTGGAAAGATATCTACAGCTATCATGCCTCTATCTATAATGCTCAATGGGTGATACAAATGAAAACGATGCATCGACTCTAACCCAATATACTCAATCAATCCAATCACACTGATTGCCACATAGGGTCCACCTGCGCCCACCTACTGCCATTACATCCACGGAGGACTAGACTAACGTAGGGCGTCCCACACGGATTGCGTCGATAAGTCGCGATAGTAAAGTAATAGGACCAATTACGGAGCGGCACTCGAGGGGCGCGACCCCATCGAGGAAAGTATCCGCGCATCTTTGTCGAGCTCAACATAGCTCATGTAGGCTATAGTCCAAATCTACGATCAATCAGATCGACAACAATAACTCAACACTGACAATATCAACCGGAGACACTCCACAGCTCGGGACCACCATCCCCAAACGGCTCCCAGAATAAACCACTCGGCTCACAGACGAGAAGAAACCAACTGACACAACAAGAGTCCGAGAATCCTGAAAGGCCGGTGCCTAGAACCCCAATCAAACAAGAACAGTGTAATGAACCGAATTTTGGCACATAAATGAATGTAAGTAAAAATGGTATGAAATACTATTTTTATGAAAGTTGGGGAAGTAAAGAACATTTGGAAGCGAGTTGGGCCCAAATCGGGATAAAATAAGGAGATCTAAAATTTTATTGGAGAAAAGGGGGCCCAGATTTTTAGTGAAAAATTCACAGTGTCGGAAAATTCCAAGAAAATTACGGGAGCTCCGTAAATATGTTTTAAGGCCACAGTAAAAGTTTCGCGTTGATCGGATGCCGGATAGTGAGAACGGGCTCCGCCAACAGTGTCAAAAAATTCTAAGAAAATTACGGGAGATCCCTAAATATGTTTTGAGGTCACAGTAAAAATTTTGCGTTGATCGGATTCCCGGATTGTGAGAACGGGGTCCGCCAACGATTCTGGATACAGCGAGACTTTCGGTGACCCAGAAATGGCCAAATTGAAAATTTAAAATTTTCTGTGATAGATTAAGTTGGGACAAACTTGCCTGTCAAATTTGGACTGAAACGGACGAAAAAAAGACAAAAAACGGGACGAAAACGAATTTCCGATGTGACGGTGCGCGGATCGAGGAGGCAGGGTGGCGTGCTGTGCAAGGCGCGCAGCAGCGCGGGTCAGGGGGGGCCGCCACATGGCAGGCCCCCATTGGGCCGCACGGGCGCGGGGACGCACGCCCGTGGGGGCGCGCGGGGGTGCGCGCCTGTGTGGCGCGCACAGTGTCCCGCGCGCCGTGTGGCGCGCGGGTGCCACGCCCGCATGGCGCGCGGGACGCGCGCCATGTGGCGCGGGGGCGCGCGCCTGAACCGGGTGCGCGCACCCCTGTGCGGTGGACCGCCACCAGGCGGTTCCCCATTGGGTGCCCCGTGGACCCGGTCCATTGGACCAATCCTCCCTCTCCTCATTTTTCTTCTTCTTCTCTTCTTCTTCTTCCTTCTCCACCCGCAGACCATTCTTCCTCTCTTTTCTCTTCTTCTTCTCCAACCGAGCATCGAGAGGGAGAGAGGGAGGGGATTTCGTGGGTTGGAGCGGCGCGTCGGCGACCTCGTGAAGCGCGCGAAATGTTCCAAAAGTCAGATGGGCGGCGCGGTGTTTCGAGGTAAATCCCGCGTATTACTTTGCGGTATTTTTGATATGTATAATTTTGGGACGTCCTTTTGGACATTGGATCTGACTTCATGCTCTTATGCGTGCTAGGGACCGTGTTTTACTGTGCCGTTATACCGCGCGGACTGTCGCGAGCATTTTGGGCGCGCCTCGTTTTGCATGCAAGTCTGTAGAAATAACGCACCGTTTTGCATGCGGATTCGAAGAATATGCGCAATTTTGGACGCCAGAAAACGTGCACCGTTTTGCGTGCAACGTTGAAAAAAGAATGTGTACCGTTTTGCGTGCCAATCCGAGGTACGTGCTCCGTTTTGCGTGCAGGTCGAGTTATTGTGCACCGTTTTACGTGCAAATGCTAATATTTTGCATCGATTTGCGTGCAGGACTAAAAAAATATGCACCGTTTTGCGTGCAACCCTACAGTCAGACGTGCACCGTTTTGCGTGCAGATTCGAGGTACGTGCATCGTTTCGCGTGCAGGTCGTATTGTCGCGCACCATTTTGCGTGCTGATCCTAATGTTATGCATCGTTTCTCGTGTAGGGTTAGAAAAGACGTTCACCGTTTTGCGTGCAACCTTAAGAGAAGCATGCTCCGTTTTGCGTGCAAATTCGAGGTACGTGCACCGTTTTGCGTGCAGGTTGTGTTGTCGCGCACCATTTCGCGTGCAGATTGAATTGGCGTGCATCGTTTTGCGTGCGGGTTTTTAGTGACGTGCACCGTTTTGCGTGCAGGTTTGGTGGACGTGCACCGTTTTGCGTGCGGATTCGAAGGATGTGCACCGTTTTGCGTGCAAGCTCGAGGAAACAAGTGGAATCACGCGGAGACCAATTGCAGGTGTCTACAAGCAATTGGGGGCGCTATAAGGTGGGGAATTCTGCCGAAATTGGGTGACCTCTCCCTTGCTCCTTTGCTTTTCGATTCGAAGCATGATAGTAGCCTGTTAGAGGCGTTAGGTAATTATGATTATGATTGCCTGTGTAGATGGATTCAGATGGAAAAGTGCAACTGTTGGTTGCCAGAGTTAGAGGAATAGATGTGCATGTGTAAAGAACACAAAGGAAAAGTGCAACTGTTGGTTGCCAAAGATATATGATGAATATGCATGCGTAGAAGTAATTACTATTTGATGAATGAAATGAAAATAACTGCATGCATGTAAAGGGATTAGCAATTATGATTGTGATCATGTTAGGGTATAACCCTAGGAATCACGTGACATAAGGGAACAACATTTGTTGGTAGTAACACTAGGAGAAAACCTAGTATAGGGGTTTGACGAGTGACATCAACTTAGGAGTTATCCTAGGGTGGACGAGTGGCATGGTCTTAGGTAATAACCTAAGGACACTGGATAGAGTGATCAATATAGAGTCAAGAAACTCTAGGACAAGCATCACATGGAACTTAGGTAAAGAGAACCTAAGGTGAACTAGTGATCAGCATAGAGTCAAGGAACTCTAGGACAAGTATGACATGGAACTTAGGTAAAGGGAACCTAAGGTGAACTAGAGGAGTTTAAACTCACTGACAAGAAATTAGAGTCAGTGCAACTCTAAGTTAGTAATAGAACAGGAAAATAGAGTTAAGTTAACTCTAGGATTCAATGAGGAATCAGAAAAGTGGGATGAGATCACAAGATTAAAGAATTAAATAAATATAACCCTAGAAAGTCATAGGGTGGTTGGGCAAATGAACAATAACTTTAACTTCAATTTGAGTTAAGTAAAGGAAAGTGAAATGTGTAAGAGTCCAGGAGACTCTCTAGTTACCCGTGTGGTAAGACCTAGGGTAAGGGATGAAAAAGTGGTTAATAAGCAAGACAAGCAAATTGCTCAAGATAGAGCTAAAATTTGGTTAATAAGCAAGACAAGCAAATTGCTTAAGATAAAGAGAATGAAAAGAGGATATAAATGACGCATTCGAATTTGAGACTCGTCAAGTGGAGCAGGACTCCCTAGGCAGTGACCCGTCGGACGAGATACTTTCGAAAGGTTTAAAGTTAAAAGCAAGCTAAAAGTGGCTAAAAAGCATAAAGAGAATGTAAATGGCACCTTCGAATTTGAGACTCGTCAAGTGGAGCAGGACTCCCTGGGTAGTGACCCGTCGGACGAGGTACTTTCGAAAGGCTTAAAGTGATAGCAAGAGCTAAATGCTCAAAGGAAAAAGAAAGAGATTTGCCAGTGGCAAAAAGGGAGCTATAAGCTCGAATAAGAAAGAAAAGCAAGTGTTCAAAGGCAAAGAGGCTAAGAACTAAAGTAAAAGAGAAAGAAAAAAGAAAAGAAAAGAAAGAAAATTAAAGATAAAACGGGCGGACCTACGGTGAGAAACGCGGCCCATGTTGGAGCAGTTGGCAGTGCCCCTCTCCCGGGTAGAGACCTGTTCGGGACGTTTCTTCCGTAGGACTGGGTAACACTTGCGGGTGTTATCGGCAACCTTAGAAATCTTATCTTATGGTAGCAGGACTACCGGGCTGGGGCCCATTGGATAAGAATTTCTGAGGGTTAACTTGAACTAAAGCACCAGAATTTAAAGAATAAAGAAAAAATAGAGTGGCCAAGATGGCCGGGTTAGTTTGACCCTGTATGCAGCGGCATAGTAGCCGAGTTGGTGCTTAGCAGCCTAGTGTGGCTGGACAGAGTAGTGCTGGGTCGATGAGTATACACAGATAGTGTAGTGATATGTTATATTGCATAACCGCATTTTGATATTGAGGATTTTAGTTTCCTAGCACTATTATTATTGCTTCCATTGGACCAAGTGGTGTAGGACACTTTTTCTCGGTGGTTGAACCCACTGGGAACTCAGTTGTAGTTCTCACACCCCTTGGGTGACTCCCCCCACAGGTTCGGGTATGGATGCAGCGGTTGCGACGGTTCAGATGCAGACGGCGAGGCATGCGACAGGGGCAAGGGCCCAACAGCATAGAGACCTAGAGGGTCTAGCAGAGGTATCCCATTTATATATTTCTTGAGTGAACCTTGTATGGTGAGGAATTTATGTAAAGGAATTATAATAATTTTATTTGCAAGTTCAGAAATGTAAAGTGTAATAAATTTAATTCATGGTTCACTCTTGTATGCTTTCATTTCCGCTATAACTATTTGTTGCCGAATGAAAGTTTTAAATTTGTAGTGATTTTTAGTACTCTGATATTGAGCTTCAGCATACACTTGCTGTGTTATTATGGATGTTACCGTTCCTTTCGGGTAGAAAAAGGTCTTACCCGATTGGCAGGTCTGTTGGCGTGCCCGAACCGTACAAATTGGCGGACTCGGGGCGTGACAAACAGGTTCCAAGCTCAACCTTTCGAAGTTCCCGATCCCCGGGGAAAAAAATAGCTCTCTCAGGTAAAACATTCGAAGAGAACCAATCAGGGTCCGAAAGTTCCGGGAGACTAGCACCTACAACCCTATCAAACAAGAACAGGTTCTATATACAGCCCACGTAGCTTTCGTCCCAAAAAAAAAAAAAAGAAACGGTCCCAAGAACCCAGATCACTCAAACCCCTTTCGGGTGAGAAAGTTTGTGAGAAGAAATGACAGTTATTTCTGAAAACCATTTTGATTTGAGAAGCCCAATTTAATAAATTTTAGTTCTTTAAGAAAATCAGTTAAAATAAGTTTTATTTTTCAAACCCCGAAGGGCTAATTCCTTCACCCTATCAAACAAGAATAGGCTCCGGCGATCCTTCGAAATTCGGAAGGAAAATCTTTGTTTACTGAAATTATGTGTGTCCAAAAATAGTCCAGGTTCAAGGTCCTACTATCATCAACTCAACCTTACTACAACACAGTGCTAATGACGCTGGTAGGAGAATACACGACAACCCGGGACCACCGTTTACCCAACGGCTCCCAACACTGGCACAACACTAGCCACAGTTATCAGACTCCACTCGGCCCCCTGGCACGAGTGTAACATACATCCCACACTAACCCGACCACTCGGCCCACTACCCGGGCGAGGAAAAGCTCTATACCCAAAAAAAAAAGGAATGCAAGAGGTGGAAACTAGAACATAAAAGAATCTAGCCCAAGTGAGAGTTTTCTAGCAATATGGTTTAATACATGCAATCATATGACAGAGTGTTAATCAAAGTCTAATAACTCTATAAACATCAATTGTAGCGCCTATTCTAGCATGCTAAAACCTACAACACTAGAATTAGAAGGAAGTCCGCAGACTTGGAGGAAAATCCAACCCACCTCGATTTGCCACCAATTGCTTGTAGGCACTTGCAATTGGGCTCCCACAGAAACGTTCTCTTTCGAAACAGAAAGTGCAACGGTGCCTGCCGCGCGTGAACGGTACACCCCGAAAAGTTTGACGATAAAACCGCGCGACAAACGGTACCACCAACAACGGTCCCTGACAAGGATCAGGGCATAGAGTTCAAACACAAAAACCTCAAAAGCAAAATCTAAGAATTGTGCTGAAAAACACAACAAAACATGAGGCGAAACCTACCTTAACGCCGGTGCGCCGTCAAACTTGCTCACGCACGCCCGCCCGACTCCTTGGAACACCTCGCGTGCGCTCCATGGCACAATCGGCGCTGCTACGGCACTGCACAATTTTCCCACGCTTCTCTCTCATGCTCCTAAAATTTTGGGATAGAGAAAAGAGAAAAAAAGAGGGGAAAAAAGGGGTGTTCGGGCCCTTAAATAGCCCGAAAATGGCTTTGCTACAGTGCCTGACCAACCGGGGGGCGCCAGCTGGCGCCCCCGCGTCAGCGTGCCCACGTCGCGCGGAGCGGGGCCAACGGGGCCCCGCCATGTGGCGGTGCCCACGCAGGCCAGCGCCCCGCGTCAACGCGGGGCGCCCTCGGGCGGCGCTCCCTTGGGCAGCGCGCCCAACGCGGGGCGCCCTCGGGCGGCGCTCCCTTGGGCAGCACGCCCAACGCGGGGCTACCGCCCACGCCCCGGCCTGCACGCCCTGCCTCGGTCGCCGCGCCCAATGAGGCGCGGCCACGTGGCGGTTGCACGGGTTCGCTGCACCCGGAGCACGCGCGGTGGTCCGTGGACCGGCCCAGCCGCAAAATCAGCCCGTAAGTCCAAATTCGCCCGAAAATAGACAATTTTGACTATTTTCGCGCACTGAGTCCATTTTTGGCATCCATTTGACGCACAACGCACTTGATACACCAAAAATAGGTGTTTTTTCACCACCAACCACACGATCAAGCCGCACGGAAAAATGGGGACACCACAGGTGTAGCTATCTTTGCAGGTTAGACGCTTCGCCTATGCGGGGTTCCCGTATAGGTGGCGGATCTGTTGGCGAGTCTGGGTCACAGTTTCGACCCCGAGGCGTGACAAGAATACCCACTGAGGGTACATTATGACTCTCCTGGCGGTATGTTTGTTTAACCAGGTGGCGCGAAAGCGAAGGTGTTCGACGCCCCACTTAGCACCTAGGACCAATCTGGTGAGTGAACGGTTATCCAACTCTGGTAGACTAATGTACGGGTACATCAAGTGAGTGCAGTTCGTGTAATCGACCTCCACTCAGAGCTCATACTGGTCAACCGATTAGGAAGGTGAGGTTCGACCCCTTTCCGCTATTACAATGGTGACTGAGCTCGGCAGATCTAAGCCGAGACGTTGGATTAGTTGTGTTTTGGTGAGGCATCTGGGGTATTCTTTAATCTTTACTGCATTCTAATTACCTGTTGTCTACTTGTGGTTGACTTTTGTAGATACTTCCTGTAGATCAAGTAAGTGTAAAACATTCTTTCACGGTGGTTGAACCCAACTAGGAACTTTAATTAGTTCTCACTCTCTATGGTTTACTCCTTTCAGGTGTTGGTTTGGTTGGTAAAGCACGCGATCGTAGGTAGAACGTGGTCGATTAGCGGAGCTAGGAGTCTAGCTGGTCGTCCTCGGTGTTTGGTGTTCGGTTGTTGCTCGGTTGGGCCGAGGGCTCGGTTATTTGTTGCCCTTTTGTAACCAATTCGTTAGATATAATAAAGTAGTATTTCTATATTTTATGTCTTGTACTATTATTGTGTATCTTTTCATTTCTTCTAATTAAGTGGAATAGAAATTGACCATTCCGTTCAGATGGAACGAAACTTGTTCGTTTGGCGGAAAGCTTGGGCGCGTTAAGTACCGATCAATCGGCGGTGCCGAAACATGACATTGGTCCTCGTATATAATTTAAATGGTTTCGCCAAAGAACAAAAAATTATCACGGACTCTACATTTTGTTGTTTGAGTTCATCACAAAAAAAATGTGTTTTAAGTTTCACTTTGATTTCTAAACTCTTAAACTGAGCATTTGATTATCCAAAAAAGTGAAGTAATTTTTCATTTGCACATATTCTTCATAATTCTTACATTTTTGTTGTGTATTCTTTTTTTCAACTTTTTAATCCAAACTGGACCCTACATAAGAGTTGGATCACTCCCAAACTTAAGGTGAGAAGTTTTCTTTAAACAAAAAAATAAAAAAATTAAAGTCACTGATAAGGGTTACATATAAAATTTCAAATTTTACAAAAGCATGTATATAGGACTGTTAATGAGCAAAATACAAGAAAGCTAGAGATGGCTCGACACATTTATTAAACAAGCTAAATGCATGCTGACTCATTAAAATATTGAGCTGAAAAAGTCAGTTCATATTCGATGACTTATAAATAAGTGAGCCAACACAAGCTGACTTGTGAACAGTAAGTTAGATTGTTAGCCCTACTACTGGATGAAAAATTTTAAAAAAATTAGAAGCATATCCTAATAATTGAAAATTATAATATAGATCTTTTTATATTTCAGTTGGCCTAAACTCCAAATAGTAGAAATTTATTTTATATATATATATATATATATATATATATATATATATATATATATATATATATATATATATATATATATATATATATATATATATATATATATATATATATATATATATATATATATATATATGCGTAGGGCTATGTTACATCCCTGACCTATCGCAACCCGACGGTGATGTGATTGCTCTGAGTCGAGGACGGCGATGGGGATGATGGTGCCTCGATTAAGAGGTAAATTGTGGGTTATGCGGAGAATTTGGGAAGATAGGAGAATTGGGGAAGATGCAGAGTGGGATTGGAGATAGAGAAGGATAATTTGGGAAGATGGGAGAATTGGGGAAGATGCAGAGTGGGATTGAAGATAGAGAAGGAGAATTTGGGAGAGAATTAGGGAAGAAGAAGTTGGGGAAGAAGATAGAGATTTGAGAGATAGAGGGAGAGAGAGAGACAGAGAATGAGGGAGCTTGGGAAAGAAGGTGAAAGACTTGTATTAATTTCTTGATCCCCTTTACATTTGTAGCTATCTATATATATAGTCCATCTCTAATTATCTCTATTATCTACTAATAATACTACTCTATTATCTATACTAATAATATCTCTAATGGGCCGAGCCCTTTACTGTGCATGGGCCGAGCCTCCTCTATTGGGTCTCCTTTGGTCAGGATTCTCTGGTTGGGCCTTCTGATATTGGGCCTCTTGAGTTGGGCCCTTACAGTCGGGCCCCGTTCAGCTGGGCCCTAGCGATTGGGCTCCCTCCTCTTTATCCCTAACAGCTACAGCCCCCTTCCTCTGCTTCACTTCTTCTTCGGTGCCCTAATCCTCATTCAGCGACCACTTCATCTCCTCCATCGCGACGACGCCTCCTTGTCAAGTGCTGGCGGTTACCGAGCTGCTCCGACCCCACCTCTTTAGCTTCTTCCTCTACCCGAGCATCCTCTTTGATCCCTCCTGGATCTCCCCGAGCTCTACTCCTCTCATGCCCTTTATTTGCTTTACCCCTGCTTCTAGCTATTTAACTATTGCTATAATACTACTGTTGCCGCTCTTTGTTCTTCTGGTTATTACATTCCCTTCCCCTTAAAATCCATCCTTATCCTCAAGGATGAAACTGGTTCGCGTGCCCTCCTCTCCGGAGCACTCTTTCTCCCAAGTTGCCTCCTTTCAGATGCTCTTGAGCCTCTGGTTGGTGTCTCGCCTCCCCGGACACTGACCTAAGGTGTTCTCAAGTCGTGTCCTCAGTCCCTTACCTTCTCTGGCTTGCGGCATGGACGGCGACACCCGTAGGGGACAAGGGCTCACTCTTGGGCCTTCGGAGGGTCGCAACCTGCGCGCCACCTGCCATGTTTGCTCCGCAGTCTGGTATGGCCCGTAGCTATTAAATGTGGAATTTTTGCTGCTTCTCAGAGTCTTGCTGGTATGCTCATTTGGTTTTAATTGCAAGCTTGCCTGTTCCCTTCTTTCTTCTTGTATGTTGATAGCTCCTTGCATGTTTTCTTTACTAAGCACATGAGTTGCATGACCCATCTCTGTTGCCCCCTTTGTGCACAGTTTAACACCCAATTCTCCATTAGACTCCTTCTGCTTGGCATGTTCGTAGGCCAGAGATAGTGAACACGGGTGAGGTCTTCTAATTATTGGCCCTAGCTTCCTCTCGCCTCCACCAGTGAAAGCTGATACCCGGTGAGCTTCTGTTAGATTACAGGCTGGGCCTAACATTTGAGCCCTCAAGTTCTCTGACCTCCCTTGTTGCCTCAGCATGGTTGCCATTTCTTCCACTCGTTTACCACTGATTAGGTGTAGCCCAAAGTGTTTCTCATAGCCCTTACTCCAGTTCTGAAGGTTGCTGTCATAAGGCACAAGAATTTCCATCTTGGAGAAAGGATTGGCTTGAAATCGGTTGCCCTTGCCCCACGGAATGGCACTGCCTCCCTTCTCTTGAGTGGAATCTTCCATTTCTCTAGGTGGTCTGGGCATATAAGTATGCGACTTCTCCATTGTAACTCCAGATTTAATCCGATAGGGCTGATCTGCTATTATTTGTGCTCATTGCTTGAGTGCCTCTGGTAGTTTACTAGTGGTGATGGGTCTGTGAGCAGCTCCTTCTTCAGCACCATGAATAGTCACCATGTTTTGCTCAGGATCAATTAGCATCGGCTCATAAGCCTTCAACCCCTCAGTTCCTGGCACTAGATCAGTTTCTTCCAGTCTCGACACTCTTAGCTTATCCCAGAAGTTGTGATCTTGGCTTACTCCTGAAAACCTTGGGATGGAGTATTTGTTGAGCACTTCACCTCTACTGGTCCTTGGCATGTTCAATGGAACAACAACAGTGAATCCCATTTCCTCTTCTTCTTCTAATCCTATACCCATATCCACTGCACTCCTCACTTACAGTCTAGTAAAAGCCCTGTACCTTCTCTTATGTCCAGAGAAGAGTTCCTCCATTTTATCTTCTATTGGCCCTTGGTGTAGCTGTGATGACACGGATCTTCATTGGGGGTTTATGGCTTGATCAGTGGCTTCTGGAGGACTATCTTGGGAGATGGGAGTGTTTGGGTGTGTATTGGACTCAAGAAATGGACCCGGCGCAAAAATCGAATCAAGTGAGCTTTTCCGGGGGCTTTCGGGTAAATTTTGGTTGAGAATTTGGCAAATCGGAGGCCGTATTTGGATTCAGCGCAGAAAAACACTTGAAAACGGCTATTTACTTGTATTTTTCTGAGTCCGGACGCCCAAAAACGAAGACCCGAAAGTTTCTGGTGTATTTTGGTGCATGGGGGAGCCGTGGACCGGCCGGAGGGACACGTGGCAGCCGCTGATTGGCCGGCGCACGCGTCCCGGTCCACAGAGAGGAGCGCTGGTGCAGTGGACCAGGTGGGAAGCCACGTGGCGGCTCCAGATTGGCGGGCGCAGGGCGCTCGGTTCACGGGAGAGCGCGGGGTGTACGGGGGACCGGAGCGGGGACACGTGGCAGCATACCATTGGTTCGGTGCAGTGGACGCGGCGCACACAGGGGTGCGCGGGCAGGCCGGGCAGGCCGGGCAGGTGCGTGGGCAGGCGCGGGGTGCAGGCTGGTGGTGTGCCACGTGGCAGTTTTCTATTGGATCAGAGGTGGACACGTGGCAGGCTGTTGTTCATCGGGTGCACGGAGTGTGTGCACCGGGTGCAGCGAGCGCGGGGCCTTGACACGTGGCGCGCGGGGATTGGGCGCGTCACTGTGCGTGTACGGCGGGGCAGGTGGCGTGGCAGGCGGCGGTTGGCAGGGTGGCGGCTGGCGTGGCGGCCACGGCGCCGACGTGGCGCACGCGTGCGCCACGTGGCGGCCCGCCATTGGCAGGCGCCAACCCCTCCGTTGACCAGGGTGGGCCACGCGGCGTGAAGGGAGCGGCCGGAATTGTTGTCCCGTGTTCGGGGGACACGTGGCGCAATCCGGTGAATCCGGGCGCTTGATCAACGGCCCGTATTGAGTTACTGTGCGCGCCCGATTGTTCGGTGCGCCCGGTTCACAGGACACAGAGGTAATTAAGTGAATTGTTTGGAATGGCCTATAAATACCTCCTCCTCTCCCTCTTTCTTCCCTTTTTCTGAGCTTTAGAGTGAGAATGGGAGGGAGAGCTCTATATGAAAATTGTTCCCCTTGATGTTCTTGAGCTCATGGTGGATCCCCGGAATTTTTGGAAGCTCCGAAACGGCGATATCGATTTTACAGTTCGCCTCGGTTTCTCCCCATTTCGGCCCATTACCGTCACAGTTCAGTCAAAAATTCACTGTGAGCAAACCAGGAGGAATTTTTTGGCGATTTCTTCGACAGCGTGTTCCTAAGAGGTAAGGCTTCGATTTTCGTGTTCACTTCGCTCCATTTCGCACTTTTGGCACGGTTCCCGAGGCATTTTTGACCCCTTTTTCTGTGATGGATTCTGGACAGCACCGGCTTGTTCGATTTATATCTTGGCCTAGGAGTATCGGATCAAGGCGTTTAAGGACTCGATTTTGATCTACTCGTCGCGAGGAACACATTGGTGATTTTTCTGGGATTTTTGGAAATTGATTCGAAGGTGATAATTAAGCTTTTCTTGGACTGTGTGCCACAGGATTTTTGGTTATGTGGCGTTGCGCTTACCGCGGTGTTTTATTTGTAACTTGATCTACAGGTATCGGATCGGAACGTACGAGTACTCGTTTCGATCGTATCGACGCGACGATCGCAGTGGTTATTTTTATGGATTTTTCAGAGGACTGCAGAGAGGTGAAATTTAGCCATTTTTGGGGCTGATTTTTGGACAGCAAGTGTTTGTGCATGTTTGGGATTAATTATGCGCTGTTTGGATTACCGTGCAGTGTGCCGTGATTATCTGGTGCTAGAGGACAGCGGGCAGCGAGAGGTTATTTTGGTGTTGTGCGCGCTTTTCGAGGTGGGTGGTTGTTGCATGCCTCTACTTCTGACTTGCTCACTAAGTTTATTAGAGAAGCCCACTAATGAACATATTGATTGATTACCATGCATGATTGACTGATATAAATGTGAGCCTATCATTTGAGATTAATTATGTGGATATAGCATGTTGGGAATATTATTGGGATAATATTGTTGTTGGAACATGATCATTGGGATATTTTAATAGTGATAATTAACATGCCATGTTAGCACATAGATTTTATGAAGGTTGGTTAAATGGACTAATTATTGGGACATGATGACATATCTATGTGCGGGTACCACTTTGGGATTTATTATGGATCAGGGATTATATACATCTGTAGTTGGCTGATGATTTTAGCATGAGGGTTATATCTTTGTGAATTTACTATTTGATACACATGTGGAACTGTTATTTGTTATTCCCTCTTTCATTTTGCATGAGGACTTTTGCATGCTTGTTTGGACATCTAGATAGGCCACTATTTTAGTGCTACACTATCATATTGGGATTTGACTTAGGAGAAATCATGATTGTTTTCTTTCTCCTGCTTATTTAGACTTTCGAGTCATGTTGCTCGGGTTCGAGCAGAGGTTTGGGATAGTGTAGCCGGGACCTTAGGGTCGGAGAGAGGATGTACTTGATGTTGGATTTGTGGGTTATTGCGGCAACCGCGGACAGTAGGCGGTTGACCGGATATTGATTACTTTACCCGATTGTGGATTGTGGGTTATTGTGGTAACCGCGGACATTAGGCGGTTAGCCAGATGTTGATTACTTTACCAGATTTTGGTCTTGTGGGGTGTTGCGGCGACCGCGGACATTGGGCGGTTGACCGGATATTCGCTTATGCATCAAATTGGGTATCAGATTTCTCTAGTGGATGGAGTTTCCCACTTATTGAGATTATTGCATCAGATCGGGGTTTCATTAGTGGACGGAGTTTCCCACTTTGATCATAGTCTTGATCCAGTCCTGCTATATTGAGATATGTGTGACAGGGTTACTTTACTCGTGTGGGTCGCTCCCCTCGAGTGCCACTCCGGAGTAGGCTTTAGACCGTGACGAGTATCGATCCATCTGATTGGGATTTCGAGCCTTGTGTGCTGGTCCCCTGCTGAGTTCTTGAGTTAGACAGCAGAGCAGGCAGTGCCAGTTTTACTGGTGACTAGATTGGGTTTATTTGGTCAGATACTGTTTCCTGATGCATTCATACAGTCATTTCTTTTGGTATTGCATTTAGAGGCATACTAGTGGTGGTTTCCCTTTATTCAGCAGTTCTGTTTACAGATTTACCACTTATTCCTTTCCTTGCCTCTGGTAGACTTAGTGGGTACGCCGGAGTTTGAGGCTTTACCCACAGGGGGAGGCTACTGGTTTACTAGTGGTTCTCACCCCCCATTGTTGTTTTCCTCTTTTCTTCCCCCTGTTTTGCAGAGTCTTCTGCAGGAGTTGCTGATCTTTCGGTCGTTGTTCGAGGCGAGAGAGTCACGAGCTAGATCCATACCGCCCGAGGAGTGTAGCTGTATCCCCTGGTTGGAGCTTTCTTGTAGCTGTCAGCTGTTTTTTTTACTGTTTACTTTGGAGATGGATCTTTTATATTTGGAGAGACTGATGTACCATAGTTTTAGTTATATCCCTTTTATAGTTGAGAGATGCTGTACTGAGGACATTGTATAATGGTTATCTGTATTAGAGGAGATGGATATTGTACTCTATTTCATGTTGCACAGTGATTGGATTTTATTTTGCAGCATTTTATTTCCGCTCTGATATTTGCGTAGATATAGCACTATCTTTTGCAGGTTAGACGCTTCACCTATGCGGGTTTTTGCATAGGTGGCGGATCTGTTGGCGAGCCCGGGTCGCAGTTTCGACCCTGGGGCGTGACAGTAGCTGCCTGCAGGAACCTCCCATGTCATCCATTAAGCCTATTCTAGTGGATTTGTGCATTGGCACACTTAACAATTGAGGGTGAAGTGTGGGATTGAGGCCAATGTGTTGTTCGCAATTTATACACCCACCTCTTGGTCCCATTCCCTTGCATATTGGGAACTCCTTGCTTCCTGTGAGACTTAGTAAAGTGCAGCTATCCTGGCACTGATGCCCTGCATCATACTCCTCTCTACCTTCCTTATGCAGTCCCTGCACCTCCATTTTCTCATTTGTTGTTCCTCTTTCCACAAAATTATCATTAATACCCTCTTTAGAACTATAAGCTCTCTTCTCGGCTGCTTCTGGGGCACTCCCTGTTGCTGTAGTAAGGTTGGCAGGCTTGGGTAGAGGTGGCTGTGCTGGGAGCAGCTTCAGCAGCTCCTCCAGCTTGCTAGCACTACCCCTCAACTTCATCTCATGCTCCTTGTTAGGCTCCAACTGCTGCTGCTCTAGGTGTTGTTGATCCCTTTCTCTCACTGCAATTTGTTGGTAGGTTTTGGAGTTACTTAGTGAGCTGGTTCTTTTCTTTACAGTGGAGTCTAGTGGTACTAGCTTTTTCTCTTCTATCCAAGCTGACACTGCAGGATTTTCTCTCTATCATGTACAGCTTGGCTCCTAGTTGACTCGAGGGGTGGTCCATGACTGTGGCCCTCCTCCTGCATCAGCATTTGGTATTCTTTAGTGGCTTCACCACTCTCTCGGCATCTCTCTAAGGAGCCCATTTGCTAGTCAATACCAATTTCTTGGACTGGGCACCTCTCTGGTCCTCTAGGGGTGCTCGCTGATTGCTGCGAGTTCGGTACTCCGGCTGTGAGCAAGTCCAGTAATTGCTGATGCCTTCTAGCATTCTTCTGCCGCAATCTCTCATAGCTCTTGTTTACTTCCATTCTCAAGGCTTCCCACCTTTGCTGCCCTCGTCTCTAGTCTGTTTGCTGCACGCTTAGTTGCTTTGTAATGGCTCTCGTCCACTGTTTACTGAATTGCCCAAACTGTGCTACCCCTTATTGCAATCTGTGGCCACCGGTCTGAGTTCTTACTCGAGGTACTACTTGAGATCCTTTACATTCACTTCCTCAATTTCATTTCCTTACTGACTTGATACAATCCAGGTGGAGGCTATTCGATATACTTATGGCTTAATTATGAATTTGGGTGGCAACTAGGGTATGATGCTCTAATACTCGATGCCCGCAAGGTGTTTGGTTAATTGCCTTCGGTTTCTCGTCGCCTGGGATCTGGTAATGTATGCTGGTTGCCTTCAATCTTCTTGTGGTTGTGGTTGCCTTCGGCTTCTTGTTGCTTGTGGTGATTGTTGCCTTCAACTTTCTGGTGGCTCTGTTGCCTTCGAATTCTTGTTGCCTTGTTGTGCCTCGGCGCCGATGATGCTAGGCTGAGGCAAGCTGCGGAGTTTTATCGAACGGTTGGCGGGCTTTTCTCGTCTTCCCCAATCGCCTGGTTGTAACTGGTTGTGTTGCCTTCCGTTTCTGGTTGCCTTCGTTGATGGCCTGTGTGCTTGCTAGGTTGCTGCTTGTTGCTTTCTAGTTGGGGTTGCCTTGAATTTTGGTTGCTTGTTGTCTTCAGTTTCTTGGTTACCTGTTGGTTGTGGCTTGTTGCTCTCGACTGGTTGTTGCCTTATTGCCTTTGATGGTAGATGATGGGTGCACCGATCCCTGGGATCGTGCAGCTCTGATACCAATTGTTACATCCCTGGCCTATCGCAATCCGACGGTGATGAGATTGCTCTGAGTCGAGGATGGCGATGGGGATGATGGTGCCTCGATTAAGAGGTAAATTGTGGGTTATGCGGAGAATTTGGGAAGAGGGGAGAATTGGGGAAGATGCAGAGTGGGATTGGAGATAGAGAAGGAGAATTTGGGAAGATGGGAGAATTGGGGAAGATGCAAAGTGGGATTGGAGATAGAGAAGGAGAATTTGGGAGAGAATTAGGGAAAAAGAAGTTGGGGAAGAAGATAGAGATTTGAGAGATAGAAGGAGAGAGAGAGAGAGACAGAGAAGGAGGGAGCTTGGGAAAGAAAGTGAAAGACTTGTATTAATTTCTTGATCCCCTTTACATCTGTAGCTATCTATATATATAGTCCATCTCTAATTATCTCTATTATCTACTAATAATACTACTCTATTATCTATACTAATAATCTCTCTAATGGGCCGAGCCCTTTACTGTGCATGGGCCGAGCCTCCTCTATTGGGTCTTCTTTGGTCGGGATTCTCTGGTTGGGCCTTCTGATATTGGGCCTCTTGAGTTGGGCCCTTACAGTCGGGCCCCGTTCAGCTGGGCCCTAGCGGTTGGGCTCCTTCCTCCTTATCCCTAACAGCTAAAGCCCCCTTCCTCTACTTCACTTCCTCTTCGGTGCCCTAATCCTCCTTCAGCGACCACTTCATCTCCTCCATCGCGACGACGCCTCCTTGTCAAGTGCTGGCGGTTACCGAGCTGCTCCGACCCCACCTCTTTAGCTTCTTCCTCTACCCGAGCATCCTCTTTGATCCCTCCTGGATCTTCCCGAGCTCTACTCCTTTCATGCCCTTTATTTGCTTTACCCCTGCTTCTAGCTATTTAACTATTGCTCTAATACTACTGTTGCCGCTCTTTGTTCTTCAGGTTGTTACAGGCTACTATGTTCTTATGAGTATAAACCCCTTTATACTCATAATTTTTTAGCCATTGGATGAAAGAATGTGCGGTTAGAATGATAGTGGTCCCCCTAGGATTTATTAGGTTGGTGGTGAAATAGTATAAATCTTAAGAACTACTATAATCCTAATCGCACATTCCTTCATCCAAGGGATAAAAACTTATGAGTATGAATTTTTTTTACTCATAAGAGTATAGTAGCCGGACTCACACACACACACACATATATATATATATATATATATATATATATATATATATATATATATATATATATATATATATAGAGAGAGAGAGAGAGAGAGAGAGAGAGAGAGAGAGAGAGAGAGAGTGGTGCTAGGTTGCTATTAGTAGCAACCAGGCAATGTTGCTATCGTTTTTCCATCGTCGAATTGCCATGAGATTCCCAGTGAAAAAACGCCAGAGATGAGTCGAAACGACACTAACGTCGATTCCGTTTGATGTACAATGGGAAAAAAAAATCCCACTTTCCCATCTCGTGACCTTTTATCTCTCCCATCTCGTAAACTTTTCTCTCTCCTTCCCCATTCATAGCAGTCTTCCCAATCCCACTTTCTTCTTCCTTACTCCCCACAGCACATTCTCTCTCCCCACTCTCCCCACAACATCCTTCCTGTCCACCAGCTCCGATGTTGCTGCCGATTGCGGCCAACGTCGACTTCGTTCGCTGCCGATCCACGCACCAACCTACTTGATTCATATTGGGCCTACCCCCTCCATCCAACTCACCCGCCCCTACCTCGATCGCCGTCGCAACAAACTTCCACCATCTCGAGCCCCTTCACTCTGGCGGATTGGAAGTATGATGTTAATTTTTTTTAAAAAAAAATTGAACATTAAAGAAAAAAGAAATATACTATTTTTGCATCTAAAGTTTTTATATAATTATTTGAATTTACTCTCTTATTCTTTATTCATTTTTGAATTCTGAAAAATTTATATTAGAAATTTGATGAAAAAATATTATATTTTGATTAAAAATATTTAATATAGTTTTCTAAAAATTTTGTGCAACCTATAAAATATTGTAAATTGCAAAAATTGTGAAAAGTTTGGTGATGTTTCCGGTTTGAATCATTTTAGTTTGAATGATTTTCAATTTTATAAAGATAGATTGAACTGATTATATTCTTTTAATTGATTATGATTTATTTACTTATTTTGCCTATTGTAATTTTTTTATATTACATAAAATAAAATAAAAATATTTTATAATTTTAGATAATGTTTCAGGTTGAAAAATAAATAAAGTTTGGTGATGTAGAAAATTCAATCCATCTTGCTGCTGCAATTCGCTCTGCCCTCGGCACGCCTGCAAACTCCCTTTACAAATACCTCCAGTAAGGATCGTTTCAGGTTTTTTTTTTTTGCTTTAATGTTCAATATTTTTTTTTTAAATCAACATCATACTTCCAATCCGCCAGAGTGAGGGGGCTCGAGATTGTGGAAGTTTGTTGCGGCAGCGATCGAGGTAGGGGCTGGTGGGTTGGAGGGAGGGGGCAGGCCCAATGTTAATCAAGTAGGTTGGTGCGTGGATCGGCAACGAATGAAATCGACGTTGGTCGCAGCCGGCAGCGGCATGAGAGCTGGTGGATAGGAAGGATGTTGTGGAGAGAGTGGGGAGAGAGAGAAGGTGTTGTGGGGAGTAAGGAAGAAGAAAGTGGGATTGGAAAGACTGCTGTGAATGAGGAAGGAAAGAGAAAGGTTTAGGAGATGGAAGAGATAAAAGGTCACAAGATGGGAAAGTGGGATTTTTTTTTTTTCCATTGTACATCAAATGGAACCGACGTTAGTCCGTTTCGACTCATCTCTGGCTTTTTTTCGTTAGAAATCTCGAGACAATCCGACGATGGAAAAAACAGAAGCAACATTGGCTGGTTGCTACTAATAGCAGCCCATATATATATATATATATATATATATATATATATATATATATATATATATATATATATATATATATATATATATATATATATATATATATATATATGAGTCCGGCTGAAATATTATCGATAGTACCAAGCAATTGTTGCTACCAAATTTCTAGTCCTTGGATGAAATGATGTGCGGTTGGAATTATAGTGGTTCCCTAGGATTTTTACTATTCAACCAACTACCCACTAAACCCTAGAGGACCACCATCATCCTAACCGCACATCTTTTACTCCAATGGCTAAAAAATTGATAGCACCAATGACTTGGTACTATCGATAGTATTTCAGCCTAATTATATATATATATATATATATATATATATATATATATATATATATATATATATATATATATATATATATATATATATATATATATATATATATATCGAGAGAGAGAGAGAGAGAGAGAGAGAGAGAGAGAGAGAGAGAGAGAGAGAGTGAGTTAGGTTGGTATATTTTTATAAGCACGGAGTCCTCCATGCTTATAAGTCGTTTTTGATGTATGGTGATGTATGGACTTTCGAGTCGACGATCGGCTTTATTAGATTTGAACTAGAGTATTTGAAGTGTCTGAAAAATAAATTTTGTGATTTTTTCGATATCATTTGATCAATGATCGAATGGACTAATATCAATAAGTTTAATTGTCGTGGTGAGTTATTTACAAGTTTACTAGTATAGAAATATTAAAATCACGTGAAGTTTTGATAGAAAATTCTTTATACTATATAAAACAATATCAATATTTTTAATCTAAAGTTATAGTATCATATAATCACATTTTGTAAAATTTTTATTTTCAATCGTTAATTTTGAGCCCTTTCGATCACTAGGCAAATAATAGTATATATAACTAGACTACTATACTATTAATATTATCAAGTTATTGGTGCTTTTAATTTTTTAATTATTGGATGAAAGAATATGTTATTAAGATAATATTGGCCCTAGAGTTTAGTGGATAATTGAAAAATTAGTATGATCTAAAAAGTGAAAATGGTTAAAGGAGTAGATCTAACGGTGAAAAACTTAATATCACCAAGTGTTTAGTGCTATCGATAGCATAGTAATCGAACTCTCTCTCTCTCTCTCTCTCTCTGACACGTACTTCTGAAATTTGAATTAATCCTATACATATATATAATGATATAATAGGTTTTATATATAATAGAACTAAATCTCTTAATCCGACTATAACATTTTGGATGATAACAAAGTCCAAGAAATTAAAAGGATTGAGCGTGCTAGATCTAAAATAATTCTAAAATAGGTGACCCTCTAAAGAATTGAGACGTCAGTCACTCTCTCTCTCTCTCTCTCTCTCTCTCTATATATATATATATATATATATATATATATATATATATATATATATATATATATATATATATATAGGTACCGTTTGGATGTGGCTTATACCGGAATGAGTTATACCAGGTATAGGTATAAAGTAAGGGATAAACCTGGTTTAAACCTAAATTGTGTTTGGATGTGAATGAGGCTTAAACCTGGTATAAAAAAATAGGTGTTTGGATTGGGGATGAAGAATGAGAGGTATAAAGTTGACTTTTATGTTTAATGACGATGTGACCTTTACTTTTATGTATATTATAAATGTGATAATTAAAAAATGTATTAGAATATTTTAAGTAGGAGTAAAAATTTTAATTTTTAAATTTATATAAATTTTACAAAAATTATAAAAAAATTATATAAATTTTACAATTTTAAAATTAATATTATTTTTTAAAATTATAAATTTATAAATATATATAATATAATAAAATATAAATATATTTATAATTTTAATAAAATATAAATATATATAAATTTATAAAATATAAAAAATTAATTTTAAATAATTTATAAATTTATAATTTAAATATTTTTTAAAATTTAAATATTCTAATTAAAAAAATTAAGTAAAATTTAAATATTCTAATTAAAATTTAAATATTTTAAGTAGGAGTAAAAATTTTAATTTTTAAATTTATATAAATTTTAAAAAAATTATAAAAATTTATATAAATTTTATAATTTTAAAATTAATATTATTTTTTAAAATTATAAATTTATAAATATATATAATTTAATAAAATATAAATATATTTATAATTTTAATAAAATATAAATATATATAAATTTATAAAATATAAAAAATTAAAATTTATAAAATATAAAAAATTAAAATTTTTAAAAAAACCCTGAAGCATAAAAGAGAAAAAAAAAACGAAAAAAAAAACGAAAAAAAAAGGAATATAAAAGAAAGGAAAAAAAATTTAAATTTAAATTTATAAAAAAAATTTTAAAAAATTAAATTTTATAAAATTATAAATTTATAATTTAAATATTTTTTAAATTTTAAAATTTAAAATATAAACTATTTTAATTAAAATTTAAAATTTAAAATTTAATATTTAAAATATAAATATTTAAAATTTAAAATGTATAAAATTTAAAATTTAAAATATAAATATTTTTTAAAATTTAAAAATTTTAATTAAAATAAAAAACCCGCCCAAAGCATAAAAAAAAAAAAAAAAAAAAAAAAAAAAAAAATATATATATATATATATATATATATATATAAATGTCCCTTCCCAAGGCACTGCTGCCTTGGGAAGGGACAGGGGTTTATCCCCGGCCGGTTTGGGGAGGTGAGGATATCCCTCCCCCAAATCCGGAGATATTCCCGTTTGGGGGGATATCCCCAAACGGGGATATCCCAAATTCGTTTGGGTATAAAGGGGGATATCCCCCTTTATACCACATCCAAACGCCCCCCATAAGGGATAATTGTCTGTGTACCCCTGAAATATGAAGAAATATCTGATTTACCCCTCTTATTTTTTTCTTTCCAATATACCCTTCATACGTTCCACCGTTATTAAAAATATCCCTACCGTTTCCCTTTGTTAAGTTAACTAGGGTTAAACTAGAGTTAAATAATAATCGGAGTTGAAAACTATCAGATATACCTATTTTGCCCGGGTTTAGGGTTTAGAGTTTAGGGTTTAGAATTTTTTAGGGTTTTAGGGTTTAGGGTTTAGAGTTTTAGGGTTTAGGGTTTAGAATTTTTTAGGGTTCTAGGGTTTAGGGTTTAGGGTTTAGGATTTTTTAGGGTTTTAGGGTTTAGGGTTTAGGGTTTTAGGGTTTAGAGTTTAGGGTTTAGGGTTTTAGGGTTTAGGAGTTTAGGGTTTTAGGATTTAGGGTATATTTGAAAGGGCAAAATAGTAATTACACACAGATAACGGTAGTTTCAAACGGTACACTAACAGAGTTTAACTTCAGGGATATTTTGGAAAGAAGTTGGAACGTAAGAAGAGTAGTTTTAATATTAGCCTTCTAAGAGGGGTAAATCTGAAAACAGAAAAATTTTTAGGAATATGTAGGAAATTGTCCCTATATATAATGTACGAGTACCTACGCCTTTTTTTTTTGAAAAAAAAATATTCATTTCGTTTATTTTTATAATAATTAAACTTGACTAAAAATATAAATCAACTAATTAAATTTTAAATTCGAGAACTCCCGACCATCAACTAAACTTTCAGCCTTTTCAATAAATCCACCACTTATATGGTATCGATGTCCCGCACCGTTGGCTTGGGAGCAGTGAGCGTAATGTGTTTGCGTCCTTCCGTTGTCCTATTGTTTCCAAATTATTTATATGCTTACATCTCCTTCCGTTGTCATATTGTTTCCAAATTATTTATATGGTTACATATCGTACTGGTTCCAACTCAAAGAGAAAAAGACAATACTTTAACTACTTCATTTATTTTTTAAAAAAGACAATACCTTAACTATTTTATTTATTTATTAAAAATATACAAAATTAAAAATATAAAATAATTAAAATTTAAATTTAAAATTTTAGATATCAACAGTTAAATCAGGAATAACGTCGAAGATTTTAACTTTTTTCACCGTTACAACAAAAGTATATAAGACGGACCGGGACCGCTTCCTGATCTCGACGGACTGGGACGCCGCCTTCCCTTTCTCCTCGGTCGAGGCACTACCGCGTATCACCTCAGACCACTTTCCCCTTCTTCTGAAAACAGCGCGGGGGCCGCGCAAGGCTTGTAATTTCAGATTTGAAAAAGTATGGCTAACTCGGCATGACTTCGTCGGGCTGGTTCCAGGCTGGTGGAACGAAGTCGAGCCCAAACTTGGAAGACAAGGAAGCATTCTCACCTTCAATGCAAAGCTCCGCCACTGCCGCAGACGGATCAAAGAATGGTGCTCCAGCAGCTTCCACAGCATCACTAAAACCTCTCTGGCCTTATCGAAAGCGATCCATAAGTTGGACACCTTGGAAGAGCACCGGTGCCTGACTAGCAGCGAAGCGGATCTGAGAGGGGATCTCAAGAACCAACTGAAGGGAGTCATTTGTGAGGAAGAGATTCTCTGGAAGTCCAGAGCCAAACAACACTGGCTCAAGGAAGGAGACGGCAACACTAGATTCTTCCACGCTACGGCCAATGGGAGGCGCAGAGCCAACCGAATCGGAAACATTGAAGATGAGGGGCGCTGCCTCGTCACTGACGAAGAGAAGGGGGATTACTTCTACCGTAAATTCAAAGATCGTTTCGCGCCAGGAGGCCCTCCCCACACCCCTTTTGGAGACTGGAGTGACCTCTTCCCTGACAGTTCTGCGCTGAGCAAGGAACATCTCACTACACCTTTTACGCTAGAGGAGATCAAGCTGGCTACCTTCCAGATGAGCGGGGACAAAGCGCCGGGTCCAGACGGCTTCAGCATGGCGTTCTATCAGAGGTTTTGGGACGTGATCAAGGGGGACCTGTTTAATATCTTTGAGGACCTTTACAGCGGATCCTTGAACACTGGGCCGATCGACTACTCCCACATCTGCCTGCTCCCCAAGTCGGAGGGCGCCAACTCTGCCAACGGATTTCGACCTATCAGCCTCATCAACTGTATCCAGAAAATCATCTCTAAGGTTCTGACTAACAGACTTGTCAAAGAACTCGATAGGATCATCTCCCCTACGCAGTCTGCTTTTGTCAAGGGCAGATATATTCTCGACTCCTTTGCCACAGCAAGCGAGTTGGTTAACTGGGGGAAGCGCAAGAGCATCGACTGTGTAGGCGTTAAAGCAGATTTTGAGAAGGCCTTCGACCATGTTAACTGGGCCTTCCTCCACCATATACTTCGGTGCCTTGGCGCGAATCAGAAGTGGTGTGGATGGATCGACCAGTGCATTTCCAACGGCAAAGTCGCCATCCTAGTAAACGGCGCGCCCACCAAGTGGTTCAGAATGAAGAGAGGTCTTCGCCAGGGGGACCCGCTCTCGCCTTTCCTCTATTTGCTGGTCGCAGAAGGCCTAGCGCGAATGACCAATCGGGCTGTTCAAAACAATCTGCTTCATGGGATTGGGCCTACCGACCAGGCGAAAACCTCTCTCATCCAATTCGCTGACGACACTATCTTCTTTTGTGAGGCGAAAGCCAGACAAGTCCACAATCTCCGCTTCCTCTGGCAGACCTTCGAGTGGGCTTCGGGCCTTAAAATCAACAGGGCCAAATCGGAACTGTTCTATCTGGGCAGGGCCTCCAATAAAGGGGAGAGACTCGCGGCGCTGCTGGACTGTAAGCTGGGGTCGCTACCAATTAAGTACCTGGGCTTACCACTCCAACTGGGCTCCATCCCGAAGGATAACTGGCACCTAATCCTCAACAAAATTGAGCTGAAAATAACAGGGTGGCAGTCTAAGTTGCTATCGCAGAGGGGACGGCTAATTTTGGTTAATTCTGTAATCACGAACCTCCCTCTATACTACCTCTCCGTCTTCAGGGCGCCGGTCTGGTTCCTTAAGCGTGTCGACTCGCTGCGTAGAGCATTCTTTTGGAAAGGACAGAGCGCTGTTACCGGGGGGAGCTGTCTCGTGGACTGGAAAATCGTTTGCAGATCCAAAAAGGACGGGGGGCTAGGGGTCTTGGACCTCGAAAGCTTGAACACAGCGCTTCTTACGAAGTGGTGGTGGCGATTCTTCGGCGCTGATCAGACCACCTGGGGGGCCTTTGGTGAAGGGCCTTTACTATCGCCGCAGAGGACCGCTTAACGAAGGTCCCGCGTTCAAGCCGTTCTCGTTCTGGTGGAAAAGCGTTGTGGGAACGAGGGAGCTCTTCAAATGTGGGACAACTCGGTCGGTGCGCAGCTGTGAGTACACGGGATTCTGGAAGGACATCTGGCTGGGAAACTCTAGTCTTTCGACCCAATTCCCTGGCCTATTCCACCAGGTTACCAACAAGAACCTCCGGGTAAAAGACTGCCTGGAGCCCAGCGGATGGAACTGGGCCAAGATTTTGGAGGGCGTTCCACCCGGTTCGCCGGGTTCAAATGGGGCGTTCGAACTGCTCAAATCGATCTCAGCCGGTCAACGCCCGGACACCGCCAGGGACGAATTCCACTGGCGTTGGACTGCGTCAGGGACTTACGCTGTTAAGTCCTTGTATCGCTTTCTGCAAGATAGCGGAGTAATTGACCGCCGTTTCGTCCACCTGTGGAAGATTAAGTCGCCCTTGAAAGTTAAAATCTTCACGTGGCTGGTTCTTAGAAGGAGGGTGCTGACTCGTGATATTCTTATCCGTAGAAGTTGGACCGGACCATCGACTTGTGTTCTTTGTCTCGGGTGCGACGAGACCGCGGACCACCTGTTTGTCTCCTGCGCTTCCGCCCAAGCGCTGCTCGGGACCTTGCTACCAAACAAGCTGGAGATCCGTAGCTTAAATTCAGTCGACGCATTGTGGGAGGCGCACGCCCACAAGGGCGGTGGCTTCGGCAAGAGAGCGCTCACCACTATCGCTGCCACGTGGTGGTTCTGCTGGCTGGAGAGGAACAGAAGGATCTTCGAATGTCAGAGCCGCCCTCTCGGTCAAACCCTCCGCGATATCAGGCTATTTCGGTCGTACTGGTCCAGGTTCTGTGTATAATGGATTCATCTTCCTTTTTGTTTTTGGTTTTTGTTTTTCTTTTGCTTTTGTTATTTTCGATGTTTCTTTTTGTTTACGTTTTTTCGAGACCCAGTTGTCTCTCTTCCCTGCTAAGTTCATTTTTCATTGAATGAAGCGGTAGCATGCTACCTTATTCTCAAAAAAAAAAAAAAAAAAAAAACAAAAGTATATAAGACTTTTGATAAGTATTTTTATTATTTTTCAATACTCCCACAGAGACATCCAAATAATATTTTATAAATATGAAAATTATTTTCTAGAAATCAACAAAAATACTTTACTATAATAAATTATATATGGCAAAACACAAATCCATAGCAATTTAATAAATGAGTTTTTGAGGTGTTTGGCTTAACTTTTGAAAATTAATTTTAGATCTAAAAGAAATTTTCAGCTCATTAGAGTGTTTGGCAATCAAATTTTTAAAATTTAATTCTAATTTTTAAAATCAATTTTAGGAAAATCAATTTTCCAAAATATAGGGCAGGCCCTTTATGTGGTTGCATTGGGTTCTTACTACCATTAGGAATGTTTTTTATATTGGTAAATTGCACATTTGGTCCTTAAACTATGAGCTGAATAATATTTTAATTTTTAAATTTAATTTTTTTATAATATTCTACTCGAACATTCAGAATTATTATGATTAATTTCTAAATTCAATTTAGTTGACTAAATATTAATATATAGTCAATATGAAAATAATTTAGCAGTATTGTAATTAATAATATACCAATAATTAAAATGTTATATCACTTTTATATTAATGATACGATAATATTAAGTCAAAATAATTATACTATAGAATTTAATTATAATAATTTTAAAAATTTAATGTAAAAATTATAATAAATTAAAATCCGAGAACTTGATTGTAATAATTTTAAAAATTTGAGCCAAAAATTATAATAAATTAAAATTTAAGAACCAAAATATTTTTGCATGGGCTCATAGTTTGAGGACCAAACTTGCAATTTATCTTTTAATAACTATAAGGAAAATCAATGGTTCGAGGTTGGATTTGCCTTAATTGTATTTCTCACGTACGTATAGGAAAAAAAAAAATATATTATTTGTACACACTTCAAAAACCGTGTATATTTTGTACCCTACTAATTTACTTCAAAAATCATTTATATTCTGTACCCACTAATTTAATGAATGTGAGGCTACCCACTATCACTAGTTATTTGATGTGATTAGTAAAAATTTTCCATCTATTGAATTGGTTGGTTATATATTATCCATCTATTTTGAAATATATATATATATATATCATTGCTCAAGAAACAAATTATCTATCAAAATATGCCGTATGCAATATCCTTGTAAGCCATGTGATTAAGGACAAACCAAAAAAATTTATTCATTTATATCGGATTGTTGATGCTAATTATTAATTTTAAAATTTTGAACTATTAAAAATATATAATCAATTCATTTAAAATATACACATATAACGTCTACGGATTTCGATTGTGACTTGATTTAACCAGCCTCACAGTACTAATTCTAATATGACTCGGCCGAATCCAGTCTGACAATATGACTCGATCCAATCCGACCTCGTACAACAGCACGTGATTCTAACCCTTTAAAGCCAGCATATTCCTACTAAAAGTGTTGGATTTAATTTTTTTTATATATGGGCTAATATATAAATTTATAATTATATTATGTACTATCTAATTTAATAGGGTCATTAAGTGATTTAATATGGGCTCTTAAAACATCTATTGGATATGGGCTATTAATGTGTAGAAACCCAATACAAGTCTAATTAGGATTTATGGTACCCTAATTAAACATAGTATATAAGGAACATAAAATGGTTGTGGTCCCGAGTCGATTTCCTGTCGTCATTTGTTCAGCCCCATTCAGAGCAAAATTAATTAGACGACGAATTAATCTAGACTTGGAAGCACTCAAATTAGGCGATTTTATTATCGGTGTTTGAGAAACGATAAAATCTGATAACGTGTTTCATCAGGCATGAATTCCGGTAAGCGTTTATAATGTTTTCAAATAAATGAACGATTATCTAATAATTTACATGTGTTTTTTGGATTATTTCGCATTAATTTGCATAAGAATCTAACAAGTGGTATCGGAGCCTCACATGTTTAAATCGTTAGATTTCTTTTTTTTTTTTTTTTTTTTTTTTTTGAATCTTTTTTCTACCATAAAGATTATTTAGGGTAGAAATTAAGTTTTTTTTTTCTTTAAGGAAATTGTCATGAATCTTTTTTTCCCCACATTATAGTTTGATTTGTGACATTTTGGATTCCGAATTTCGATTGTTTAATGATTTCGGATTATAAAGTAAAGTTTTTTGGATTTCTTTATGCAAAACATAATTTTGAAAATTAGATTCAAATTTTGGTATTTTCTTATTTTTGAAAAGTTTAATTTTTTAAAATAGACTAATTGAAGCAACACCAAAATAACATCTCTTGTGTAGATTAGTTTATTTGAAATATTTGGATGTATGTATTTATTGTTTATGCGAATGGTGACCGGCCCAAATGAATGTAACTATTTGGCCAAACTTCACATACAATTGTGATAATAAATATGTGATAATTATCAAGTGTACCGTGTAAATAATAAGTCTATCCAAAAAAATATTTATTATTTGACAGGATTAATTGTTAGTATTTGATTACTATGTTGAGAGTACCACTTACAATTGATATTTCTGTCCAAAGACTGAATGTCAATGTTGTTCTAGGTATCTTATTTTGGGGCTCACTATTATTTGAATTTATTTATTATGTTTTTGTTATGGATGAAATTGTGAGCTTAATATTTGTTATTTTATTCTCTGTCCAGCTAATATTTCTGCTTCTTCAATATCTGCAAATATCAATTCAATATGAGTGCTGAATGGCACAAATTTCAAGGATTGGAAAGAGAACGTTATGATTGTTCTCGGTTGCATGGATCTGGACTTTGCGCTACAGACAGAACAACCCCCTTCTCTTACAGATAAAAGTTTCGCTGAGAATAAAAGGGACTTTAAGAATTGGGAACGTTCTAATCGCATGAGTCTCATGATTATGAAACGTGTAATTCCAAAAACTTTCAGGGGTGTTATATCTGATGAGGATGATGCCAAGAAGTTCCTTGAGGAACTGGAAAAGCGCTTTGCCAAGAGCATAAAGGCTGAAACAAGCACATTACTATCTAAACTTGTTTCAATGAGATATAAAGGACATGGCAACATAAGGGAATACATCATGGAGATGTCTCATGTTGCTTCAAAATTAAAGGATTTAAAGTTAGAGCCGTCTGAGGACTTGCTCATGCATCTGGTTCTCATTTCTCTTCCTGCACAATATAGCCAATTTAAGGTGAGTTACAACACTCAAAATGAGAAATGGTCTCTTAACGAGCTCATTTCTCATTGTGTGCAAGAAGAAGAAAGACTAAAGGAAGATCAACCAGAAAGTGCTCACTTGGCAAGCTCCTCTAAAGATAAAAAGAGAAAAAGGGAAAAGGAAGCTGCGGTTGGGACACCACAAAAGAAATGGCAAAAACAGGATTCGGAATTCACCTGTTACTTTCGTAAGAATGGTGGACATATGAAGAAAGAATGTCCTAAATACACTGTTTGGCGTGTTAAGAAAGGTAAACTTCTCACTTTGGTTTGTTCTGAAGTTAATTTGACTTCTGTACCTAGACACACTTGGTGGATAGATTCTGGTGCAACTACTCACATAAGTGTGTCTATGTAGGGTTGTCTAACGAGTCGACAACCAATGATGTTGAAAGATTCATCTTTGTGGGCGACGGCAAATCAGTTGCGGTTGAAACCATATGGACTTTCGGGTTGTTATTAAAGACTAGTTTTTATTTGGATTTAGAAGAAACATTTATTGTACCGTCGTTTAGACGGAATTTGGTTTTTATTTCTATTTTGGACAAATCTGGTTACTCTTGTTCATTTGGAAATAATAAATTTAGTTATTTTCAAAATTCAAATCTTGTTGGAACTGGTTCTTTATCTGTGAATGACAACCTATATTTGTTGGAAACAATCGCTTCATATAATGAATCCATGTATACTAGTTCTCGTGGTACAAAACGAAAATTAACTAATGAGAATTCCGTTATTATGGTACAAGTGTCACGCTCCGGCGTCGAAACTGCGATCCGGGGCCAACAGATCCGCCGCCCATACGGGAAGCCCCGTATAGACGAAGCGACTAATCTGCAAAAGATCACCTACACTATACAGATATCAGAGCTGAAAAATAAACTACTGAAATAAATATATACAACTCCTCAAATAGTACATGCCAGATCCTCACAATACATAAGTCACTCCAAAACTAAAACTCTCAAAATGTAAAATGTACAAGATACATCCCAAAAACACTGACAGTACTAGAACATCACCAAAAATGGTACATCTACTCTCACTGGAAGAAGACTGGTAGGGATCTAGCTCGCGACTCCCTTACCGCGATCAGCAGGATCAGCAACTGGAGCAGCAGGAACTGGAGTAGAGGTCCCTAGGAAAAAATCACCACGACGGGTGTGAGAACTACATCCCACAGTAGTTCTCAGTGGGTACCGCCAACAAGCCCGACGGTCTGCCCACTAAGTCTACTAGAGGCATAAAGTAACAAATGCAGTACTGAAAGTAAAGGCTGGAAAATAACTCTACAGCTACTATGCCTCTATCTAAACGCTCAAGTAGTAGAACAGATGGAAACATGATGCATCTACTATCTCTCAAATACAATCACCCAATCTACACTGACTGCCACATAGGGTCCAATCAAACCTGCGCCTACCTACTGTCGTTACATCCAAGGAAGACCAGACTTACGTAGGGCGTCCGTGACTGCCAAAACTGGCCCAGCCAGAGGGACTGCGTCGACAAGTCGCGATAGCAAGTAACAAACCCAACTCCGGAGTGCCACTCGAGGGGCGCGACTCCACCGAGGAAAGTATCCGCGCATCTCTGTCGAGCTCAAATGCGGCTCATGCAGGCTATAGTCCAAATCCACGATCAACAAGATCGACAGTAACCAACAATACCAACTCTCACTCACAGGCTGAAAAACCACACAGCCGGGACCCACCGTCGACTCAGACGGCTCCCAGAACAAAATACTGATCTAAACACAGCTACCAGACTCCACCCGATCCCCAGGCGCGAGTATAACATGCATCCCACAACAACCTGACTACTCGGCCAACTACCCGGGCAAGAAAATTCTAAGTCCAGGTGAAAGAATGAATATAAGTGTGGGAGTGTCTAAAGCATAAATAAACTAGCCCAAGTTGGAGTTTTTTACAAGTCTGGTTGACATGCAACATATGACGGTGTGCTAGGTCAAGTTCCAATGATAACATTAATTTAACATATTTAGGGAGCAATAAAACAACCCTGATCATCATAGCAACACAAGGAGTATCAATTTTCTCTTTCTAGCATGCTTCCTAGTACATCACAAAATCATGCATGTTCTCTACTCAATAGAGTTAATGAACTGTCCATTGGTTTTGAAGACGAAGCAACCCACCTGGAAGTGCAAATTGATCCAAAGTCCAAAAAGGCTAAAACTGCACGGGGACAATCCTCGGATTCCCATAATTCCAACGGGCCCAAAATCACCCAAAAACACCTCCTGGGTATAAAGATATGGTCCAAACATTACAATCAACACAAAATTTCCCAGTTTACAACTGCTGAAAAAAAATCAGTCCTGAAGATGCGCAAATACCACCTGTGAGTTAAACTCTAAAAATTCCAATAAAAATACGATGGTGATTCTCTCGAAGCGTATATGTCGATCGAGTCCTTATAGGTCGAAATACGATACTCGAGTGTAGAGATAAAAATCCAACAATGCACTGCTGTCCAGGAAAACCACCAGCAAAATAGGGGTTTAAAGATGTACCAAGAACCCCAATAAAAGCTCAAATCTGGGAGGAGTGGAAAATACAAAAATAGTAGATTTACCTCTCGTGAATCCGTCGGCGCAAAAATTGTCCGAAAATTTCATCGGAGTAGCTCTGTGGACCTCGTGGACCGAAATGCGATGGAAATGGGCCACCGACGAAAGAACGTCGCACTGCGCTAACTCACCGAAGACGTCTATGCCGCGGCCTCCAAAAAATCCGAGCCTCCTTCACAAGATGCAGAACAAAATGATCAACAAGGTTGCTTGAGGGCTCAAAAGGTTTTGAGCTCGGGAAAAAGCCCAAAACCGAAGAGGAAGAGGGCTATTTATAGGCCCTCTCACAAAAAGCCCGAAAAAAAATCAAGAAATGGGCTTTCGGGCCCAATTTTCCGGGGGCCCGGGGGTTTCGGGCTGCCAACTCGCCTGTACCTCATCAACCGGTGCTGGGCGCTCGCCCTCAGAATCACTGCGGGAGCTGGAGCCACCTCGTCCATCACCCCTCCCCGCGCTCTACGTAAAGTGCCTGCTCCATCGAGGCATCCAACGTCTGCAGTCTGCACGAACGGACGAACTGATAAATGTCTCGGCGCAAACCTTGCTCGAACATGTAGATCCGATGCGCCTCGTCCCTGGCCGCGTGTGGTACATTGGCCAACAACTGATTGAAGTCTGTGATGTACGCCTGCACGAGACGATCTCCCTGTCGGAGATTTTTCAACTCCTCCTCCAACCTCTGCCTAACACTCTCTGGGAAGAAGGCTCCAAGAAGTAAACTGCGGAACTCCGCCCAGGTAAGAATCTGATTCCCAAGCGGACCAAAAGGTCGAACACGCCGCCACCAGGCCTCGCCGTTGTGCTCCAAGAAGTTCGTCGCCAGCAGAACCTGAAACCGCTCCTCGATAAACAAACTCTCAAAATGTCGCTCCATCGCCGTGATCCATGACTCCGCCTCCCACGGATCCAAACTCTGCCCCGAGAAATGAGGCGGGTCAAACTGGCGGAATCTTATCAAACAATCTACCACCTCTCGCTGCTCTGCAGGGGTCAACTATCCCGCCGACCCAGACGGCTGCCTGCTAGTAATCGGCGCAATAGGGGCTGCCGGTGCCGTCGGTACAACAGGGGGTGCCACAACCGGCGAAGAAGGTGCAGGGGAACTCTTAGGGGGTGCTGCAATAGGCCGCGCCCTCTGCTCAAACATTTGCATCATCCGGTCCATGGCCTCCTCCTGACGTCGGGAAGCCTCCTCCTGACGTCGAATAGCCTCCTCCTGACGTCGAATAGCCTCCGACATCATGGCCATCTGGGCCCTAATATCCTGTACCTCACTTTGTTGTCCCTGTCCCGACTCCTCCTACTCGGGCTCAGAGGAAGAAGGCTACAAACGCGTCAGCATCCTGCGCCGCGGAGGCATCGCTCACCTGAGACAAAAGAAAACAATCAGAACCAAAACAACACTCGACCAAATCTAGCGAAAGTCAAAGGCATGTCCCCCTTCCTGTAGCACTATGTTGTCTGCAGCCAACATAGCCGTTTACCGAGAGAAGACATGTCAATCACTCATCCCATCTTTGGGCGAGTTAAGAAACTCAATCAGGACTCTCGCTAAAATTCACGGCTCTCACGTGAGTCATCCTAGGGTCCAACCACAAGCCTAGGGTTTCTAAGTCCACAATGACCTACATCCTAGGCTCTGATACCACTCTAATCTGTCACATCCCGGCGTCGAAACTGCGACCCGGGCTCGCCAATAGATCCACCGCCCTTACGGAAAGCCCCGTATAGACGAAGCGACTAACATGCAAAAGATCAACTACACTATAAAAATATCAGAGCTGAAAAGTAAACTACTGAAATAAATATATACAACTTCTCAAATAGTACATGCTAGGTCCTCACAATACATAAGTCACTCCAAAACTAAAACTCTCAAAATGTAAAATGTACAAGATACAACCCAAAAACACTGACACTACTAGAACATCACCAAAAAAGGTACATTTACTCTTACTGGAAGAAGACTGGTAGGGATCTAGCTCGCGACTCCCTTACCGCGATCAGCAGGATCAGCAACTGGAGCAGCAGGAACTGGAGTAGAGGTCCCTGGAAAAAAATCACCACGGTGGGTGTGAGAACTACATCCCACAGTAGTTCTCAGTGGGTAGCGCCAACAAGCCTGACGGTCTGCCCACTAAGTCTACTAGAGGCATAAAGTAACAAATGCAGTACTGAAAGTAAAGGCTGGAAAATAACTCTACAGCTACTATACCTGTATGTAAATGCTCAAGGAGTGGAACAGATGGAAACATGATGCATCTACTATCTCTCAAATACAATCACCCAATCTACACTGACTGCCACATAGGGTCCAGTCAAACCTGCGCCTACCTACTGCCGTTACATCCAAGGAGGACCGGACTTACGTAGGGCGTCCGTGACTGCCAAAACTGGCCCAGCCAGAGGGATTGCGTCGACAAGTCGCGATAGCAAGTAACAGGCCCAACTCCGGCGTGGCATTCAAAGGGCGCGACCCCACCGAGGAAAGTATCCGCGCATCTCTGTCGAGCTCAAATGCGGCTCATGCAGGCTATAGTCGACAGTAACCAACAATACCAACTCTCACTCACAGGCTGGAAAACCACACAGCCGGGACCCACCGTCGACTCAGACGGCTCCCAGAACAAAATACTGATATAAACACAGCTACTATACTCTACTCGGCCCCCAGGCGCGAGTGTAACATGCATCCCACAACAACCCGATTAATCGCCCCACTACCCGGGCGAGGAAACTCTAAGTCTAGGTGAAAGAATGAATATAAGTGTGGGAGTGTCTAAAGCATAAATAAACTAGCCCAAGTTGGAGTTTTCTACAAGTCTGGTCGACATGCAACATATGACGGGGTGCTAGGTCAAGTTCCAATGATAACATTAATTTAACATATTTAGGGAGCAATAAAACAACCATGATCATCATAGCAACACAAGGAGTATCAATTTTCTCTTTCTAGCATGCTTCCTAGTACATCACAAAATCATGCATGTTCCCTACTCAATAGAGTTAATGAACTGTCCATTGGTTTTGAAGACGAAGCAACCCACCTGGAAGTGCAAATTGATCCAAAGTCCAAAAAGGTTGAAACTGCACGGGGACAATTCTCGGATTCCCAGAATTCCAACGGGCCCAAAATCACCCAAAAACACCTCCTGGGTACAAAGATATGGTCCCAACATTACAATCAACACAAAATTTTCAAGTTTACAACTGCTGAAAAAAATCAGTCCTGAAGATGTGCAAATACCACTTGTGAGATAAACTCAAAAAATTCCAATAAAAATACGACAGCGATCCTCGCGAAGCATAGATGTCGATCGAGTCCTTATATGTTGAAATCCAATACTCGAGTGTAGAGATAAAAATCCAACAATGCGCTGCTGTCCATGAAAACCACCAGCAAAATAGGGGTTTAAAGATGTACCAGGAACCCCAATAAAAACTCAAATCTGGGAGGAGTGGAAAATACAAAAATCATAGATTTACCTCTCATGAATCCGACACCATGAAAATCGTCCAAAAATTCCATCGGAGTAGCTCTGTGGACCTCGTGGACCAAAATGCAACGGAAATGGGCCACCGACGAAAGAACGTCGCACTGCGCTAACTCGCCGAAGCCGTCGATGCCGCGGTCTCCAAAAAATCCAAGCCTCCTTCACAAGATGCGGAACAAGATGATCAATAAGGTTGCTTGAGGGCTCAAGAGGTTTTGAGCTCAGGAAAAAGCCCAAAATCGAAAAGGAAGAGGCCTATTTATAGGCCCTCTCACAAAAAGCCCCAAAAAAAATCAAGAAATAGGCTTTCGGGCCCAATTTTTCGGGCGCCCGGGGGTTTCGGGCTGCTACAGTGCCCGAAACCACCCCGGCCCGGCCCACAAAACGGTGCCCAAAACACCCACGGGCCGCCACGTGTCCCCTCCGCTCCCCACGCACCCGGCGCACGCGCGCCCGCCAATCGAGGCGTGCCGCGTGGTCGCGCGGTCCACGGCGGGGACCGTGGGCCGCGGTTCACGGCGGGCCGCCCGGGTCACTGCGCCCGCCAATGAGCGGGCGCCACGTGGCCTGGCGTGGTCCACCGTGCGCCGCGCCCGGCGTGGTTCGCGCGCTGTCGCACATGCATTGACCCGCCAATTGGCGCGCGCCACGTGGCAGCGCCCTCCGTTGGCTGCTCCCGGTGCACGCCAATCGGGCCGTGGACCGGCCCACCAGAGAAATCGGCCCGTTTGGCCCGTTTATCCCGAAAATAGCCGATTTTCAACGTTTTCGCGCGCTGAGTCCGCTTTTGGCATCCGTTTGACGCACAACGGGCTCGATACACCAATAATAGGTGTTTTCTCACCACCGACCACCCAGACAGGTCGTACGGAAAAACCGGGACACCACAACAAGCGCCTGGGTCACATTTCTAAACAGAGAATTGAGAAACTTGTGTCAGATGGAATTCTTGATCCCCTTGATTTAATAGACTTTCAAGTCTGTGTTGAGTGCATTAAGAGAGAGCAAACAAATATTAGAAAATTAAATACCAATAGAAGTTCTGACGTCTTAGAACTAATTCATACTTATATTTGCGGACCATTCCCTACGGCTTCCTGGAATGGTCAACAGTATTTTATTACGTTCATAGACGACTATTCCCGTTATGGCTATCTATATTTGATTCATGAGAAGTCTCAATCATTGGACGTTTTTAAGATCTTCAAAGCCGAAGTTGAGAACCAACTTGGCAAAAGAATTAAAGCTATTAAATCTGATCATGGTGGCGAGTACTATGGCAAATATGACGGATCAGGTGAACAACGTCCAGGGCCGTTTGCTAAATTCGTAGAGGAATGCGGAATTGTCCCGCAATACACGATGCCAGGAAAACCTAGCATGAATGGTGTTGCTGAGAGACGTAATAGAATGCTTAAGGATATGGTAAGGAGTATGATTAGTCATTCTACCTTACTAGAATCCCTTTGGGGTGAAGCGCTAAAAACTGCAGCTTACATTCTCAACAGGGTTCCAAGCAAAGCAGTAGCTAAAACCCCTTATGAACTTTGGACAGGAAAGAAGCCTAGTATTAGGCACTTACACAATTGGGGTTGTCCAGCTGAGGTAAGGCCATACAGGCCAAATGAAAAGAAACTGGACTCAAGAACTATTAGCTGCTATTTCGTTGGATACTCTGAACGATCAAGGAGTTACAAGTTTTATGATCCCACGACTCGGTAATTTTTTGAGATGGGAAATGCCAGATTTTTTGAGCAAGTTGAGTTTGGGGGGGAAGATAAGATAAGGAACATTATTTTTGAAGAGAAATCCGTTTCTCTTCCTATAGTAGCTATTGACAATGATCAGATTTCTATCACTGACATTATTCAAGAAGCAAATCCGGACAATCAAGACAATGCTAATGAATTCCCCGTCCAAAATCAAGAAATTGCTCATGAAGAGCAAACTCAACAACCTCAAGAGCAAATGTCATTAAGAAGATCCACTAAAGAAAGGAGAAATGCCATTTCAGATGATTATATCATCTTTCTTCAAGAACATAAGGAAGACATAAGACTGAAAGAAGATGATCCAATCAACTTTCGCCAAGTCATACAGAGTTCTAATTCTCAAAAGTGGATTGATGCCATGAATGATGAGATAAAGTCCATGAAAGACAATAATGTTTGGGATCTCGTCGAATTGCCTGAAGGTGCGAAACCTATTGGTTGTAAATGGATATTTAAAACTAAAAGGGATTCAAAAGGCAATATCGAGAGATATAAGGCTCGTCTTATTGCGAAGGGTTTTACTCAAAAGAAATGTATTGATTATAAAGAGACTTTCTCTCTGGTTTCATCGAAAGACTCTTTCGGGATTATAATGGCACTTGTGACTCATTTTGATCTTGAGCTACATCAGATGGATGTAAAGATTGCGTTTCTCAATGGTGACATTGACGAGACAATTTACATGGTGCAACCAGAAAATTTTGTGTCAGGCGATCCAAAGAAAATGGTTTGCAAATTGAAAAAATCTATTTATGGGCTCAAGCAAGCTTCCTGTCAATGGAATCATAAATTTCATCAAGTAATTATCTCGTTTGGATTTGAGACAAATGCAGTTGATGATTGTGTATACCATAAGTTCAGTAGGAGTAAATTTATTTTCTTGGTACTATATGTTGATGACATATTACTAGCTAGTAGCGATATAGGCTTATTGCACGAAACTAAGAGATTTCTGACAAAGAATTTTGAAATGAAAGATCTTAGTGACGCTTCTTCTGTATTAGGTATACAGATACACCGAGATCACTCTCGGGGTATCCTTGGGTTACCACAAAAGAGCTATATCGATAAGGTAATGCAAACCAGGAGATACTCCTATTGCTAAAGGAGACAAATTCAGTCTCAGTCAATGCCTCAAGAATGAGTTTGAGGTGAATGAGATGCAAAAGATTCCTTATGCGTCAGCAGTAGGGAGTCTAATGTATGCTCAAGTCTGTACGCGTCCGGATATAGCGTACATTGTTGGAATATTAGGCAGATATTTGAGTAACCCTGGAATATCATTGGAGAGCAGCCAAACGGGTTATGCGTTATTTATAGAGAACAAAAGACTACATGCTCACATATATGAGGTCAGAACATTTGGAGATCATCGGGTATTTTGATTCCGATTTTGCGGGATGCCAAGATAGTAGGAGATCCACATCGGGCTATATTTATCTTTCAGCTGGAGGAGCTATTTTCTGGAAAAGCGCTAAGCAGACACTTATAGCTTCTTCCACTATGGCAGCTGAGTTCATAGCCTGTTATGAGGCATTCAATCATGGAATATGGCTGCGAAACTTTGTCACTGGGCTGTGAATTTTGAATGGCATTCAGATGCCATTAAAGATATTCTGTGACAATAAATCGGCTGTACTGTATTCCAATAACAACAGGAGCTCATCAAAGTTAAAGCACATAGACATTAAATTTCTTGTTGTTAAAGAGAGAGTTCAGAATGGTCATGTGTGCATAGAACATATTGAAACAAACTCTATAGTTGCGGATCCGCTCACCAAAGGTTTACCGCCCAAAGTGTTTTATGAGCATACTACTCATATGGGTGTTAAATTGTTTGATGATGTTAAGAATTTTTGTATTGGCGTATTTCGTGAAGTGTTTTGAATCTTGAAGATTGAAGTTGAAGAATTGTCGATCACATACATCAATCTCAAGAAGAATGGATTCAAAATGATCAGGTACATTTAACAAAATATTTTTGGTGATTTGAATACATTCTTATAGTTTAGAAACACTTGCAGTAGTTTTCATTGAATAAAAATAAAAAACTGGGCATTTTGAGTGTTCAGGATCCAGATCATGAGCATCCAGTCCGGACCCCGAACATGGTTTGGTTCATGCGGAATTCCAATCCGGATCACTCCCTTTCCAGTCCGGACCTCGAACTTTGTGTTTGTTGAATCGCATGAATCAGTCCGGATCAGACAATTTCAGTCCGGACCCCGAACATGTTTTCTGGAAATTTTCTGTCAAAAGGTGACAGTCCGAATCAGACTTAATCCAGTCCGGACCGCTGTACGAAAAAATTCCGGATAAGGTAGTTTTTGATTCTTATCCTCTTCCAAACGGTTTCTAACCTATAAATAAACCCTATCATTCATCTTTTAGGGTAAGACCGATAATTCCTAAGATTCCTAAGGTTTCAAAAATTTTGATTATTTTGAAAAGGGATTGAAAGAAAAAATCCACATATAGAGAAGAAAGGAAAACACGATTAATTTCATATTTCTTCATCTATATTGATCGATTTGATTCTAGGGTTTCCAAACTCTCTATTTCTTGTAGAATCAAATCGATGAATACTTAGATGGTGTTTTCTGGTATATCTATGATCTAAGTATTCGATTATCATCACCACCAATAAACAAAACAACGATTTCCGAAAGGAATATCGGCGCGTGGATTCGCGTGGCCTTATGGATTCAAGGTGCTATCGCTTTTGTGGATTCGGAATGAGGTGCATTCGTGTGATCGATTCGTACCAAAATTGGTGAAGACCGTGGATTCGGTTGGATGTCGTGGATTCGGCGTTGGACGCAAATCGTGTGATCGAGGCGTGTTGCGGAGCGAGCGGAGAAGATCTACTCGGAGCGTATGGAAAATGTTGAGTCGTAGTGATACGGTATATCACCTTGTACGTGTTTAATCTTAGTGGATTTCACCGTGTTATCGGTCCTGTAGTTTTTTACTCATGTGACGGAGTTTTTCACGTAAAATCTTGCGTATTTTATTTATTTTCCGCATTGAGTTATTTTTACACAAAGATTTCTGAGTTTTATTGTTTATACCTATTCATCCCCCTCTAGGTAGTTTTTTTCCTATTTAGATCCTTGGATCCCATAACCCACGATGATGTACAGTTTAGTGGGAGTTTGTATTTTGATGTTCTTTAATTTTAGGCACACTTTGAGTTCATTTTCTGCAGAATAAAGTATATAGTTTATTTCATATTCTGAATGTGTTTTGTCTGTTATGACTTAATATGATCTCATTCAAGAATAAATTAGGACCAGTTGGAAATAGGCATGTTAAGATTACATTGCATGTAATTTTCATGCTACACATCCATACTCGATCTATGTTATTGAATATGTTGATATGGTGACCATTGATAGGTCGAGTTATGAATTTTTATAACAAAGACCGCTTTGATCTCATACTAATATAGTAGATGGACCATATTGTAATTAAGGAGATGTTTTAGGAAAATATAGCTATTCTAGTGCGCACATATCATAATATAATTATTTCAAGATATAATATGTAGTCCAAGTGGGAGATTGTTGGATTTAATTTTTCCTATATATGGGCTAGCATATAAATTTATAATTATATTATGGGCTATCTAATTTAATAGGGCCATTAAGTGATTTAATATGGGCTCCGGAAACATCTATTGGGTATGGGCTATTAATGTGTAGAAACTCAATACAAGTCTATTTAGGGTTTATGAGACCCTAATTAAACGTAGTATGTAAGGAATATAAAATGGTTGTGGTCCCGAGTCGGATTCCTGTCGTCATTTGTCCTACCCAATTCAGAGCAAAATTAATTAGACGACGAATCTAGACTTGAAAGCACTCAATATAGGCGATTTTATTGTCGGTGTTTGAGAAACGATAAAATCTGATAACGTATTTCATCAGGCATGAATTCCGATAAGCATTTATAATATTTTTAAATATATGAACGATTATCTAATAATTTATATGTATTTTTTAGGTTATTTCGCATTAATTTGCATAAGGATCTAACAAAAAAAACTGAAACCCAAAATTAATTCATTTGAATTCATGAAATTGCAAAATCAATTCAATCCTATGTAGTTTGTTTACTTAGGAATATGTTGGTTGCAAAATTTTGAAGCTTCAGCATCTCAAACAATACAAAAACCACCTCATAGTTAAGTGAACTATAAGCATCTTGGTTGCTTACTACACCTAGCACATTTGGTTAAAAGCTTAATGATTCGTACTCAGTGTTTTAAATTCAAAGCTTAGTTGTTATGTATTTTTAGCTATGTTAATTAGTTTTTAAAAAATAAACAAAAAATTAGTTTTTAAAAAATAAACAAAACTGATAGCTTGCTATATTTCTCTCACATAAAAAAAAAAAACGTATAAAATTTACTCGAATTATGAGCCATTTTGAATTTGCTATCTGACTTTTTAAAATTTTGATTTTAATATTCAGTTCTTTAATTTATTTCATTTGAATCGGTTAACGATATTTTGACTTAAAATTTTAAATATTAAAATATTAAATTATAAAATTAAAATATTTTTTGCAAATAATAAAATTAAAATAATTCATCGTTTTGATAAATTCGGTATATTTTTACCTAAAAAAAAAAATTTAATTGCATACGGGTCCCTCAAAACATATCAAATAGCAAATATATTCCTACAAAATTTAACTTTTTATTTTTATTCCTTCAAAAAATTTAAGTTATTCATATATATCTCTCTGGTTTATTATCGTTTATTTTTTAACAGAATATAGATAAAATATCTATTTTGTCCTTACAAATATATATCCCTCTAAAAATCATAGTTATAATATAAAAAGAGTAAAATAATAAATTTATTTTTTTACCTAATCAAAATTAAGCATTTAACCTATGGTTAATTAGATTTTTTTAACAGAAATAAACCGTAAGAATATATATGAGTACCGTTAGATTTTTAAAGAAATAAATATAAAAAATTAAATTTGATAAAAATATATTTATTATTCGATATATTTTTAAGAATCTGTATGTAATTAATTCTAAAAAAAAAAGAAAAAAAAAAAAAGAAAATCTTTAGGTACCGTTTGGTTCGGGGATAAGGAAAATTTTGTTATACCGGAGATAGGTATAGATTATGGTATTAGCAGGAATTAATGTAAATTTGCGTTTGGTTGGGTTTATGAGTTATACCGGGATTAAAGGAAATTGTGTTGGGTAAATTATATAGGAATAAGGAGAATAAGATGAATAGGAAAAAATTGTGTTTGGTTGAGTATAGAGGAATAAGAAGAATTGAGAGGGGATAATTATGTGTTTTGAATATTTTACCCTTTAAAATAAAGTTTAAATGCGAGTAAAAATTTTAATTTTTAAATTTATATAAATTTTAAAAAATTTATAAAATAATTGTATAAATTTTATAAATTTTAAATTAATAATTTTATTTTTTCAAAAATGAAATAAAATAAAATTTTTAGATTTATTAAAAAATAAGTTAAAAAATAATATTTATTAAATAAAAAATTTTAAATTTTAAAATTTATAAATTTAAATATCTTTTAAAAAATTCTAAGTTAAAAAAGTAAAAAAACTAATTTTTATTATTATAGTGTACCGAAAAGAAAGGAAAAAAAAAAAAGAAAAAAAAAAGTGCCATGGAGAGAGAGAGAGAGAAAGGAGGTGCAGAGAGAGAAAAAAATTTAAAATTTTTAAAATTTAAAAATTTAAAAATTTAAAAATTAAATTTTAAAATTAAATTTTAAATTTTAAATTTTAAATTTCAAATTTTAATTTTTTATTTTTAAATTTTAAATTTTAAATTTTAAATTTTAAATTTTAAATTTTAAATTTTAAAATTTTAAATTTAATTTAATTTAAAAAGGGTGAAGCTCAGTGGAGGGTGAAGCTGCCTCGATTCTCGCGTCCCTTTTTGTATTCCAGCGGGTTCCAGCTCGGGGTGGGAATCCGAATTCCCACCCCGATCCCTTTAAAACCGGAAAAGCAGGAATTACTATTCCTGCTTTTTCGATTCCCGTTTGAGAACAAATACGGGAATAAAGGGGATATTCCTCCTTATTCCCGTTATCAAACGACGCCTTAAGGTTTTGTTAGTTAGCATATAGTCCTCAGGTGCCAAAGGATGGGCAGGAACCTGTCCTGAGCAATTAAATTTTGAGTCTGCGAAGAGAGCAAATGTATGACTTTTTTTTTTTTACTTTTTCTCCATCTCAACACCACATACCACAATTTCATTGGGGACCAAGTCTCAATCAGGATGACTAAGTTTTTGTCAGTTATAATAAACTTGGTTAAGTTTTCTTAACCAGCAAGAGTTAAGAGACCTGAGAGTAGGTGGGGGGTTGTGAGATTTACAAACTACTCAATAAAAAGGGTGGAGTTGGAAGATGGTCATATCAGTTTACTCTCCCAATGCAACCAACCCTTCCACTTTATTTTATTAAAAAAAAAAAAAAAAAAAAAAAAAAAAAAAAAAAAAAAAAGTAACTTATATAAAATAAAAAAATCTTCCATTTATATGAAGGTCCCCATTACACCACCTGGTACAGACAAAAAAAAAAAAAAAAAATGTTATTAATTCCAATCTAAAAAAAATGCTAAAGGCTAAATGGTTCTCAATATTTCAAATTTTAATTTATTACAGTCAAATCATATTATATAATTTTATTAATTGAATATTAATACGTTATTAATGTGGCAGGAATATAATATCTTAATTATTTTCATATTACAATAATGCATCACCGTAAGTTAAGTAATTAAATTACACCAAAAAATTTAATTATAATAATTTAAAAATTTTGAATAAAAAATTATAATAAATTAAAAGTCGGGCATAAAAATATCACGCAACTCATAATTTGAGAACCAACATTACAATTTAGCCATTGTCAAAAAAAATGTTAAGTCTAAACCCACATAGGTTTTAGTAATAAAAAAAAATAATGTGCTAAGTGGGAGAAAGACTAGAAGTTAATCCTATCTTTTTCAATCTAAAATTGGACTGAATTTATACCCAAAATTTTAATAAATATTTTTTTTTATTTGTATAATATTTATTTTTTATTCGGTCTAGATCGAATCCCAATAGGATTTGGATAAAGTCAATATTTGGAGCAGCTTTAGAAATAAAAAAGAAGTGTACCAAATTTTGATATATGATAAAAGATTAATTAAGCTACAAGTGGAGATACTCTTCATATGATATATTAAGATTTTTCTTCTATTCTATAAGGAACTATTATACTTATTAATAAACTATTATTTCAAACAGGCCTGAAATTTTAGATGATTGTGAGATGAGCAATGCTACCTGTACACCCCGAAGGGGTGTACATCATACACCTCCACCATTTTAATGATGACGATACTTTTTACGGATCACATCAAGTGACCCATCATCACACCCCCACCCTTAGATGGATTGGGTGTATAATGTACACCCCGAAAAAGGTGTACATATAGCATTTTCCTTGTGAGATTTGGATGGAAAAGTTTATAAAATTGAGTTGATGAATAACATTAATTATATTAGATGCAGTATAATTATAAAAATTGTATAAAATATTCAATGAGCTGTCAATTCCATTAGCAATAGTATAGTAGGAATTTCTTTTTTTATCTAAAATCAAATCTATTATTTTGATTTGAACTTAGTATCCTAAAATAGTACCAACATTATACATAAAGGAATTACAGTAAAATTGTACAGATCTAATAGTCAGTCTAAAATTTTTAGACCAATATAAATAAGATAGTAGTAAAATCAAATCAAAGTATCATACACACGCATTAAATACGACACAACTCGATGATTTGATAATTTTAAAAAAATAAAAATACGAATATAATATTAACATAAATAATAATATATAATATTATTAATATATATATATATATATATATATATATATATATATATATATATATATATATATATATATATATATATATATATATATATATAGAAAATGCTACTTGTACACTCCATTTGGGGGTGTACATCGCACACCCCACCCATCCAATGGGTGGGGTGTGGTGAGGGGTCACTTCACAATTTGTGAAGTGACCCCTCCACCCTTAGATGGGTGGGTGTAAGATGTACACCCCTTTGGGGGTGTACATGTAGCGTTGCTATATATATATATATATATATATATATATATATATATATAGAAAGAGAGAGAGAAGTAGGCTGGAATACTATCGATAGCACCAAGTCATTGATGCTACCAATTTTTTTACTTTTGGATTAAAAGATGTGCGGTTAGGATGATAGTGATCTCAGGATTTAGTAGGCGGTTGGTTAAATAGTAAAAATTTTAGGGACCACTATAATTCTAGACGCACATCCTTTCATCCAAAGATTGGAAATTTGGTAGTATCAATTATTTGTTGCTATCGATAATATTCCTGCCGTACTTTATTTTTATATATAAAATATAAATTTTGATTAAATATTATTATATTTCTCTAAAATTTTCATTTATAGTTTATATATCGTTTTAAAAATAAAATTCGTTATGCATAATTTATTTATATTGTTCAAAAAAAAATTATATATTTATTAAAAAATTAAAATATATATTATCTTACATTATATATATACATAAAAATAATAAAATAATAAAATATATATTTAGTTTTTAATTATATATATAGGAAAATGCTATGTGTACACCCCTTTTGTGTTGTACATCATACACCCCACCCATCTAAGGGTGGGGGTGTGATGATGGGTCACTCGATGTGACCCGTAAAAAATATCGGCACCATTAAAATGATAGAGGTGTATGATGTACACCCCTTCGGGGTGTACATGTAGCATTGCTCATATATATATATATATATATATATATATATATATATATATATATATGTATTGTAATTAAAAGCTCGTTTCAAAAATATTCACATTGGAGACAGAATTCTAAATATTTGATATGGACACGTAAAATTTATGAAACCACGACACTACGGGCGCACAGCGCGGCTTTTTAAGAAAGCTCATCTAAGGAAGATGTCTGAACTCTCAAAAAGCCCTTTTGCGCGGTAACGCACGGCCAACGCGCGCCACCGCGCAGCAAAATAGGCACAGCATCTTCCTCGTATCATCATCACCATCATCATTATCATCTTCGGTGAGAAGCGCTGGCTGGACTCATGTATGAGTCGACTTGGTTATGTGTTGGGCCAAACCCGGACCTCTACAATTTTAACAAGTCCCAAGTCCGGCTCGACCCAAAAGACCGGGCCTCATGGTAGATCCAAGCCCAACCTGACACCGGCCTCGGACTTCACATGCCGGGTGTAGGGCATATATGAACACTTATTTTATATTTTTCAGTACTAAAAAGAAGGGAAACAAAAAAATGTGGTTGCTAAAGAAACATGTACATCACACTCTCACACCCACACACAAAATGTGGGTGCTAAAGAAACATGTACATCACACACACACACACACAGACACACACTGGCGCGCATATAGAATTCAGCTATTATCCTTTTAGTTCTTTTAGGTGGCCGAATTCAGCTATTATCCTTTTAGTTCTTTTAGGAGGCCGGAGACTTCCGTCCTCTTAAGTCTATTAAAAAAAAGGTATATATAAGTGTACACCCCATAAGGGGTGTATATCCTACACCCCACCCCATTCTGGAGTGGGGTGAATTCCACCCGTCACTCGATGTGACGGGTGGGGTGAATACCCACCCCAAGATGGGGTGGGGTGTAGGATATACACCCCTTATGGGGTGTACACCTAGCATCACCTATTAAAAAAAGGAGGCCGGAGACTTTCGTCCTCTTAAGTCTATTAATAGCTATACTATCAATAGCATAAAAAATTTGGTACTATTAAGTTTTCTATCGTTAAATTTACTCTTTTAATTATTTTTATTTTTAAAATTATACTATTCAACCAACCATTCATTAACCATAGGAAACTATATATATATATATATATATATATATATATATATATATATATATATATATATATATATATATAGTCCGGCTATTATACTTTTAAAAGTACTAAGCAATTGATGCTTAAAAGTTTTATGCACTTAGATTTATCCATTTGACTAATTTTATCTGTTAGATCATGCTATTCCATCAGCCATCCACTAAATCCAAGAGACCCACTATCATTCTAACAGAACATCCTTTCATCAAACGGCTAAAAACCTACAAGCATCAATTTCCTAGCACTTTTAAAAGCTAGGCTACTATACTACCGGTAGCACTGATGTTTCCTTGCTACCAAGTTTTTTCTAGTTATGCGCCATTCGAATCGACGATCGGTTTCGTTAAACTTGATCTATGCTATTGAAAATATCTAGAAATTAAATTTTATTATTTTTCGACATCATTTACATATCAAATGAGTAGTCTAAAAATGAACGATTAAAAATAAAAATCTCATAAAAATAGTGATAACATACTTAAATTTTAAATCGAAAGTTTCGATTTACTTAAGTATAATTTTCTATTAAAATTTCATGTTATTTGGATTATTTTACACCGTTGAACTTACAAATGTATCACATCGGCCACTAAAATTTTCACTTTTGAAATAGTTTGATCACTTGGTAAATGATGTTGAAAAAATATGAAATTTGATTTTTGGATATTTTCAATAATGTAGATCAAGTCTAGCGAAACTGATCGTCGATTCGGAAGCCACATCATTGAAAACAACTTGGTAGCACGGAGGCCTCCGTGCTATCGATAGTATAGTAGCTGGACTCTCTCTCTCTCTCTCTCTATATATATATATAGTAGGGCTTATATACTTTCAAAAGCACGAGCCCAAATATGCTTGTGAATTTTTTACCATTGGATTTGCATTGAGATTTGTGTTATTTGCTTTTTCTTTTTTTCTCTTTAGTTGACTTGACAATAATACAAATTTCAATGCAAATCCAATAGTAAAAAATTCACAAGCATAGTTGTGATTGTACTTTTGAAAGTATATAAGCTCTACTATATATAATGGTGAAATAGTATAAATCTTATGGGACCACTATAATTTTAACCGCACATTCCTTCATCCAAGAGCCTTGGGTTAAGTGAGTGGTTGGTAAAATAAAATGATCTAAAAGATAAAATTAGTCAAAGGATTAGATCTAACTGTAGAAAACTTACAAGCACCAAAGGTTTGGTGCTTGTACAAGCATAGTAGCTGGACTCTCTCTCTCTATATGTATATAGAGAGTTGAGCTGGAATGTTATGAATAGCAAACGGGCTTCGTTGCCACCCATTTATTTTTTTATGATGAAATTTTCAAATCGACGATCGACATCATTAAATATGATCTAAATAATTTAAACTATCTGAAAATTAAATTTTATGCTTTTTCGTTAATCTTTCTTGTAAATCAAGTGGACAAAAAAATGAACGGCTAAAAATGAATATCATTCAAAAAGTGATGATAAGAGTTTTGTAATCAAGATCAAGAGAATATATCTTATTTTAAATAGTTTTTAAAAAAATTTAACCAAAATTTAAATTATTTATATTTCTTTACATGTTGAATGAGGAAATACTTCGTATCTATCATTAAAATTCTTTATTTTATAACATTTTGTTCATTAGGTTAATGATGTCGAAATGATTTGAAATTTTGTTTATAGATATTTTCAATGGCATAGATCATGTTCAACGATGCTGGTCGTTGACTTGGAAGCTCCATCATCGAAAACTAATAGTTGACAATGGATATAGAGTTGAGCTGGAATGCTATCGATAGCAAACGAATTTTGTTGCCAACCATTTGTTTTCGATGATGGAATTTTTAAATCGATGATCGACATCGTTAAATATGATCAAAATAATTTGAACGATTTGAAAAATAAATTTTATATTTGTTTGATATTTTTTTTTTGTCCATCAAGGGGATATAAAAATGAACGAAAAATAAATATTTGAAAAAAAAGTAAGAAAAATTATTTTTTTAATCCAAAAATATAAAATATTTTGTCCAATAAAACTTACATATTTTACCTCCACTAGGGTAGTCAAATAATATCCATTTATTGACCAAAAGGTTGGGAGTATGAAGGAAGATCCAATTAAGGTCAATAGAAAAAAAAAAAAAAAAAAAAAAACCACGATTGATTTAAATGAAAAATATTTTTTGTACATTTTATTTAGGATGTATAATTTATATTCTATCTATTTTATGATGGGATGAATTTTATCCATCACTTTAAAGTGATAGATGAAAAAATATTTATCCTTAAATGAGTAAGATATAGATCGTACATCCCAAATATGATGTACCACTAGCATTACTCGATTTAAATTGTTACAACCAAGCTATCATACATATTATATGAATTTATTTTTGTTAACTTGCCTTATTTGTAAATAAGGGAGAAAGCGTCCATTTTGTCTACTTAATAGATATGAATACTAACTGTTTGATGATTTTATTTTTAGTCTATATATATATATATATATATATATATATATATATATATATATATATATATATATATATATATATATATATATATATATATATATATATATATATACACACACACACACACACACACACGTAAATCCTTACAAAGTTAACCATTATTTCTATCATCCAATTGATCCTACAAAAAATAAAGTAAAAAAAAAAAAAAAATCAATTACTATACTATCAATAACATCAAGCATTTAGTAATATTAATTTTTTTTGCTATTAAATTTATTTCTTTGATTATTTTCACCACTTAGATCATACTATTTAATCAATCATCCACTAAATTTTAAAGAACCATTATTATCCTAACCGCACGTCTCTTCATTTAAGGATCGAAAACCGAACGGTACCAATAACTTGGTGTTATATAATATAACTTGGTGTTATAAAATATAAAAATATATTAAATGAATCCTGATTATGACACGCTCGAAATGTGTATTAGTTCTATATATAAATGATATAATAGGACTAAATCTCTTAACTCGGCTATAGCATTTTGGATGATAAAACCCAAAAGGTTAAGAGAATTAAGCATACTAAAGCTAGAGTTGTAACGACCCGGCCCACTAGCAATAATAACTCGTTAGGCCCACACCACAGCCCAAAATTCCTAAGTCCAGTTATTATTACTAATATCCATGTCTCATATAAACCCAATCACAATTCCATCCACATCCGATGTGGGACTATTTGGGGCGTCACAGACTCCCTCCGTTTAGGTCTGACGTCATCGTCAGCCCACCGTTTAGGCCTGACGTCATCGTCAGCCCAAACACACACACAGCAGCCCAAGATCACCAGGCGATGTGAGACTTGTCTCGCTAGCCCTGTCATCTAGACCCAGGCTAAGCCGAGACTCGCCGCACACTTCTGACTGGTTATTGGCTCTGATACCAAATGTAACAACCCGACCCACTAACAATAATAACTCGTTGGGCCCAAACCACAGCCCAAAATGCTTAAGCTCAGTTATTATTACTAGTGTCCATGTCTTATATAAACCCAATCACAATTCCATCCACATCCGATATAGGACTATTAGGGGCGTCACAGACTCCCCCCGTTTAGGCCTGGCATCCTCGTCAGCCCAAACACACACACAACAGCCTAAGATCACCAAGCGATGTGAGACTTGTCTCGCTATCCCTGTCATCTAAACCCAGGCTCGGCCGAAACTCGCCGCACATTTTCGGCTGGTTATTGGCGCTGATAACAAATGTAACGACCCGGCCCACTAGCAACAATAACTCGTTGGGCCCAACCCACAGCCCAAAATGCTTAAGCCCAGTTATTATTACTAGTGTTCATGTCTTATATAAACCCAATCACAATTCCATCCATATCCGATGTGGGACTATTATGGGCGTCACAGACTCCCCCCGTTTTGGTCTGACGTCCTTGTCAGCTCAAACACACACACTGCAATCCAATCACACGCAATCCAAAAACACCTGGTATAACGATCCGATAGCAATAATAACTCGTTGGGCCCAAACCACAGGCCCAAAATGCTTAAGCCTAGTTATTATTACTAGTGTCCATGTCTTATATAAGCCCAATCACAATTCCATCCATATCCGATGTGGGACTATTGGGGGCGTCACAGACTCCCCCCGTTTAGGCCTGACGTCCTCGTCAGCCCAAACACACACACAGCAGCCCAAGATCACCAGACAATGTGAGACTCGTCTCGCTAGCCCTGTCATCTAGACCCAGGCTCAGCCGAGACTCGCCGCACACTTCCGGCTGGTTATTGGCTCTGATACCAAATGTAACAACCCGACCCACTAGCAATAATAACTCGTTGGGCCCAAACCACATCCCAAAATGCTTAAGCCCAGTTATTATTACTAGTGTCCATGTCTCATATAAACCCAATCACAATTCCATCCACATCCGATGTGGGATTATTGGGGGCGTCACAGACTCCCCTCGTTTAGGCCTGATGTCATCGTCAGCCCAAACACACACACAGCAGCCCAAGATCACCAGGCGATGTGAGATTTGTCTCGCTAGCCCTGTCATCTAGACCCAGGCTCAGCCGTGACTCATCACACACTTCCGGCTGTTTATTGGCTCTCATACCAAATGTAACGATCCGGCCCACTAGCAATAATAACTTGTTGGGCCCAACCCACAACCCAAAATGTTTAAGCCCAGTTATTATTACTAGTGTTCATGCCTCATATAAATCCAATCACAATTCAATCCACATCCGATGTGGGACTATTGGGGGCGTCACAGACTCCCCCCGTTTAGGCCTGACGCCATCGTCAGCCCAAACACACACACAGCAGTCCAAGATCACCAGGCGATGTGAGACTTCTCTCGCTAGCCCTGTCATCTAGATCCAGGCTCAGCCGAGACTCGTCGTACACTTCCGGCTGGTTATTAGTTATGATACCAAATGTAACAACCCGACCCACTAGCAATAATAACTCGTTGGGCCCAAACCACAACCCAAAATGCTTAAGCCCAGTTATTATTACTAGTGTCCATATCTTATATAAACCCAATCACAATTCCATCCACATCCGATGTGGGACTATTAGGGGCGTCACAAGAGTAGTTCTAGAATGGGTGACCTCCTCGGAAGTCGGAGCGTCACAATTGGTATCAGAGCCACTCACCAGCCGGAAATGTGAAATGAGTCTCGGCTGAGTCAGGATTATTTAGCACGTAGAGCGAGACTCCCCGATTAATTACCGTTGTGGGTGGAGTGTAGCTCCCCACAAGGTCGGTTAGGCTGAGCCAGGGTTATTTAGCGGGTAGAACGAGACTCCCCGACTAATTACCGTTGTGGGTGGAGTGTAACTTCCCACAAGGTCGGTTAAGGCTTGTGAGTGTCTTTGAGCCTGATGAGAACGTCAGGACTTAAAGGAGAGAAGAATGTGACACCTCCAAAATATGTATTAGTCCTATATATAAATGATATAATAGGACTAAATCTCTTAACTCGGCTATAGTATTTTGGGTGGTAGTAAAATTCAAAAGATTAAGAGCGTTAAGCGTGCTTGAGTTAAAATAGTTTTAGGATGGATGACCCTGAAAAATCGGAGCGTCACACTGATTAATTGGGTAGCAACACTGTATGATGCAAAAAATCAAATGTTAAAATAATTTCTAATAAAGTTTCGTAAAGACATCAATAGAAGAATATAAATTCCTAGTTTGTACGGATCGTTCCCAAGCGTTTTGTGCTGAGGTGGCGTTCTCTCCGCGTTCGCCCTCTGCACCCCCTGCGCTCACATGGGCTTGCCTCCTTCTCTCTCTTTCTTATTTTCTCAGATATTTTCGCCCAACCCGCTTCCTCTCTCTTCACATGGATGGACCCTCTCTTCTCTCTCTTGCTCCCTCTCCTTCTACAGATGGCCTTCTCCCCTAGGTAATGTCCTTCTCTCCCTCTCACCCATCTCTCCTCTTTCCCAAACCAGATCTAGAGAGAGAGAGCTGGGTGTTCGTGTCATTGTGTGTGGGAAAGTGAGGAAGAGGAAAAGAGAGAGAAAGAGAAAGATGGCAGGGGTAGTGTTGGTTTCCAGTGGGTGCAGAGGAGGAGGAGGAGATGGAGGTGGTGGGGGGAAGAGAGAGAAAAGAGAGGAGGAGGAGAGAGAGAGCCAGCTCTCTCTTTTGGCTCTGCTTCTCGCGGCGATTCGGCGGTCGATGGAGTCGTCGTGCCGGATGGATCGGGCGACGGCAGCGGCAGCGGCGGCTGTGGCGGGGGCGGACGATGCGGCGGTCTTCAGAGGGCTGCAGCAGGGCATGGAGATCGGGTGGCCTACCAACGTCCGCCATGTCGCCCATGTCACCTTCGACCGCTTCAACGGATTCCTCGGCCTCCCCGTCGAGTTCGAGCTCGAGATCCCCTGCCGGGTTCCCAGCGCAAGGTATCCAAAAAAATATATAAATAAAAAAAAATCAATTTTGTCCTAATTAGTTATTAATTTGTTTTTAGATTTGGAATTTTAAGTGATTTTTGTTTGGGTTTTTGTTTGTCTTTTTTTTTTTTTAATTAAAATTGATGGGTTTGAAATTTGGTGCTTATTTCTACTTTGTATGGATCTTTGTTGGATCATTTGGCTTATTCTTTACTTAGAGATCTACTCTGGGGATATGATTTGATAATTTGTGCTTGTGATTTGAAACTTTTTTTTTTTTTTTTTTTGTCGTTTCTCTTTAATTTGTAAAATTGTTGGGATATTTGATCTTGTTGTAGTGTTGATTTGAGAACATAGTTTGATTTTTTTGCTTAAGTTTGAGTATCAAGTTTGAAATAATTTTTCTATGAATATTCCTTGGATACTTCACTTACTATGTAGATTGAATGATCTTCTTTTAGCACTAAGGAGTTAAGAGTTCCTTTGTGTACAGTGCCAGTGTTTTCGGGGTCTCAGCTGAATCGATGCAGTGCGCCTACGATTCAAAGGAAAACTCAGTTCCCACAATTCTTTCGCTCATGCAAGAGAGATTATATGTGCAGGACGGCCTGAAGGTAGAAATTGTGCTATTCTTGGCCCTTACATATGCCTTTGCTTTAAGCATTAAACATTGACAAAGAAATCTAATAGAAATCGATGAACAGGCGGAAGGGATATTCCGGATAAATGCGGAGAATGGCCAGGAGGAACATGTGAGGGAGCAGCTGAACAATGGAATTGTTCCGGAGGACATTGATGTGCACTGTTTAGCAGGACTTATCAAGGTATGATTGTTACTAATTGATACACTAAAACTCATTTTGGGCTTTTGATTAGCAATTACTCAACAATTAAGAGTAATTCCTTGTCGTTCGATGAGTTTGTGTCATTGTTGAACAAATTTCATGCCTATCAATTGATAATTGATCAGATGTATTTATTCATTTTTGAGTCACTGAAGAATGGAAATAATTTAGCCAAGAGTATCCTATTCTTTGAAATTTAGAGCATCTGAGTAGTTTGTTGTCACATTGCATTTTTCGAAAATGATGAATAAATCAGTCATCTTGGGGCTGGCTCTTATATAATAATAACTTGCTCAACAGGTTAATCAAAATTAATTCTAAGAACAATGTTGAAAAACACATATTATCTCATTACCAACTTTACTAACATCCAATTTTTCCTTTTGTTTTCTTATTTAATTTTGTTACTTACCTGGCTAATTTGATAAGTAGCAAACTTTTATAAATTTAAATTTGAATTTAATTTATAATAGAAATTAATTTTGGTTGAAGAATTTATTTTAGTTAAAAGTTGTAAAGCGATTGGTTGAATTTAGATAGAAAACAATTTTTTAAAAATAATTTTATAAAGTTATTTGATAAAAATTTTTTTGCTATCTGTAAATAATATTTTTTACTGAATTCCAGTTTAAAATAAATAAAATTTGAATTTAAATTTAAATTTTAAATTTTAATTTAGATTTTAAATTTTAATTTAGATTTTACATTTGAACAAACATTCAGAATTTGAAATTTAGATTTCAAATTTCAAATTTTTAAATTTTAAAAATGCTGTTGAAATCTCAAAGGGTGAGTTTAGTTTGGAGATAAAGCTTAGGGTGATAACTTAATTAATTATTTAATTAACATTTTTCTCTGTTGTCACTATTTACTTCCAAACTGAAGTAAGTAACCAACCCATGGAAGTGTACTACATATGCAGTCACTCTTCACTTTTACTCCAAATTTGATTTGTTTGAGTTATTTTAGAGGCTTTTAATTCATGCTAATGTTATTTGTCCGTAGTTAAATTTTTACTTTCCCATCTATTGAGAAGCTTACAAATTACCAGTTCTTGATGATTGCCTCTTGCATTTACGTATTACTGTTATGTTCTAAATATATTTCCTTCTCTGGAACTCACAGATTACAAAACTCAACTTATTAATGAGAGGTCCTCAAAAATAATTACTTCTTTTATTCCGGTGCATGCTTAAAGCACCAAAGTCGCAACTTAGAAAACTCAACTTAATGAAAGAGGTTGAAAGACCCGATTTGGAAAAACTTGAGTTAATTAACGGCATGAAGTTCACCAAGAACATGCATGTAAAGACAAGTATAAAGTTCAAACTCAATCTCGAAAGGCACAATTTAGGAGAGCATGAATGTAAATGCCAGAGGTAACCTTGGGTTCCGAATTAAAGGTATAAAGTTCATACACACATAGATGTAAAGGTAAGAGGTACCCTTGGATTCTATAGGTATTGCATACTCTTTGTGAAGTTGACCGTTTTTATTACCTTCAATTCAGTAAGTTATGACTTTTAATCTAACATGAACTTACTTGGACTTCACGGGTGATATGCATGTATTTGGACTTGACATTACATACTAATCTTGGGTTCTAGAGGTGTTCGTGTGCATGTTATCTCTTGCCTTTACTTTCATGCTCTTCATGAAGTTCCTATAGCATTTTAAATATTTAGTTCCCCATGTATTGAGACTTCGCAAAATTGTTTCCAATGTATTTAAACGTTACAAATGAGAAGTTTTTTATGGTTGTCGATGTATTGAGACTTCACAAAGTGACTTTTCATGTATTTAAACCTAACAAATGAGAAGTTTGTGATGGTTGCCTTTCGCATTCGTGTGCTAATGTTGGGTTAGGCATATATATATATATATATATATATATATATATATACTTCTCGATAGCCTTAGGCAACCAATTACTCTTTGACCAGAAAAAAAAAATGGAATGGAAAATATCGGTAATTTTTCATGACCTTGGGTAATTTTGGATGGCCTTCGGTGACCAAATGTTTGAGAAGTAATGCAACTTGTATTCTTTATTGCACATTTGGGTAAAATGTATCTGAGCCTATTAATTATTGTTGATAAAATAATTTGTATATGGAGAATTGCTAATTGAAATTGACTTCCCTGCATATGTTTTCATGTGTAAAAATTTATGTTTCCTGGGCTTTATATGTATTACCATTTTTTGACAAATCAAACTCACACTGATAAACGGTAGAACTTGCTACCGATTTGTACCTGCTTGAAGAGAACTATGAGTGCGTAAGTGTAGAGGATACCAATTTTGAGTCTATGCATTCAACATATTGCACATGAGTTGAAACATTGAATGAATTTATCGAATACAATCCTGCCAACAATTTGTTACCTTTTGTATTATGTGACTAATATTTTTGTTTCCTATTTTGAGTGTTGCTTGCCGACAACTGCTGATGTTCTTTGGAGTGCAAAAAATGGTTAGTGATAACTTTCAAAAGGCAAACAAGGTTGCAAGTCCCAAGTAAAATGAAGATGCGAGATCTACTATGCTAGGAAATTAGAGGAAGCAGATTGAGGATTCTTCTATGCTAGGAAATTGGTCGAGGCAGCAACATGCTGCAGTGATAACAAAAAGTTTTGTTCCCTGCTCCTTTCTACCAGATAAAGCATGTTACTGAAGTGCATGGCACTGTAGTTTTTAAATGTAAAGTGATTTTTATTGTAAAGAATTACTTTGTGATCCAAATTGCTTTTACTGAATTATAACAGTTCTTTGACATACTCTATTTCAAAATGGTATTTCAAAAATTGGTCATTCTCCTTTATGGTCAATTAAATATTCATGTTATTTTTACATCATCACTCAAATTAAACCTTGCTTGCTTCGCATTGAAAATTATATTTTTGTTCCTATGTTTTTCCTTTCCGACTAAATTTGTTTCCTCAAATTGTTTTTCAAAATTCTCTTTCGGTTTTCTATAGTATGTCTACATTATTTTTCATTACATGTAATACCGCATATAATATAAAAAATAATATTTATTGAACAAATTAGACCCGCGGCGCAGCGCGGGCCTTCACTAGTATAGATAAAAGCCAACCAATAAGATAACATCAAATAAGACGGAATTAAATTACATAATTCTCTAATCTCTACCGTACTATTGCGGTGGGTCCATTCTGTCGTAATAAATTTTTTAAAAAAACTTATTTCTTTTCATCACTATGTATGGTGGTGGATTAATAGACACCTTATTGTCTAAGTCCAAAGAGAGAATAGACACCTTATTGTCTAAGCCCAAAGACAGGGAACGCAAGGGCAAATTAGGAGAGAGCGAATAAAGATATTGCAGATAATTTTTTTTATTTATAGAAAATCAAATATTAATCCAAATTAATTTACTTTGTATCAATTTGATTTCAAAATTAAAACTCAAGATCATCTTGAATTCATAACCAACATTAAAAACTTAGATTTAGTTTTTAGAAAATAATTTTATGTAGATTTAGGGATTGTTTGGTCTACCTTTTGAAAAGTAATTTTGGATGCAAAAATAATTTTCGACTCAGCGTTTGACAACTAAGTTTTCAAAATCTGATTCCGATTTTTAAAATCAGCTTTCTGATTTTCAAAACCCAAAATCAGAAGCAGTCAAAATCTGTTTTTTGAAAACTGATTCTGATTTTGAATTCAAATTTTAAAATTTATTTTGATTTTAGATCTAAAATTTAAAGTTAAATTTAACTTTAAATTTTAAATTTAATTTTTAAAATTTTAAATTTAGCTATTTAATTTCAATTTAAAATTTTAAATTTCAAATCCAAATTTTATAATTTAAAATTTTAAATTTATGATTAAAATTCAAATTTAACTATTAAATTTAAATTTTGAATTTTAAATTTAAAATTTAGATTTTAAATTTGAAATTAAAAATTTAAATTTTGATTTAAAAATTTAAAATTTAAATTTTTAAATTTTAAATTTATATTTTAAATTAAAATATCAAATTTTAAATTATTTTTTAAAATTTAAAATTTAAAATAAATTTAAAATTTAAAATATTTTAAAATAAAATTTAGAAAAATATTATTATTTACAAATAATAAAAAATTTGTACCCAACCGCTTTAAAAAATCACATCAGAAAAATTATTTTTCATCTAAACTCAGCCAAATGCTCTATTAACTAAAATTAATTTTCCAAATTAAAATCAATTTTACAGAAATTTTTTTTTAGAATTTAGACCAAACGAGCCCTTAACGCCGAGATTTAGGTTTGGATCTAATATGTATATATCAATCTTTCACTACAATAATAATTATTTTATATAAAAATAATAAATTAAAAAAATAATTAAATTTATGTACATATAAATAATTAAAGTTTAGAGTGCTTATTTAAAAATGGCTTTTAGTTGATAGGGGGGGTTTACATATATTTTCATCCATATTTTATATGTATTTATATATATTAGAATATATATATATCTGTATAAAAAAATAAAAAAAGTTAAAAATTAAAGAATTTTAAAATAAAGAGAACTTTTTTTAAAGGCAAACAAAAAAAGTCAAATAACGGAAAGCGAACCGAAAGGTAGCAGCGAGCGGAAGAGAAAGACGGAGGAGCCAAATGCTCTATTGACTAAAATTAATTCTCCAAACTAAAATCAATTTTACAGAAATTATTTTTTTAGAATTTAGACCAAACGAGCCCTTAACGCCGAGATTTAGGTTTGGATCTAATATGTATATATCAATCTTTCACTACTATAATAATTATTTTATATAAAAATAATAAATTTAAAAATTAATTAAATTTATGTACATATAAATAATTAAAGTTTAGAGTGCTTATTTAAAAATGGCTTTTAGTTAATAGGGGGGGTTTACATATATTTTCATCCATATTTTATATGTATTTATATATATTAGAATATATATATCTGTATAAAAAAATAAAAAAAGTTAAAAATTAAAGAATTTTAAAATAAAGAGAAATTTTTTTAAAGGCAAACAAAAAAAGTCAAATAACGAAAGCGAACCGAAAGGTAGCAAGCGGAAGAGAAAGACGGAGGAGGGAGAGGCAGAGGCTAGGAATAATATTTTAGACTTGTAAAAGAAATATATAAAAAAATAAAAAATAACTAAGAAATGAACACTATAGTGAAAGAAATAGTCAATTTAGTAAACGATATATGGTACCGGCAAATTCACCATTTATGTACTTACTAGTTAACGATCCGCGCTTTGCAGCGGGAAGTTATAATAGTTATTTTGAATTAAACATAAAAAAATATAAAAACTAATTATAATTATTTTTTATTAAACAAAATTAAAAAGAGTGTAAAGTAAAAAGTACAAATAACAAAGCTAAATATTGAAGCATAATGTAATTCTAAATAAGTTATATTGCTTAGATATATATGGAATCTGATTCTGCATTATTTGTCTTCACTTGCTTCTTCACTTGCTTGAGCATTATCACTTGCTTGAGCATCATCACTTGATTGAGCATCATGAGAAAATCTATGGGTGAAAGAAGGAAATCATTAAAAAGAAGAAAATAAAGAAGAAGATAATTTTAAATATAAATAAAAAATTTAATTGTTATTACCTAATACATTGCCTTTTTGCCGATGGAACTTGATCTAAATTTTTCACATGAACTGGAGGGCTGTCATTTTTAAATATTTAAATATAAAAATGGCAAAAGTATATTATATCAAATGAGTAAAATAAATATAAAATAGGAATACCTTGAAGATTTTTTTGGAGTTGGAGATGTTTCTTGAAATAATTCTTTTTGAATTTGTTTTTCTTTCGGAGACGACAGAAGTTGTTCTTCACACTTGATAAGTAGATTCTTTACAAGTTGACTTTTGCTTGAGTGAAGTTGTTCTTCACATTTAATAAGTAGGTTCTTTCCAAGCAACTATTCTTGTTATCCTCTAGGGCAATGTTTGGTTGGGGGATAAAGGAGGAATAACCCCTTTTATCCCCCAATTTTTGCCAAACAGTATTATAAAATGACATGGGATAAATTTTTTTTTTATCCCTGGCTTAACGGGTTATTCTGGAATAACCCATTAAGCCTTATTCCTCTCCCCCCATGGAATAGAGTTTTATCCCTGGGGATAGTGAATGGGCAAAATTATAATTTATTATTTATAATTAAATTATAATATAAAATATAAATTATAATATAAAATATAAATTATAATATAAATTATAAATTATAAATTATAATATAAAATATAAATTATAATATAAATATAAATTATAATATAAATTATAAATTATAAATTATAATATAAATTATAATATAAAATATAAATTATAATATAAATTATAAATTATAATATAAAATATAAATTATAATATAAATTATAAATTATAATATAAAATATAAATTATAATATAAGATATAAATTATAATATAAATTATAATATAAAATATAAATAATATAAATTATAATATAAATTATAATATAAAATATAAATTATAATATAAAATATAATATAAATTATAATATAAATTATAAATTATAATATAAAATATAAAAAATATATAAAATATAATATAATATAATATAATATAAAATATAATTTATTATTTATATTCTTAAAATATAATATAAAATAAAAAATATTATTTTTTAACATAATTTATTATTTATAATTAAATTGCTTCAAATTTAATATAATAATTAAATTAATTTTTCTATAGAAAAAGCTAAGGGCAAAGTTGGTATTTTTATAAAAATTCTATCTTCTTTTTCCACTATTCTCTACTATTCCATAATTTTAACCAAACACAATTTTAACTATTCCAGAGAATACCAACTTTCCAACCAAACGCAATTTAATTTTTATACTTCATTATCCCGGAATAGCAAGCTATCCCAAGTATAAAAAAATTTATACCTCTTAAATTTATCCCTGAACCAAACATTGCCTAGGTGTTTATTCTTTTTTTTCAAGAAGCCCCGCCCCCCGCCCCCCCCCCCTCATTTTTTATTCCTTGGCTTTCATAATATGACAAATCATCATTGCCTCAACCAAACAACTCGTACAACATACAGCATGGAGCATCAAAGAAAGAAAGCACATAGGAGAAAATCAATCAAGTATGTTCTTAGGCAACTCCAAAATAGGCTTACTGATTGATGCAGGCCATGAAAAAAAATCAACCAAGTATGTTCTTATGGAGCCTACGAAGATGCTTAATTAGATGGTGCATTGCATAGTAATGTATGCAGTTTCTTAAGCATGTAAAACTAATAGCCTACAAAGTGAAGTTTCAAGTGTCCCAAAATGAAACCAAACAGTTTCTTTTACATGGAAAAAATGGGTAAACTGCACACCATCCTTCTCAGGAAAGTACGATAGAGAAAGTTGCATGTAGAAGGCACCCCAACCACACAAATCCACACAGTAAAACTGTACATTCTAGATTAAAGCTATCACAAATCGAACGCAAGCAAATGAATCACAAGAAATAAAGTAGCAATCACACATCAATGCACCATCACCAAGAATAAGTTGTTAGTTGTATGTCCCAAAAGCCTATTAGGCTGACGCATTTTTTTATATGGGACATATTTGTACTTGATCTTTATTATTATTTGGGCATTTTATGCCATTCATGTTTAATGTGTTCATGAATCGTCCTTTAAATTAATGAGATGATAATGTATATTCTTAACAGTTAAGAATTTGAGATACATATTATTGGTGATTAAGTCATAAATGCTCTCAATCGGAGGATCATCATGGGGACGATGATTGATCCGGTAAGATTGATGTATGTGCGGCTCCCTAATGCAACTGACCCCCGTGTCCGGATGCATCAATCAACACTAAAGAGACGGCCACACCCTACAACGATGGAAGGCCAATAATGGGTTCATAACGCCATTAACTTAATATTTTATTTAGGGAGATTTGTTATCTCATCAGTTTTAATTTATTATTAATTTACATTTTATGCAAACCATCGCATCATATGCACACATATATCGCATATATATATAAAATAATAACTACCAGTGATGATCATGGATTTTAATTTGATTCGGGCCTGAGCCACTAGGCCGGAATCGGGTCAGAGGGTATAACACACAAAAACTTGCTCTGCATCTTGATCGGATTGGAGTAGATCAACTCTTGTCGGCTCCCTCGATCAATATTTGATCCAAACTTGATCTGCACCGCATCAACTCTTGAATGGAACAAATCGTCATGGAACCTGAACTACCCCTTTACCATTTAATTTTGCTACAATTACAATACAACCCATAATATTAATGAGACACGCAGGTCTCCAAATTACATAATATAATTGGTGCACGCAGGCACCCAAAATAAATCTAACACTGGGTCCTTATTAAATTACACCAATTCACATCAGTATGTATCAGGGCGAGTACTTCGGTAGCTCTCTGTCCTTGTCCAACAAAGGGAGACTTAGTCATTTTTCCTTGAATACATGATTCACAAGCTGGGTATGGTTCAGGGAGTAAGGATCCTAAGATACCATCCTTAGCCAGCTTGTTAACCCTATCTTCTCCAATGTGACCAAGCCTCAGATGCCGCAAGTATGTTTTGTTTACCTCCTCCTCTCTAAGTCTTTTAAAACCAATAGTATTCTCATTCATGCCATTGTCAACTGTATTCATACTAACATCCATATGTAAGTAATAGAGATTGTCTATTAAAGAACCACAACCTATCAAATTATTTCTCAAATAAATTGAACAAATGTTTGATTCAAAAATAAACTTATAACCGTCCAATACCAAACGTGAAACAGAAATAAGGTTTCTAGTCGCACTAGGAACATAAAGACAATCTCTAAGTTCTAAAACTACTCCTGTCGGTAGACATAAAGGATAAGTCCCTACAGCAACGGCAGTAACTCTTGCTCCGTTTCCAACGCGTAGGGTAAGCTCTCCATCCCTAAGTCGTCTACTTTTCTTTAGCGCCTGCATTGAAATACACAAATGCGAGGTGCATCCCGAGTCAATGACCCATGTAAAAGTAGAACAAACCGATAAGCTAGTAGTTTCAATGATATGAATCTCGGACATACCTTCCAAAGTTTTATCCTTCACCTTGTCCTTCAGGCTAGCCAAATAGTCCGGGCAATTCCTCTTCCAGTGGCCATCCTTTTGACAGTGGAAGCAAGTTCCTCTGGCGGCCTTCTTTTTGGGATTTACCTGGACAGTGTCAGTCTTTGGCTTCTTTGCAGGCTTCTTCTTTCTACATTTAGACTTTCTTTTGGAGGAAGCCCGTTCAATAGCCAAAACTGAGCCCTTATTGATTTTTAGCATTTCTTCAGCCGTGACCAACATATTCAACAGCTCGGCGAGAGTGCAAGTTATTTTATTCATTTGAAAATTTAAAATAAACTGAGAAAATGAATCAGGTAATGATTGCAAGATCAAATCAATTTGAAGTTCTGCATCCATAGTCATTCCGAGCTTCTCAAGCTCCTCAATGTCCTTAATCATCGCCAAGCAATGATTATTGACTGAGTGACCATCAGATATCTTAGTCCTGAACAGTCGCCTTGACACCTCGTAACGAGCTGTTCGACTTTGCTCATCATACAACTCTTTAAGATGGAGCAAGATGTCAGCAACACTCTCCATGTGCTCATGCTGGCGTTGCAACTCATTACTCATAGACGCAGCATGTAGCATTTTACCTTCATATCATCATCAGTCCATTTATTTCTAGCATCTTCCTGTTGAGCTGTTGGATTTTCGGGCACTGCTGGATCCTCCATGTCCAACACATAGGCTAATTTCTCAAAATTGAGAATAATTCTCAAATTCCTCAGCCAATCGGTGAAATTCTGTCCAGTTAAGCGATTAGTATCAAGTATTTTTGTGATAACCCGGATCTTCATTGGGGGTTTATGGCTTGATCAGTGGCTTCTGGAGGACTATCTTGGGAGATGGGAGTGTTTGGGTGTGTATTGGACTCAAGAAATGGACCCGGCACAAAAATCGGATCAAGTGAGCTTTTCCGGGGGCTTCCGGGTAAATTTTGGTTGAGAATTAGGCAAATTGGAGGCCGTATTTGGATTCAGCGCGGAAAAACGCTTGAAAACGGCTATTTACTTGTATTTTTCTGAGTCCGAACGCCCAAAAACGGAGACCCGGAAGTTTCTGGTGTGTTTTGGTGCATGGGGGAGCCGTGGACCGCCGGCCGGGACACGTGGCAGCTTCGGATTGGCGGCGCACGCTTCCCGGTCCACGGAATGGAGCGCTGGTGCAGTGGACCGGGCGGGATGACACGTGGCGGTCGCGGATTGGTAGGCGCAGCGCGCTCGGTTCACGGGAGAGCGCGGGGTGTACGGTGGACCGGAGAGGGGACACGTGGCAGCTGTTCATTGGTTCGGTGCAGTGGTCACGGCGCACGCGGGGGTGCGCGCCCAGGCCGGGCAGGTCGGGCAGGTGTGCGGGCAGGCGCGGGGGTGCAGGCGGTTGGTGTGCCACGTGGCGGTTTTCTATTGGTTGAGTTTTGGACACGTGGCAGTGTGTGGTTCGTCGGGTGCACAGAGTGTGTGCACCGGGTGCAGCGAGCGTGGGGCCTTGACACGTGGCGCGCGGGGATTTGGCGCGTTACTGTGCGCGTACGGCGAGAGCAGGTGGCGTGGCAGACGGCGTGGCAGCGGGGGCGGCTGGCGTGGCGGCCACGGCGCCGACGTGGCGCGTGCGTGCGCCATGTGGCGGCCCGCCATTGGCGGGCGCCAACCTCTCCGTTGACCGGGGTGGCCCACGTGGCGTGAAGGGAGCGGCCGGATTTGCTGTCCCGTGTTCGGGGGACACGTGGCGCAATCCGGTGAATCCGGGCTCTTGATCAACGGCCCGGATTGAGTTACTGTGCGCGCCTGATTGTTCGGTGCGCCCGGTTCACAGGACACAGAGGTCATTTCTTGAAATGTTTGGAATGGGCCTATATATACCTCATTCTCTCCCTCTTTCTCACCTTTTTCCGAGCTTTAGAGAGGGAATGAGAGGGAGAGCTCTATATGAGATTTGTTCCCCTTGATGTTCTTGATCTCGTGGTGGATCCTCGGAATTTTTGGAGGCTCGGCATCGGCGATATCGGTTTTACAGTTCGCCTCGGTTTTCTCCCATTTCAGCCCATTACCGTCTCAGATCAGTCAAAAATTCACTGTGAGCAAACCAGGAGGAATTTTTGGGCGATTTCTTCGACAGCGTGTTCCTAAGAGGTAAGGCTTCGATTTTCGTGTTGATCGTCTCGCTCCGTTTCGCACTTTTGTCATGGTTCCCGAGGCATTTTTGACCCCCCCTTTTTCTGTGATGAATTCTGGACAGCACCGGCTTGTTCGATTTATATCTTGGCCTAGGAGCATCGGATCAAGGCGTTTAAGGACTCGATTTTGATCTACTCGTCACGAGGAACACAGTGGTGATTTTTCTGGGATTTTTGGAGATTAGTGTGAAGGTGATAATCCCACTTTTCTGGACAGGTTGCTACAGGAATTTTGTTTGTGGGAGGTTTTGAGTATGCAGCGGTGCTTTATTTTTATCTTGGCCTACAGGTATCGGATCGGAACGTGCGAGTACTCGTTTCGACCGGCTCGACGCGATGATCGCAGAGGTTATTTTTCTGGATTTTTCAGAGGACTGCAGAGAGGTGAAATTCATCCATCTTTGGGACTGATTTTTGGACAGTAGGTATTTGTGCATTTTTGGGATTAATTATGCACCGTTTGGATTACCGTGCAGTGTGCCGTGATTATCTGATGTGAGGGCGTATTTGGGCTGTGCTTCGCGTGCTCTGCGATCGAGGTGGGTGGTTGTTGCATACGTCTACTTCTGACTAGCTCACTAAGTTTATTAGAGAAGCCATCTATTGGACACATTGATTGATTACCATGCATGATTGAATGATATAAATGCGAGCCTATCATTTGAGATTAATTGTGTGGATATAGCATATTGGGAATATTATTGGGATAATATTGTTGTTGGAACATGATCATTGAGATATTTTAATAGTGATAATTAACATGCCATGTAGCACATAGATTTTATGAAAGTTCGTTAAATGGATTAAGTATTGGGACATGATGACATATCTATGTGCGGGTACCACTTTGGGATTTATTATGGATCAGGGATTATATACATGTGTAGTTGACTGATGATTTTAGCATGATGGTTATATTTATGTGGATTTATTATTTGTTACACATGTGGAACTGTTATTTGATATTCTCTCTTTCATTTTGCATGAGGACTTTTGCATGCTTGTTTGGACATTTAGATAGGCCACTATTTTATTGCTACACTATCATATTGGGATTTGACTTAGGAGAAACCATGATTGTTTCCTTTCTCCTTCTTATTTATACTTTTGAGTCATGTTGCTCGGGTTCGAGCAGAGGTTTGGGATAGTGTAGCCGGGACCTTAGGGTCGGAGACAGGATGTACTTGATGTTGGATTTGTGGGTTATTGCGGCAATCGCGGACAGTAGGCGGTTGACCGGATATTGATTATTTTACCCGATTGTGGATTGTGGGTTATTGTGGTAACCGCGGACATTAGGCGGTTAGCCAGATGTTGCTTATTTTACCAGATTTTGGTCTTGGGGGGTGTTGCGGCGACCGCGGACATTGGGCGGTTGACCGGATATTCACTTATGCATCAGATTGGGTATCAGATTTCTCTAGTGGATGGAGTTTCCCACCTATTGAGATTATTGCATCAGATCGGGGTTTCATTAGTGGACGGAGTTTCCCACTTTGATCATAGTCTTGATCCAGTCCTGCTATATTGAGATATGTGTGACAGGGTTACTTTACTCGTGTGGGTCGCTCCCCTCGAGTGCCACTCCGGAGTAGGCTTTAGACCGTGACGAGTACCGGTCCATCTGATTGGGATTTCGAGCCTTGTGTGCTGGTCCCTTACTGAGTTCTTGAGTTCGACAGCAGAGCAGGCAGTGCCAGTTTTACTGGTGACTAGATTGGGTTTATTTGGTCAGATACTGTTTCATGATGCATTCATACAGTCATTTCTTTCGGTATTGCATTTAGAGGCATACTAGTGGTGGTTTCCCCTTTTATTCAGCAGTTCTATTTACAACTTTACCACTTATTCCTTTTCTTGCCTCTGGTAGACTTAGTGGGAACACCGGAGTTTGAGGCTTTACCCACAGGGGGAGGCTACTGGTTTACTAGTGGTTCTCACCCCCATTGTTGTTTCCCTCTTTTCTCCCCCCAGTTTTGCAGAGTCTTCTGTGGGAGTTGCTGATCTTTCGGTCGTTGTTCGAGGCGAGGGAGTCACGAGCTAGATCCATACCGGCCGAGGAGTGTAGCTGTATCGCCTGGTTGGAGATTCCTTGTAGCTGTCAGCTGGTTTTTATTGTTTACTTTGGAGAGGGATCTTTTGTATTTGGAGAGACTGGTGTACTATAGTTTTAGTTATCTCCCTTTTATAGTTGAGAGATGCTGTACTGAGGACATTGTATGATGATTATTTGTATTTGAGGAGATGGATATTGTACTTTATTTCATGTTGTACAGTGATTGGATTTTATTTTACAATATTTTTATTTCCGCTCTGATATTTGCGTAGTTATAGTACTATCTTTTGCAGGTTAGACGCTTCGCCTATGCAAGATTTTGCATAGGTGGCGGATCTGTTGGCGAGCTCGGGTCGCAGTTTCGACCCCGGGGCGTGACAGATTTTGACAAGTGGGTTAGAGGCGGCCATGTTCTGCAGATGGTTAAGATTCTAATTAGTTGTGTACTTAATCATAATCCATTTTGATTAGGGTCTTTAAATCTAAATGGTGGCTCCCACTAATTTTAGCGAATCTCCACACTCCCCGAGTGGAGAAAACGGAAACTTTACTAAAAGTTTCTTGTGGGAATTGCGGTCCTATTTGTTTGCACACTATCTCATCCTAATAGATTCTTGGCAATGAGTAAAGAAATGAGTGAACAACTCTTGTTCAATGCTTCTCAAGCAAATCGCAATTTCATCTTTGGCCTCCAAATATATAGGCCTCATCCTAACAGATTCTTGGCCTTATCTTTTGGTTAAGTTAGACCCACCGTTTATCATGCAAATAAAAAGTCATTGAATCCTCATCCTGACAGATTCTTGGATTCAACCCCTTTCTTACCACATAGCATCTCATGCCAATAGAATGGTTGCGGCTCCCTGATGCAACTGACCCCCGTGTCCGGGTGCATCAATCAACACAAAAGAGAGCGGCACATACATCAATCTTACCGGATCAATCATCGTCCCCATGATGATCCTCCGATTGAGAGCATTTATAACTTAATCACCAATAATATGTATCTCAAATTCTTAACTGTTAAGAATATACATTATCATCTCATTAATTCAAAGGACGATTCATGGACACATTAAACATGAATGGCATAAAATGCCCAAATAATAATAAAGATCAAGTACAAATACGTCCCATATAAAAAAATGCGTCAGCCTAATAGGCTTTTGGGGCATGCAACTAACAATCTCCCACTTGCACTAAAGCCAATCAGTCATGTATCTAATGCCCATCTTCTCAAGATGAGTCTCTAGTTTCCGCTGAGTCAAAGCCTTAGTTAGCGGGTCCGCCACGTTATCTACGGAGGCAACCTTCTGCACTTCAATATGTTTATCTTTGATGTACTCTCTGATCTTGTGATACCGCCGCTCAATATGTTTGGATTTCTGATGAGATCTCGGCTCCTTAGCTAATGCTACGACGCCATTATTATCACAATATAGTGGCAGGGGATCCCTACTAGAGGGAACCACGCCAAGCTCAGTGATAAATTTCTTGATCCAAACAGCTTCCTTGGCAGCTCCAGATGCAGCGATGTACTCCGCCTCCATAGTAGAATCAGCAATCGTCTCTTGTTTAGAACTCTTCCAAACTATTGACCCACCATTGCAAATAAATAGATACCCAGACGTAGACTTTCTATCGTCTATATCAGACATAAAGTCTGAATCTGTATAGCCATTAACTTTGAGTTCTCCACCTCCAAGAACCAAGAACATATCCTTTGTTCTTCTCAAGTACTTAAGGATATTCTTTACCGCTACCCAATGCTCTTCGCCTGGGTTCGACTGATATCGACTAGTGACGCTCACAGCCTGTGCTATATCAGGTCGAGTACATAGCATCGCATACATTAAACTCCCTATTGCGGAAGCATAAGGGATCCTGCTCATGCGACTTCTCTCTTCAGGTGTCTTAGGAGACATAGTCTTAGAGAGGTGAATTCCATATCTTAGAGGTACCATACCCCTTTTGGAATTCTCCATGCTGAACCTTTTCAACACTTCATCTATGTACATAGCTTGCGATAAACCAAGCAACTTCTTAAGTCTATCCCTATAGACCTTTATCCCTAGGATATAAGATGCTTCTCCAAGGTCTTTCATAGAAAACTCTTTGGATAACCATAACTTCACCGATGTTAACATAGAAATGTCATTCCCAATTAGGAGTATGTCATCCACGTACAATACGAGGAAGGTAACATCACTCCCACTAACCTTTTTATACACACACGGCTCTTCCTCATTTCTGATGAAATCGAACGATTCGACTGCATCATTGAAACGAGTGTTCCAACTCCGAGAAGCTTGCTTCAACCCATAAATGGATCGTTGAAGCTTGCACACTTTATGACTTTTGTCTTTGGTAGTGAAACCCAAAGGCTGCTCCATATAGATTTCTTCTTCAAGATATCCATTCAGGAAAGTAATTTTTACATCCATTTGCCAGATCTCGTAGTCATAATGTGTAGCAATAGCAAGCAGAGTTCTGATGGATTTAAGCATGGCTACAGGTGAAAGGTATCCTGATAGTCAATGCCTTCGCGTTGACTATAACCTTTTGCTACCAGCCTAGCTTTATAGGTCTCTACCTTTCCATCAGAACCAATCTTTCTCTTGAAGATCCATTTGCATCCAACGGGTACAATACCCTCTGGTGGATCAACCAGAGTCCAAACATGATTGGAGTACATTGAGTCTATTTCAGACTTCATAGCTTCCAACCATTTATCGGAGTCGATGTCTGACATCACCTCGCTATAAGTCTTAGGATCATCTCTATGATCCTTGTCTCCCACTAGGAACATTTCCTCCATGTCCTCTATAAATAATCCCATGTATCTATCAGGAGGATGAGAGATTCTACTAGACTTGCGAGGTAGCAGTGTAATATCTGGTATCACAGAGTTATCAGGAAGGGCTCTTGGAATGCTCGATCCTAAAGAGACTTTCTCCTCTAGTTCTATTTTTCTCCCACTGCCTCCTGCTAAAATAAATTCATTTTCAAGAAAGAAGGCATGACGGCTCACAATCACATTATGACTTTCTGGGAGAAAAAAATTATATCCAAGTGATTCCTTGGGATAACCAATGAATCTTCCCTTGACTGATCTGCTTTCCAATTTGTCCATATTTAATTTCTTAATATAAGCCGGACACCCCCAAGTCTTAATGTGAGTAAAACTTGGCTTCCTACCATGCCACATCTCATATGGTATGGTGGAAACAGATTTGGAAGGTACTTTGTTCAAAATATAAATAGCCGTAAGAAGTGCATAACCCCAAAGTGACGTAGGTAAATCTGTAAAACTCATCATAGATCGAACCATATCTAATAAAATTCGATTCCTCCGTTCACACACCCCATTCAATTCTGGTGTTCCAGGAGGAGTCCATTGAGAGACAATACCATTGTTCTTGAGGTAGGTTAAGAAATCCGTGCTAAGGTATTCCCCTCCTTGATCGGATCGAAGAGCCTTAATCGGTTTTTCCATTTGCTTTTCTACTTCTTGTCTAAACTCTTTAAACTTTTCAAAGACTTCAGACTTGTGTTTAATTAAATACACGTACCCATACCGTGAATAATCATCAGTAAAGGTAATAAAGTAGAGATAGCCGCCCCAAGCAGACACATCGAATGGGCCACATACAAAAGGGAATAAAAAAACCCTAGCTGCCTATCCTCTCCCTCTTCCTCAAGTCCTCCATGATTAATTCATCGTTCTCGATCTTCGGAAGATTGCTAGCACAATTAGAAGATTGATTCATCCTCCTTACATCGACGCAAAAGTTAATTCGTGATCGGATCGCGAATCAAGGCGATCGACTATTTCGATCAAGGGCGTGATTCCGTGTGGACGCGAGTAGAGGCCGGGCGCGTGCGCGGCTAGCAAGGACGAACAATTTTTACCAACGAACGTCGACATCGCGGTGATCTCGACCCGCGCAAGGTAAAAATTAAATCTTAATTGATAAGATCAATTAGATTACCTTTTTACGATCTAAAACAAAACATGAGGTGATCTTTGGTTTAAGAAAAATTTTAATTGCGTTTCTTTCTTCCGCTGCGCATATCCGTATATTTTCTTACAGTGGTATCGGAGCCACCCTCATCGTTTGTTTTAGATCTAATCTCTTTTTCGATATTGATTGGGTTTTCTGGAATGATCAAAATCAAAATCAAAACAATAAAGATTGTTTTTGAGGATATTATTTTGATTGTTTTGTAACATTAATTAAAATTAGCGCACGATTCACTAATGGCACGGCACTCGCATGCGGTCAAGGTGCATGCGACGTATGGTCATGATATGCATGCATGCTCTAATTAATTAGCATGCGACGTACGGTCATGACATGCATGCGGTCAAGGTGCATGCTCTAATTAATTAGCATGCGACGTACGACCATGACATGCATGCATGCTCTAATTAATTAGCATTGCCATGACGTACGGTCATATTGATGACATGCATGCACCTTGATCGCATGCATGTCATGACCGTACGTCGCATGCTAATTAATTAGAGCATGCATGCATATCATGACCATACGTCGCATGCACCTTGACCGCATGCGAGTGCCGTGCCATTAGTGAATCGTGCGCTAATTTTAATTAATGTTACAAAACAATCAAAATAATATACTCAAAAACAATCTTCATTGTTTTGATTTTGATCGTTCCAGAAAACCCAATCAACATCGAAAAAGAGATTAGATCTAAAACAAAACATGAGGTGATCTTTGGTTTAAGAAAAATTTTAATTGCGTTTCTTTCTTCCCCTGCGCATATCCGTATATTTTCTTACATAAGTAAGTAGAGAAGGCGTACTAAACAGAGCAGAAGGCAGAGGAGCAAAACGAAAAAGAAGGAAGAGAGCTGCACACAAATCGCAAGAGACTTCTTATTGTGACCTACCAAATACGGGAAGAAAGAGTGGAAAACATTAGCACAAATTCATATATCAACTGGTGTAGGGACCAAATAATTAAGCAAGAAAAAGAAGGAATACCTGTAGAATTAAAGGGCTCTTGGATGCTGCTAATTAGAGTGTCCTACCAAATAAAAGTAACACACTATTTTAGTTAATCCCACATAAAAAAGTTTAGAGAAAAGCTTAGAGGAATACTCAACCTTTCCATCAAAATATGGACAATCCTCTGTTCTTCTAAGGAAGGGGCACCCATATTTATAGCATACAATACAACATACATATACATAAGAGGCAAGAAGCTTCAGGGATAGAGCACACTTGTATAGAAGTGAGTAGCAGGTGACGATGACGACCAATCCCATCATCACCGGCCACCAGCACAGGGATAGGGCACACTTGTATAGAAGTGAGTAGCAAGTGACGACGGCGACCAATCCCATCATCACCGGCCACCAGCACTTCCGATGGAGAGGGACAAAAAAGGAAGATAACAACCAATCCCATCAATATTGGCTGCCAACATTTCCGAGAAAAGAGAGCAGAATAGTCTGGCACCATTTTCTGAGAGAGGAGAGAAGAGCAGAGAGAGCAAAAAGGGGGAGGCAAAGAATGAGCACAGGGAGCAATAAATGAGAGCAGGGAAGTCAGACGCCACCGGCTTGAGAAAGGACCGAGCGAGTACACCCGTACCATCAAATTCAAGCAAAATCCTATAGGACATACATCTCAGATTGCACTCACAAAGAGGCAAGGATGGCAGAGTCACAGAGGAGCCGCACGACGCATGGTAAGCGTTCTCTCGAACACTTGGTGAGCAACATACATCTCAGATTGCACTCACAAAGAGGCAATGATGGCAGAGTCACAGAGGAGCCGCACGACGCATGGTAAGCATTCTCTCGAACACTTGGTGAGCAAGATGATGGTACCGTACAGATCGGTACAGTCAACCGAAGGAGGTGACACAACAGTAAGAGGAGAACAGGTAAAGAGGGAGGACTGTCAGAGGAGAAGGTACCATCAAAATCAATGAAGATTACACTCACAAAGACGCAAGGATGACAAAACCCACAGAGGAGCCGCACGGAGCCCAGTCGAGGAGGAGAAAGAGGGAGGGGGCGAACAGGTGGTAGCACGTAGTTTCGTACGATCTGCCGAAGGAGGTGACGCAACAGTAAGAGGAGAGGAGGCGAAGAAGGAAGACGGTCAGAGGAGAAGGTGGGAGTGCAACGGGAAGAGGAGCCTCTGCAAATTTAGTAAGTCGTACTGTAGCAGTAGGTTGTGTAGCAGTAGGAGAGGGAGAGGAAACTAGCAAAGTGGAGGGCGAGGAGTAGAAACATCACGAGAGATCGACATGTAAGCACCGTAAATATAACGACCCGGCCCACTAGCAATAATAACTTGTTGGGCCCAAACCACAACCCAAAATGCTTAAACCCAGTTATTATTACTAGTGTCCATGTCTCATATAAACCCAATCACAATTCCATCCACATCCGATGTGGGACTATTGGGGGCGTCACAGACTCCCTCCGTTTAGGCCTGACGTCCTCGTCAGCCCAAACACACACACAGCAACCCAAGATCACCAAGCGATGTGAGACTCGTCTCGCTAGCCCTGTCATCTAGACCCAGGCTTAGCTGAGACTCGCCGCACACTTCCGACTGGTTATTGGCTCTGATAGCAAATGCAACGACCCGACCCACTAGCAATAATAACTCGTTGGGCCCAAACCACAGCCCAAAATGCTCAAGCCCAGTTATTATTACTAGTGTCCATGTCTCATATAAACTCAATCATAATTCCATCCACCCGAGCGCGTGCGAGGAGCCCGACCCTAGTTTTTTCCCTTCCCTCGGTTGGCGTGAAGAACCGAGGCGACGAGAGCGGGACGATCCTCCTCCTTCCACCCTTACCGGCGAAAACGAGCTGTTCGGGCGCACGGCGAGGGTACTTTGTTAGTTGGAGCTCCCGCGCGTTTTCTCCTTCGTGTTTGAGGGTCCTTCAGGGGGGGAGAGTTAGGCGATGGTGAGGCCGAGGCTGGAGTTTTGGGTCTTTGGAGACCCCGTATTGTACTTCCTCCTTTACTTTCGCTTTTCATTTATTACTGTAGTCTTATGTGTGGTTCTCGATACCCTCGTGGGGTCGGTGTGATGTCGGCAAACTTCTGCTTATTTATTAAACTTTCTATTCTCTCTCTATTGGCCGCCTTCGAAAAGAAAAAGAGAAAAACAAACCTAAAAGGAATTGCGAGAACCGCTTTCAAAATCTAGGTGTCGTGTGGGCACTGTTTTCAAACCATGTGAATTTATGGATCTTTGAAAAAGGGATTTCAAAACCTAAGTGTCGTGTGGGCACTGTTTTCAAAATCCTGTGGTTTTATGTGGCTTTCGAAATCGTTTTTCAAAATATTCTAGGCGTCGAGTGGGCGCCGTTTTTAACAATTGTGGATTTATCCTTTCAAACCAACCGGCCATGAAAATGCTTTAGTTGTAATACTTGTATGTTTGTATGAATGAATGCTGAACTGTTGTGATTGAATTGTGGATTGTGTTTGGACACTGTACTGATCGCGACGCCGTGCATATACAGGGGAGACTCTGTCCGTGTGCAGAGTGACCCTGTGTATGCGGCGGGTCTGGGCACGCACCGAGGAAGAGAGCTTTTCAAAAAAAATTTATTTCGAGCCGAATGACCGCTTTTGTGTACTGTTTCCGCTGAACGAAAACCCTCGGGACGTGACAGTAAAATTCACAATTCATATTTTTTTATTGATATAGATATATAGATTTGTTAGGTTCAATTGAATCTGGAAGTTTGCTGTTGAGTTTATACTCTACACATTCGGAATGACACCTGAAACAAAAAAAAAGAAAAAAAAAAAAAAACCCCTCCCCTATTAGGCTATTCTCAGATATCTCGGGTCGGGTTTTGACCAAGTCTTAACGGGTCGGATCCAAACTTATTACCCGCCCCGTTCCATTGTCTTCCATCACCGCTCCGGCCCTTACTCCCGACTCCTTCTAAACCCTAAAACCCCTCTAAACCCCACCCCACCCCCCCCCCCCCCCCTCTCTCTCTCTCTCTCTCTCTCTCTCTCTCTCTCTCTCTCTCCCAATAACGATAACGATGGGAGCTCTCTCGCCCCCGACGCAGTGGATCCTCGAGGACGATCTCCTCCTCAAGAACGCCATGGAGGTAATCCCGATTCCTCTCTCTCTCATTCCCGTTTCTGTCGCTAATTTTTGCCTTTGAATTGCATGATAAGAACGAGTTCTTGATCCCAATTTGTTGTTTGGATCTATTGTATCGGAGAGTTTTTGAATCGTAGGCGTAGTATTGTTTCTGTAATTGGGTAAATTACTTACTGTGGATGTTCCCTTCCTAGTGCCCTAGTAGCTTGTTTGGTTACTTGATCTATGGTAAAGGGAACTTAGATTTTCTTGAGAACAATTTGGGTTTATGGGTGTTGTTTCATTTAGTCTGATTGGCCCGGATATGTGAGTTTTTTGGATTATCATCTATTGCTTTGCAGATGTCTTAGTTTCGTCAAGAAACACCTATTTTAAAGCACTGTGTTCTTTATGAATTTGGTTGAGATTCAAATTATTTACAATTGAGATTCTTATGCTGTATATTTGATGAATTGAGCTGCTGTTTACAATCTTCTCACCTCACCGATGACTAATTTTGTGCATTTGATTTGTGATTACAACTTGTAAGAGATGTTTGCTTTTGGTAAACATATATAGAGGAAAAGATTACGACAGTAGACTGACAATCAGAAAAACTAATTGTGGGGCCAAAAAGTGGCTGCACTACGATCGGCCTCCGAGTGGTGACCCTCAGAGAAGTCGAATGAGCCGCGTGCCAACAATCAAGCGATTCTCCTCTGGTAACTCTCACTACCGCCCGGCCGGTGGCAGCTGAATCGGATTTACGGAGGTAGAGAGAGATCGCCGGTTTCGACTTAGAATAGCTGAACCGGGTAAAAAGATAAATGTACGGCTAAGGAGCCGATTATAACTTTGAAGCACAAGAAATACAAATAAAGACACGGCCGATGAGCCGGTTTACACTCTAAATGCACAAATAAAGATGCGGCCGAATGGGCCGGTTTATACTTTATATTGATTTGGAGAAGGGGATACAAGGAAGAAGGCAGGGACAGAAGGATTACTAGTAAGTCTACTCCTAGAAAGGCAGTAAATGTAGGTAAGAAGTTAAGTTATCCTACTCCTGGATAAATGAAGAAGCTGGGGTGGTACCGGGCTTACGAGGTTGCCGGACCCCTTTTCCTTCGATGGTTCGGGTATTTATACACATCCCACACCAAGTTATTAGGCGCCGATTGAATTATCGGCGTAATTTGAGGAGAATCGTCGTGAAATCCTCAACGGCTTCCTTTTGAGTCGATTATCCTTAATAGGATAGCAGCCGTTTTCCTTCTACGTTCATCCCCTCATTTGTTGCGCCAGAGTGTGATTCTCGGCGCTTTCCGGCGCTGGGCGTTGCTTGCCGCTTCGGAGTTTGTTACGAGATTTGCACCTGAATCTCGCCTTCATTCTTTTCAAAATCTTTCCTTCTGTAGCTTCGAGCAGCTGAGAATCGACCTTGACTTCGCCTTTTTCGTCGTTTGACTGAGGCGGTTTGATGTCTGGTGACGACGGAAGATAGTTTTGGATGAGGCATTGGTCCTCTTCGTCGGCTGCTTCTTCTATCGGCTGGCACTCTTAGCCGATAGCCTATATCACGTGCCGTATTTTTGCGCGACTGAGATCGGTCTCAATTGAGACACGAGTCCCTTTTCGCTGACTCAAACCCTCGTCGGCTGATACCTTCGGCCGATGGTATACGCCACGTGTCACTCCCTCAAGTGGCGAAAATTCTGGTCTCAACACTCATGTGTCATGAATGGATTTGATTGATTGATTGATTTATTATTATTAATTTTATTTTTGTGTGTGTTGTGGGAGGGGAGATGGGGGGAGTGGGAATTGTTGTTGTAGAGCTATGGCCGTTCTGATAAAATCAGAGTTAGACTACTTAGATGATGTAGATGATTTTGTGGGTTTTTTATGTTGAGCACGTGAGGAAGGTTGTGTATGAATGTAGCATGTCAAAGCCGGTGGGAACTCGTGAATGAATGTACTTTTACCTTTTAGCGTGGGCTGAAAAGCAGCCTTATGTGTTGCTTAGTTGTAGGCTTGTATCATTATTTTCTGTATATGATTGTTATAAAAAGTTGATGTACGCTATTTTAACAGTAGTTCTTTTTTAAACGTTACACCTGAGATTCATTAATATGATCAGTGATCAGCCTTTTATGAGGATGCGTTTTTTTTCTTTTCTTAGACTAAAATGATTAGTTATTTTCTTTACGAGTCTGAATATAGGAATACTTTGATAATTTGGTGATGGCAATATTTTATTGTTGTTTTTGATATTTTTCTGGTCTGTTGAAATCTGTGGTTGTTCATCCATGTCCTGGTCACTCTTCCATAAAAACCAACGACAGCTATCTGGAACCTGTTAGCTTGTCAGATGAGCATTTTCCGAAAATGAATATTTTTGGAAAAAATTAACAGGAAAATTTCTCCCTAACCACCACCTGCTATGTATGTGCTATGGATGTCAGGAGTTCATGTTCTGTGGGAATTCCAGCTTAGTGTAACTCTAAAGTTGTTTGAGGCAATTTAGCTCTCAAGTATGCAGTAGAGGATCTATCAAGAGGGTCCTAGGTTGTTTGGTGGCACTATTGTTTGTCCTTTGTTTGACACATTGAATTGGTCGGTGTTTGGTTTAGGTTTTTAGTTGTTTCTCACTGACTTTGACTTGCAGATTTTGTTTATGGTTTCGTGCTTTCTTTTTTTAATGAGGATGTTCTCAGTTGAAGCTTCAGCTGGAGCAATGTCTGCTTTACCTTCAAATGTAGTATCTGATATGACTGTCCTTTTTTCCTCTTATTTTAATTGGAGTAGAGTAACAACCTGGATGGGCTAAGCTTGTTTTGTGGCTTACCAAGTTGGCTCACTAGCTAAAGTCTCCTCTTGGAGTTGCTACTGTTGCAATGACTGGCTATATGTGCCGTACTAATAGATACCACTTGGGTCATCAAGGTTCACCTTCTCTCTTTTTTCTTAGGGCCTATTAAATTTCAATCTATGTCATTTTTTGGTTGGATTCACCTTTGTTGGACAAGATTTTGACACTAACCTTGTAGAGGGCAAATCAGTTTTTGATTAATTACATTTTCTTTATCTTTTCATGTGTGTTTCCATTTTGTTTATTGTGTAACAATTGCATAATTTGGAAATGCTTGATAGCTGATGGTGAAAATGTATAGTTTCTCTTGACATTCATAAAGCCTCTTACTCTGTATATTTTGGATATTTAGTTGTCTCCTGTTCTTCATTGTTAGGTGTTCATTCTAAATTTTTTTAATTAAACTTTTCTTTAATTTCCAAGTTCCAACAGGCTGGTGCTTCCTTGGAGTCATTGGCTAAAGGTGCTGTAAGCTTCTCCCGTCGCTATACCCTTAAAGAATTGTATGATCGATGGTCCTCTATCCTTTATGACTTGAATGCCTCACTAGAAACGTCTGCTCGTATCTTGAGGTTTGAGAATGAATCCCCTACAACCAATCCTTCCAAGATTGGCCGAACTTGCAATTCCAAAGGAAAAGATTTTCCATCCCATAAACGGAAAGTGAACAGTGTAAGGAATCATTACTATGCCATGCGAAAGAGAATCTGCACTGAACCATGTAATACTGCCGATCTTAATTTTCTTGTTGCACCTTGTTCATGTGCTGCTAATGGCAGGCAATGCATATGCAGAGGTTCTTTAAACTCTCAAAAGCTTCATTCAGTTGAAAACATTGCTATAGGTGCGCCAGTCGTAAACTGTTATGAACAGTCTGGCACGACCTTTAATGACGGACAAAATTTATTCCGAGGTGGAATAGTTGATACGGACTGCTCATGTCGGAGCCATGTAAACCAGTCCTTTGAGCATGATTACATACAGAAGGATCCTCAAATTTGTGGAGAGAATCACATTTCTTTAAGGAACAACTTTGATGTTGAGGAAGCTAAGGGACTGCAGTCTCTTCCTACTACCAATTTGTATAAAAATGAAATAATTGAGGGAAAACAATTTTCTATTCGTGATTCACAAATAGGTAAATCTGAAGATTTCATAGTGAACAGCAGGGAAGTCCCGGAATCTGGGGTTTCATTTGGTCTTCTGGAAACTATTTGGAAAGGTACAGCACCAACCATGCCAATGGATATTCATACAGCAGAGGAGGATCAAGAAGCTTTAACCTGTAACGATACTAATAGTTTGCACGGCAAGTTGAATGATGGTACTGCAGATGATGGAATGAACAGTACGGAGTTGATATCCGATAATGAATTTATCGATTTTACTGGTTCGTACATTGAATTTTCTGCTGATGATGAATTCCTTTTCATGGATGTTGATGAGACTACCATTGTCTCAAGCTCTCCTAGAAATGCTAATCAAGTTGATGTTGCCAAAGCGAGCGATCCTAAACCTGCAGCTGCTATTGAGTCAACTCTTGCTGCTCCTGACTTGTGTTTTGAAGGAACCAACAATAGTTCTGACCCGATAAGTTCTGAACTTGATATACATAATGCCACAAATGCTGATATGGAAGTACCTCACACTGGTGAAACTATTGAAATTTTCTTAATTTGTGTATTAAACACAGAAGATCCCGAAATCCCATGTAATGATGATATTATTCTACCGACTTGTGAATCCAATTCTAAGCACCAAAGTGCTTCTTTTCCGCCCTCTATTAAAATCATGTCAGTAGAGGGAAAAAGTACTGTTGGAGACTTGCCCATGGTAAAGGAAGAGAAGGTGGGAAATGCACTGCCCCTTTCACACCCTGCAAAGGCAGATTCATCTGGATTACAACAGAAGGTTGGTTTGGTACTTCCCAATAATGACTGTGCAGGTGCTGAGTTTACTGGACATCCTATTAATTCTGTTAATGATCCAAACTCATGCACCATTCATACCACTGCATTGAAGGAAGAATGTGTTGCCGGAGATTTGGGGCAACATGGTAATTTCAATAAGTCTGGTGATTTCTTTCTGGAGAAGCCAGTTTCTCAGGCTGACCGCGTGAACTACTACTCTGCAAACATTGCTGATGGCCCTAAACAGGAAATAGATGATCAAATTGGACTGCAAAAGTGTGTGCCAGCAAATGCAGCTGGGGATGATTTGGGGCTTCAAGGTCCTATTGCAACAGTGTCTACTTCGGACCAAGAAGAACAATGTTCCGTGAGTGATGATGATGTACCAAGCTATTCTGATGTTGAAGCTATGGTATAATCTGGTTGTCAACTATAGTTATTCTTGTTGATTCTATGTTTCAAACTTGTGCTGATATATGTTATATCTATTGACATTTTTTGCAGATTATCGGGATGGACTTGGGTCCTTATGATCCGGAATCACGTCCTATCACCAAGGAAGGTAATAATTTGTTCAACATGGTTATTTTTTGCACAAGGATATGATCATATAGAACGGATGTTGATTTGCTAGGCATCAAATCAATGTCTGCTCTAATTTCATCAACTAATTAACCATGAAAGTTAGAAGTTCTTCTCAAACAAACATGGCCACCTCACAAACATTTTCACAAGATGAGATTCTCTGAAGGGCTGGTAGCTGTAAAATTTGGGTGCCTTTGGAATGGTGATTAGGAGTTCTTGTACAAAGCATTCTCAATCTTTGTTTGCAACATTTGTTTAAGTATTAGGGTGTATAAAATTGAAGTTTCTGCTGGTTGACAAAATTTGTGCTATGAAATTTTTGTCAAGTTGTAATTAAGGAAGAATAGGAGAGAGGACTTAACTGAAATGCCAAAAGACTAGCAGGTCGATGCATGGCTTGATTTCTTCATCGTATGCTAGCATATAAGTGAAGTATATGAAATTACTAGTACTTATTACTATAGATATTTTTACTTTCTAATATTTGTAAGGTCTTCTCGGTGATATTGTAAAGTGCCTTGTGCTTTTCTCTGGGAGGAGGATCTGCTACCCAGCCCGTTGCTGATACCACTCAAGAGGGAGAAGAGGATAAATAGGGAGAGCCAGGGGGGAGAGAATGAAGATGAAATACCATAGAGAGAAGGGGAAAGAGAAAGTACAAGATAGGAGAACACAACATGAGCGAGAATAATGTGTCTATTTTTCTCCTTGTTTCTTTAGTATAAATGAGAATCTTTCTTGAACTTGCGAACTTTTTTCTAAAAGAACCTTGACATTTTATATGTTGCTTTAAACTTATCATTTTTTGGATTTTTTCTGTTTCCTAATGCAACTATTATGTTGTGCTGATCAAGTGCTCTCCTGATTGTTTTTTTTTTTCTTTGATGACCAGTTTTGCAGTATCAATCCATGAGCAACAAGAAGACCCTTATAAGGTTGGAACAAGGTTTTCATTCAAGTATTAACAGAGCAATTGTAAGGCATGGAGCTTTCGCGGTCCTTTATGGCATGCATTTGAAATATTATATAAAAACTCCCAAGGTAATTACAAATGATGCTTTTATCCTCTGGTCATTGTTATCTTCCCGCTTAAGGAAATATCTACCTGAGTCCAAGAGAGGGTCTAATAAACTTTGTAGCTACCTATATGCAATTAATCAGTAGGTTTTGAACTCTTTTGGCTGTATATTTGACTGTTGGAGATAAGTTGACAAGATAGATTGATTCGTGAACTACCTAATTCATTTGTGGTGGGTCGTCATAGGAGACGCTTCTTTTCTTTATGTATAGTTTATCTTAACGTCGCAATATTGTAAGTCAAGTAATTTTACAAGTCTGTTCTTGAACTTTATGGTGGATTTGAACTCTCTTTCAGCACTTACGTTTATTTGCTAGCACAACTGTTGGCACTTTCTGTAAGACCATTGTTTTTGTTTGGTGAAAAATTAGACCAATCTGTGTGCGCGCGCGCTCGTGTGCATGAATCCAAACTGAAATTTTCGGTTTGGTTTGGTTTGATTTTCCACACCGCCAGTTTGGTTTGGTTTTCCACACTTGTTTGGGTCTGGTTTTCATCTTTTGAAACCAATTTAGATCGGTTCCGTTTCAATTTATCTTCTAAACCAAACCGAACCGAGCCCACCCCTAAATAGCATATTCAGTTTCGTCTAATACCATGCGGCATTTCATTCAAACAGAAGAATGCTTGATTGTTTTATGAGGTTCATATTGCTCCGCTGATCTCTTTTCCTTGATAATAATCACTTGACAATCCTTTTTCTGAGTATTATTATCTAGTAATTCAATTTTCTTTGCTCATGAAGGTGTCACTTGGAAGAGAGACAGAAGACGTAAAAGTTGACATTGACTTGGGAAGAGAAGGGCATGCAAATAAAATATCTCGTCAACAGGTGCCTAAGTTCTTCATTCTTAGTTGCTTTTGTCGTTAAGAAAATCTGTGAGTAGTAAGACTATGAGCTTAGATGTGCAATGACAATGCTTAAATTTTTTTACTTGGACCAATTGGATTGATTAGATATCTGTTTAATTTAGATAAACTTTGTGTTTATGTTTAGTGAATTGAATGTAATTCGGTTCGTTTGGGTAGATATGTTCAGTCAATCAGTTGCTTATTTAGGCCCCTTGCTAGATGGCCTGTAACAGTTTGTGAGGTGCCTCATGGCTTTAAGCCATATTTCATGTTTTACAAGCTTACTACCTTTTTTCTGCAATGCACCAGTTCCTTTACGTTCATTTCTGCATGCACTACTTCTTTGTTCATTTCATAAATGGTTTACTGTTGTATTATGTTCACTTGAAGAGTGTCAGTCTTTTGATTTTTTTTTTTTTTCCCCTTGTTCTCTTATGCTAGGCTATTATCAAGATGGAAGAAGATGGATCATTTTTTATCAAAAACATTGGCAAGTGTTCTGTATTTGTCGACGGCAAGGAAGTACTAACTAAAAAACGTAAAAACCTAAGATCAGATTCTCTTATTCAGGTACGAGATCCTTCTTAGTAATTTTAGTTAGTTTCTTCCTATTGCAGCATTTGTTCAGTATAGATGCCATGAGATAACTATTACCCTGTGTTTATTGTTGTAATACTGTATTCAACTGGAGATTCTATGCTCTATCAACCGTAAGTTGTTGAACTTTCGTCGTCACGTGTAGAACGAGTTTCTTTTCTTACTTTTTATTTTGTTAAGAAGGTAAGTTATTAGGGAATTTTTTGAAGTTTGTTGTGAACAGCTTCGGTATTCGATAATGGATCCAAAGGTATATCTGAGAAATGCCATTCTTTTGAGATCATAGATATCGTATTGTTCACACAAAGAACCCTTAAACACACAAGCAGGTTGGATTTGTTGGTTTTTATAATATGGATCCACAAGGATCTAAATAGGTACTATCAAACAACTAGAGGGGGGGTGAATAGGTGTAATACTCAAAAACCAATCTCAGTGTAAAATAAAAACCAATGCGGAAAATAAAAACAGCACACCGAGATTTACATGGAAACTCCAATCCAGGAGAAAAACCACGGGACCAGCACGCAATAACAATCCAATAAGAATAGAAGAATGACAAGGTGATTACCGATTCCACGGACTCAAACCCCTCCTTCAACTTCTTAGGATCTTGCGCTCCACCGATTGCACGTCCACTGCACACGTTCGAATCCACGAACGCCACTCGAATCCACGAGCACACGTTTCGAATCCACGAAACGCCTTCAACACACCGAATCCACGGTGCTACGTCGAATCCACGACGCAAACTCAGCCGATACAGAATATAAGCTTCGATGGTGATCCTTTGCTTAGATTAACATTGAAGAACCATAGATGGAATCTCTAAGCAAAGACTAGATCAATTCGACAAAAAGTATATCTTGGAAGAACCGTCGAATTGACCTAAAAGAGGCTAAAGAGAAGAACAATAAAAACCTAGCCTCTAGGGTTGCTCTCGAGTGTTTCTGAATTGATCGGTAGTTCTCGAGAAATCCTAAGTGTCTATTTATAGGTTAGAAACTTTGAAAAGAGATAAGCATCAAAAACTGACTTAACAGAATTTTTTCCGCACGACGGTCCGGACTGGATTTGACTGATCCGGACTGTCGTCTTTTTTCAGCAATTTTCCTGAAAAAACAGTTCGGGGTCCGGACTGGAATTTCCTGATCCGGACTGTTCATGCGATTTCAGCAAACACATAGTTCGGGATCCGGACTGAAACAGGGGAGGTCCGGACTGGAATTCCGCATGAACTAAACTATGTTCGGGGTTCGGACTGAAACAGGGGAGGTCCGGACTGGAATTCCGCATGAACTAAACTATGTTCGGGGTCCGGACTGGATTGGTCTGATCCGGATCCTGAACATATTACATGTCCAGTTTTTGATTTTTATGCAATTAAAAATTCATCCAAGTGTTTCTACACTATAAGAAAGTATTCGGATCACCAAAATTATTTAGTTAAACATACCTGATCCTTTTGAATTCTTTCTTCTTGAGATTGATGTAATTGATCTACAATTTTTCATCTTCAATCTTCAAGACTCAAAACACTGAGTGTCAACTTGAGCTCTTGTTGAATTTTCTCTGAGTCTTCGATTGTTGATTGACAATTTGATCACTTCAAGACTCCGACTCAACTCACGAAATATGCCAACACAAAAAGCCGTAACAAGATTGACCTAAGGAAAGATTCTCTTTTACGACTATGTATAGCCCCTCTATAAAAGCAATGATATGTCACCATGTTATTAGTAACATCGATCTCTCCTTGTAAAGATAGTTAATAGGGTGCTCAAAGCACTCCTACCGCACAACTTTTCATATTTCAAAATCTCTTCCTGTTCTTTAGAACTGTTCTATATTTTGATCCAGCAATCAGCTTTCATTTCTTTGAGCCTCAATTGTGGATGAAATCTCTAATTGAACTTTATAAGCGCCTTTCTGTTGCTCCAACTGATCAAATTTATTCCCTTTAAGAGTTTTCCGTTTCTATTATTATCATCTGCTTGGTTTTTTTATTTTATAGGCTACCCTAATTCAGAAACATCATCCTTGAGCTGACCTTCGAATGTGAAAAGTTCTTTAGAGCCCAAGGGTTTTCGTAAGAGAATACACTGTTGGTAGCAATGATATGGACCTAAAAATTATAATCGGTTGATATGTATCTCTCTATTGAAGCAATAGCTAATTCAAGCCTTAGGAACAGCAAGTGATTCCTTGTCACATTTGTGAGATGAGACTAAAACTGGCCTTGATCTCCCTGTAGGGTTGCTAGCTTAATGCTGATCAATAAATTATAAAATAAATAATGTTGCCTAATATTTATTCAGTGGAAGCAGAAGGCAACTGGAATTTTGCTTGATCAATCACTTTTTAGTGGTGGTTGACAGGAGACTGGGTTTGGCACATCTACGTTTTTCTTTATTTAAACTTGAATTTTGCATGTCTGGTTGTGGTGGGAGATGGTGGATTGTTTACAATCTAGACATCTATGGGGATTGTTTGGTAATTAAATAAGCATGAATTTATTGATAAGTTTTTTTTTTTTTTTTTTTTTGCTTGTTTTTTTTATTTAAGGAAATGATTTTAGAAGTTCACCAACAATAGCTAGAATAAAGAAGTCCATATGCCAGCGTATTCAATCCATAAAATTTAAAATTTGATCTTAAAACAAGAAGTAAATTAAGCGGCTCCATAAATCAACTAGGCTATGTGAAAATCACAAAATTTATTTGGGGTTTCATTCATTTCAGCAAGCTGTTTTCATTCTAACGGAGAGTTCATATCGTAAACAGTGATTAGCATTTGGCGATTGATTCATTTTGAGTTGGGTGACTTCGTGTAACTCTTTTGGTCAATGCATTTTCACTCTTTGTTTGAGTATGTGTAGTATAAAATGCTCGACTGTGCAAGTAAACAAGTTAAACTACTTTTGGCAGATCCGGGACTTGAAGTTTATTTTTGCGGTGAATCAGAAGGCCGTGAGGCGTTATCTTACTAATATGAGACATAACGGCCAGGGACAGGACACAAGATTTGATTGGATCCCCGGTCAGAACCAATGAATTGAGGTACCGTGGAAGCCGCTCCTTTATAATTTTCTGTTTCTTATTTTTATAGATTTTTTTGTTGTTGTTTTGTTCTGTTTCCAAAGGAAAGGGGTAGGATTGGTTTCTTCCTCCACGATATTTTTTATATGTAATCCTGTTAATGTACATGATATGGCTTAATTCTCCATCTAAATCAGTGAAAACAATTGTTTTCCAAAATTTTTGGATGCGCATCTTTGTTGATAATATACTAATGCATGTACCCAAACATTCGCGTACTTACACAAATGCGTACGCATGCGTACAAACATTCATTAAATCCTCCACGGATCCAATCGTACTTTTATCAAGCAGAGACTGCCCCTTTCATGTGGTGATGATATTAATGGATCTACTTTTACGATGCCTTGATCATATTTACTGAATTTGGTCAAATTTAGCGAATGAAATGAGACAAGTTCAAATCATATCTATGTTAATCGTAGGAACTGTTTTGTTAGCAGTACTACTTTTGGTGTAGGGTTTGTTTGGATGCTTGTGTGTTTGTTTTCTTATTACGCCTTCGCGGCACTCTGAAAAGCATGTGCTGCAGAAAGTATTGCATCACGCGACTATGCTGCTGGCATTTCAGAAGCGTTTTCATGTCTTTAACCGTCGGGTGATGATATTAAAGGACCGAAAATTATTGTTTGCAGATGAAATTATTGAATTAGGTTATTATTCGTTTACTAAATTTGATCTGATTCAGTAAATGAGATCTTACAGAAGGATCACGGCCATTTGTTATGTGATGCGTAGGGGTATTTGCAGCTGATACGGATTTTTGTGCTGTACAGGTTTTATTTGGTAAGGCCTCTCAACCAAAGTTTTGGGCCATCAGTTTTTTTTGTTTCGGTTTTAAATTGGTTCAAATTGATTCGGAATATTGGTTAATTAGTTTTGTTGTCAAGTACAATTTGATAATTACCATAAGTCTTATAATCTAACTAGGGTGGGGTAAATTTCACTTGTCACATTGAAGTGACCAGTGGAGGAAGCCCCATCCTTGGATGGGCGGGGTGTACATCATACACCGGTGGGGTGTACATCATACATCCTATTTTGGAGTGTATGGGTAGTATTGCCCCAAGTAAAATAAAGATGCATAATTATATTTAAACTAATATGGTTTGGTCCGGTTATTTATTTATTGTTTTAAGAGAGAAAAGTTCACATTTTTTTTGAAAGGCCAAAAAACTCTAGTGTTTCAAAAATCGGTGAATTGCATGCTAATATATTCGGATCAGTTAAGTAGCTTCTTGGTTTGGTTTTTTGCCGGTTTGGTATTCAGGTTTTTAAGTACATATGAACATCCATACAACTTGCCTCAGTGCAGATTGACTTCCCCACAAGTAATGCCTATTGTGCGCACCAAAACTCGTGTGATTTTTGTGGCCTCATGGGTGCAATCCAGTTTGCTGTTCGCCTTTTATTTGAAATGAGCTCAAGATCGATTAACTCGTTTAATAAATAAGTCGAATATGAGTCAAATTTTTTAACTCGAAATCTTCACTAGCTGTTCGGTTCGATATAGTTAATATATATATATATATATAAAATTGAGCTTCTCTGGTTTTAAAAGTATCAAATTACTATGCTTGTACAAGTAACAAGTTGCTTGCAAGTTTTTTACTGTTAGATCTATCTTTTAGACTAATTTTATATTTTAGATTATTCTATTTTACTAATTACTCATTTAATTCAAGGGACTCACTATCATTATAATTATATATTATTTTATCCAATGGTTAAAAATCTATAAGTACTAATGACTTGGTACTTTTAAAAGTATAGAAGCTCAATTATATATAATTGAGCTTTTATATTTTTAAAAGTAGCAAGTCATTAGTACTCGTAGGTTTTTAACTATTGGATAAAAAAATTACTGATAGTATAGAAATAATACATACTATTATTTTTTTGATCATTGAACATGTAGGGTCTATTAGTAATAATCAAAGTGGGAGAAAGTTGATAGTAAATATTATTCACATGCTTTCAATTCTATACTAACCCAACTCTCTCTCTCTCTCTCTCTCTCTCTCTATATATATATATATAGCTTTCAATTCTATACTAACCCATCTCTCTCTCTCTCTCTCTCTCTCTCTCTCTCTCTCTCTCTCTCTCTCTATATATATATATATATATATATATATATATATATATAGCTTTCAATTCTATACTAACCCAACTCTCTCTCTCTCTCTCTCTCTCTCTCTCTATATATATATATATATATATATATATATATATATAGCTCAAATATAAAAAAATTTATATTTTATAACTTTTATAGATTAAAATTTTAATTATATATATATATTTTAAATTTTGATCTAGTAGTAGGACTGATGATTTAACTTATTGTTTGCGAGCTAGTTTATGTTTGATTTTTCAGCTCGATATTTTAGCTAGCTAGTCATCTTGTGTTCGGCTTGTTCATGCCCCTACTCGTGGGTGAGCGGACTTGGTGATTGGATCGCATTACAAAGTTCTATGGATCATGATCATCATAATCCGACAGTAGTCGCTAGGTCCTGATAGTATCTGCATAACCATAATAAATTATATAGAAATGATTTATTGAAAATAAATATCAAGATTCATGGCAATTTCATACATAATTTTCCTCATACATAATTTTCCTCCAAACATCCAGGGTCAGTTTTTACAGAAATTAAGAATTAAATTTTATATTATGTTACAATAGATTGTTATGAAATCCTGAATATTACGAAATATTTTATCCTGTTTTATTGTGTTTGGTTAAAATATTGTATTTTCTTGTAGGATTGTAGAAATAATTAGTTTTCAAAAATTAGTTGTTAGCTTTTTCAAAAATTAAAAAGTAGTCAAACTAGCCATTCAGTCATTTGAACTAATCAAATTAGCTGTTGGAGGAGATTTTTTGAAATGTAACAAAGGCTTCTAATCTCTATATAATGCTCAAATTTTTTATCAGGGTGAGCGTAAATCATTTCTTATATAATCTCTCTATCTATATTTAATTTTTGTAGACCATTTTTAAGAAAATATAGATCAAAGTTATTAAAGAAGAATGTAAGGAGGCATGATTGCTAGAGGAAGATGCAAAAGGATGACAGTGAATTTGTGGCTAACTTTTTTTTTTTTTTCTTTTTTTTTTTTCTATGATGAACAATCATGAGGCAATGAGAATACCTATTCATATATCAAACAGAAGCACTTTAGGTCAATGAAGTTCTCCAAGGTTATGAATGTAAGTGCAAGAGGGAGTTTAGAATGGAAACTCACGTTTTTCATGTGTTAGTGATAAAGGTTTTTTATGTGCCACAAGATGCGTCACCATTGAAGAGAAGGTAACTATATTTTTACACATATTGGCAAAAAATGCAAGTAACCGAGTTATATAAGAGTGGTTTCAGTATAATGGTTGCGACGACTCGACTTGTTAGCAATAATAACTTGTTGGATCCAAATTACAGTCCAAAATACTTAAACTCAGTTATTATTACTCACATCTATGATCTCTTATAAATTCAATAACAACCACATTCCTATCCAATGTTGGACTATTGGATTGTTACAAACTCCACTCATTTAGGCCTGGCGTCATCATCAGTCAAAACACACACATAGCCTAAGATTACCCGGTGATGTGAGATTTGTCTCGCTAGGCTTATCATTTAGACCATGACATAGATTGTCACATTGTCCTTCAGACCCTGGCTCAGCCGAGATTCATCACACACTTTCGACTGGTGATTGGCTATGATATCAAATATAACGACTCAGTCCACTGGCAATAATAACTTGTTTGGTCCAAACCACCGGCCCAAAATACTTACTAGCGTGCATAGCCTCATATATCAAATCAGAATCCCTTTTCCATCCGATGCCTGTTTTCTCTACCATGGAACTTTTGCAACTTTTCTGTATCATTATTTTTGATGTGACAAATGATAACAGAGACAAATATCAGCCGGAATTGTTAGAGCTAAGTGCTATGCGGGGCAAAGTGCTACACTATGGATTTGGTGGGAGCCACCTCTTTAACCCACATGAGCCACCTCTAGAATCTCACATTGCTTGATAATTCTGATTTGTTCTGATATGTGATTTGATTTGGACCCGACGAGAACGTCAGGATCTAAACAAGGGGAGTCTGTAACATTCAAATAGTCCCACATCGGATGGAAAAGAAGTTCTGATTAGATATATGAGGCTATGCACGCTAATAATAATAACCGGTCTTAAGCATTTTGGGCCGGTGATTTGAATAAAATAAGTTAATATTGCTAGCAGGTTGGGTCGTCATAGTGGCGAAACTGCTACACTACTACAATCATTACATTTGGTGGCGACAAAAGTCGCCACCATAAGCCAAAAAGTCGCCACCAAATATTTTTGGCGGCGACTAAATGTCGCCACCTAAAACCATGTCGCCAAAAGTATATAGCGGCGACATTTTTTAGCGGCGACAAATGTCGCCACCAAATGCTCGAAGAAACGGCGACGACAATTGTCGCCACCATATGTCCGAAGAAACAATGGTGACAAATGTCGCCACCAAAGGTCCGAAGAAACGGCGGCGACAAATGTCGCCACCAAATGTCCGAAGAAACGGCGGCGACAAATGTCGCCGCCAAATGTCTTAAGAAACAGCGGCGACAAATATCGCCACCAAATGTCCGAAGAAACGGCGTCCGAAGAAACGGCAGCAACAAATGTCGCCGCCAAATGTCTTAAGAAACAGCGGCGACAAATATCGCCACCAAATGTCTGAAGAAACGGTGGCGGTGTCTGAAGAAACGGTACCGCCAAATATCTTTATTAACTTTAATGATTATATTAGTTATTAATAGTTAATTAATCTAATTTTATTTTATTATTCAATATAATTTTTGATTATTCAGACTAATGTCACAATTTTAGAAAAAAAAAAAAAAACATAATCTGGAAGGTTTGAATAAAAAAAAATTTAAAAGTTGAGGACACCACTTCACAATCGCCTATAGTTGAGGGGTTCTCAATACAATTTTACCCCAAGGAGTAACAGCTCAGATGCAAAAGCAATAACACAATTGATCTCATTACAAACTTGCAAGAGGGCTGAATTTTAGGAGAAAAAAAAAACATAATCTGGGAGGTTTGAATAAAAAAAAATTTAGAAGTTGAGGAGACCACTTCACAATCGCCTATAGTTGAGGGGTTCTCAATACAATTTTACCCTAACCGCTCAGATGCAAAAGCAATAACACAATTGATCTCATTACAAACTTGCAAGAGGATAGTATTACAACTCAGCCATATCTCAAGATTACAAATTATGAATAAATAGAATATCAAAACATTTCCGGACAGGATCATCATCTAGACTAGTTCCACACTAACAAACGCCCTTTTTTGATTGCATATCCCTGAAAAAGGTCAAGCACGGTGTACATAAACCCAGAAATTCATTCTGTAAAAGTAGATTCCGCAACAATGCTGACTAGTATACATATAGAGGGATAATGAGAGATGAAAAATACCCAGAGTGTCTAAGAGACACCAAAAAGTTGGTGAAAATTAAAGAGAGAACAACTCTGCCGCGATCCAGAATATCATAAAATATTCATAGTCAAGAACTTTGAAATATCTCAGTGCTATCCATAACATTGCCACGATCAAGAAAAAGACAACATGCATACAGAGAACTACTCACATGTCAAAAGTTCTATTAACAGCAGAATGCCGATATTTGAGATCACTAAAGTTTGAGAAAAGCCCTACATAAGAAGCTGACGTAGACCGAAATCAAACATACCATAAGAGCAATAAAATCCTCCACTGCTGCTACAAGACAGATGCCTGGAAATGCAAATCAACGATTTAGTCAATGAAAATTCGTATTAACGATGTTTTCACAACCAAAAACAATAAAATGATGAACATGAGAAGTTATCAGTTCAAGGCTCACTTTTATCTTTCATTTTATGGGTTAACCCAAACTGTCCTAGGCACAATCTGAACATAAAGGTTGCTGACTAGAAACGTTTGGTATGCATGATGTGAAATAATTAATCGATAAAGATGTAATAAAGGAAAAAGGTGTATAGAACTTGGCTTCATTAAACATTTTGTGATATGCTTCTCTTTGAAAGAATGGCAACAATAAAGCGTTAGCATGCGATATAAATAATCAACAAATTTGAAGTACCTCAGGCAAGAATCAAATTTAGAAGCAAAGTCAACTTTATTTATGAAAATCTCTTCAAACGCAGCATCTCCACATTTATCAATGCAATTAAGTGTGCGAGCAGCCTCATCTTGAAACTGAATAAGCATTATTGTCAGATCAAAATGCAAGTGAAGCAAAATTAGTCCTAAAAGTGTAACAGAGAGATATTTACACTATTAATGTACTTAATGGATATCCTGTAAAATATGAATCTTTATACACACCCTTCAAAATCTTAATTTATTACATATATATATACACTTACCAAAGCACCCCTTTCACCCCCCCCCCCCCCCCCCCCCCCCTCACCACCCCCCCCCCCCCCCCGCCCGCACAAAAAAAAAAAAAAAAAAAAAAAAAAAAAAAAAAAAATTCTAATATGGAAAAAAAAATGAAAAAGAAAAATTAACTTCACCATGAATTGGATAAACTCCCACTTTAAGATAAGGATATATTGCAAGACATTGCACTTTTGAGGCATATGAATGACAACACACATTTCATAGGAATACATATAAGTAGATGGAAAATATTGCGAGGACATTACATGCAAAAGCCAATAAATTAAGCATGAAAGGGACTAATAAAAACAAAAACAAAAAAAAAATACATAATGTGAAAAGGAGAGGCGCAAATAATGTATTTTCCATCTCAGTAAACGACTGCATTACATACCTCTAAGAAAGCTGCCCTAGTCATCCGGAATGCCAAATTAAAATGGCCAGAAACATCACAAATGACGACAGCAAATGATTGCAAATACTGAGTCATATCCTATGATTTTTCAATACAATATAGTCAGAGGGGAAATTAAGGCAAAAGAAAAAAAAAAAAAAAAAAAAAAAGCATAGTTTTGTTAGACATTGAATTGCAATAGTAACCAAATATGAATAAAAAAATGGATTATGTCAAGATATCAATTAGTATTTAAGGATGTAAAGGCAGGAGTCAAGCAACCAACTGGCTTTCATAGAGAAGAAAGGAACTTTTATAATTGGAATTCAAAATGAAATATAAGCAACAGACCTTGGGCAAACTATGCTTTCCCATTGGCCTAAGTGCTAGGCCCTTCTCCCATGCATTTGAAGTTGCTGCAAGAACAGTAACAACTAGTTTACCAAAACAAGCATGCGTGAATCTCAGGTAATTAAGAAAGCGAGTTGTACTACATTGAGACCCTTAAATAATGTTATGTATGTCTATACATGATTAAGGACTGCAAGAAAAGGATTAACTGCAAATTTAGTTCCCAAAGTTTAATTCAGATTTCCATTTTGTTTATGGAATTTCAATTGTAATAATGAGTCCCTGAAGTTCAAACTTAATTTGAGTAATCCAATTTCATTGTCATAGTCTCACATCTAACAATTCAGCACCTTGACTTTAACCACGAATTCAATCTTATCCGTGAGGTTTCAAATTTAACCAACAAAAGCCTGACATGGAACCATTTTTAAATGATAGATCAAAGGAGAAATTGAGTAGTAAATTGCTGCAACCGAAGCTATGAAGACCAAAATGAAATCAAGGTCAAATTTCATGGGCCACTAACCCTAAAGGAAAAAGGGTCAAACTGTGCAAGTTACAGGAAAAGTAAATGAAAAGAACAAGTTTATTAGTTACAGGAAAACTAAATGAAACATATATGCGGATCTTGGACCTTAATGCATGTATGTAATGTAATGGGTTTATGATGTTAAATTCCCAATTCTGGAAATAGTCATAGAGTGTGACCATTTATTGAAAACTAGATGCAAGAAAACTTTCGTACCAATAAACTTCAATGTGACACGGAAAATCTGCAGTGCGCTCATTGACTTGCTAATAATGTTCCCTCCAGTTTCTCCAGTAAGAAATGCCACAAGGATAGATATCAAGTATCCGTTGAGGCAATCATGCGAAAAGAGAGAACTTCTTTGGCGTGCCCAAACCTGTACTATTATATTAAAAGATCAGTGCGCGCAATCCAGAAACCTAACTATGTTCTTGGACCTGCTTCTAAAAATGGCTCTATACTCCAAAAATTAGCAATTATTGCTTAGGAAATAAGTTTGGAGCTTTTGTTGATACACATGACATAGCTAGCTTCAGTTAGACTACCTCTGATCATTTCACGGATAGCTGTATCTGCTATTGCATAGACATGTGGACTGTCCATAGCTCTGAATATCACCCTGCTGGCATGAAGATTTAACACCACTGCATTGCGACAATCGCCGTTCTCAGCTGATTAGCCGATTCATGTTTCTCTATTCTCACGGAATAAAACATTCTTACCATCCTCAGACCCCTGTTGCAGACAAATTAAATAGCAACTATATGTAAGTAAAACTTAACAAAACAAACAAACAGCACACAATATCCTATAGAACTGATACCTAAGATGCTTACCTGATGAAGGAATTTGGGATTGCGTAAGTCACTATGCAAGAGACAGATCAAAATAACTCCTATGTGGCTTGGACTGGATCAGGTGGCAGCCATCTATCTCACTTCAATGGAAAGCACATATGAAAAGTCATCACAGACAAACTCACCAAGTCAAGTTAGAAGAAATGCTTCTTGCGAATTTAACATAGGATTGCAGAAACCAGTTCTGAAAGGTAAATTTTCATCAATACGGCAGTCCAGCCATTAGATATTTCAAGAGAAGCAACAACCAATGATTTCATAATCTATTATTCATCCTTCTGGAATTTGATGCTTAGTATGATGCTTTATACTGGTATAAACATTAGCCGAACAAGAATTTCACTTGATATTCTGGGATAAAAGAAAAAAGATATGTATTGCTCACAAAACCGTATTTGTCATTCATCATCAACTGCAAAAATATACCATATAAAGGTACTTTCCAACTTCATCAACATTATATATGTGCCATAGATTCACTATCTCCAATGACAATAAAGGGAACATTTAGATTCTATTGAATGGGCAACTAAGTTATACCATGAGATAAGGTTTGACAGGGAAGGAGAATAAATGAATTTAACTTCAGTACTATATAAAAGAATTTCACAAGTTCACCAACATCTGAACCAGTAGCATATAAGTAATTAGTGATTTTTCTTTATTTTTTTGACTGTCGAGTAATTATACTGTGCCTCATAGAAAAATGGGGTAATTCTTTGATCCCACGAAACAACGGAGGCTACAATTTTTGCTGATTGGATTGCCATGAAGTAGTAATGTTACTGCAAATGAAAGCCGGTCAGGAATGTAGCTTGTGAATGAGAAACTGATAGAAAACAGGCATTGTAGAATATCAATACAAAATAGTAAACAGCAAATTGAAGTACTCGAGTGTTGTGCCTATTTGAAAGCTGTTTCCATAGCTTGAGCTGTACACGTGTGAGAAAAAATTGCCGACTGAGCAACTTCGCACAAAGTCAAAAGGTAAAAGGAACAAAGGAAAATACAAATCGCTTCATAATCAGAGAGGTATAGGAGTTAACAATGTGAATTAACAATATAATGGACTCCAAAAGATAATAGAACCACAAATATACTTAAAAAGTTTGCCTAGTACAAATGCATAGATCAAAAAAAGCTACTATCTTGACAAAAAAAACAAAGAAGAGAAAAAAGAGTAGAAACTCCACTCAAGGCAAAGCAGGGAAGGCATATAACCCAACAATATTGTATAGCAGGATTTTATAAACTCCATACTATAAACAAGAAAATGTCCATTCTGCGAACATATGGACATCATCGTAACACACTGGATTTTTCTCGCTCTAATACTTTATATAAATACGGATTACCCCTGCACTGGGGGGGGGGTGTGGGGGGGTGCAGGGTGTATGTACAGGAGACCTAAGACTCAAAATGAAAAGATAGTAGTAAGGCATAGTTTGTTACTTGTCGAGCTGAAGCCTTGGAGATCCATGTAGGAAGCAAACAGGGGGTATTATTCAATGTATCATAGTTTCCGATTAACCTGCATCTTGAATAAAGAAAGAATATATATGAAACATAAGAAAGATCGACAATGTTTGCATGAAAATAGTTTCTGATTAACCTGGAAGTTGGCAATAACTAAACAATTAGAAAGAAACATTAACAATCAGTTTCAAACAATTATGATCTAATGTGATAAAATTTGATAAAATATGAATCATGTCACGAGGGGATTTGTAAAATTGAATTAAAAATGTCACTTGAATTAAAAATGTAAAATTGAGCATATAATTACCTTCGGTTGGAGGGGATGATGTAGTCGGCACTCCTCGACTAGAAGAAGGCGGTGGTGCGGTCGGCACTCCATATAATCCAACAATTATCTTTAATTGTTCATTAAATTCAGTTTGTAGTTGTGCCTTAATGCGTCCTTCAATTTCTTCAATTTCCTTTTTGAACCTCTCATCTCTTTCAATTTTCTCCCTTTGTACTCTCTCTTCCATTTCCACTCGAGATTGCTTCAATTCTTCTTTCAAGACATCAATTTGCCTCTCAATATACTCTTCTGATGCTTTGATTGTCAAATTCTTAGCACTTAGTGGCTTAGGTCCACATCCTAAACCACGAAGATATCCAGAACGTGCACCAAAAGTCTGTGTTAAATGCTCTTCTATTGATAATGGAGGACCACCTAATTCTTCTTGTGACTGTGATACATGCTCAAATTGATCCTGCATTCAATAAAATACATTTGTAACAAGAAACATTTATATATTTGCATGAAATATGTTCTTTTTCACTAGTCTAAGCATATAAAACCAAAGGTCGAACTAGAGATGTGTTATGAAATAAGGTTGTTGTACCAGAGCATTTTGAGCTTTAGCAGAACACCATGTCCCATTAGTTCTTCTTTGATGTGTAGCCTTTCAATATTCGGCCAAATCAGGATCATCCTCAGTTCTTGGATCATCCTCAAGCATTGTTTCCATATTTTTGCATCTCTCATCTATAGGAGTATTGGCATCATCCGCATCACTTTCACCATTTGATTCATATGATAATTCACCATGATGATGCCATTTAGTGTAACTCAAAAGAATTCCATTACGAAATAAGTCATACTTTACTTCTGTTCGGCTTTTGAGTCTAACATTGCAACATTTTGCACATGGACAACGAATTCTTTTCACATTTCCTAATCTTTTAAATGCAAAATCTAAAAATGTGTCAATCCCTTTTTCATATTCATTACATGCTCGATTCGTAAGTGTCATCCAACTTCTATCAATTCTCATCCTCCTATGTTAAAATGAAGTAAAATATTAGAGCAAGTTAAAGCTGAAAATTAACATCAAACTAATGCTGAAAATTATACCAAGGAAAAACTGATATGCATGATCCTACAAACTACCATATAGAACAATGCCAAATGTCACAGATACAGTTACTTACTGCACTTTTATGCGACAAAGGCTTAAAAGGAAACCTACAAAATGAGAAACATATTACAAATCAGATACTGGTTTTCTATTTCTTTATATGCTCTAGAAATCCATGGACCACAAACTTAAATTTACGATATCTGCTACTCACTCGTTAACTCAAAACAATGATGAAGGAATAAAAGAAAATGATCACACTAATTTTTTTTATTAAGAAAACAAAACAAAACTAGAAGAAAATTGATATTTTACAGATATAGTTTATTCATTCCTCTGACACTAGCACTAGCTGATCATTGTTTTTACTCCCTCAAAAGACATAATGGCCGAATTAAACAATTAAATAGTACTTGAAAATTTTATGAAACAGTAAACCACGTTCTGTTTCCACATGCTGCTATACATGCTGCTATACGGGGTTTGCTGGAAATTTAAGTCATGTAAATTGTATGATTGCAGCTGTTAAGTTTGGGGCTTCAGTTTTTTCCATTTCTTAGTTGCAACTGTTGACATGTTCGTGTCAACTTCCTGCAAGAAATTCGCGCTTACCCTCTTCAGAATCAGATGGAAGATATATAAATTACCATTTGATATCTAACATGCATTAACCTTCTTAGTTCCTGACTCCACAAATACATACAAATAAAGCTCAACTTGTGTGTATTTGTAAAGGGAAAGAGTCATAAATGCAAAAAAATTACAGAGAAGTCTGATGATACTTACAGCTCTGAAAATACGTCCTTGTGCACGCGATTTTTTTGCTTCGTGGGCAGCTATTCGAAAAAACTGGGTAATATCAGCAAGGCCGGATGGTGACTCAGCTGTTGTGAGTGATCTAACTGCTTCAGTTACCAAATTAATGTCATTGGCAAACTCCTTCCTTACCTTAAAGAAAGAAAGTTCAAGCAAATTTATAGATTTAGATTCTAAAATTCATATTTCACCAACATAATATAAAGCAATGATTATTTTCTCTTTTCCCAAGAAACTAAATTCTCACACTAAAAACTATATAAAAAAAAAGGTACTCCATCAAAAAGAAACAACATGAAAGAATACATGGCAAACACCAGTATTTGTTTGTCATAAACTTGTTTTATTTTGTCAAGTATCATAAGGCTTTTTTGTTATATCCGTCAGTGCAACCTCTGTACACAATACACAAGTTAATATATGGATAATAGAAGAGTATGAAGAGTCGAGATACATTCGCACAACCTCAGCTGTCCTGCTGTTGAGTAAATGTGAGACATAGTATCCCAAACTTACTAAAAGCACAAACAGAAAATAGATTTTATTCAGATGCGAAAGGTTGCGAAGGGACAGGGCTAAAAGCCCTCAGTTGTAAGAAGAAGAGTTTAAAATTTCTTCCCATCCTCCTTTTGGTCTACTGCATTTGAATTATATCGAAATTGAGAAATAAGTTGAAATCTATCTGCTACATTAACTTCAGCGAGCCTAACAAATTTAGGGGTTTGAGATCTACCAATCCTAAACACATTGTATGTCTGTAAATAAGTAAAGTTGATGAACTCAAGGATTAATTTTGGCAAGAGATAGCACAATCTAAAATCTATAAGAGTGGGAACAAAGCAAGCAAAATTAGTGATAACACTAACAATGAGATCAACTAAAACATTCGCCATTTTGCAAAATCAGATCCAACAAGCTATAATGACAGAAAAATCTATACTTAAGGCACCAAGGCAAACATCAATTAATGGATTAAAAAAAGCTTACCAAATTGAGATTAAAATTAATTTGTTGCCAGTACATTTTGGAAAAATACATTATAAAAATTTTATGAACCGCACAAATCAAATCCGACTCCAAATAACTGGATTCATCTGTATTCATCATCAAAATCATTCCAAACTCCATAATCATACTGAAAAAATGGAGATTAAACGTGATCTAATTTGCTCCTTCCAAAATCAGTAAAATCGTGAAAAAAGGGAGATTAAACGTGATCTAATTTGCTCCTTCCAAAATCAGTAAAATCGAGGATTCCAGCCAAACCCTAACTCACCCTACTTCGTAATAATCGAAATCTGATTTGCTTCGTACAAACAATTGTTGGAAAATTCCGACTAGGGCGTTCACGAATTCAGAACAAACAAAACATAGTTTGGAAACAAAGCAATATCATAGGAGCTAGGAAACGATATGCTTATCTATTAGAATCCTATCAAAACAAAGTGGAAACCCTAATTCTAACGTACCCAGGATACGGATTGGGAGAGCGCGGAGAGGGCGAAGCGGTGATCGGCGAAGGGGCGAAGGGGCGAGGGGCGAGGGGCGACGGCGGGTTGATGGGCGACGGGCTTGGGGAGAGAGAGAGAGAGAGAGAGAGAGAGAGAGAGAGAGAGAGAGAGAGAGAGAGAGAGAGAGAGAGAGAGAGAGAGAGGAGGGGCGGCGGTGGGTCGGCGCGGCGAGGGGCGAGGGGCGACGGCGGGTTGATGGGCGACGGGATTGGGGAAGGAGAGAGAGAGAGAGAGAGAGAGAGAGAGAGAGAGTGTGTGTGTGAGTGAGAGAGAAGGGAGGGTTAGGGCGGGTGATGTAGGGCCGGCCGGGTTCGCATCTCACCAAAAGAAAAACAAAAAAACAGGTTTTGGTTGGTGGAAAAATAAAAAGGAAAAATTTGGTGGGAAATAAAAACTATAGTGACGACAAAAGTCGCCACCAATAGAGAAGATGTCGTGGTCGCCACTATAACTTTACAATTAGTGGCGAAAATAATTGTCGCCACAAAATTGTCGCCACCAAAAGTTCTTTTCCTTGTAGTGCTAGTCGACATTTAGTCAAGTTCTATATGCGATTACATAATTCAGTAAAGATTTTATTCATTTATCACGATCTATCACTCATGCAAAAATCAGAAACAATTCAATTTTTTTTTCTTATTTCGAGGTAGTTTTGAAATTTTTACTTTTGTATTTAATTCAATATTGAAAACGAGTATCCTAAATGTAATAACTTTTTTTTTTTTTTCTTCAAATTTCAGGACTATTGGTGCTATAGATGGTACATATTTTCATAACGATCTTGACAAGTTTGCAAGAACCATATCATAATAGAAAGCAAGCTTTATCACAAAATATCATGGTTGGATGTGACTTTGATCTTCATTTTGTATATGTAAGAACAGGTTCGGAAGGATCGATTTTTGATGCGAGAGTACTATAAGATTCACTTGACACCTGCTTTAAGCTCCCACAGGGAAAATACTATTTGGTTGATGCTGAGTATGCAAATACATACAACTTCATTGCATCTTATTAGGCAAAGTCAAGAGAAGGCTAAAGATTATAAAAAAAACTATTCAACTATGAAATCAAGTAGAGCATATTTTCGGTATTTTGAAGAAAGCATTTTCTAATTCTCAAGGTAGTTGCTTTTCATCCAATTGAATCACAAACAAATATTGCCATTACATCTTGTATTTTACATAATTTTATACGGATACATATTGGTGAAAGCAACAGGCTTAACGAGAATTCCATCGGCATAAATCAAGCTCATGTGGTAGTGCTGCCCGACGATAATGAAGAGTATGCTGCTAATATTGAATATATGAACAAGCAAAGACCAGCCAACAATTGAAAATGAGATGATATTGCACATAATATATGGAATGACTATATTGCAAGACGTTATGTTAGAAATTCTTAAGCGACAACTCCCTACTTTGTATATGTCATGCCCCCGGACACAGCGGAAGTCCTCCAGGTACGTCAACAAACCCGTCGTATGTACATGGGTGCACCCCATACACACGAAGCGTAAAAAACAACTTGTCTTAAAACACGATCCTAGAAGTCTACAACTAAGCAAATCCCTAAGAGTTTAAAACTAACAGATATCAGAGTTTGTATACAATTGTATAAATATAGCTAATGTTGTATATATACAACCACTTGTAAAAAATAACTCAAAATAAGTACAATATGGTTGGCCTCGCCAGTCTAAGTCTCTATGTACAATCTGCTATATACATTGACAAGTGATCCATCTACACACACTCAACAAAGCAGGAGATGTTAACTATCTCGCTCTTCCTTTACCTCGATCAGCAGCCGATGCTGAGGGCTTTGAAAAGAAAAGCAACAAAGGAGAGCATGAGAACTACTGAACAGTAGTTCTCAGTAGGTACAGTTGAGAACAACTGTCACGCCCCGAGACCGCCAATTTGGTCAGTTCGGGCACGTCAACAGACCCGCCAATCGGGCATGACCTCTCACTACCCAAAAGGAACGGTAACATTCAAAACAACACATTCAGTGTATGCGGAAGCTCAATATATGAGTACTAAAAACCACTACTAATTAAAACTTTCATTCATTAATCAACAAGTTTAAACTGTAAATGAAAGCATGATAAGAGTGAACCATAAAATAAACTTTATTATATTTTTCATCTCTTATCTTGAAATTAAATAATATTACAATTTTTATATTTTTTTCCTCATAATACATAGTTCACTCAAAATACAAAAAGGTAACATCTGCTAGACCCTCTAGGTCTCTATACTGCTGGGCCCTTATTCCTGTCGTCTGTCTCAACGGCTGTACCTGGACCTAGAAAAATGGTCATCCAAGGGTATGAAAACTACTTAAAGTTTCCTATGGGTTCAACCACCGAGAAAGAATGTTCTACACGCTTGGTCCAATGGAAGCAATAATAGTAGTATGCTAGGAAAACTATAAACCTCAATGTTAACATGCTGATATGTATATAAAATGTCACTACACTACCTGTGTATACTCATCGACCCAATGTTACCATGTCCATCCCTACCATACTACTATCCATAAACTCAGCCACTATGCCGCTGTAAAAAGGAGTTAAGCTAACCCGGCCACCTAGGCCACTCTATTTTTCTTTACTCTTTCACATTCTTGTGCTTTAGTTCAAGTTGCTAAAGTCTCAAAAATTCTTGCCCAACGGGCCCCAGCCCGGTAGTCATGCTACCATAAAACAAGATTTTCTAAGGTTGCCGATAGCACCCGCAAGTGCTACCCCGCCCAACGGGAAACTTTGTCATACGGGACACTGCCCGGGAGAGGTTCACTGCCCTTGCACTCCAACAAGATCTACGTTTTACCCTCGAAGGTACGCTCGTTTTATCTTTTTCTTTTCTTTTCTTTTCTTTTACTTTTACTTTAGCACTTAGCCTCTTTTTCTTTTCAAGCATTTAGCTCACATTGCCATTCGGCAAATTCTCTTTCTCTTTCATTTAAACCTTTAGCTCTTTACTTTCACTTTTACCATTCTCTTTCCAAATTTCTTGTAATATATTTTATCTTGGAACCATTCGGAAGTACCTCGCCCGACAGGTCTCTACCCAAGGAGTCATGCTCCCAAATGATGAGTCTCAAATCCGAAGGTTCATTCACATTTCCCTTTTTCCTTTTTATCTTTAGCCTTTCAAAAGTACCTCGTCCGACGAGTCTCTACCCAAGAAGTCATGCTCCTAAATGACGAGTCTCAAATTCGAAGGTGTCATTTACATTCTCTTTCATTTTTTTTGTTCCTTAGCCACTTTTAGCTTTTTTTTAAATTTTACCTCTTTCCTTAATTTATTCTTTATCCTAGGTCTTGCCACACGGGTAACTAGAGAGTCTCTTGGACTCCTAAACATTTCTCTTTCAATAATTTAACTCAAATTGAAGTTAAAGTGGTTGTCCATTTGCCCAGACACCCTAAGACAAACTCTAGGGTTATATTTGCTTAATTCTTAAACCTTGTAATCACATAAACTTTTCCTTAGAGTTTGACTCTAAGTTATATATTTTAGCATGCAGTCTTAATTTAATATGTAACATATGCCACGCGTCCTCTTCCTAGGGTTAACGCCACACATTATACACCCTTACCTTTGGTTTTCTCCTAGTTTTTACATCCATGTAATTCGACACAGTTTTCTCCTTAGTCATATGTCATTCATGCACTTTTCTCTAAGTTCATTTACACATGCAAATATATCACCTATTTTAGGTAAATCATAAAATTGCATTTTTCTCTAAGTTCATTTACACATGCAAATATATCACCTATTTTAGATAAATCATAAAATTGCATTTCCCTCTAAGTTCATTTACACATGCAAATATATCACCTATTTTAGGTAAATCATAAAATTGCACTTTTCTCTAGATTCATTTACACATGCAAATATATCACCTATTTTAGGTAAATCATAAAACTGCATTTTTCCTCTAGATTCATTTACATATGCAAATATATCACCTAGTTTGCTTATCACAATTCTCGTTTTGGGCTATACCCAATTTTTATCCGCATAAATTATTACCCTACATTAACATACTATTACAATACTACTAAAATCAAAGCAGAGGAAAAAGGGGAGAGGCCACTCTTTTTCGGTAGAATCTCCCACCTTGGTTTCGCCCCCAATTGCTCGTAGACACTTGCAATTGGTCTCCCCGCGATTTTCTTGTCCTTTCGAGTTTGCACGCAAAATGGTGCACCCCATGTGCGAATGGCGCACTCCGAAATGCCCGGCGATACTTCGCACAATAAAACAACACAAAAAATTCCCAGTCCCTAACAGGTACAAAGTATGGGGTCAAATCCAAAACCTAACGGGTAAATCTCCAAAAAGACTGTACCGAAAAACACAGCAAAATCCCTCTCTTCTCCTCTTGGACCCTCGGTTGGAGAAAAGAGAGAAAAAGAGGAGAAATGGGGAGAATTCCGGGCTTTTATAGCCAGAAAAACCCACATTCGGGCTGCTACAGTGGACGCACGCGGGTCCACGTCACCCGCTGCGGCCAATCGGGGAGCGACACGTGTCCCTGCACCCGCGCCCTCGGTCAACGCGCCCCCGCGGCGGCCAATGGGTGGCCGGCACGTGGTACCCCCACGCCGCCCGTGTCAACACGGCGCCAGCGACGCGTCGCGTCACACGCGTCGCATCGCCTGGCGCGACCAACGGGGGCTCGCCACGTGGTGCCCCCCGCTGACTCGCGCCAGCGCCCGCGCGCTTCCCCGTGCGGGCCTGTGCCTCGGCCGCTGTGGCCTGCGGGACGCCGCCATGTGGCGTCCTCACCTGCCCCCCGCGCCTCGCGTCGCGCGCCACTCCGCGCCCGTTGCGCCTCACACCGTGCGCCAATGTCTTGGGATCCGCGCTATCGCCTCGGGATTTGTGCCCATCGCCTAGGGATGCGTGCCCGCCGCCTCGGGATGCGTGCCCTCATCGGGATGCGTGCCCATTACTATTCATTTGGACCGTCCTTACAGGCCTGCTACAGTAACAACCGGGCTGCTCTAGTAAAAATCGGGCGCTTGAAAGTACGGCGCAAATTCGGATTTCGCCCGTTTTCGCCCGTTTTTCGACCGTTTTCGTCCCGTTTGCGCCCAAATTTGACAGGCAGACTTGACTTAAGTTAATTTATCGTGTGTTACCTTAAGTTTTCAGTTTGGACCATTTATGGGTCACCAAAAATTTTACTGTACTCAAAATCGCTGGCATACCCTTTCTCACTGCTCGGGTATCCGATTGATGCGAAACTTTTATTGTGGTCTTAAAACATAAATACAGACTTCCCTAATTTTCTCAAAATTTTTTGACACTGTAATTTTTTTTCCAAAATCTGAGTCCCTTTCTCATATAAAATTCTAAATTCCTCATTTTTATTCCGATTTTAGCCCAATCCACTTCCAAACTATTCTTTACTTCTCTAAGTTCAATAAAAGTAGTATCTCATATCATTTTTATTTATATTTGCTTATATACCGAGAATCTGGTATATTACAACAACGACGACCTACACCACTAGGTTTATTAGATGCAGAAATATCAACTAAACAATATAAATAGCATGATATAATAGCTAAAAGTAATTTACCACTATCATGCTTCTATAATACTGCTGAAAGTTGTAAATCATGATCATGTGTCATATGCATCAACTAAACACAGTTTAAAAATGCTATATAACCCAATTATATCGACCGACTCATAAGTCTGGTCAAGGCTACACCTCTCGTGCACTATAACCACTTTGACTTGATAGCCCGCAAACACATAAGTTGCCCCCTATGATTAGTCACTACTCTTGCAGGTGATCTATCAACACAGGGGGTGCTGCACATCACATTGCCAAGCCAAACTTCGGAGCGACACTCGTGGAAAGCGATCCCACCAAGTATAATAGTGTGCATAACTATAAAGCTAAATGTGCCTAATGTAGACTATAGTGAAATGCAATGATCAAAAAGATCACAATAGTACTGTCCAGGTGCTCTCTAGCATAATCATGATATATCTCACTATGTGTCACCACCCACTGTCTCAGGGCAATAAACAGTATCTCATCGTATAATCAAATAACAATATACTCACAAATAGTAAACACAAAATATTTACAATAACTATATAGTATGCATATATCTAGAAATCTTGGTAAAAATGTGGAGACCCGAATCATAGTGGACACCTTAACCGCGAGATCAGCGGCGTGATGACACCTATTTCGTGTGTCAAGTTCATCTGCGCAAAAAATGGATGCGAAAAATGGACTCAGTGCGCGATTTTAGTGAAGGTTTTTCACTAGATGCGCGCCCGGTTGGCCGGTCAAGGTGGGGCATGACACGTGGCGCCTCCCGGTTGGTCCAGCGTGACCGCGCGTGTGTGGCGCACGCACCGCGTTCGGTGCACACCGTACACCGACTCCGCCACGCGGCGGGTGCGGATTGGGCCAGCGCAGCGCCGCGTGGAGCACGTAGCGCATTGCGCGGCACCGCCTTTGACAGAGACGCATGGTGGCCATCGGTGGATTTGGGCGCATTGCGGATGCGCGACACGTGGCGGGGGGATTCAGGTGCGAGTTGAGCCCTGTTTTCTGGCGCCTGAAGCCTCTTTTTTCAGCAGCCTATAAATTGGGGTCTCGGGGTTATTTTTGAGCCATTCTTTCGTCGATTCAGCCCCGATTTGAGGCGTTGCGACCCTGAAGAAATCCTGCATCCTCTTCACTTGATCTTTTGAGATTTTTTGCCCAGTTTGAGAGTTTCATCTGCACCTTTTTCCCCATCGCTGTTTATGGCACTGTGTGAGCTGCACCATCGACTTTTCTCCTGCGGCTTCCCCCGAGCAGTAGGGATGGAGTTTTGACCTGAAATTTTGAGGGAAAGCTTCCTCTTTGACAGAACTACAAGTTTGGTATTGATGATAGCTCTCGAATCTAGCTCCTAAACAGGTATATTAAGCTTTTCTTGGGCCACTTGCCTTTATACTGGATTTTTGGCGCAATGTGCGATGTTTTTGGTTTTTCTTCCCTGTTTTTCCTCGATTTGAAGATTAGGAAGCTTGGGGAAGATCTAGACTCCTTGAAGACCATGTGGGAACTTTGCTTTTGGAATTGCTGAGGCACATTATTGGTAAGAATTGCCTCTTTTTGGCTTATTCAGATTATACACTCTGCATATTGGATTTTATGGAACTATGAACATTAAGATGCAGGGATATTGAATTTTCTTGATATTTGAGATACTATTATGATATTTTTCAAGGTCTTCAAGAGAGGTTGAGCCTGTAGCTACTATAGTTGGTTTCCGGTTGGAGCACACACCTTTCTTTGAGTCATGATTTCTTTCCGACGGTGCGATGGCCGCGCGAGACGCAACGCCACTACTTTTTGGATTCTTCCGGCTGGTTTGCGCTCCAGGTGGGTTGCACATGTTGGGTTATATGTAATAAGGATCTAAATAGGGGAAAAAACACCTAGAGGGGGGTGAATAGGTGTAAACGTATAAACACTCAAAAATCGTTGCGATAAAAACCCAATGCGGAAATAAAAATAATACGCAAGATTTTTACGTGGAAAACTCCATCACCGGAGTAAAAAACCACGGGACCGATAACACGGCAGAAATCCACTAGAATTAAAACACGTACAAGGTGATTTACCGTACACACTTACGACTCAACCTTTTCCATACGCTCCTAGAGGATCTTCTCCGCTCGCTCCACGACGCTTCTCGAATCCACGATCTGCGCCCAACGCCGAATCCACGGCGTCCAACGTCGAATCCACGACGTCCGACCGAATCCACGGTCTTCACCCAATAGCACCCTTCGAATCCACGAACGTGCCTCGCTCCGAATCCACGAGAGCGGTTGAACCTTGAATCCACAAGGACACGCGAATCCACGCGCTGATTTTTGGGGTAAATCGTTGTTTTTGGTGGTGATGATCCGCCGAATACTTAGATCAAAGATAGATCGGAAATACCATCTAAGTATTCATTAGTTTGATTCAACTCAAGATGTGAGTATGAAAACCTAGAATCAAACTAATCAATATAGATGAAGAAACATAGAGTATTCTCTAATGATTTCCTTTCTTCTCTATATGTGGATCTAGAGGCGTATATATGAAAATGACGGCTATTTTTATTTTCGGCCTCCTTTTCAGATTAACCCTAGAAAAAGAGTCATAGGGTCTATTTATAGGTTAGAAACCCTAGGAAGGAGATAAGAATCAAAAACCTAACATTTCTGGAAATTTTACGGACGGCGATCCGGATCGGATTAGCTGTGATCCGGATCGTCGTAACGAGTCAGGCAATTCCAGAAAAACGAAGGTTCGGGATTCGGATCGAAGTGTTTGATCCGGATCGTTCATGCAGTTCACCAAACATCAACGTTCGGGATCCGGATTGCGAAGCCTGATCCGGATCGTTTAAGGAAGATGGTAAACTCAGTGTTCGGGATCCGGATCAAGAGAGGCTACGATCCGGATTGAACTGGTGTATGAACGAACCACCTTCGGGATCCGGATCGAACAACCTGATCCGGATCCTGAACATGTCCCAAGTCCAGTTTTTGATTTTTATGCAATGAAAGATTCTTCCAAGTGTTTCTACACTACAAGAAGTATTCGGATCACACAAAATCTTTAGTTAAACATACCTAATCCTTTTGAATTCTTCTTTCTTGAGATTGAGTTAAATGATCCAACTTTCTTCACCTTCAATCTTCAAGACTTGAGACTTTCACGAAACTACGCCAACTCAAATTCCGTAACAATCTCCCCCTTTGGCGGTTTCGTGACAAAACACAGATCCACTAAAGAAAATTCAAAAAGATATTTTTGTTGCTATCACCATACAATAAAAATTTACAATGGAGATCCGAGAATTTAAAAACATGAGATAAACTCCTAAAACAGACTCTAGACTTAGACATCTGTACTCTCTGCACAAAAAAATTATTCTTGACAAAAAGAGATCGTTAGATACCTCAAGAATATTTAGCATACAAAACCTAGTACAGAGATAGAGTTTATCTGATCATCATGACATTTGAGAATTCAGATATGTAAAAGAATCATAGTCAAAAACCAACATATCTTCTATGCAATCAAAAACCAAATGTCATGTTAGTGAACATCAACTTGTTAGTCATATTACATGCCCAAATAGTTAGTCGAATAGTTAGTAGAGACATGCAAACAATCACAAGATGAAAACCAAAATTGAAGTTAAAGTGATACTTACCTTGATGTTCATACATTCACATCATCATTGTTCAAGTTATCTAAACTCTCTCCCCCTTTTTGTCACAAACAAAGCCAAAGCTTACAGAAGTGGAGAGAATGGTTAACAGTTCAAGTTGGAGAACTAAAGACTAAAATTAAAACTTAAAAACCTGCACAAAAGAAGGATTTAAACATATGCATAATAAACAGAAATTGGAAGGATACTGATTATTCAGACTCGTCTGAACTGATACAGCCGAGAATTTGGAATATCTTCTTTAATCGCTTGTTCATTGATGATTGATTCTTATTTACCTTCTTTATTTCTTCCTTTACCTCAATTAGTTCATTTGATATACGTTCTTGCTCGTTGGAGAGCCTTTGCTGTTCTTTATAGATTGAGGTAACAGATGCATCATCATCAGAAGTTGATTGCGGTGCTTGTTGTGCCGGAGGTGCTGGTTGGACTGGAGGAGCTGCTGCTGGTGCAGAGGTTGTTGCTTGTTGTTGTTGTGCTCGTTGCCGGTGAAGAGGTATGAAAGGTTCATCTGGCTTCGTCGAAAGAGACTTTACAATTGTTGTGTCATTGATCGTTCCTAGACTGTGCAGATAGGAACTCGCATTTGTGTCAGCTTTAAATTTGCAAAGAATGCGCATAATGATCATTGGATAAGGTAGTCTCTCTGACGGATGAGCTTGCTCCACATATCGTGCCATCCTTGACCAGATGACGTAGGGAATGTTCAAGTTAGCTCCCATTGCTGCTGTGGGGTTCCCAAGTAGATAAAGGAATATCATTCTTTCCCACCGAAGAACCTTTGTGTTCATGTTTGGAATAACATTGTAACAAACAATGAGGTTTAAGAGGCGGTACTCTGGTCGTAGTTCTTTCGAGAAAACGGAGTTTCCTGTCGACCGAGTATTTGGAACACAGATTCCATCAACTACCACTCTCCAGGAGTAGGTGTTGAAGACTTGATTCTTCAGGTAATGAGTGCCATCGGCTCGGGCGTCCATCCCTAATACTTCTCCAATTAGCTGAGGCGTTACTTTAATTCTGACATTCTTGACTAATGTTTGAAAATCCCGACGCCCGCTATCCTGATCAACTAGATAGCAGGCATTCTGATAAAACATCCTCACTGAGTGAAGACAATACCCAGTGGTCTCCGGGAAATCGCAAATGGAAGCAAGACCTATCTGGTCAAACAAAGTCCCAAACGTCCGAGAACGCTGCTTTAAGGCTTTTACATCAACATGCCTTTCTCCAATGCATTCTCTGTTTTCAAAATCCTTTATTCTAGCCGAGCTGACAAAGTCTTGTGGAGGTGCTTGCCTATCAGCTGGTTGCTCAATGGAGATTCCTTGTGCACTCCCTCTTTTGCGAGCAACACTTTTTCTTCTTGTCTTCCCAGAAGTTTCTTCCATTGGAGCTTTGCCTTTCTCAGCAGCAGTGGGCGGACCCTTCGATGTTTCTGCAGGTGCTTTTCCCCTTTGAAGCAGTCGGAACAGTCGTTGCTTCAACTTGCAGTTCATCCCAATTAATTGATTCCGTTTCAGATTCTGTATCGGAATCATCTTTAGCTTTCTTCGCTTTCTTAGCCTTCTTAGCCCTCTTGGGCTTGACAGTGTCTCTCGTATGTACCATAGCAGCAAGTAGGAAAACAATCCAAGTGATCACCATTTTGATTACTAGTGAAAAATGTATCCTGTGAAGACCAACTCAAGAACACATGAAAAATTGTTAATTTTCAAAAATTTGAAAAATTGTACCCAAACAATCATAATCATGTAGAGAGACTAAGAATCAAATTAGTTTTGCAAAAGGACTTTTAAAAATAGATCAATTGCATGATTTTCGAAAATCCTCATTATATGCCCTAAAACCGAAATTTTAGAAATCGAAGCCTAAAAATCCGTTAATCAGGAGAATACCTAGCATATAATCAAAACTAATCTACCCAGAGTTCTTATTTCAAAAGAAATTTGATCAAAAACCATCCACAAACAAAGTTGATCCAAGAAATTCATCACGTTTGAGGAGGAAAAGAGAAAAACGGTGAGAAACCGAGATTTTAATCAATAAAACTTACTTGGAGTTGAAGAACTTGAGTTTGAAAGCTTCCAGGAAGGATGAAATCTAGAGAGAGAGGCTCTGAAAACTTTGGAACAAAAGATTGGAGTAAAAGAAATCAAAACCCTTTTGTTCTTTATAAAGCCCTAGCCGCGATCCGGATCAGTTCATGATTGCGATCCGGATCGGCTACCCGCAGTGAGAAACTGCGTTCGGGATCCGGATCGGCAGGTCCAATCCGGATCGTCAGCCCGCAGAAGAAAACCTGCGTTCGGGATCCGGATCATCTTGCCCGATCCGGATCGGCTCCAACTTTTTCTTTAGAAAATTTCAGAGAAATTCAAGAAAAACTAGAAAAAGATTGTAAGCACAAATGTGTATCAACTTTAAACAAAAATCATCGTTTCATACAACAAGAATTAGATTATGCCAAATCTATCAATAATATCCAAAAATGAAATGAAAATTTACAAAAATTAAATCCCTTAAAGTTGAACACTTTCAATTACATCTAACTTGATCTTATGAGTAATGCCTTTATCAAATCATCAATTCAGTAAAGAAAATGAAATACAAAGATCAATAGATGTTTGAAATCCCAAATATAGTAGATAATGTATCTAGACAATCTGTTGAAGAGAGTGGCTCTTTGAGCATCTTTCTTTAAAAACCCACCTTATACCAACCTTGAAATTTGACGGAGTCAAGTATTTCAACATGCATTTTACTTAATCAAAATTTGAACAACCATGCTTGGTATACATGTGGTAGCTGCACACAATACTCGGACGACCGAGGTGGTAGCTCTTTCCTCCATGTGGTGGTAGTTTTCACACTCCTCATTGGGATGTAACTCTTTCCACATCTTTTGAGCATTTTACTTTTTCTATGACTCCCCCTCAATTGGCTATCAATTATTTAAGATATAAAGTATTCAACCAAATATTGATCTCGATTTCATACTCGACTAAGCAGTCAAATAAGATAATGACTATACCAAGAGATCATTGAGAGAGAGAAATTGACTTTGATCACTTAGAAGATGATTTAATTAACATAAATGATCATTGCAACAGTGAAATATTATGATGGCAAAAGCATAATAAATTTCTAAATGTGCGAAAAAATGCAATTAAAGTCAATTATGATCTATGCTCAATTAATGTCCTATGTACAAACATAGATAATGAACAAAACAAAAACAAATACAAAACCTATCCTAAGCAAAGGTTTCAAAAAGGAGTTTATTTCAAGGAAAGCATTCCAATTGCTTTTCGTAAATGAATAAAACGTTTTTGATCCAAAGGTTTTGTTAGAATGTCAGCTAATTGATCCTCAGTTGAAATATATGAAAGTTGAAGAGTACTTGATTCAACTAGCTCTCTAAGAAAATGATATCTAAGTTCAATATGTTTTGTTCTAGAGTGCAACACAGGGTTTTTTGAAATGTTTATTGCACTTGTGTTGTCACAAAGAATTGTTACCGAAGATGCTGAAATGCGGAAGTCGCTCAATACGCTTTTCATCCAGATGAGTTGAGTTGAGCAACTTCCAGCTGAAATGTATTCCGCTTCGGCAGTCGAGAGTGCTATGCAATTCTGCTTTTTACTGTGCCATGCAACAAGGCAATGGCCAAGATAGAAGCATGCACCACTCGTGCTTTTCCGATCATCCACTGATCCTGCCCAATCGGCATCTGAGTATCCAACAATATCCAGACTTGTTCCCATAGGATACCAAATTCCGAAATTAATTGATCCTTTGATATACCGGATGATCCTTTTCACCGCTTTCAGGTGAACCTCCTTTGGTGCTGATTGATATCTCGCGCAAATCCCAACACCAAAAGATATATCCGGGCGACTAGCCGTGAGGTAAAGTAGACTTCCAATCATACTTCTATACAGTTTCTCGTCTACATTCTCACTATGTGATTCACTTCCAAATCCCTTGTGGCTAGTTCCCATTGGAGTTGGAAAATCTTTACAATTTTCAAGATCAAACTTTTTAACCAACTCCATTGCATACTTGGATTGACTCAAGTGAATACCTTCATCATTTTGTTTAATTTGCAATCCAAGGAAATAAGTTAATTCGCCCATCATGGACATCTCAAATTCGCTTTCCATGGTCTCCGCGAATTTAGAAGCATCATTATCTCTTGTTGCGCCAAATACTATGTCATCGACATATATTTGTGCTACAATGAAATTGTTTTGATAATGCTTCACAAAGAGAGTCCTGTCAGCTCCCCCTCGAGTATAGCCCTTCTCCAAAAGGTGCTTTGTTAACCTTTCGTACCATGCTCGCGGTGCTTGTTTCAGACCGTAAAGAGCCTTTTTCAAACGAAAAACATGGTTAGGTTGTTTATGATCTACAAAACCTTTCGGTTGAGCCACATAAACTTCCTCATTTAAAAACCCATTTAGAAATGCGCTCTTAACGTCCATTTGAAATAATTTGATTTTAAAATGACAAGCAATAGCAAATAGTATACGAATGGACTCGAGTCTAGCTACAGGGGCGAATGTTTCGTCAAAGTCTATACCTTCTACTTGAGAGTAGCCTTGAGCAACTAATCGTGCCTTGTTCCTGATGATAGTACCATCCTCATTTTTCTTGTTCTTGAAGATCCATTTGGTACCTATCACATTGTGTTGCTGTGGAGGCTTCGTTAATTCCCAGACTTTGTTTCGCTCAAATTGATGGAGCTCTTCCTGCATTGCTTTAATCCAGTAGTCATCCTGAAGAGCTTCATCTATGTTCTTTGGTTCGATTAAAGATACGTAGCAAGCGAATCCACAAACCAACTGCCTCCGAGTTCTGACTCCTTCTTGTGGATCTCCAATAATATTTGATTCCGGATGATCCTTGGAGATTCGTAACGTTTGTTGAAACGGAGTACTCGGAGATACATGAGATGATTCCTGCACATCAGATAAACTAGAAGAGCCATTAGATGCATCATTAATATTGGAAGTATTATCATGAGAAGATGCACTAGCAGGAGAATCATCATCTAGAGAGATATCGAGGGTAGATTTTCCAGATCCAAAGTGAAAAGCTTCATCTACTTTAACATTTATAGATTCTACGATCGTCTTAGATTCCAAGTTAAAAACTCGATATGCTCTACTATTAGTAGAATACCCCTAGAAAATCCCTTCGTCACTTCGTGAGTCAAACTTTCCAAGGTTTTCACGGTCACGTAAAATGTAACACCGACTCCCGAAGATGCGAAAATATTTGATGTTGGGTTTTCTACCACACCATAGTTCATATGGTGTATTTAACGTTCCCGGGCGCAAGAACACTCGATTAATGACATAGACAGCGGTGTTCACAGCTTCAGCCCAAAAATGTAGCGGTAAATTCCGGCTATGAAGCATCACACGCGCCATCTCTTGAACAACCCTGTTCTTGCGCTCGACAACACCATTCTGTTGAGGTGTATAGGGTGCAGAGAATTCATGCTTAATACCGTTTGAAGTACAAAAGTCAATGAATTTTGAATTAATGAATTCTCCACCTCTATCACTTCTAACACGAATGATCTTTTCATTCTTTTCAATCATAATACGAAGGCAAATCTCGTGAAAAGAATCAAAAGTATCAGCTTTCTCTTTTAAAAATGCTACCCAAGAATACCGAGAGAAATCATCAACCAATAAAAAAATATACCATTTACCTCCCAAAGATGGTTGACGGGTCGGCCCCATTAAGTCCATGTGCAAAAGTTCCAAGGGCCGTTTTGTACCAACGTGGTTCAAGTTCTTGTGTGCAGTCCTAGACTGTTTTCCCTTTTGGCAACCACCACACACAACGTTTTATTTAAATAAAAGTTTTGGAACCCCCTTGACCACGTCCTTGTTTGAAATTCTAGTAAGTTCCTTAAAATTTAAGTGACCTAGCCTTTCATGCCAAAGAGTTTCATTATTCAAAGTGGCTAAGTTACAATTTTCAGAAAATTTATTAGGAACAACATAACAATTGTTTTCAGATCTAACCCCTTTTAAAAAGAAGACATGGTCCTTATCAGTTACAACGCATTCAACAGATGAAAAGTTAACCGAAAAACCATTGTCGCAAAGTTGACTTATGCTTATGAGGTTAGTCTTAAGGCCATCAACAAATAAGACGTTTTTCAAAATCGGGCCATCTGGAATAGTTACCGTCCCTTTTCCAACAATTTTGGAAGAACGACCGTCTCCGAAAACAACAAGTCCTCCGAAGATTTTCTCAAGATTTTGAAAACTATTTTTGTCACCGGTCATGTGACGGGAACAACCGCTATCCAGATACCAAGACGAACTATCATATGCATGTAAGGAAACATTGGTAACAAGACAAGGGTAAATTTCACCTTTGCGCACCCAAACCCTTTTGGAGTGCGTCGGTAATGGTCGTGAGGTTATTCTCCTAGGTGAAGGCGTCTTGTCAGATCGATTGCTGCTCCTTGATGATGTCGTCTTGCGCGGTGAACTACCAAGGCTCTTTTCTTTTGAAAGGTTTTGCTTTGATTTCCGGGGAGGCGCCTTTTTGGTAGTCGTTGCAAGAGGTGATTGAGGTGAGCGTTTGACTCCCGTCTTGCAATTTCTTCTTATGTGCCCTGAAACACCACAACGAAAACATACCTTAGATCTTGACGATCCCAAAGAGGATGAAGTAGGTTTGTTGTCGTTGTTTGTCTTGAATTCCGGTGTCGGAGGAGGAGATACCGACTGAGGCACAAAAACTGTCCCACTCGAACTCGGACTGTTTCCAGTTTGAGTGTATCCGAGGCCGAACCGATTTGATTGACCAAGACCAAGAAGTCTATCCAACTTACTCCTTCCTGAAGAGAATCGCTGTAAGTCATCCTTGAGTTGGAAAATGGTCTTTGTCATTTCCAGGTTATCCTGTCGAGCCTCGTTGTAAAGCTTTGAGAAGTGATTCGCGTTATCCACCAGATTTGTATGTTCCTTCTCAAGTTGCTCATTGGACTCTTGAAGGGAAACATTTGCTTTTATCAGGTTTTCCCTTTCCACTTCAAGAGCGTTTGAGAGAGAAGTCGCTCTTTTTGCTTCTTCTTCGAGATCATGCACTCTCCCTCTCAAACTCTTGTTTTGCTTAGCCACTTTCTTTGAATCCCTCAAAAGTCTGTGATAGGCTGAGCAAAATCTTCACCTTCCGAATCATCCGATTCATTGTCCGTTGCATTCTTTTCAACAGTGGAGTTGGGCAACGACTCGGATGTACTTGCCATAAAGCACATGAAGGGTGAAGATACGGACGCGTGGAATGCGGTGGAGCTCTTTTCTTCATCACTCGAAGACGACTCATTTGACGTTGAGTTGTCATCCCAAGTGACGACTTGCATCGCCTTCTTCTTTGCCGGATACTTGTTAGGACACTCCGTTGCAATGTGGCCGTAGCCTCGACATTTGAAGCATTGAAGTTGTCCTTCTGAACTTTTCTTATCCTTTGAGAAGTTCTCTTGCTTTCTTGACTTGTAACTTGAAGTACCCTTGCCTTTGTTCGACTTTCCGAAGGATGGAGATTTGCTTGAATTACCCCTTCGAAAGTTGCGGCGAAACTTCCTTGTCAAGAGAGCGAGCTGCTTCTCAAATTCCTCCATAGAAAGATTCTCGTCATCGTCTGAGGAGGATGTATCCGCGTCTTCTTCCTTAGTTGTTTTCAACGCATAACCTGAAGACTTAGAAGTGGATGCCTTTCCAGAAGAATTGTTAGTAGTAAATGTCATTTCATAAGTTTGTAATGAACCAACTAATTCTTCTACACGTATTTCGTCCGGGTGTTTAATAGTTTCAATGGCAGTAACCTTTGGGCGAAATCGTTCAGGAAGAGTTCTTAAGATATTTCTTACAATCTTAAATTCTGGAATCTTCTCTCCCAGGTTAGCACATGAGTTCACGATATCTTGCAATCGTGTATAGTAGTCCGTGAAAGATTCATTTTCTGCCATCAAGATAGAGTCAAACTTGCTCGTAAGCATTTTACAGTTTCTGAATCTTCACGAGGTTAGTTCCCTCATGTGTAACCTGAAGAACATCCCAGATTTCTTTCGCAGTCTCACATGCCGAGACGCGAGAGAATTCAGTTTGAGATAAGGCATTAAAAATAGCATTAATTCCCTTGCCATTGTAAGAAGATGAATCTAACTCTTCCTTGGTCCATTTCGACCTAGGTTTTAAGGTGTGAACATCACCAATAAATTCAGTTGGATTAGACCATCCTAATTCAATTGATTGCCACACCCGTTCGTCGATGGAAATTAAAAAGGCTTTCATCCGCACTTTCCAGTACGCATAATTTGTTCCATCGAAGAACGGGGGTCGGTTGATGTTTCCACCTTCAACCATTGTTTACAACCCTATTCCCGCTCTGATACCACTTGTTGGGTTATATGTAATAAGGATCTAAATAGGGGAAAAAACACCTAGAGGGGGGTGAATAGGTGTAAACGTATAAACACTCAAAAATCGTTGCGATAAAAACCCAATGCGGAAATAAAAATAATACGCAAGATTTTTACGTGGAAAACTCCATCACCGGAGTAAAAAACCACGGGACCGATAACACGGCAGAAATCTACTAGAATTAAAACACGTACAAGGTGATTTACCGTACACACTTACGACTCAACCTTTTCCATACGCTCCTAGAGGATCTTCTCCGCTCGCTCCACGACGCTTCTCGAATCCACGATCTGCGCCCAACGCCGAATCCACGGCGTCCAACGTCGAATCCACGACGTCCGACCGAATCCACGGTCTTCACCCAATAGCACCCTTCGAATCCACGAACGTGCCTCGCTCCGAATCCACGAGAGCGGTTGAACCTTGAATCCACAAGGACACGCGAATCCACGCGCCGATTTTTGGGGTAAATCGTTGTTTTTGGTGGTGATGATCCGCCGAATACTTAGATCAAAGATAGATCGGAAATACCATCTAAGTATTCATTAGTTTGATTCAACTCAAGATGTGAGTATGAAAACCTAGAATCAAACTAATCAATATAGATGAAGAAACATAGAGTATTCTCTAATGATTTCCTTTCTTCTCTATATGTGGATCTAGAGGCGTATATATGAAAATGACGGCTATTTTTATTTTCGGCCTCTTTTTCGGATTAACCCTAGAAAAAGAGTCATAGGGTCTATTTATAGGTTAGAAACCCTAGGAAGGAGATAAGAATCAAAAACATAACATTTCTGGAAATTTTACGGACGGCGATCCGGATCGGATTAGCTGTGATCCGGATCGTCGTAACGAGTCAGGCAATTCCAGAAAAATGAAGGTTCGGGATCCGGATCGAAGTGCTTGATCCGGATCGTTCATGCAGTTCACCAAACATCAACGTTCGGGATCCGGATTGCGAAGCCTGATCCGGATCGTTTAAGGAAGATGGTAAACTCAGTGTTCGGGATCCGGATCAAGAGAGACTACGATCCGGATTGAACTGGTGTATGAACGAACCACCTTCGGGATCCGGATCGAACAACCTGATCCGGATCCTGAACATGTCCCAAGTCCAGTTTTTGATTTTTATGCAATGAAAGATTCTTCCAAGTGTTTCTACACTACAAGAAGTATTCGGATCACACAAAATCTTTAGTTAAACATACCTGATCCTTTTGAATTCTTCTTTCTTGAGATTGAGTTAAATGATCCAACTTTCTTCACCTTCAATCTTCAAGACTTGAGACTTTCACGAAACTACGCCAACTCAAATTCCGTAACAGCACATTCCCCCAAACTCACCGAATTCCCTTTCATGTCTATTGTTATACTTATAGCAGCATGTTAGACATAGCAATATGATCAATATACTTGGTAAACTGAATTGGAATCTTGACTAGCACCCTTGTAACATGCTTATGTTATATCAGACCAGTGACTTTAGAAAACCCTCCACTATGGTATTTTTATCTGATATGGGACTTTCTACACTACATATATTCCTTTTCCAGCTGTGATAGCTATTCTTGTTCAGTTGATGAGTCTGGATGATCAGGATAGTGTAGATTGTATTGTACTCGAGTTGGGACTGAGTGGACTTGGATATTTGTGGCTAGTCATTTCTTGTACTGAGAGTCTATCAGATAGACTGTGATTTTTGAGTCGTTGAGAGTTATCCGACCCTTTGGGGGAGTTGGTTCTATATTGTGAGTATTTCGATCTGAGGGATCGTAGATTGAGTCACATTGATTATACTTCTATCGATCGAGTCTATTATTATTATCCTTTTCTCTTGTGAGCATTTGAGATTCTAGTCATTGTATAGACTCCGACCTTTGGGTGAGTTAGTTGAGTAGAGTGAGTTTTTCCGATCTACGAGATCGTGGATTTGATCATTGAGATTATCACTCTTCCTTGATTTCTTGAGTATTTGAGACTTGAGTCGTTGAGAGTACTCCGACCTTTTATTAGTCTTTGGAGCATAGTGAGTTTCCGATCTAAGAGATCGTGAGCTTGATCATGTTGATTATGATTACTATTGATCTAGATTATTACCCTTCTTTGATCTCTTGAGCATTTGAGATTTGAGTCGTTGAGCATACTCCGACCTTTGTGAGAGTTGATTGAGTGATAGCTTGGATTTGACTATAGCCTGCATGTGCTACTGTTGTGATACATGATGCTGCACTGATTCCTCGGCGGGGTCGCTCTCCATGAGATGCCGCTCCAGATGCGATGGTTGAGATTAAGATAGTCTGTTGGGACACCCTACGTGGTATAGTAGGGAGTGCAGGCTTGACCAGACCCTATATGGCAGTCTTTATGATTGGATCGATCTGAGAGCTATGTGAGCTAATGATTGCATATTTTTGCTCCTGTCAGTTATTTTGAGCTAGTAGTTACATACTATGGTTCTTCGACTATGTTAAGCCAATGATTGTGTATTGTCGCTTCCTCTGGGTATTATGAGATAGTCAGTGATTGTGTACTGCCGTTCTTTTTGATTATTCTGAGTCAGTGATTGCATACTGTCACATCCTTTGGTTATTCTAAGCCAGTGGGCGATTGCATATTGTTATATCTTACAGTTATTTCTTCGAGAGCATGATAGTTAGAGGCATAGTAGCTGCAATATTATTTCAGTTTTATTATCATTTACCTGCTACATTTGCCTCCACTGGACTTAGTGGGTTGACCGTTGGTATTGGAGATGAAACCCACTGAGAACTACTGATTGATGTAGTTCTCACACCCGCTGTGGTGATTATTTTTTAGATTTTTAGTTTTAGCACCTACATTGATGGTACTTCTGATCGAGGTAAGGGAGTCACGAGATAGATCCCTACCAGAGCTTCTGAGACAAATAGAGGTACCCCCTTTTGGAGTTTTTGGACTTAGTTTTCTTTGGACAAGTATGATAGTAATTTATTTTTCTAGCTCTGATACATTTTCTGTTGTTTTTGCAGGCTAGACGCTTCGCCTATACGGGGATTCCTGTATGAGTGGCGGATCTGTCGATGAGCCCGGGTCGCAGTTTCGACTCTGGGGCATGACAAAAAAAAACACACACAATAGTTATGCATGATATAATCAACTCAATGGATAGGTATCTGTAATACTACTTGTTAGCAACGAGCGCACAAACTAAAATGAAATCAATAGGCGATTACGATACAAAAGTAAATCTCAAATGCACAACAAAGAAATAAACACACAGATTTGCATAAAAAATCCTTTGCAGGAAAAAAACTACGGGCGAAAGAGGAGAGTTCCACTATGTGAAGAAAAAGGGGAATACAAAGTTCAAAGATTACATCGCTCGATCTTTCTAGGGCAAAAGAAAAAAGAACAATATTCTTAGCGGATTTTTCTTAGTGGATCTGATCCATACTGCGGGGGGGGCCCGAACCCTCCGCTTCCACCACATACATCAAATTTTCTTTTCCCAAAATTTTACCAAATTTTGTCGTCGCACCGCGAAGCCGTCGGTGAACCAGAAACATAATATTGAAGCGATTTCTATTTTTAGAGTCACATCTAATAAATCTCCACATTGACTCGAAATTCCCTTTGAATAAACCATCAATAATAACTCTCCACCTTCTCCACAAGCCCCTAAGGGCAATCCAATCAAAAAACAATACTAATCAAGTCCAAGCAGTGCTTGAACTTGAAAGGAGGAAAAGGCTTCGTTAACATATCAGCTGGATTCTCCAAAGTGTTAATCTTTTTCACCGTAATGTTACCTTGAGCAAAAACTTCACGAACAAAGTGATACTTGATGTCAATATGCTTTGTTCTCTCGTAGAACATTTGGTCTTTTGTCAAATAAATAGCACTCTGACTATTGCAAAACACTGTAACTTTCTGAATGTTTATGTTTAATTCATTGAATAAGCCTCTCAACCATATACCTTCCTTCATAGCATTTGTAATTGCCATGTACTCAGCTTCCGTCGTAGATAATGCAACAGTGGGTTGTACGCAAGCTCTCCAACTAATTGCACATCCACCAAGTGAGTAGACATAACTTGTAAGTGATCTTCTTTTATCAAGATCTCATGCATAGCCTGAATCTACAAAACTGGTTAAGCTTGCTCCAGACTTCCCGAATTCCGAACATGCATTTGTAGTACCTCGCAAATACCTCAAAATTCATTTCACAGCTTGTCAACATTGTTTTCCTGGATTTGCCATGTATCTGCTTACTACACTATCAGTATGCGCAAGGTCTGGTCTCATACAGACCATAGCATACATAATACTACCAACTGCGCTGGCATAAGGAACTCGTTCCATGTATGCTTTATCATCGTCTGTTCTCGGTGCTAAATCAGTTGAAATTAAAGTTTAAAATGTGCAACAAAAGGTGTACTTACCAGCTTGGCATTCTTCGCATAGAAATGCTCCAACACACGTTGGATATATGCCTTCTGAGACAACTGTAGTTTCTTTGTATTTCTATTCCGTTTTATCTCCATACCAAATATCTTCTTCGCTGCACCTAAATCCTTAACATCAAATTCAGATTTCAACGGATCTTTAAGTTCATCAATGTTAGCCATGTTCTTCGCAGCAATTAACATATCATCTACGTAAAGTAGAAGATAAATAAAGGAACCATCAATTTGTTTCTTCATATAAACACAACTATAATAATTGGTTCTATTAAAATCATGACTAATCATAAAAGAATCAAAACTCTTATACCATTGCCTTGGAGAATGCTTTTACCCATAAAGTGATTTCTTCAATCTGCAAATATGATTTTCTTTTCCTTCAATTGTGAATCCCTCAGGCTGCTGCATATAGATCTCTTCCTCCAATTTGCCATGTAGAAAATTTGTCTTCACATCTAATTGCTCAAGTTCTAGATCATCCTTGGCAACCAAACCGAGCGGAACTCTGATGGATGTATGCTTCACCACTGGTGAGAAAACATCGTTGAAGTCGACACCTGGTACTGTATCCTTTTGCCACTAATTGAGCCTTGTATATGATACTCTCAGCTCCCTGTGTACCTCTTTTCTTCTTGAACACCCATTTACATCGAACATCTTTCTTTCTATCACGCCCTGGGGTCGAAACTGCGATCCGGACCCGCCAACAGATCCGCCGCCCATACGGAAAACCTCGTATAGACGAAGCGTCCAACCTGCAAGAGATAATACTACAGCTATACAAATATCAGAGCTGAACAGTAAACTGCTGAAATAAGAAAATACATCTCCAAATAGTACAAGTCTGAACCTCACAACATAAGTCTCTCGAAAATAAAACTCTCAACAACAACCATCTACAATAATCCAGCAGACTGTACTACAAAGTTTCAAAAAGGGTACAACTATACTCCAAAGACGGGTAGGGAACTAGCTCGCGACTCCCTTACCTTGATCAGCTGGTGCAGCAACAGGGGTAGATGCCTCTGAAAAATCTGTCACCAACAGAGGGTGTGAGAACTACACCGCCACGTAGTTCTGAGTGGGTACCGTCACAAAGACCAACGGTCTGCCCACTAAATCTACTAGAGGCATAAGATAACAGAAAAACTATAATAATGTAAAGATAAGCTGGAAAGAAATCTACAGCTACCATGCCTCTATCTACAATGCTCAATTGGTGATACAGATGAAAATGATGCATCGACTCTAACCCAAAATACTCAATCAACCCAATCACAGTGACTGCCACATAGGGTCCAGTCAAACCTGCGCCCACCTACTGCCATTATATCCATGAAGGACTGGACTTACGTAGGGCGTCCGTGACTACCAAAACTGGCATAGCCAGAAGGACTGCGTCGACAAATTGCGATAGCAAAGTAACAGCCCTAGCTCCGGAGCGGCACTCGAGGGGCGCGACCCCACAGAGGAAAGTATCCGCGCATCTCTGTCGAGCTCAATATGGCTCATGCAGGCTATAATCCAAATCCATGATCAACAAGATCAACAGTGCCCAAATCACATCTCTAACTCACTAGCTGGAAATACTCGACAGCCAGGACCGCCGTCAACCCAACGGCTCCCCAAATAGGACATCAACTCAACATGCAAACTCACTAGCTGGGTATACTCCACAGCCGACAATAATGAAGGGTCCGAAAATCTCGAAAGACTAGAACCTACAATCCAAATCAAACAAGAACAGGCTCTAGGCATAGCCTCTCGTTGTTCTCGACCCAAAGAAAAAGGCAGTCCTTAGAACCCAGATCACTCGAACCCTCCCGGGTGAGGGAGTTTATAGAAAATGTGATATTTATTACTGAAAACCATTTTCACGCGAACCCCCTCGGGGTGAGGACTAAAAGTAGTTCTTTTTCTTTTTATAAAACCATATTGATTTAAGAAAACATATTTTAATAATTTTTAGATCTTTTTAGGAAAAATTAGTTAGAAAACAAGTTTTATTCCCAAACCCCGAAGGGCTAATGTTTTCGCCCAATCAGACAAGAACAGACTCCGGTGACCCTTCGATGTTTGGAAGAAAAATATTGGTTGACTAAAATCATGTGTGTCCAAAAAGATTCTGAGTTCCAGGTCCTGCTATCACTAGTACACCACTGCCACGAACACAGCGGCGACAAATAAACCGAATAACTCGACAACCCGGGATCACCGTTTACCCAAACGGCTCCCGCCACTGGTACAAGACTAGCTACATCTACCAGACTCCACTCTGCCCCCAAGCACGAGTGTAACATGCATCCTACACTAAGAGAAATCCCGACCACTCGGCCCACTACCCGGGTGAGGAAAACACTATGTCCAGGGATAGAATGTAAAGTGTGGATGTCTAAAGTATAAATAAACCTAGCCCAAGTGAGAGTTCTCTACTAGTCTGGTTGAACATACATCATATGACATGGTGCTAGGTCAAGTTCCATTAATAATAATTTATTAACCCAAATAGGAAGCATTAACCGATATGATCTCAATAACAACACAAGGAAAAAATCATCTCTTTCCCCAACATGCTTCCTAACACATCTCACAATCATGCATGCTTGCTATTCCATAGAATTAGAGAACCGTCCACCGGTTTTGGAGACGAAGCAACCCACCTGAAAGTGCGCGTCGGTCCAAGGTCCAAACTGAACGTGGATAAGCCTCAAGTTCCCACGATTCCAAAGAGCCCCAAAACATCTGAAAATTCCTCCCGGGTATAAAGATACAGTCAAAAAATACTGCGGCAAGTATGAATTCCCAAAATTTCAACTCTGTGCATAAATAGTCTGGAAGAAGTCAAAATATCACCTTCGAGACGACCTCCAAAAATTCAAATAAAAATGGGACTGCGATCCTCGCAAAGTGTAGATGTCGATCGAGTCCTCGAAGGCTGAAATCCGACAACTGAGCGCCGAGATAAAAATTAGATAAGCTCCGCTATCGAGAAAAACCAGCAGCAGGAAAGAGGTTCAAAGATGTCTCGAAAACCCTGCCAAAAACTCAAAATAGAGCGAGGTAATCAGCACGGAAATCGAAGGCGTACCTCTCATGAACACGCTGCCACAAAAATCGGCTCAAAACTCCATCGGAGTGGTCCAGGGGACCTCGCGGACTGAAATGCGACGGAAAAGGCCATTGAACGAGGAACGTCGAAGTGTGTCGAATCGCAGAAATCGCCGATGTCGAGATCTCCAAAAATCATCAAAACTCAGTAGGAGATGGAGCACAGGTGGGAGAAGTCACTGCCAAAAGGGCTCAGCTCGAAATCCTCAAAAAAAAAAGAAAGGAGAGGGAGAGAGAAGCTATATATAAAGGCTAAAGGGGGGGAATCACCCCTCTAGGGTGCGTTTTCGGGCGCCCGAAACATTCGGGCCTCGAAAAACGCACCCCGACCATCTCTCCGCGCAGCGCCTGAATCAGCCCGGGCGCGACGCGTGTCCCGAACACGGGACAGTGGCGCCCGGCCAATCGGGCGCTGCCGCGTGGCCTGACAGCGGGGTGGGGCGGGTCGGCGCCTGCCAATGGCAGGGTGCCATGTGGCGCCCCCCGCGTGGGTGCCATGCCGTCTGCACCTGCCCCGTACCTGCCCCGCCAATCAGGACTCGCCACGTGTCCTGCCTCCGACGCTCGCTGCGCCCAGCGCACGCGCCAAGTCCATGGACCGCGCACCCGCAGCGCCGCGTGGACCGAGTCGCCACGTGGCGCCCCTTGGTCCACATCTTTCCCCATGCGCTAAAACGCGCAGAAAACTTCCGGGGGTCCGTTTTTGGGCATCCGGACTCCGAAAAATATAAGTAAATAGTCGATTTCTAACGTTTTTCCGCGCTGAATCTAAATCCAGCCTCCGATAAGCCTAAAACCACTTCAAACATTCGGCGAGAGTAGCCGAACGACAGGCTTGATCCAGAACCTCATTGAGTCCGTCTAACACGTCCATTTGATGCGTTGCGGGCCCGACACACCAATAATAGGTGTTTCATACTGCGAATCACGGGGAAAATCTACACGGGGATTTGGGCCACTACACTTTCCTTTAGGAGGCTTCACTAAATCCCAAGTCTGATTCTTATGAAAAGATTCCATCTCTTCCTCCATAGCGAGCATCCACTTAGCGGAATCATTACACGAGACTGCCTCTGTGTAAGTAGATGGCTCCTCAAGTGCATCTATTTCTTGTGCAGTCACAAATGCATAGGCCACTAGATTCGTATCTTTATATCTCTGTGGTGGTCTAATCTGCCTCCTCGGTCGATCTCTGGCTATAGAATGTATGTCTGTTTGTGGTGGTGCCTGAGGCTCCGTAGGAACAGAATCGCCTGAAGTGGTACCTAATGCCGGAGTGATCTGAACTTTAGAGTTGGTTTAATACTCCAACTCGACAATTTTCTTTATTGCATTTGCACCTGTATCACAAGGAACATGCGACTCCTCCTTTCGGCGAAGCATAACATTCTCATTAAATTTAACATCTCTATTGATTATTATTTTCTTATTTTCGAGACACCACAACCTAAATCCTTTAGTACTAGAAGCATAGCCCCAAAATTTGCATTCTTTCGATCTAGGTTTTAACTTTTTTTGACTCACATGTGCATAAACAGGACAACCAAAAATTCTCAAATTAGAATAATTTGGAGAGTGACCAGACCATACCTCTTATGGAGTTTTGAGATCAATGGAAGTCGACGGAGACCTATTCACCAAATAGCAAGCTGTAGAAGCTGCCTATGCCCAAAATTCCTTACCAAATCCTGCATTCGAAAGCAAGTATTTTGTCTTCTCAATGAGTGTTCTGTTCATACGTTCTGCTACGCCGTTTTGTTGCGGCGTGTAAGGAACTGTACGATATCTCTCGATTCATTCATTTTTCCAGAATTCATTAAACTCTCCTGAACAAAATTCCAGTCCATTGTCGGTGCGAAGGTGCTTAATTTGCTTTCCTGTCTGCTTCTCAATCAAGATCTTCCACTGCTTGAAGGTCTTAAATACATCATTCTTATGCAACAGAAAGAACATCCAAACCTTCCTTGAATAATCATCTATGAATGTTCGCATGTACTTTGCACCACGTTTAGAGGGGACCGATGCAGGCCCCTAAAGATTTGAATGGACGTAGTCAAGTGTTCTTTTAGTTCTGTGGATTGCTTTGTTGAAACTAACCATATTCTGCTTCCCAAATACGCAGTATTCGCAAAAGTCTAGACTTCCTGTACTTTGGCCACAAAGAAGTCATCTCTTACTCAGTACTGTCAATCCTTTTTCGCTCATATGTCCCAGCCTCATATGCCATAATTTCGTGACATCTGAATTTGACATAGTTAAAGAGGAATGCCATAATTTCGTGACATCTGAATTTGACATAGTTAAAGAGGATACTGTAGCTCCACCTATCACATTAGAACCTTGCAACACATATAGTTTTCCTTCTTGCTTTCGTCATTTCATCACAATAATAGCTCCTTTCGTAACCTTTTGAATTCCATCTCCACTAGTGTATTTATATCCTTTAGAGTCATGGGTACTCAAAGAATTAAATTTCTTTTCAATTGTGGAACGTACCTGACATCAGTAAACGTTCTCACAATGCCATCAAATATCTTGATATTCACTGTTCCCTGGCCGACAACTTTGCAGGATGCATCATTGCCCATCAAAACAACCCCACCATTCACAGCTTCAAAAGTGGAGAACTAGCCCCCATTGGGACACATTGAACGAGCATGCTTAATCAAGAATCCACTCTATGCTGGTTCTGGATTGATCATCGCAGACCAGCAGAACATTCCCCTCGCTGCTATAGTCTTCTACTGTTAGATGTATGCCCTAGAAGCCAACTTGGCCGACACATATATTCTTTCTAGGTTATAAATTTGTATTTGACATTTTACATTATGAATGTTATTAGGTTTTTATTTCCATTCGTGTTGTGTATGTGTCCATGAATTGTCCAAGGAATTAATAAGATGATGATACGTATTCTCAAGAGTTGAGAATTTGAGACATGTATCATTAGTGATTAATTCCTAAATGCTCCCGATCGATGGATCATCACGGGGATAGTGATTGATCCGGTGAGATTGGTGCACAGTCGCTTCCCTTTTAGGGTAGACGAGTCTCGAGTCAACAGTGTGGGGACACTGGAGCGAATGTGCAGCTGGTTGTTGGAGAACAAGGGTACCGAACGTGATCATCACGAGAAGTCACTTGGATGTCTACTCACTCGTTAGTGACTTACTCGATGTTGCAGCAGTGTGACTGGTCCTTTGACCTGCGGTGTCTCGGCTATTCACAATGGGGTTAGTGTAGTTTGACTGTACATACACTTGGTCCCTAGCCATTTGGGTCCTTGCAGTGGGTGCATGTTGGCTACGGTAGGTTCGTTGTAGGAATAGGGTGTACACCTATATGGAATCTATCGCCCTTAGTAGAGAAGGGAGTTAGTCCTATGTGATTTATGAGATCGAGTTTAGAAGACCTTGGCCAAGGCGTAGTAAATAACGGAAAGGGTTTCCGATATTAGAAACTCGAGTCGAATAAATTTGACATATGACAGACGGTAGGGTTTGACGAGCAACTCCATGACCTTCGTCTAGTTGGGACTCCGGATAGAAGGATTGTATCACACGTTAACTGCATCTAGAGGTTCAGTATTCCATTCTACTGGAATGCCACTACATGCTGCTAGGCGTCACTGGTGGATTGTGGGACTCACGAGAATTATCTGGATGATGATCGATAATTCTTATTGGGCTGAGTTTGAATAGTTCTAACCCACTGAAAAGAGTTTTAGTGATATTGTTGATGGTAATCACAATATATCTCACTACCAGATAGAATAGAACCTATGGGGTCACACACATAAGAGGTTATGACTGATTGGATAGTTGGATCGCGATTTTTGAATCGCCTGAGGACTTAATTATCAATATATTGATAATTGGACTAATTTGTAATTGTTACAAATTAAGGATATTAAAGTGCAAATGTTGCAAGAGAGGGCTTACTAATAGTTAGTAAGTTGTGAGAGGACTTAAGTGCTAATGTTGCATTAATGATTTGATTTGATCAAATTAGGATTGAGTTCAAATCGAATTAAATTAGGATTTAATCGATTGAACCGATTAGGGATAAGATAAACTTAAATATAATTTTAATGTTTATCTTAATAATTATAAAAAGAGATTATATTCTTTTTATATACGTATGAGTTTTTTAAGAAATAAACCCTAGCCGTTATCTTTCCTCGTCTTCATCTTTTCTAAATATCCACATTAAAAGAAAGACGTTCTCTGCAAGGGAGCTAGCACCCCGGTGAGAATTTCGATCAAGCCGACAACCTCGTGTGGATACCCGTAAAGGCCGGACGCGTGTGCGGCTTCAAGAGAACCAAATTCCACGATCATCAAATCGCGGTGTAGATCTCCCCGCGCAAAGGTGAAGATTAGATCTTCCTCTTCCTTTTAATCTTAGATACATGAGGGATTCTGTTTTGCGTGGTTTTGAGATCAGATCTCAAGTTTTTTCATATTTGTCTATTTGATTTCTTTTTCCGCTGCATTTATTTTTGCGCAAAATCTAACAGTGGTATCAGAGTCATCCTCATGTTATTTAAGATTAAAATTATAGTTTTGGATATTTTAAATCATTCTTTGTTGATTGAATGATTGTTAAATCGTTTTACCATATTCAAAGAATTATTAAATTTTGATCAATTCGAAATTATTTTGATCCGCAGAATTAAAATAAAATAAAATAAATAAAATAAAATTTTATTTTTGTAAAATTTGATGAGATCAAATTTTGTTTTTAATATTTATATAATTTTGATAAGATCAAAATTTATTTTAAAATTTTATTATATTGATTAGATCAATTTATTTTATTGTAAAATTTGATGAGATCAAATTTTGTTTTTAATATTTATATAATTTTGATAAGATCAAAATTTATTTTAAAATTTTATTATATTGATTAGATCAATTTATTTTATCGTAAAAATTGATGAGATCAAATTTTATATCGTTTTTCACATAAGATGTGAATCATTGATGAGATCAAATAGATTTTTTTTTTTTTTTTTGCGGATTAAAATATTGATCAAAATTATATGAATTAACTGTAGAGTTAAATCAAACGATTGATAAGATCGTATCATTATGGTGATTTGATTACCTATTTTTCTAGATAATTGATAAACGGTTAATTAAAATATTCAAAATTAATTATTGTGATTGTGATGTATGAGATACATATGGGTGATGATCATGGATAGCAACCAATTTATTTTCTATGGACATGTGATGTATGATGTGTATGCGGAATCCTGTCATTTTAAATTTGTTTAAATTAAGGACTCTGTGTTAGGGCTGTTTGGGTGCCTGCGAGCACGAGCCAATTTTATTTAGAGACCTGCGTGTCTCAATATATTAGAGATAAAAGTTATCTTATTCTTTAATTGGGTTGTATTATGTTTGGTTGCACGTCATTGGTTGATTCGTGGGAAGCCGTTAGCACACAACAAGCCCAGATCGAGACGAGCACTTGACGGCGGTTGAATCAAGAGTTGATGGTGATCGAATCAAGTTGTAGCTCCGGATTGGATCAAGAAGTTGAAGACGATCAAACCAATGACGTGCGTGTGCTTGTATTTATGACCCCTTGACCCTGAGTCCGGCTCAGTGGCTCGAGCACGAATCTTCTTTTTAGATCCATGATCATCACCGGTTGCATTATATTTGTTTTTATATGCAGTTTAATTTTATTTGCATGAGATGTAAATAAATAAAATTAAATATGAGACCTAAATACAAATCTCCTCATAAATATTAAGTCGAGCGGTCTTCCATCGTTGTAGAAGTGCGGGCGTCTTTTCTGGTGTTGATTGGCACGGCTGGTTACAGTGGTCAGTTGCATTGGAAAGGCGCAACCACTCTATTAGCATAAGATGCTGCGGAGTAAAGATGGGGTTGGGCCCAATATCTGTCAGGTGAGGGACCCAATGACGGCTTTGCTTACGCGTTTGAACGGTGGGTCTGACTTAACTAAAGAATGAGGCCAATATCTGTCAGGTGAGGCCTATAGGACTTAGAGATCGAATATCGCTGCAATTTGCTTAAGAAGCATTGGACAAGAGTTGTCCACTCATTGGTTTTCGTGTCACCAATATCTGTCAGGTGAGGTGGTGCGGTAAACTGATGGGACCGTAGTACCCACTTGAAACCCTAATCGCGTTGGGTTTCCGTTTCTCTACTCGAGGAGTGTAAGAGACTCGAGGAAATAGTGGGAGGTTAACATTTGTTTTTTAAAAATATCCCTAAAACAAAATTATGAAACAAATACAAATATCTAATTTGAATCTTTACTCTCTGCAGAACAAAATGTCCGCTTCCAATCCTCTTTCTCGCATTCTCGAAACTAACCGCTTAACCGGAACGAATTATAAAGATTGGCTTAGGAACTTAAAAATAGTTTTGAGTTCCGAAAAGCTTAGTTATGTTCTCGACCAGAACCCTCCCACGTCACCAAACCATCAGGTAAAATAGATGGATGACGATAATAAAGTAAGGTGCTACGTCCTGGCGTCGATGTCAAATGAACTTCAACGCCAGCATGAGGATATGAAGTCTGCTAATGAAATGCTAACTCACCTCAAGGAGTTGTATGGTGAGCAAAGTCGATCAGCACGTTTTGAAGTGTCCAAAAGACTCTTCAAAGCCAAGATGCATGCAGGGCAGTCTGTTCATGATCATTGTTTGACAATGATCAAAGACCTCGAGGAGCTTGAGAAGCTCGGCATGAAAATGGATAAGGAATTGCAAGTTGATATGATTCTGCAATCTCTTCCAGATTCATTTGGACAATTTATTGTAAACTACCATATGAATAAAATGGACTGCACTAATGCTGAGTTATTGAACATGTTGGTAACGACTGAGGGAACCTTGAAGAGTTCAAGGGGCTCGGTTTTTGCTATGGAGCGGGCTTCCTCTACCAAAAGAAAGTCTAATTGGAAGAAGAAACCCGCAAAGAAACAAAAGACTGAAAACAAGCCCAAAAAGGAAGCTCCTAAGAAGATGGCCGCTGACAAAGGAAAATGTTTCCAATGCAATGTTGATGGCCACTGGAAGAGGAATTGTCCCGTCTATCTGGAGAGCCTAAAGAACCAGAAGAAAGACACACCTTTGGAAGGTATGTTAGACCTGCTCGTAATAGAAACTAACCTTACGGTTACCTCTACTTCCAGTTGGGTCATAGACTCTGGTTCAAGTTCTCATTTGTGTACTTCAATGCAGGGTCTAAGAGAAATTAGAGGGCTGAGAGAAGGTGAAGTTACCCTACGGGTAGGCAACGGAGCAAGAGTTGCTGCTGTGGCTACTGGCACCTATCCTCTGCGATTACCGTTAGGACATATTTTAGACTGTTATTATGTGCCTGCTGCTAGCAGGAATTTGATTTCTGTTTCTTCTTTAGCACAGGACGATTATATTTTTAATTTTGATAAAGACTACTGCATAATTTATTTTAGAAATAAAATTGTTGGTCGTGGTTTTATGATAGACAGTCTTTACCATTTACATATGGATGTATCTGTAAATATTTCCGAGCAGGAAGTGAGTGTCGTTGGGTCTAAGAGACCTAGAGAAGAGATAAACCTAAAGTATATGTGGCACCTAAGGCTTGGTCATATTGGAGAGGAAAGGATTAACAGATTGGAGAAAGATGGGCTTCTGGGCCCATTGACTTCTGAGTCTTATCCAGTCTGTGAATCCTGTCTTCATGGAAAAATGACCAAATTACCTTTTGTAGGACAAGGGGAAAGGGCCACTGAGATACTTGCCTTGGTACACACTGATGTGTGTGGCCCATTTGATGTGCAAGCCAGGGGTGGTTATCTCTACTTCATAACTTTTACCGATGATTATTCACGGTATGGATATGTCTATCTTATGAGACACAAATCTGAAGCTTTTGAAAAGTTCAAAGAATTCAGATGTGAAGTAGAGAAGCAAACTGGAAAACCCATCAAGGCTCTTCGATCAGATCGAGGGGGAGAATACCTTAGTGGGGAGTTCCTAAACTATCTCAAAGAAAACGGCATAGTCTCACAATGGACTCCTCCTGGAACACCTCAACTCAACGGAGTGTCAGAACGGAGAAATCGAACTTTATTAGATATGGTTCGATCCATGATGAGTTTCACTGATCTTCCTTTGTTTCTTTGGGGACATACTTTGCTTACCACAGCCTACCTACTGAATAGGATTCCCTCTAAATCCGTTCTTACCACGCCTCATGAGATGTGGCATGGTAAGAAACCAAGTCTTAGTCATATTAAGATTTGGGGATGTTCGGCCCATGTCAAGCGACTACAGGCGGACAAGTTAGAGGCTAGGTCAGAAAGGGCTCATTTTATAGGGTATCCTAAAGAATCTTTAGGTTACTATTTTTACATCCCAAAGGATCACAATATAGTTGTGAGTCGACACGCTACTTTCTTGGAAAAACAGTTTATTCAAGAAGTAGTAAGTGGGAGAAAAATTGAGCTCGAAGAGAGAGTCTTTGAAGAGCAACGAGTCCCAAAACCTACGGAACCTATTCATGCTGAGCCAGTACATGTATCACCTAATCCACCTCGAAGATCGAGTAGGATCTCCCTTCCTACTAAAAGATACTTAGGTATTCTTACAGAGGAAGTAGAGGAAATGTTCCTCATAGGAGATAAGGAACATGGAGATGATCCTAAAACCTACAACGAGGCGATGTCTGACATCGACTCCGAGAAGTGGTTGGAAGCCATGAAGTCAGAAATTGACTCAATGTATTCCAACCAAGTCTGGACCTTAGTAGATCCACCAAAAGGTATAGTACCTATCGGGTGTAAGTGGATTTACAAAAGAAAGATAGGTTCGGATGGAAAGGTAGAGACCTATAAAGCAAGGCTGGTGGCGAAAGGCTATAGTCAACGCGAAGGCATTGACTATCAAGAGACCTTTTCGCCTGTGGCCATGCTTAAATCCATTCGAACACTACTTGCCATTGCAGCATACCATGATTATGAGATCTGGCAGATGGATGTGAAAACTGCTTTCCTAAATGGATTTCTTGAGGAAGATATCTATATGGAGCAGCCTTTGGGTTTCACTTCCAGTAACGAAAGTCACAAAATATGTAAGCTGCAAAGGTCCATATATGGGCTTAAGCAAGCATCTCGGACTTGGAATACTCGTTTTAATGACGTAATCAAATCGTTTGATTTCGTTAAGAATGAGGAGGAACCATGTGTTTATAAGAAAGTTAGTGGGAGTGCTATTACATTCCTCGTATTGTACGTGGACGACATTCTCCTAATTGGAAATGATATTCCAATGCTGACTTCGGTTAAGATATGGTTATCTAAGAAATTCTCTATGAAAGACCTAGGGGAAGCATCCTATATCTTGGGGATTAAAATCTATAGAGATAGACCTAAGAGGATGCTAGGCCTCTCACAGAAAATGTACATAGAGCAGGTGCTGAAGAAGTTCAGCATGGAAAACTCTAAGAGGGGACTTCTACCCCTTAGGCATGGAATTTATCTCTCCAAGAAAATGTGCCCCAATACATCTGAAGAGATTCAACGAATGAGCCAGATCCCTTATGCTTCAGCTATAGGGAGCCTCATGTATGCCATGGTATGTACACGACCTGATATTGCACTTGCTGTGAGTATCACAAGCAGATATCAGTCCAATCCAGGTGAGGAGCACTGGACTGCTGTGAAAAACATACTCAAGTACTTAAGAAGGACTAAAGATATGTTTTTGGTCTTTGGAGGAGGAGAACTGAAAGTACAAGTATACACTGATTCAGACTTCATGTCTGATGTTGACAATAGAAAGTCTACGTCGGGATACGTGTTCTTGTGCAATGGTCGTTCGGTGTGTTGGAAGAGTTCCAAACAACCAATCATCGCTGACTCTACTATGGAAGCAGAGTATATCGCCGCATCTGAGGCTGCAAAGGAAGCCTTTTGGTTCAAGAAATTTGTTGCGGAACTAGGTGTGATGCCATCAGATGCCATTCCACTTTATTGCGACAACAATGGCGCCATAGCCCTAGCTAAGGAGCCAAGGTCTCATCAAAGGTCCAAGCATATAGAGCGACGGTTTCATATTATACGCGAATATCTCGAGAAGAAATTTATCGAGGTGCAGAGAGTAGACTCCACGGATAACGTGGCAGACCCACTGACTAAGCAGCTGAGCCAGCAGAAGACTGAAGCCCACCTTGAGAAGATGGGGCTTAGGTATATGGCTAATTGGCTTTAGTGCAAGTGGGAGATTGTTAGATGTATGCCCTAGAAGCCAACTTGGCCGACACATATATTCTTTCTAGGTTATAAATTTGTATTTGACATTTTACATTATGAATGTTATTAGGTTTTTATTTCCATTCGTGTTGTGTATGTGTCTATGAATTGTCCAAGGAATTAATAAGATGATGATACGTATTCTCAAGAGTTGAGAATTTGAGACATGTATCATTAGTGATTAATTCCTAAATGCTCCCGATCGATGGATCATCACGGGGACAGTGATTGATCCGGTGAGATTGGTGCACAGTCGCTTCCCTTTTAGGGTAGACGAGTCTCGAGTCAACAGTGTGGGGACACTGGAGCGAATGTGCAGGTGGTTGTTGGAGAACAAGGGTACCAAGCGTGATCATCACGAGAAGTCACTTGGATGTCTACTCACTCGTTAGTGACTTACTCGATGTTGCAGCAGTGTGACTGGTCCTTTGACCTGCGGTGTCTCGGCTATTCACAATGGGGTTACTGTAGTTTGACTGTACATACACTTGGTCCCTAGCCATTTGGGTCCTTGCAGTGGGTGCATGTTGGCTACGGTAGGTTCGTTGTAGGAATAGGGTGTACACCTATATGGAATCTATCGCCCTTAGTAGAGAAGGGAGTTAGTCCTATGTGATTTATGAGATCGAGTTTAGAAGACCTTGGCCAAGGCGTAGTAAATAACGGAAAGGGTTTCCGATATTAGAAACTCGAGTCGAATAAATTGGACATATGACAGACGGTAGGGTTTGACGAGCAACTCTATGACCTTCGTCTAGTTGGGACTCCGGATAGAAGGATTGTATCACACGTTAACTGCACCTAGAGGTTCAGTATTCCATTCTACTGGAATGCCACTACATGCTGCTAGGCGTCACTGGTGGATTGTGGGACTCACGAGAATTATCTGGATGATGATCGATAATTCTTATTGGGCTGAGTTTGAATAGTTCTAACCCACTGAAAAGAGTTTTAGTGATATTGTTGATGGTAATCACAATATATCTCACTACCAGATAGAATAGAACCTATGGGGTCACACACATAAGAGGTTATGACTGATCGGATAGTTGGATCGCGATTTTTGAATCGCCTGAGGACTTAATTATCAATATATTGATAATTGGACTAATTTGTAATTGTTACAAATTAAGGATATTAAAGTGCAAATGTTGCAAGAGAGGGCTTACTAATAGTTAGTAAGTTGTGAGAGGACTTAAGTGCTAATGTTGCATTAATGATTTAATTTGATCAAATTAGGATTGAGTTCAAATCGAATTAAATTAGGATTTAATCGATTGAACCGATTAGGGATAAGATAAACTTAAATCTAATTTTAATGTTTATCTTAATAATTATAAAAAGAGATTATATCCTTTTTATATACGTATGAGTTTTTTAAGAAATAAACCCTAGCCGTTATCTTTCCTCGTCTTCCTCTTTTCTAAATATCCACATTAAAAGAAAGACGTTCTCTGCAAGGGAGCTAGCACCCCGGTGAGAATTTCGATCAAGTCGACAACCTCGTGTGGATACCCGTAGAGGCCGGACGCGTGTGCGGCTTCAAGAGAACCAAATTCCACGATCATCAAATCGCGGTGTAGATTTTCCCGCGCAAAGGTGAAGATTAGATCTTCCTCTTCCTTTTAATCTTAGATACATGAGGGATTCTGTTTTGCGTGGTTTTGAGATCAGATCTCAAGTTTTTTCATATTTGTCTATTTGATTTCTTTTTCCGCTGCATTTATTTTTGCGCAAAATCTAACATCTGCTACATTGGCTTTAGCAGATTTTGAAACATCTTTTCCCCTTTGATCACCTCTTCTTTCGGTCTGTTCATTTCTTTTTAACTTGAAATAGTCCGCTTTAATGTGGCCCTTCTTCTTGCAATAATTACATATCAAGTTCTTGTGCCTGGATTTCGACCTAGCCTTTCCTTTACTGTCATCGAAATTTCTTTGCTTGGATCTTCCTCTAGTAAACAGACATTCTGCCTCACTTTCAGTGTTACCACTCATCTCCTTATCGATCATCTCTTTCGAGAGTAGGGCAGTTGAGACGTCTTCTAAAGATATGGTATCACATCTATAAAGCATAGTATATCTAAAGTTTGAATAGAAAGATGGTAGAGAATATAAAAGCAGTAATGCTAGATCTTTATCATCATACTTTACTTCCAACATTTCCAAATCGGTAATGGTTTCTTTTAAATCATTGAGATGAGATTTTACACTCTTCCTTGAATCAGACGATGAGAGTACAACTTCTGCTTCAGATGAAGTTTGTTGGTAAGGCTTTTCGTCATACACAATGACTCCAGTTTCAACCATAAACTCGCAGCATATTTCTCCTTGATGACATGTTGTAAGATCTCATTCGAAAGATGTAGTTGGATTTGCGTAAGGGTCTTTCAATTCATTTTCTCTTTTTTTGCCTGACTGAGGGATGCAGGCACTTTTTCCACCCTGAGCAGCGCATCTTCTAGATCCGTCTGAGCTAGAATTGTGTGCATCTTCACTTGCCATAATGTAAACCTTGTGTTATGATCGAGCAAAGGGAGATCATACTTCATGGACGCCATTTATAAAGCAAAAAACCGTAATCGATGAACAGGACTCTGATACTAGTTTGTTAGCAATGAGGGCACAAACTAAAACGAAATCAATAGGCGATCACGACACAAAAGTAAATCTCAAATGCACGACAAAGAAATAAACACACAGATTAACGTGAAAAATCCTTTGCAGGAAAAAAACCACGGGCGAAAGAGGAGAGTTCCACTATGTGAAGAAAAAGGGGAATACAAAGTTCGGAGATTATATCGCTCGATCTCTCTAGGGCAAAAGAAAATAGAACAATATTCTTAACGGGTTTTCTTAGAGGATCAGATCCGTATCGCAGGGGGTTCCGCCCCTCGCACTCCCAGTCCAATCCACCACTGACATCCATTTTTATTTTCCCAAAATTGTACCAAATTTTGTCGTCGCACTGCGAAGCCACTGGCCAACCGAAAACATAATATCGAAGCGATTTCTAATTTCACAGTCACATCTAACACTACTATCATTTCAACTATATCAATAAAGCATCTTCGCATGCTAAACAATACAAAATAGACATAGGAAGTAGTCCACCAATTTTGGTGACATGGAACCCACCTGGAAAATGCTCTAAGGAATGAGGAGACAAATACGATGAACACCTCTTCCTTAACAACACTAGTAACTCCACAAAGTAAAATCTCTCCAAAACTCAACTCCTACCACAACATAAAATCCACATTTGTACTATAATTCCAAATCAAAATCCAAATATAATATTTAACTAACTATTATTTGCCTTATCAAGATCAAGCTCTCCTCCTCCCACAATGTGTGCCACCCAAATCTTTAGCACACTACCAGCAAAGTCCTCAACCACTTAACAAGGGAAAAGAAACCACCCTCATGCTATCCTGATTAAGGCCCCTAGCTTAAGTAACAAAAGGAGAGGGAGGAGATGAGAGAGAGGAGTTTGGATTCATTAGATAAAAAATGGAGTAACTTGACATCCTTGGGAATTAATAGAAAGTGACAATTGCAAAAGTAAATCCTAAGAAAACATAACAATTGGCCCTCAATTATAATTTGAGTTTTCGGGCACTCGGAACCACTTGCGGGCATCCGGAACCTCATAATCGCAGACATTTGGGGTGCCCTCTCATGCATTCAATCGCCCGAAGATGTCGTAACTCCGCTCGAAAATTTTTGAGTGCTCGGACCATGCATTCGAATTCACTGTGCTGAGTCACCTGTTCATCGCTAAAGCTTTATAACTTGGTTATCCTTATCCACACTTTCGAGTGTCCACAGCACATCCGGGCACTCAAAACCATGCGTGAACAGTGACTTCAACATTCGAGCTTATTTATGACACAAAGAAGCATTCGCAATTAGGATCCGAATCAACATTAGCTCGCCTCACAACTTCCGAGTGTCCTAACAAACGTTTTGGCGCATAGAATTGCACCCAAGTGCACCTTGAGCTGATTTCACTTGTCTGAGCCTGTTTTTGAATCTATTTCGTACTAAAATGACTCCAACTCAACCCAACACTCTATAGAAGTACCAATCATTGTCCCATACTGCAACTTCACTATTTGCAAAGGTCTAGTATATTATAGTATATCATTGTATTAACTTCGAGTAATCTCCATGGTTATAACATTCATTTTATATGTAAGAGATTGTACTATAATTATTAACACTCCACTTTACATGCAATCAATTTTATAAAATAAATAACAAAAAGTACACGCATTTGTTTGAAATATTAATATTATATAGTGTATCATGCTCCAAAATAATATATATTGTGTCCAATCCAAACGGCGAGGATACAAATTACATGAGTGTCCAAAATTAGTAAAGTTACCAACATAATACCAAAATAAGGAAAGTAAGGTCTTAAACATAATCTAAATTATCATAAGAAATATAGAATATCAAATAAAACTGTTGGTTTTCAATCGCATTTCTCGATCACTTTCTTTAATGAAAAGAAATATTTCACGATTGTCTTTACTTGTGAAGATTTGTGTCTGTTTGCTGCCACGAACAGTCCGACCCACGACGAGTGGTCATTCATAGTACATATTAGATTTGATTAAATTTTATTTTGAAATCAGGTTTGTAAGTGCACGACTTTTAGCAAACTCAAAAATATGCTATTAATTACTCCACACTTGCGGTTTTAAGGAACCCTCGATTAAGAGACCAAAATAAATGCTAATAATGAAAAAGACCAAAGTGTAAAAATAAAATCTTTTTAGTATAATTTGCTATGTACATGGCTTACAAGGGTCATACTCTCACTGTACATAAGTAGAATGCTCAGTTATGGACTTGGCAGCCAATCGAAATTAGGTTACTCTCTTTAATGACAAGACGATCGATTAAAGATAATTTACTCGGTTTAACAACTTGACAGTCAAATTTTCTTAGTTTAATAACTTGGCGGTCAATTGAAGTTCAATCTAATTTGAACTCGATTTGCTCAGTTTATTAACTTGGCAGTCGAGTTGGGTTAAGTTTAATTTTGAACTCGGATTGCTCAGTTTAAGAACTTGACGGTCAAATTGAGCTGAATTTGATTTTGAACCTGCACAGTTTAACAACTTGGGAGTCACGTTAAATTTAGTCGTATTTGATTTGCTCAGTTTTATAACTTGGCAGTCAGGCTGAGTTGAGTTTGATTTAACTTGTTTAGTTTAACGACTTGACGGACAAGTTGAGTTGAGTTTCAGTTTAATTTGCTTAGTTTAACGACTTGGCGGTCGAGTTAGGTCCGGCTTGTGAGTCGATGAAGTTGACTTATCCAATTAAGTTGAATTCTTTAGTTTGAACCGTTGATCTACTTCAGTTTGAGCGGAGCCTGTTTACTTGATTTGGCTCATCCTTGAAGTCTGGTTTAAACCTTTGCTTAGATTGGGTTCAAGTTGAATTGGTTTGAACCTTTTGTATTCAATTTGGGTTGAAGCGGCTTAGCCTTTCGCTTGATTTGTCCCTTTTGAATTTGGTTTGGATTGAATCATTATGCTTTGGTTCAGAACCAATTAAGACTTGGTTTAGATCGAACCCGTATAACCTAGCTTGAGATCCTATTAATTTTGATTTAGGTTGTTGAGCCTTTATAGCTCGGCTCAGCTTGGGCCCTCTTATAGTTCATTTTGGTTTGGATGGAACTTTTTATTGTTTGGTTCAAGATCCTTAAGAGTTTGATTCGGATTGAGCTCTTACGGTTTGGCTCAATCTAGAACCCTCTTTGGATTAGTTTTGGATCGAACCCTTGTGGTTTGGCTAAAAACTCTTTCGAGTTGAGTTTGGTTCAAGTCGAATCGGCTTATTTATCTAATTATTTAGTTAATAAATTAATATATAATATATTAATTAATAATATTTTATTATTAAATTAGTAGAGATATAAAAGAAATGAATTGTTGTTTCACCTTTTAAATTAGATAGGTATAAAGGTAGAAAATTACTGTTCTACCAAATTAGTAGAGGTATACAATTTCACCTTCTTAACCGACTATTTTAGAATAACTCGAAAAAAAAAGGAATAAAAAATTTTAATTTTTGTTCGAAAATAAAAGATAGAATAAGGCCATTATTTCTTTCATTATTTTCGAACTAAACAATGCCTTGAATCTATCATAAATACCTATCTATACCTATATATAATTTTTCATAATTTTTGCCATATGTCAACATTCCCTTCACTATTTCCTTCATGGTTTAATATTACCCCAATTAATTACTCATGTATATTTTTTATTTTTGAGACTTTTTTTTTTTTTTCTTATCTACCGTCTCTATCTTTTCTCACCCGACATCTCCTCATCTTCTCCCCACTCTCTTTAATTTCTCACCCGACATCCCCTCATCTTCTCCCCTACTCTCTCTTTCTCAAACCCCACTTTTATCTCTCTCCCATCCACATATCCTCTCTATCACGTTTTCGAGATTTAATCTCTTATAGAAGTCGATAAATTCGAATTCTTGAGGTATAGGCGGTGGCGGCGGCGACCACCACGGCGACAGAGGCCACGACCATCAGCACCGGGAGTGGGGAGGCCGCGGAGGGCGGCTTCGGGCAAACCGTGGCGGGGATCGTGCGCACGGCGGTGTTTTGATATTTCGCCTCAAAATTTTTCACCCCCAAGATGCTCTCCGAATTTTTGGTGCTCATCTCCAACCTCTTCTAAAATGGCGAAATCCTGGTGAGTGCTTCAAATTCGTCGTAGCATGATTTCATTCCGTGATTTGATATTGGATTAATCTATATCGATATCTTAGAACAATTTGTTTATATTATTGTGATAGATTAGGTATAAGTTTAGTTATAATAATATCTGTCCGCTGCATCGCGCGGGTCACTACACTAGTATTAATTACAATCTATCTAAAAACTAAATAAAATATTTATTCCACCCTTCATCTATTTTTTATATGGAAAATGCTACTTGTACACCCCATTTGGGGTGTACATCACACACCCCACCCATCCAATGGGTGGGGTGTGATGATGGGTCACTTGATGTGACCCGTAAAAAATATCGCCACCATTAAAATGGTGGAGATGTATGATATACACCCCTTCGGGGTGTACATGTAGCATTGCTCTTTTTATATCTTTTTTATTAACTTAAAGATATATTTTTTGAAAATTTATAAGTACAGTTAATGTATACTAAATTAAACTAATTAATTGGTACAAACTATAAAGTAAACTACAAAAATGAGTACTATTAATATTTATTCAACTCTCCCATTGCCATCAAGCAGGATATTAAAATGATAAAATTTTAACTCTTTGAAATCATTTTATTGGCTCACCCTTTTAGTGAAAACATTTACGGTAAATTTTCAACTCCAACAATACTATCAAATCATCAGCAATTAATTAATTTTTTTCAAAAGCAATTTTTATTTGCCATTCTATAATTTAAATAATCTTATTTTATTATTTCATAATTTTCTATTTATATGATCCTATTTTCAACTAAAGCTGTGAACAGTTAAAATTCATGTAGTATAAGATGGAATGCTATAGCATTTTACAAATCTATTTTCTTAGCATAACCATCCTGCAATTTGTAAAATCAATCACTTTATTATCAAATAGGTTAATTTTAAATTTTATATCTAATTCTTTGACGTATAGCAATATAAGAATAAAATCACAAATAGTAAAATAAAATATTTCAAATCATAGAATAGCAAAAAAATAATTACCTTAAACTATAAGGAAGTTAAATGAAGTTTTTCTAATACTTTATATATTCTAAGCATATACCATTTCCGTATAAGGGCATGTTTGGTAATTACTGAAAAGTAAAATAGCATTTTATTTTATAATATATTTGATATTTAAAAAAAATTAATATTCTATAAAAGTATTAATTTATTTTTTATTGTTTGGATTGTGAACTTTTAAAAAATACTCTATTTTAAATTTAAACTTTCAATACAAAAATTTAAATTTAAAAATATAAATTTTAAATTTTAAATTTTAAAATTTTAAAATTTTAAAATTAAGATTTAAATTTCAAATTTAAAAATTCCAAATTTGAATTTGAATTTTAAAATTTGAATGTGAAATTTTAAATTATAAATTTCAATTTTTAAATTTAAAAATTCAAATTTAAAAATTCAAATATAAAATTAAAATTAAACATTAAAAGTTAAAAATTAAAAATTAAAAATTAAAAATTAAAAATTAAAAATTAAAAATTAAAAATTAAAAATATAAAATATAAAATATAAAATATAAAATATAAAATATAAAATGAAAAATTAAAAACTTAAAATTAAAATATAAAATATAAAATATAGAATTTAGAATAAAATTTAAATTTAAATTTAAAAATTAAATAAAATTAAAATTAAAATTAAAACTAAAATTAAATTTAAATTTAAATTTAAAATTTAAAATATAAATGTTAAATATAAAATTTCAAATATATTTAAAATTGAAAATTAAAATTTAAAATTTAAAATTTAAAATTTAAAATTTAAAATTTGAATTTTATAATATTAATTTTAAGTTTTAAACATAAAATTTTATTATTTTAAAATAATAAATTTTAATTTTGCAATTTGGAATTTTAAATTTCAAAATTTAAAATTTAAATTTGGATTTTATTTTTAAATTTTTCAATTTTTCAATTTCAAATTTTAATTTTAAATTTTAAATTTTAAATTTTAAATTTTAAATTTTTAAATTTTTAAATTTTTAATTTCAAATTTTTAAAGACGAGCAAAATGTGAAAGAGGGTGAGGGAGATGTCGTACGCGAAGTAGAAAAAAATTTTCGCGCCTCTAACCTGATTTGTTCTCCAAAAATACTCCAAGATATCAATAATAATTCGTTATTTTTTTACGTTGTTGAGTTATCCAAACGGACTAACTAATAAAAAAATAATATTTTTTAAAATACAGAATAAAATAATCTAAAATTTGGTTGTAGAAATTTTCCAAACAGCCCTAGATATGAATATATGATTACCAGTAACCGCTCATTTTAAAAATTATAAAATTTGTGAACTGATTTTTATTTATGAATCAAACTGTATGTCCCTTCCTTTATTATGAAATTTTTGAAAGTAAATTTTTGATAAATCGAAAAAAGTATTTTTCGGAACCAATATATTCTTGTAAATAATTTGACATTCTTGTAAATAATTTGACGTTAAAGTAATTCATTTTTTTAAAATTCACGATTTTCATGCATAAACTCTGTTAAAATAATTTTTTTAAAGTAAAACCAAATATAACTTATCTAAATTATAGAATATATTGATTTGACTGTTTAATCTTTGAAAATTTTAAATTTACTATCAAATTTTTTAATTTATTTAATATGAATTAGGCAATATAAAATTATATAAAACAACCGTTAGAGAATGATATTTTTAATATTTCAACGGGCAACCATAATTTAACTATAAATTTTAAATGCTTTACTTATTTTTTAGTTAATATATTTTATATAATAGTATAGTTAAAATACTATTAACTAATTTAAATTAAACAAATTGAGGGATAGAATAGTTAAAATAAAATTTTTAATCGGGGGAATCTAATTTTTGGTGCGGTGTATGAGATCACGTAGGATGTACACGGCGCACCACGAGTAAAACGTGCGTAGGATCCGGCGATTCCCCTCTCCCCACACGTGTCGACTGCCACGTGTCCCCCATCTCTCGTAACGAACCCGCGCTCCCTCCCCAACGGTCTCCTCCCCCCCCCCTCTCTCTCTCTCTCTCTCTCTCTCTCTCTCTCTCTCTCTCTCTCTCTCTCTCTCTCTCTCTTTCTCTCTCTCCTCCTCCTCCTCCTCACGAGCTATAGAGAGAGAGAGAGAGAGAGAGAGAGAGAAAGAAAGAGAGGGAGAGAGGGGAGGGGGGAATCAAATGGAGGATGAGTTGGCTGCCGTTGTCGTCGCGGAGGAACGCCGCGAGAACGGCGCGGCAGCCAAAATGGCGGAGGTAGAGGCAGAGGAAGAGGCAGAGGCGACGAAGGAGGAGAAAGATGGCGCCGCGGAGAAGGATGTGGTTGTATACAGAGGGTGGAAGATGATGCCTTACCTTATCGGTTTGTATTTCTCTTTTAGCTTTGGTTTCTGAAGATAACAACAAATTAACGATGATATGATAGCTAAGTAGGAGGTTTCTAATTTAAAATTTATTAAATCTGAGTATTATTTATAATTTTTTTTTTATAAAATTATAAAATGATCATAGAAATTGGACACACGGATGAAATATGTTTATTTTTCACGTTGCCAATTCATCTTATTATTTTTTTTAAAAAAAGATTTCAGAATATTTATTATTATTATTATTATTATTATTATTATTATTATTATTTTGTAGGGAATGAGTCGTTTGAGAAGCTGGGGAGCATCGGCACGGCGGCGAACCTGATGGTGTTCCTGACGGACGTGTTCCACATGACCAACGTCGACGCTGCGACCACCCTCAACGTCTTTAGTGGCACCACCAACCTCGCCACCGTCCTTGGCGCCTTCGTCTCTGACGCCTACCTCGGCCGCTATGCCACCGTCGCCGTCGGATCCGTCGCCTCCTTCTTGGTACGTACGCGTATACGCCATGTAGCTAGCTCTGAAATATTATGTTTCATCAATATTTCTATAAATCTCATATGTTCATATCTCACCTATACGTATTCACTACAACAAAATTAGATTATAGAGACACATGTTTGTGACATTTTTGTATAAGTGTCCTATCAATATTCCATCCATAACCAAAATTAGGTTATAGGGATACATTTTTAGAACACATTACAAAAATGTGTCGCTATACACCCTAGCGACGGCACATATAGCAATACTTATAATAAGTGTCGATATTTTTGTCAGCGATATTTTTTTTAGATTTTAGAAGCACTTAAAAGTATCGCTATAGCCTAATTTTGTTGTAGTGATTCGTGTATGTTTTGCGCGTTCAATGTCAATGTTTTGCGTGTTCAACTCTAAATCTTTTTGTACTCAGAATTTTTTTATTTTTGGATGAAAGGATATATGGTAAGAATAATAGTGATCTTCTTAAAATTTAGTTGATTGTTGGTGAAATAATATAAATATTAGAAAATTATTATAATCTTAATCGTACATTTTTTTCATCAAAGGATTGAAAACTTATAAGTACGAGAAAATTTAACTTATAAAAATATAATAATCAGACTATATATATATATATATATATATATATATATATATAATATTATAATTTATTAATGGTGTCTATGTCGATACTATATTCTAATTTTTTAGAAGCTGTAGATTCGTCATGTTCAAATTGTGTTGTATTTCGTATTTTGTGTTAGTGTTTGAAACGTCTAATTAAAATATTTTATTAAATTTTTTTTTGCTACTACGAATAACACAATAACAAGCTAGGTATAAAATTGCTCCCATGCTTTCTACACTTTGACAAATTTATTTATAAAATTAGAAAAAATGAAACAAATGCCAAAGAAAGACTCAAAATATATATATTTATTTAAATCACTGAATATTCTATATATGCATGTTGGTCATGTATTATTTTCTTTTATTTTCATTTTCAATATTTTTCAGAGATTACTTAGGACTCGTTCAATCTCATGCTTATTTTTTATTTTTAAACAAAATTTTATATATCAAAAATTTTAAAAATAAACAATAGATTTGATAGGCCTAGTTGGATCTCATGTTTGTCTTTTAAAAATATCTTTTGAAATTTTTAGTATGAAAAAAAATGATAATACAAAGCCAGCAAAATAGCAAATATTTGCTATATATGTACCAGTAACATTACTCTTGAGAATAATTTTTTCTGACATTTATGTCTCCTCAATTCACTATTCTAATACTATTTAAAGAATAATATTAGATCTACAACTCTAATCTTATGACATCTAATATAAAATTTTACGAAATAATTATTATAATATAAAAATTAAAATTAATTATTAGAGAACAAAGATGTTTATAATATCTCTCATTCAAAACTCAAAATTTTTTAATAGATCTAAAATAAATTTTTTTTTTTATTTTGATATGATAGAATATTATATAAAATAATTATTATTTTTTAAAAATTTAAAATATTAGAAAATAATATTTTTATATTTTATATATGCAACGTCTACGTTTGATATAATATATATATATATATATAGCATTATATATTTTTATATTTTTATATTTTTATATTTTATTTCACTGTATCAATCCAATTAATCTCTAACCATCATCTTTCTGCATGCATGCATGCAGGGCATGATCATCCTCACCCTCACAGCCGGCATCCCCACGCTGCACCCCTCACCCTGCGCCGGCGGCGGCGGCAGCAGCACTGCCTGCGCGCATGCAACAAAATTGCAGCTGGCAGTCCTGGTGGCGGCCTTCGCCTTCCTCGTGGTCGGCGCGGGCGGCATCCGGCCCTGCAACCTGGCCTTCGGCGCCGACCAGTTCGACCCGGCAACCCCCGCGGGGCGCCGCGGGGTGAACAGCTTCTTCAACTGGTACTACTTCACGCTCACCATCGCCGTCGGCGTCTCCTCGACGTTGATCATCTACGTGCAGAGCAACGTCAGCTGGTGGCTCGGCTTCGCCCTGCCGGCGCTGCTCATGCTGCTCTCCTGCTTCTTCTTCTTCGCCGGCGCCACGCGCTACGTGAAGGTGCCGCCGGACGGGAGCCCCTTCACCGGCGTCGCGCAGGTCGCCGTCGCCGCTTACCGGAAGCGGCGGCTCCGGCTTCCCTCGGAGCCGGAGAAGGAGCTGTTCCGGGCGCCCCATAAGAGCTCCCTCGTTTCCAAACTTTCCTATACGAACCAGTTCAAGTAAGCACTTTGATCCACTTTGACCCCACTTTTGCTTCTACCAAACAACTGTAGTTATTCAGTACAAAAGAAATTAATATTTAAGTATAATTTTTTTAAATTTTTTTTAATAATATTTAAAAACGTGTTAATATAGTTTAGCATTTAAAAATATCGATAAATAAAAAATCGTCAGAAAATATATAACGATACTTATACCATGCAAAATATATTAAAGTGTTATATTTTTAAAAGTCGGTATTTATTATAATGTAAGGATCAATATTTTTTTAGAGGTTGTTTAAAAAGTATTTTTATATTAAAATTTTTTTTTAGTAGTGATTCTAATAAAAAGTGCAAGCAGGATTTTGAGTTTTAAAGAATAAACTCTGATTCGGTGTTTCTGGTTTTATTCTTGTGCGTAAATAAGAATTGATCGTGATATATTTATTAGTAATTTTTTTTAATAGCACTATTTACCCAATGATGGATCCCAAAAATTGTTAAATTTTATTAGGCCGAAAATATATAAAAATATAGAGTTATAAAAAATTATATTTTAATCCAATGGGCTTATCATTTTCAGAGATAATTAAAAAAAAAAAAAAAAAAAAAAAAAAAAAAAAAAAAAAAAAAAAAAAATCATCGCACTTTTTAACTACACGTTTTTCATTTTGTCTATAATTGTAAATGGAACCTCACAAAACACTAAAAATGAAACAAACTCTACTATATACACTCTGCAAGAGAGCTTGAGAGACTAGAATTAAAATATACTTACAAAAATTCCATAGTTTTGACTGCCATTAGAAGTTGCAATAGCTTTTGAGCTTCAAATAGAAGCTCCAAGCTGCTGCTGCTTCTTCAATGGAGGTTTAAGAATTTTTTTTTTTTTTTTTTTTTGAGGCAAAACTTTTCAACTCTTTCAATACTAAAATGATTCAGAATTGCTCTATAGATGTCTCATAGAAAAGCTAGAAAGTTGAATTCTGCATAATGCCTCATTATTCAGAAAAAGGACGGCTAGGAGAGGATTTGCATTATCAACATAAAACAGTTCTACTCCCACCAAAGAACCCAACTCAACTAGTTGATTCTGCCATTTACTTTGTTTACTTTAGACTCTCTCATATGATCTGATGAACCACTTTCTTCATACTAAGTGACAACAAATCTTTTCTTCTTCAATTGAATGTTAGCAATCTGCCTAGTAAGAACATGTGATGCACACAAAATTGGACCAGAACATCTCTCTAGCTAACACATGTTTTCCTTTGCATTAGGTTCCTCGACAAAGCTGCGATAGTAGCAGCCGACAGCGAAATTGCACAGAGCAGCTTACCGACAGATAAGTGGAGTCTATGCTGTCTGCAGCAAGTAGAAGAGGCAAAATGCATACTGAGAACCATCCCCGTATGGGCTACTGGTATCATTTACTACATCGCATTTGCCCAGACAACCACCTATGTGATCGTACAAGCATTGCAGTCCGATCGCCGTATCGGGCATAGCAAATTCGAGATCCCCGGTGCCTCCTTCACCATCTTCCCCATGGTCGCCCTGACGATCTGGATACCGTTCTATGACCGCGTGTTAGTCCCGTGGCTTCAAAAGATCAAAGGGAAGGACGGGGGGATTACGCTGCTCCAACGAATGGGGATCGGAATCGTCTTATCTATACTCGCAATGGTGGTCTCCGGTTTCGTCGAGCAGCAGAGGAGGAGTTACGCGATTCATCGACCGACGATAAGTAGCAGTGGTTCATCACGCAGTGGTCCCATCTCTTCGTTTTCGAGCCTGTGGTTGATCCCTCAGCTCTTGATTTTAGGACTTTCGGAAGCTTTCAATCATGTTAGCCAGCTTGAGTTCTACTACAAGCAGCTTCCGGAGAATATGAGAAGCATTGCAGGGTCATTGCTATTCAGCGGACTCGCGCTGTCGAACTACGTGAGCGGGCTTCTGGTGACGATCATCCACCGGACGACCGGAGGGTACGAGAAGGATAGCTGGCTGCCGGATGATCTCAACATGGGGAGACTGGACTTGTTTTACTTCTTGATCGCGTTCATCGGAGTTCTGAACTTCTTCATTTTCATCGCGTGCGCAAAATGGTACAGATATAAAATTTTGGACGACAACAAAAATGACGGTGACAATGGCGGTGATGATCTTTAGGAAGGCTCTCCCGTTTTCATTTTTGTCTTATATTTTCACATTTTCTTTGAGATAAATGCAAAATACAAATTTTTCTAATCACTACCTCGGAAGAAAGAAGAGGTTAAGGGTGCAGGTATAAAATTTTGGAAGATGCAAAATTATGGTGGTTCATTCGGAGTTTCTTTTTTCTGATTTTCAAAAAATTGATAAATAAAGGAGAAAATTCGAAGTGATATATGAAATATTTTTACCAAAAGTGGGGGGAAACAGTTCAATTCAATAAAATTATTGTAAAAGTTAATAACACTCTCAATTCATTTAATAGAAAACAACTCAAAGCAAATAAAAGAGGGACAAACATACAAATTTTATATAAACTATGAAATATTTTGAATCAGCTACTAAATCTTTCAAAATTTTAATTTTTACCACCTAACCTACCTAATCTTTCAATTTTTTTGACTTAAAGACAGTCAACATTATTTCAGTTTTAAAATTTTAATACATAATTTATCTTTACAAATTTAATTAGCATACTTCACGTAATTATAAATTTATTAAAATAAGCAATCAGCTTAAAATTTGAAACTAAAGTATTGTTGACAGGCTCAAATCAAACAATAAATTAAAATTTTGAATAGTAAAATCAAAATTTTAAAAAATTTACTAGTTGACTCAAAATAGTGTCCATAGTTCATATAAGTTCTATAAGTTTTGACCTAAAAGTTGTGAGGTGTCAGTAAACAAAAATAAATGAAGTTTGGATTAATCCATACATTTTTACCTTACTAAAATTGACAACAAATAGTTAGATAGAAAAGAGACTTCATGAAAACACAGACCTCCTTGTCAGATAAGATTTACCAATCTCAGCAGAGAGGTCTTCTGAGAAGGAAAATTTTCTTTAACTTAACAGCAGAAAAAATTCACAGCAGTGAAACACATTATAGCTTATATATGCAGTTCCACTAAACCATTAGAAATCGTCTCACACCTGAACCAAAATACAAACATACGACGAAAAAGAAGGCTGAAACCTCAAGATTATTTTGCTTGTCTAAAACTAATGATGTTCGATGAGTTGATCTAAAGATGTTTAGCTTAATTTCAAACATCTAACAACATGCAATAAATCACAAAAGGTTTAGGTACAGATATTGTTGATTTGCTTATTCAAAGATAGATTTACCATAAAACCAAGTTTAGTAACAGCAGAGTAGAGTTTTAGATGCAAACAATGGAATCATAAACAGGCTCAAGCACGCGGAAGAAGGTTGTAATCCATCACTTCGGCACTTCGATAGCAGTTTCCGCCATTATCAGATTACCTGCCCAATCAATCATTTCGCAGACAAAAAATATATTCAGAGAAGAAAAGTGCAAATAACACAAGTTTGGCGTACCTTACGGGATAATTAATATATGCAAAAAAAAAAAAATCAAATCACAATTTTTTAAATGACTATAGATGTGATAAAATAAAGGACATCTACATCACATGACTAGGGGAGAATACAATTCTTCAAAAAGAAACTCAAGCTGCATGTGAATACATGGTTTATACTCTATGATCATATTTACATCAATACATGGAAAAAACATAGAAGCATTATAAAGATTTTAGGTCGATGGCATTATCAGACTATGGCATTATTCTAAAAATTGCAAATTAAAATTCAATTTATGAATCAAATAACGCAAATAACCTCAAGTGACGAAACTGCAATAGTGTTTTAATATAGATAGCTTCACTGCTTCAGTTCATTAGTATAATAGACATTCAGAAATAGTGAGAATAGTTATAAACCTATTATTATCTAAAATAAGGTGCAACAAGACCCATCTCTCTAAATCAATCCAATTTTTAAACAGTTGAATAGTTGATTAAAGATTAAAGACTGATATTCGCTTTGCACACATCCTATTCTTTTGAGAACAGAGAATTATTACGTCTTGCCTATAGAAAACAGGGAATTTCAAAAACTCGTGTTTTGTTGATTGGAACTCGCAATGACTAATTTCAGGGTCCATTATTCTAGTCATATTAAAATGAGACTACACACATCCATAAGATAGAGCAACATAAAGTATAGCTGAAAATGATAATCACATTGATTGCAAAAGAGAAACTCAAGGCAAGCAGTAGTCTATTAATAAATATTAAACTTCTTGGAATGTAGAAACTCGTAAAAAAAAAAAAAAAATCTTTCAAAGGGAGTAAGGATCATAACTCTCAATGTTAGTAAACAAAATCAGCTCTAATAAAATGGAATAGTGACATAAACTTAAGAATCTAAACAGTGTGCAAAGGACCTTTCAAACTTCAATAATGTGAAGCCAGTATTGTTCTAAGTGAACACAATACTACCTATATAGGGACGAAACTATCAGCCAAAGCAGAGGGAAAAGGAAAAAAAGAAAAAGAAAAAGATAAGCATTAATCACAAATTTAATCTTTGAAGTTGTACTCAAATTTCAATTGACAAGAATTTCAATTGAAGCACTTATGATTAAAGTTTGACCCTAATTTCAATTTCATCATCAAGAGTTTAAATTTGGTCCCTGAAGTTTGATCTCGACTTCAATTTTGTCCTTGAAATTTGGCCTTGATTTTAATTTTGTCCTCAAAGTTTTTCTTAGCAAAGAACAGTTTGACAATAGCGTTGATGTGACACTTTTTCACAGTTTGACAATAACTAGGACTCAACCAGAACAAACTTTCCGCCTTTCTTAATTTTCATCCTAGAAGTTTGACCTTGATTTTAATTTTGTCCTCAAAAGTTTTCGTCTTAACAAAGGACAGCTTGACAATAGTTTTGATGAGACCCTTTTTCAGGTGGTAGATTACTAGAACTTATCCAGAACAAGCTTAATGCCTAAACTGTTACAATTGAAAAATCTAAAAACAAAAGAAATTCAAATCAAAATTTCAAAGACAATTTCGAACTGACAGATCGGTCACTCATTCTCTACTCTCTAGTAAATGATGATATTTAAGAGCATTTGAAAAGACTGAGGACTTAAAGCCATGCCTAAAGATAACTCCGTAAAACAAAGATCAGCACTTCAAGTCTTCAACAATACAATTTATTCATAGGTTCATTATTCCAGTACAGCATGCATCCATCTCTGTCTCAACATTGCATGTCTATGTGGATATCCAAACAAAATCAGCTCAAATGGCTTGACACGATTACAACTTTGTAAACTGAATTAATGAACTAGTATTTAATTGTAACCTTCCTACTTAATGTTAGCTTCTACTTCATCTCTTCATCACAGATGGCACCTGTCAACTATCAGCTTAAATGTTCTGAATGATGAGTAGCAAAACTATATAAGTTCTTCCACAAAATCTATATTTCATCATAACATTTGACTTGTGGGAATAAATTATTTGGAGAATATGGTTCATTCTTTCATTTACAGGAATAATTGCCAAAAGACCCCCAATAGCTAATCCTTCAGATTCCAATAACAAGCTTTTCAAGATCGCTAGAGTGAACTTCGCCGAATAGTAGATTACTATCTAAAATTATTCAACTAATGTGAAATATTCGAAGAAATATACAATGATCCAACCAATTGCTTCATCAAATTACTATCTAATCTCTTTTAAACTCCGAGATCCTTCCCATAGTCGTAAGAAACCAATTCCTATTCCAACCTCACTAACTTAAACATTATTGAACAATAAAATTTACTGTGCTACCTCATTTTGTTTTTGCCTACTAAGTTCATTAGGCAGGATGTAGCCCAACAAAAATTGGAATGTCCCATACCACTCTGCTTATTGCAATCGTGCCATTGAATATTCCTATTTGATGTCCGTGAATCTTGATCACATCTAATTATTACTTGCTGTTTTTCTCTTTCCAGAAAAAAACATGTCAGTTATCTATAAAAACCTCCATATTCTTTCATTGAGTTAAACAAAGGACAAGCTTCTTACCTTCTCGCTTTACTTGGATAATAGCTTGTATTATCCTAGATATTAAATAAAATTGTTTTGAACAAAATTGGATAATTTATTCAAAAACTAACATAGTTTGATAATTCTCTCAAAAGTTTACATATATGAAGTATTGTTTGACAGTAGAAAGTGCATGTAATGTAGAGTGTTTAACATGTTCTTACAAATAGTAAATGGTTTAAGCACTTCCATTCACCTGGCAGAGTCAGGATATCAATATTTTCCTCAATAATGTTATAGTAATATTAGATGCATCACATGAGTTTATTCAACTTTTGTAGCAATTGAAATCTACTTCTGCAGCCTCGACATTATTTTTATGTGGTGATGACCAAGATTTAATCAGTTTTTGAGTATGCAGTTCATTTTTTTGAGTATGCAGTTTGTTGATCATCATTGAAGGAGAAAGCTTCAGTTAACTAGCCTAGCACACGATTATCGAGTTAAATAGCATACGCATATTATCAGTTAACTAGCCTAGCACACGATTATCTAGTTAAATAGCATACGCATATTATCAGTTAACTAGCCTAGCACACGATTATCAGTTACAAAAAGATGAGATATGTTAAGTTGTGCTTGCCCATATTCAATCATCAAAGTACTAGATCACTATTGGAAAAAAAAATAATAATAAATAAATAAAAATGTCAAGGTAACAGCATTTGAACAGACAACGGAACATAACACCACTAAAAGCAAAATTTTTGCCCAATCATAGTTAGCCAAGATAAATATGTGCCGACTATGGATGCCAATTCATGTATAGCATAAACCGGCTAGAGAGATGACAAGGCCTCTCCTTTAAAAACTTGAGCATCCAACTTTTATGGTTGACTTGTAACATTACAAGCAACTTTCGGCAAAGCAGCATTCAATGGTTGACTTGTAACATTACAAGCAACTTTCGGCAAAGCAGCATTCAGTTCTAACCACAACACACAGTAAATTAAAAGCATTGATAATTGAAAGGACAGGTGCAACCTAAAATAATCAAACTGTCATAAAAATTTAAGATGTGAATCATTAAGATATCATAGGATACACATTACACCAAACACTATAACAAGAAAGAATGTTCTTGACCTAAGAAGTAATAGAATCAATAGACTAACTTTGTCAAATGCCAGTGTATTTAAACCATGTCAGCAACTATAACTTTTCATCGACTATCCAATTCCAATCATGAAAATTGAATGAGCGATCGGGTGTGCTTGGTTATGGGAGGAGGCGGGGGGGGGGGGGGGGGGGGGGGGGTGGGGGGGGGGGAATGCCGACAGTCACAAGAATCTCAATCAGTAAGAACCTTCACCCATGATTGTCATAGAATATCAATCAACAAATTTATGGCGTTTCATAAGCAACAAATTCAAAGCAGAGTGAAATACAAATTTCTATAACAATACCGACCAATTGACTCTCGTACGCAGGAAAATTCACACCTTTTCCCACTCAAAAACTCTTCCAAACTCATAACCGAACAACACGCATCCTAATTCATTCAAGACACTGACGGTGCTGACATCTCAATAATCTCTTCCATGAAACGATCTGCACCAACAATTGCCCTAAAACCTCAACTGACTAGCCCCATAATCCCCCCATCCTGATTCATTCAAGGAGAGACCATGAAAAATAACATAAATCCCTGTTGATCCCATCTTAGAGCACTAATAAACACATACACACACCTTAATTCATCCAATAATCAACCCTTAATATCAAAACATGAATCAATCCGTTTCAAACATCAAGGGTTCGAGTAACCTACCGATCAGGGTTTAGGTTTAGGTTTAGGGTTAGGGGATTGACATGCATACCCAATCCTCTATCCCCTATTACTCATAAGCCCAATATGCCCATCCTAATTCATTCAAGAAAAGACATGAAAAATCTCATCTTTCTCCTTTTGATCCCCTCCTGAACAATAATAACCACAAACCCAGATCCTAATTCATCAAACAATCAACCATCAACAATCGAACAAACGAATCAGCCCAATTTCATTAAATCCAGGGTTGGAAAAACCAACTGATTCAGGGTTTGGGCTTAGGGTTAGGGCTCGAAAGGCATACACGTAGGCGCCATAAAACCAAAACAAAAATCGCATCATTTTGCTCCCAATCCCCTCCTGAATACCAACAGCGACAAACCCACGTCCTAATCCATCAAACAATCAACCATCAACAATCGAACAAGCGAATCGATACAATACGGTTAGATGGAGGGTTGGCAAAACCTGCTGATTCAGAGATTGGACTTAGGGTTTGCCGGGGGTTGGTGGAGGAGGAGATCGTCGTAGGGGTCGCGGCGTCCGGGAGCGTGGGAGATCTGGGCGTCCCAGGAGAGCTGGGCGTTGAAGCGGTCGAAGGTCCAGAAGCCGTAGGGTCGGAGGGGGAGGCTCCAGTTGGCCTTGGTGCGCTCGCACCGCTCCCGGATCGCGTAGATGTGCTCCCGCTGCGCCTCGTCCCGCTTCTTTGGATCCTCCATCATCCGCAGGATCAGGTTCTCCGCGAACTCCATCACGAACCTCATCTCTCCCCCTCTCCCTATTCCTATTCCTCTCTCTTCTCGTTCTCTCGAGAGCTTTGCTTCTTCTTACTCTTACTCTTCCTCTTCCTCTTCCTCTTCCTCTTCCCTCCTCTCTCGCTCGATCGAGCTCTCGCCAACAAACCTAGGGGTGTAATGTGGGCCGTACTGGGCTGGCACAGCCAAGATTTTCCGGGCCAAAACGGGCCAGGAGCCGGCCAGGCCTGGTTTCAAATCTAGTCACGGCCGATGATGATGCCGATGGGGATCGCATCATATCTCACTACCAGACAGAATTGAACCTATAAGGTCACACACATAAGAAATCGCGCATGGTCGATATTATGGAGATGATAAAGAAGTTTATAGAATGGATTAATTATAATTACAATACTAAAGTTTACCAATTTATTAGTAAAATGACTAATTTGTAATTATTATAAATTAGAGGTATTTAAGTGCAAAAGTTGCATGGTGTATTTACTAATCGTCAGTAAATATTTTGAGGACTTATGTGTAAATGTTACACACGAATCGAATTAGGATTCGGATTCGATTCATATTGAAACTAACTTAAGGATAATGGATAATCCAATCGGATTAGGATTCGATTAGGATTAGAATTAGGATTAGGGTTTTCTCATTATAAATATATGTCACATGTGACATATTTTAAAATAGAAAAAAAAAGGGAATAAGAAAATCCTAGCCGCCTATCATCTTCCTCAAGTCCTCCATAATTAATTCATCGTTCTCGATCTTCGGAAGATTGCTAGCACAATTAGAAGATTGATTCATCCTCCTTATATCGACGCAAAAGTTAATTCGTGATTGGATCGCGAATCAAGACGATCGACTATTTCGATCAAGGGCGTGATTCCGTGTGGACGCGAGTAGAGGCCGGGCGCGTGCGCGGCTAGCAAGAACGAACAATTTTTACCAACGATCGTCGGCATCGTGGTGATCTCGACCCGCGCAAGGTAAAAATTAAATCCTAATTGATAAGATCAATTAGATTACCTTTTACGATCTAAAACAAAACATGAGGTGGTTTTTGGTTTAAGAAAAATTTTAATTGCGTTTCTTTCTTCCGCTGCGCATATCCGTATTTTTCTTACAGTGGTATCAGAGCCACCTTCGTTGTTTGTTTTAGATCTAATCTCTTTTTCGATGTTGATTGGGTTTTCTGGAACGATCAAAATCAAAGCAATGAAGATTGTTTTTGCGTATATTATTTTGATTGTTTTGAGACATTAATTAGCATTGCTATGACGTACGGTCATATTGATGACATACATGCATGCTCTAATTAATTAGCATTGCCATGCATGACGGATTAGTGTATAGCAACACTAATTGATTATTCAATTAGTTCATGGCTTTCATTGCACGTGCTTGCCGTAATGTGTTTTGAACGCATTTACATGATGTAGTCATGCGCGCCATGTGGTTGCATTGTGCAAAATCGCAATTTAAAATTAATTCGAAACCCAATTAATTAGAAATCGAATTAGAGAATTTTATTTTATATTATATGCATGTGATGTATATGAGGTGATGATCATGGATAGCAACCTTGTGATGTACATGTATCATGTGATGATGTGAATTGGTGTAATTTAATAAGGACCCAGTGTTAGATTTATTTTGGGTGTCTGCGTGCACCAAATTATATTATGTAATTTTGAGACCTGCGTGTCTCATTAATATTATGGGTTGTATTGTAATTGTTGCAAAATTAAAGGGTAAAGGGGTAGTTCAGGTTCCATGACGATTTGTTCCATTCAAGAGTTGATGCGGTGCAGATCAAGTTTGGATCAAATATTGATCGAGGGAGCCGACAAGAGTTGATCTACTCCAATCCGATCAAGATGCAGAGCAAGTTTTTGTGTGTTATACCCTCTGACCCGATTCCGGCCTAGCGGCTCAGGCCCGAATCAAATTAAAATCCATGATCATCACTGGTAGTTATTATTTTATATATATATGCGATATATGTGTGCATATGATGCGATGGTTTGCATAAGATGTAAATTAATAATAAATTAAAACTGATGAGATAACAAATCTCCCTAAATAAAATATTAAGTTAATGGCGTTATGAACCCATTATTGGCCTTCCATCGTTGTAGGGTGTGGGCGTCTCTTTAGTGTTGATTGATGCACCCGGACACGGGGGTCAGTTGCATTAGGGAGCCGCAACCATTCTATTGGCATGAGATGCTATGTGGTAAGAAAGGGGTTGAATCCAAGAATCTGTCAGGATGAGGATTCAATGACTTTTTATTTGCATGATGAACGGTGGGTCTAACTTAACCAAAAGATAAGGCCAAGAATCTGTTAGGATGAGGCCTATATATTTGGAGGCCAAAGATGAAATTGCGATTTGCTTGAGAAGCATTGAACAAGAGTTGTTCACTCATTTCTTTACTCATTGCCAAGAATCTGTTAGGATGAGGTAGTGTGCAAACAAATGGGACCGCAATTCCCACTAGAAACTTTTAGTAAAGTTTCCGTTTTCTCCACTCGGGGAGTGTGGAGATTCGCTAAAATTAGTGGGAGACACCATTTAGATTTAAAGACCCTAATCAAAATAGATTATGATTAAGTACACAACTAATTAGAATCTTAACCATCTGCAGAACATGGCCGCCTCTAACCCACTTGTCAAAATACTTGATACTAATCGCTTAACTGGACCGAATTTCACCGATTGTGTGAGGAATTTGAGAATTGTTCTCAATTATGAGAAATTAGCCTATGTGTTGGACACGAGGCTCCAGCAGTGCCCGAAAATCCAACAGCTCAACAGAAAGATGCTAGAAATAAATGGACTGATGATGATATGAAGGTAAAATGCTACATGCTTGCGTCTATGAGTAATGAGTTGCAACGCCAGCATGAGCACATGGAGAGTGCTGCTGACATCTTGCTCCATCTTAAAGAGTTGTATGATGAGCGAAGTCGAACAGCTCGTTACGAGGTGTCAAGGCGACTGTTCAGGACTAAGATGTCTGATGGTCACTCAGTCAATAATCATTGCTTGGCGATGATTAAGGACATTGAGGAGCTTGAGAAGCTCGGAATGACTATGGACGCAGAACTTCAAATTGATTTGATCTTGCAATCATTACCTGATTCATTTTCTCAGTTTATTTTAAATTTTTAAATGAATAAAATTACTTGCACTCTCGTCGAGCTGTTGAATATGTTGGTCACGGCTGAAGGAATGCTAAATGTCAATAAGGGCTCAGTTTTGGTTATTGAACGGGCTTCCTCCAGAAGAAAGTCTAAATGGAGAAAGTAGAAGCCTGCAAAGAAGCCAAAGACTGACATTGTCAAGGTAAATCCCAAAAAGAAGGCCGCCAAAGGAACTTGCTTCCACTGTCAAAAGGATGGCCACTGGAAGAAGAATTGCCCGGACTATTTGGCTAGCCTGAAGGACAAGGTGAAGAATAAAACTTCGGAATGTATGTCCGAGATTCATATCATTGAAACTACTAGCTTATCGATTTGTTCTACTTTTACATGGGTCATTGACTCGGGATGCACCTCGCATTTGTGTATTTCAATGCAGGCGCTAAAGAAAAGTAGACGATTTAGGGATGGAGAGCTTACCCTACGCGTTGGAAACGGAGCAAGAGTTGCTGCTGTTGCTGTAGGGACTTATCCTTTATGTCTACCAACAGGAGTAGTTTTAGAACTTAGAGATTGTCTTTATGTTCCTAGTGCGACTAGAAACTTTATTTCTGTTTCACATTTGGTATTGGACGGTTATAAGTTTATTTTTGAATCAAACATTTGTTCAATTTATTTGAGAAATAATTTGATAGGTTGTGGTTCTTTAATAGACAATCTCTATTACTTACATATGGATGTTAGTATGAATACAGTTGACAATGGCATGAATGAGAATACTATTTTTTTTTTTTTTTTTTTTTTTTTTTTTTTTTTTGAGAGAAAGGTAGCATGCTACCCACTTCGTTTATTTTTGAAATAAACTTAGCTGAAATATGAAGCAACTAGGCTTCGAACTCGGGCCACGGGTATCAACCACCAAGCCCTTTGCCACAATGAGAATACTATTGGTTTTAAAAGACCTAGAGAGGAGGTAAACAAAACATACTTGTGGCATCTGAGGCTTGGTCACATTGGAGAAGATAGGGTTAACAAGCTGGCTAAGGATGGTATCTTAGGATCCTTACTCCCTGAACCATACCCAGCTTGTGAATCATGTATTCAAGGAAAAATGACTAAGTCTCCCTTTGTTGGACAATGACAGAGAGCTACCGAAGTACTCGCCCTGATACATACTAATGTATGTGGCCCATTCGATGTGTCTGCTTGGGGCGGCTATCTCTACTTTATTACCTTTACTGATGATTATTCACGGTATGGGTACGTGTATTTAATTAAACACAAGTCTGAAGTCTTTGAAAAGTTTAAAGAGTTTAGACAAGAAGTAGAAAAGCAAATGGAAAAACCGATTAAGGCTCTTCGATCCGATCGCGGAGGGGAATACCTTAGCACGGATTTCTTAACCTACCTCAAGAATAATGGTATTGTCTCTCAATGGACTCCTCCTGGAACACCAGAATTGACCTGATATGTACTCGAAAGATGATATGTACTCGACCTGATATAGCACATATTTATTAGATTTGCTTGAGAAGCATTAACTTTGAGTTCTCCACCTCCAAGAACCAAGAACATATCCTTTGTTCTTCTCATGTACTTAAGGATATTCTTTACCGCCACCCAATGCTCTTTGCTTGGGTTCGACTGATATCGACTAGTGACGCTCACAGCCTGTGCTATATCAGGTCGAGTACATAGCATCGCATACATTAAACTCCCTATTGCGGAAGCATAAGGGATCCTGCTCATGCGACTTCTCTCTTCAGGTGTCTTAGGAGACATAGTCTTAGAGAGGTGAATTCCATGTCTTAGAGGAACAATACCCCTTTTGGAATTCTCCATGCTGAACCTTTTCAACACTTCATCTATGTACATAGCTTGCGATAAACCAAGCAACTTCTTAGGTCTATCCCTATAGACCTTTATCCCTAGGATGTAAGATGCTTCTCCAAGGTCTTTCATAGAAAACTCTTTGGATAACCATAACTTCACCGATGTTAACATAGGAATGTCATTCCCAATTAGGAGTATGTCATCCACGTACAATACGAGGAAGGTAACATCACTCCCACTAACCTTTTTATACACACACGACTCTTCCCCATTTCTGATGAAATCGAACGATTCGACTGCATCATTGAAACGAGTGTTCCAACTCCGAGAAGCTTGCTTCAACCCATAAATGGATCGTTGAAGCTTGCACACTTTATGACTTTTGTCTTTGGTAGTGAAACCCAAAGGCTGCTCCATATAGATTTCTTCTTCAAGATATCCATTCAGGAAAGCAGTTTTTACATCCATTTGCCAGATCTCGTAGTCATAATGTGCAGCAATAGCAAGCAGAGTTCTGATAGATTTAAGCATGGCTACAGGTGAAAAGGTATCCTGATAGTCAAGCCTTCGCGTTGACTATAACCTTTTGCTACCAGCCTAGCTTTATAGGTCTCTACCTTTCCATCAGAACCAATCTTTCTCTTGAAGATCCATTTGCATCCAACGGGTACAATACCCTCTGGTGGATCAACCAAAGCCCAAACTTGATTGGAGTACATTGAGTCTATTTCAGACTTCATAGCTTCCAACCATTTATCGGAGTCGATGTCTGACATCGCCTCGCTATAAGTCTTAGGATCATCTCTATGATCCTTGTCTCCCACTAGGAACATTTCCTCCATGTCCTCTATAAATAATCCCATGTATCTATCAGGAGGATGAGAGATTCTACTAGACTTACGAGGTGGCAGTGTAATCTCTGGTATCACAGAGTTATCAGGAAGGGCTCTTGGAATGCTCGATCCTAAAGAGACTTTCTCCTCTAGTTCTATTTTTCTCCCACTACCTCCTGCTAAAATAAATTCATTTTCAAGAAAGAAGGCATGACGGCTCACAATCACATTATGACTTTCTAGGAGATAAAAATAGTATCCAAGTGATTCCTTGGGATAACCAATGAATCTTCCCTTAACTGATCTGCTTTCCAATTTGTCCAACTTTAATTTCTTAATATAAGCCGGACACCCCCAAGTCTTAATGTGAGTAAAACTTGGCTTCCTACCATGCCACATCTCATATGGTGTGGTGGGAACAGATTTGGAAGGTACTCTGTTCAAAATATAAATAGTCGTAAGAAGTGCATAACCCCAAAGTGACGTAGGTAAATCTGTAAAACTCATCATAGATCGAACCATATCTAATAAAGTTCGATTCCTCCGTTCAGACACCCCATTCAATTCTGGTGTTCCAGGAGGAGTCGATTGAGAGACAATACCATTATTCTTGAGGTAGGTTAAGAAATCCGTGCTAAGGTATTCCCCTCCTCGATCGGATCGAAGAGCCTTAATCGGTTTTTCCATTTGCTTTTCTACTTCTTGTCTAAACTCTTTAAACTTTTCAAAGACTTCAGACTTGTGTTTAATTAAATACACGTACCCATACCGTGAATAATCATCAGTAAAGTTAAAAAAGTAGAGATAGCCGCCCCAAGCAGACACATCGAATGGGCCACATACATCAGTATGTATCAGGGCGAGTACTTCGGTAGCTCTCTGTCCTTGTCCAACAAAGGGAGACTTAGTCATTTTTCCTTGAATACAAGATTCACAAGCTAGGTATGGTTCAGGGAGTAAGGATCCTAAGATACCATCCTTAGCCAGCTTGTTAACCCTATCTTCTCCAATGTGACCAAGCCTCAGATGCCACAAGTATGTTTTGTTTACCTCATCTCTAGGTCTTTTAAAACCAATAGTATTCTCATTCATGCCATTGTCAACTGTATTCATACTAACATCCATATGTAAGTAATAGAGATTGTCTATTAAAGAACCACAACCTATCAAATTATTTCTCAAATAAATTGAACAAATGTTTGATTCAAAAATAAACTTATAACCGTCCAATACCAAACGTGAAACAGAAATAAGGTTTCTAGTTGCACTAGGAACATAAAGACAATCTCTAAGTTCTAAAACTACTCCTGTCGGTAGACATAAAGGATAAGTCCCTACAGCAACAGCAGCAACTCTTGCTCCGTTTCCAACGCGTAGGGTAAGCTCTACATCCCTAAGTCGTCTACTTTTCTTTAGCGCCTGCATTGAAATACACAAATGCGAGGTGCATCCCGAGTCAATGACCCATGTAAAAGTAGAACAAACCGATAAGCTAGTAGTTTCAATGATATGAATCTCGGACATACCTTCCGAAGTTTTATTCTTCACCTTGTCCTTCAGGCTAGCCAAATAGTCCGGGCAATTCCTCTTCCAGTGGCCATTCTTTTGACAGTGGAAGCAAGTTCCTTTGGCGGCCTTCTTTTTGGGATTTACCTTGACAATGTCAGTCTTTGGCTTCTTTGCAGGCTTCTTCTTTCTCCATTTAGACTTTCTTCTGGAGGAAGCACGTTCAATAACCAAAACTGAGCCCTTATTGACTTTTAGCATTCCTTCAGCCGTGACCAACATATTCAACAGCTCGGCGAGAGTGCAAGTAATTTTATTCATTTAAAAATTTAAAATAAACTGAGAAAATGAATCAGGTAATGATTGCAAGATCAAATCAATTTGAAGTTCTGCGTCTATAGTCATTCCGAGCTTCTCAAGCTCCTCAATGTCCTTAATCATCGCCAAGCAATGATTATTGACTGAGTGACCATCAGACATCTTAGTCCTGAACAGTCCCCTTGACACATCGTAACGAGCAGTTCGACTTTGCCCATCATACAACTCTTTAAGATGGAGCAAGATGTCAGCAGCACTCTCCATGTGCTCATGCTGGCGTTGCAATTCATTACTCATAGACGCAAGCATGTAGCATTTTACCTTCATATCATCATCAGTCCATTTATTTCTAGCATCTTTCTGTTGAGCTGTTGGATTTTCGGGCACTGCTGGAGCCTCCGTGTCCAACACATAGGCTAATTTCTCATAATTGAGAACAATTCTCAAATTCCTCAGCCGATCGGTGAAATTCGGTCCAGTTAAGCGATTTGTATCAAGTATTTTGACAAGTGGGTTAGAGGCGGCCATGTTCTGCAGATGGTTAAGATTCTAATTAGTTGTGTACTTAATCATAATCCATTTTGATTAGGATCTTTAAATCTAAATGGTGCCTCCCACTAATTTTAGAGAATCTCCACACTCCCCGAGTGGAGAAAACGGAAACTTTACTAAAAGTTTCTAGTGGGAATTGCGGCCCCATTTGTTTGCACACTACCTCATCCTAACAGATTCTTGGCAATGAGTAAAGAAATGAGTGAACAACTCTTGTTCAATGCTTCTCAAGCAAATCGCAATTTCATCTTTGGCCTCCAAATATATAGGCCTCATCCTAACAGATTCTTGGCCTTATCTTTTGGTTAAGTTAGACCCACTGTTCATCATCCAAATAAAAAGTCATTGAATCCTCATCCTGACAGATTCTTGGATTCAACCCCTTTCTTACCACATAGCATCTCATGCCAATAGAATGGTTGTGGCTCCCTAATGCAACTGACCCCCGTGTCCGGGTGCATCAATCAACACTAAAGAGACGCCCACACCCTACAACGATGGAAGGCCAATAATGGGTTCATAACACCATTAACTTAATATTTTATTTAGGGAGATTTGTTAGCTCATCAGTTTTAATTTATTATTAATTTACATCTTATGCAAACCATCGCATCATATGCACACATATATCGCATATATATATAAAATAATAACTACCAGTGATGGTCATGGATTTTAATTTGATTCGGGCCTGAGCCACTAGGCCGGAATCGGGTCAGAGGGTATAACACACAAAAACTTGCTCTGCATCTTGATCGGATTGGAGTAGATCAACTCTTGTCGGCTCCCTCGATCAATATTTGATCCAAACTTGATCTGCACCGCATCAACTTTTGAATGGAACAAATCGTCATGGAACCTGAACTACCCCTTTACTCTTTAATTTTGCAACAATTACAATACAACCCATAATATTAATGAGACACGCAGGTCTCCAAATTACATAATATAATTTGGTGCACGCAGACACCCAAAATAAATCTAACACTGGGTCCTTATTAAATTACACCAATTCACATCATCACATGATACATGTACATCACAAGGTTGCTATCCATGATCATCACCTCATATACATCACAGGCATATAATATAAAATAAAATTCTCTAATTCGATTTCTAATTAATTGGGTTTCGAATTAATTTTAAATTGCGATTTTGCACAATGCAACCACATGGCGCGCATGACTACATCATGTAAATGCATTCAAAACACATTACAGCAAGCACGTGCAATGAAAGCCATGAACTAATTGAATAATCAATTAGTGTTGCTATACACTAATCCATCATGCATGGCAATGCTAATTAATTAGAGCATGCATGCATGTCATCAATATGACCGTACGTCATAGCAATGCTAATTAATGTCTCAAAACAATCAAAATAATATACGCAAAAACAATCTTCATTGCTTTGATTTTGATCGTTCCAGAAAACCCAATCAACATCGAAAAAGAGATTAGATCTAAAACAAACAACGAGGGTGGCTCTGATACCACTGTAAGAAAAATACGGATATGCGCAGCGGAAAAAAGAAACGCAATTAAAATTTTTCTTAAACCAAAGATCACCTCATGTTTTGTTTTAGATCGTAAAAGGTAATCTAATTGATCTTATCAATTAGGATTTAATTTTTACCTTGCGCGGGTCGAGATCACCGCGATGCCGACGATCGTTGGTAAAAATTGTTCGTCCTTGCTAGTCGCGCACGCGCCCGGCCTCTACTCGCGCCCACACGGAATCACGCCCTTGATCGAAATAGTCGATCGCCTTGATTCGTGATCCGATCACGAATTAACTTTTGCGTCGATGTAAGGAGGATGAATCAATCTTCTAATTGTGCTAGCAATCTTTCGAAGATCGAGAACGATGAATTAATTATGGAGGACTTGAGGAAGAGTGAGAGGATAGGCGGCTAGAGTTTTCTTATTCCCTTTTTTTTTTTCTATCTTAAAATATGTCACATGTGACATATATTTATAATGAGAAAACCCTAATTCTAATTCTAATCCTAATCGAATCCTAATCCGATTGGATTATCCATTATCCTTAAGTTAGTTTCAATATGAATCGAATCCGAATCCTAATTCGATTCGTGTGTAACATTTACACATAAGTCCTCAAAATATTTACTAATGATTAGTAAATACACCATGCAACTTTTGCACTTAAATACCTCTAATTTATAATAATTACAAATTAGTCCTTTTACTAATAAATTAGTAAACTTTAGTATTGTGATTATAATTAATCCATTCTATAAACTTCTTTATCATCTCCATAATATCGATCATGCGTGATTTCTTATGTGTGTGACCTTATAGGTTCAATTCTGTCTGGTAGTGAGATATGATGCGATCCCCATCGGCATCATCATCGAAACTCTTTTTGATGGATCAAACACTTTTGATTCTTCCCTCGTATAATAATTATTTGCCTATAATTATTCTTATTGGTTCCCACAATCCACCAGTGACGCCTAGCAGCATATAGTGGCAATCCAGTCAGAAGTGAATATTGGACTGAACCTCTAGGTGCAGTTACCGTACAATACAATCCTTCTATCGCATAATCCCAACTGAGTGGAGGTCATGGAATACTCGTCAAACCCCATCACCCGTTATATGACAAATTTGATAGGACAGAAGCTCATATGGTTACTCTTGGAAACACCTTTCCATAAACCATATTACCCCGGCCGAGGATTTCTGAGCTTTGCCTTACAAATAGCATAGGACTAATTATCTCTCTACCGAGAGCGATAGATCCCCTGTAAACAAACACCCATTCCTAATATGAACCGACTGCAGCCAACATATACTACTAAGACCCATGACTAGGATCAGAGTTTATTGCATAGTCAAACTACAGCAGCCTCATATTGAATGGCCGTGGTGTCGCAGGTCTAAGGATCAGTTGTACCACTGCAACATCGAATCAGTTACTGACGAATGAGTAGACATCCATGTAACTATTCGTAATTGGTCACGCTCAGTGCCCTTGTTCTCTAACAACCACCTGCACGTTCGCTCCAGTGTCCCCACACTGATGACTTGAGACTCATCATTCTAAAAGAGAGTGGCACATACATCAATCTTACCGGATCAATCATCATCCCCATGATGATCCTCCGATTGAGAGCAATTATGACTTAATCACCAATAATATGTATCTCAAATTCTTAACTGTTAAGAATATACATTATCATCTCATTAATTCAAAGGACGATTCATGGACACATTAAACATGAATGGCATAAAATGCCCAAATAATACTAAAGATCAAGTCAAATATGTTCCATATAAAAAATGCGTCAGCCTGATAGGCTTTTGGGGCATACAACTAACAATGGGTAGGGGGGAAAGCAGATAGCATAAACTCTAGATTCGCTATGATCCGAATACAGAGTTTCAAAATTTAGTATCTAATGTATATTTATATCCGAATTCACATTCAAAAAAAAAAAGCGAAAATAGTTTTGTCAAAAATCCGACTATTTACATTCTTATTGTTGAGAGATAAGATAATTTTATATTAGTATTTCGTTTATTCTACTATAAGTTTTATGTTAAAATTATATTTATATTGATTAAATAGTGAATTTTCATGAGTGTAGAATTTTAGTTATTTTGTATCTTATTTACGCTAATTCTAGTTCATATCTACATGTGCATATTAATATATAAAGTCTGGTCGCTATGTTTGTAAAAGCACCAAACAATTGGTTCTTATAAGTTTTTTACCGTTAGATCTATCTTTTTGACTAATTTGACCTCTTGGATTATGCTATTACACCAATTATTCACTAAATCCAAGGGGCCACTATCATTCTAACCACACATTCTTTCGCCTAAGAACTAAAACCTATAAACACCAATGACTTAATACTTTTAATAGCATATGAGCTCAATTTTTAATATATATATTATTATTGGAATAATATTTAAATTTGAATATTTTTTTAGCAAATATGATAATAAAAAATTAGTATTCGATGCTGATTCGCATCCGAATTTATATTTGAAGAAAAAGATGAATGCAGATATAATTTTGCCAAAAATCTAATCTTATCATTGTTTTCCTCTTTTGCTATCGGCGTGTTTGGCCTTACTATTGCAAGCTCAAAAAAATTTGTTATGTTATAATTAGCTATTTATACAATATATAACTTGAAAGTTCCTTCAATCCACGTGGCGTTCTCCTCCTTATCCTCTCCAAATGTCACACTCCTTTCTTCCAACCTGATCACTCTCTCCTCTCATTCTCACTCTTCTCTCTCTTTTTTTCAATCTTATCCTCTCTCTCTCTCTCTCTCCTTTTTTTTCAATCTTATTTTCTCTCTCTCTCTCTCTCTCTTATCCTTCTCTTTCTGTAACGACTTGACCCACTAGCATTAATAAGCCCAGTCATTATTACTAATGTCTATTATCTCTTATATACCCAATCATAATCTCATTCTCATTCGATGTGGGACTATTAGGGTGTCACACTCTCCCTCTCAATCTTATCATTTTCTCTTTCACAAACGACATATCCTCCCTCTCTCTCTCACAACCCCCTTCTCTTCTCACCATGCTTGGATGGACGGAAGCTCTATCCGTAACATCCCCATCTTTCGTGAAGGTCTACCACAGGTGATCGGTCTCGGACGTCAGCTACGTGCCGGTGAAGATGCTAGACATGCCATAGGCGGTGGGCACGGGCGCGGGGCCACGAGTGCTGCGCAAGGTGTCGGTGATATGGGGGCTCTCACACCCGAACGTGCTGCGGCTGCTAGAGGTGATGGTGATGCTCTCCAAGATCTACTTGGTGATAGAGCTGGCCCTCGGGGGCGACCTCCTCTCCCTGCTCGCCCGCTCCCGGAGCCTGTGACGCGTCTATCTCTGGAACAACCTCCATTTCTTCATGAGCTTGGGCGGTGGTTATAGCGACAACAACGGCTTGTGTGGCGTTAGCGGCGGCCACAACAACTTGAATGGCATTAATGGCGGACACAGCTACAATGGCGTTTTGGGCGACGTCAGTGGCGAACACGGCGGTGGCACAAAAAAATAAAACAGTGAAAATTCACTTTCTTTTTTTCTTATTCTTCTCCTTCTTCTTTTTTTCTTTTTAACTCTTCTCCTACTTCTCTTTCTTTTTTCTTTTTTTGTACCCTAATCTTATTTTTTAATTTTTTTTCTTGCCTAGGTGGAAAAAAAATAAATAAATAGAGAATGTGATGAGGAAGGCAGCGGCTTGGGCAATGACAGCTACGGTAGCTTGGACTGCTACAGACGCTGTATAAAATTTTATTTTTTTTGTATTTTAAAAAAATCATAATTATTTTAAATTATCGGCACGGAAAACTGTTCTTCTTTCTTCATTTTTTCTTTTTATCTTTGTCCAAGGAACATTTCTAAAGTCATAAAAACTTAATCTCAAATCCCTTAAGCCATCAATTTAACAAAGGGAAAGGTGTTGTCCAAAATATCAACAAAATTTCAGCAAGTAGTTCAAGGAGATGTAGGGGATAATCCAATGATGATCTCAAGCTGAAACCAAAAGAGAAATCACTCACCTTGAACTCAAGAACATGCCCAAACTTTAAAATCCACAAAAGAATCAATATTCACCATGAAATCTGCATTCCTAAGGTTCATTCATCAAAACAAAATCTAAAACAAAAGGTTGCACTAACCTCTGTCACAGGGTCATGAAGAGCGAAAATGTTACTTGGGCAAACGAACTCCAAATCCAGCAAGAAGGGTATCAATGCATTCCTCTACAAGAGTAGATGCAAATCAAGGCTTTGAACTCCAAAATTCATGTACAAATCACCGAGAAAATCTATAAATATTATGTACTGACCAAAACTCTGCTCTGTGCCCGAAGGCTCCAGAGATGAAGTAAAAACCCCATGAAAACTCAAGATCTGGGAGGAGTGATCAATAGCAAAGTTGTAGGCCTAGCTCTTGTGAAGATCCCTTCCGAACATTAGCCACAGATTCCAAGTGGTTTGTCCTGTAGAGGCCACGCACTAAACGTCGATGGAGGTGACAGCAAGTGCAACAATGGTAGAGTCCTCCAAAGGTAGGGAAGAAGATGATGAAGGAGCCTCTAAAATCCTCCCAACAAAGCTCAATAATGGTAGGGTGAAGGTGGAATCTCCTCTGTAAGAACTCTCCAAAAACTAAGTCCCAAAACTTTGAAATGAAGAAGATGAAGGCTTATTTATAGTCCAAGAAGAAACCCAACTCTCAGCTTTTTCCCTAGGTTTCGGGCGCTCGAATCCTCCCACGGTCACCCTTCGACGAGCGCCCAGACACGCGTCACTTATCCGGCTCGTGTCCGAAGCGCGATCGGCCGTCCGCGTCGCGACATGCATCCCGCGCTCAGTGGCCGACAGAAATCCAGCTCCCGCCAATCACAGTCTACCGTGTGTGTCACGCCCCGGGGTTGAAACTGCGACCCGGGTTCGCCAACAGATCCGTCGCCTATACGAAAACCTCGCATAGGCGAAGCATCCAACCTGCAAAGAAAAATTACTACAGCTAAATAGATATCAGAGCTGTAAAATAAAAAGCTGTAAAACTCAAATCCAACACTATACAACTAAAAATAATGATACAATATCCATCTCCCGAAAATGATCGTACACAAAATCCCCAGATACAATAACCCAGAACTCAATAGGGAGGAAAACTGCAATAATACATCAGTGTACAGGCTTTCAGTACAAATCAGATCCTCACAATACAAAAATCTCTCAAAAGTGGAAATAAAAACTAATATACTGATTGTACTACAAATCTCCAAAGTGGGGGCACAACTACTCTCCAAAGACGGGTAGGGATCTAGCTCGCGACTCCCTCGCCTCGAACAGCAACAGCAGAATCAGCATCTCCTGCAGATGACTCTGCAAAACAAAGGAGAGAAAAGAAAAATGAGGGGGAGAACCCCCAACGGGTGTGAGAACTACAGCAACATGTAGTTCTCAGTGGGTACCGCCACCAAGCTCGACGGTCTGCCCACTAAGTCTACTAACGGCATAAGATAACAATGCAGTAAACACTGAACAAGAAAAGCTGGAGATACTCTATAGCTACCATGTCTCTATCTAAATGCTCAATAGGTGATACAAATGAAAAGATATGCAACTACTCGCACCCAAGGTGCTCAATCGACCCAATCGAACTGACTGCCTCATAGGGTCCAGTCAAGCCTGTGCCTACCTACTGCTAGTATATCCATGGAGGACTGGACTTACGTAGGGCGTCCGTGACTGCAAAAACTGGCCCAGCCAGAAGGACTGCGTCCGTGACTGCCTAGAAAAGGCCCAGCCAGAGGGACAACATCGACAAGTCGTGATACGAAAGTAATAGACCCACTCCGGACAGGGCACTAGAGGGACACGACCCCACCGAGGAAAAAGGTATCCGCGCATCTCTGTCGAGCTCAAAGTGGCTCATGCAGGCTATAGTCAAAATCCACGCTCACTCTCAAAATGGAAGGACTCAAGATCCTCAAACATCTCACACGACGGTCGGAGTACTCTCGACGACTCAGCTAACTAGCTCTCACGAATCTCGAGACATTAACGAACTCAACCAACTCGTGGCGCTAAACACACAGGTTGGAGATACTCTACAGTCGGGATCGACCCACAACTCAGGGCTAACAAAACTGGTCGGACGACACTCAACGACCCGGGACCACCGTCAACCCTGACGGTTCCCAACGACACTAGCACAGGTCTAATCTCAGCTACCAGACTCCACTCAGCCCCCAAGCACGAGTGCAACAATGTCCCATAGTAACCTGACCACTCGGCCCACTACCCGGGTGAGAAAAATCTATGTCCAGGAAAAGATGCAAAGTGTAGGATGTCTAAAGCGTAAAAGAACCTAACCCAAGTAAAGGTTCTCTACTAGTCTGGTTTCAACATGCATCATATGACGGGGTGCTAGGTCAAGTTCCAATAATAGCATTTAAATAAACTGAATCATAAGTAGGGAACATTAACAGATATGATCACCAAAATCAATCAAAATAAGCCTTATCTCCCTAAACATGCTCTCAACTAGCATGGTGAATACAACCATTAAATATATATAATATCTCGAAGATACCCAACATGTACAATAAATCATATAAGCCTCAATCCACATGAACAATATCATTCGTATGCTTACATCTCAATCTTATAGGTTGTACATTAAATTGTGCATGCTATCAATCACATAGTGTAATGTTTCTCTTAGGTGAGCTTTCATTGATCATAATCATGGATATCTAAATCTTGCAAGTTTCATTAGGCATAACATGAATATCATATCTTGCAATTCCTCAAACAAATACCATTTACCAAGCTCACATCTCAACGACATATTGGTACACTAAACATGCATGCATTCTAACAAATAGAATTAGAGAACCGTCTACCGGTTCTGGAGACGAAGTAACCCACTTGAATCGCTTTCCATAGGCAAAGCTGAAGTCGGTGAAGTGCACAGTCACTCACTAACAAAATCCGCTGAAACTGCACCCACGGCACTCAGTCGCACAAGCCTCTGCTCCAACCAACATCACAACCACAACACACTAATCAATACCCCACACACACCAAACAGTGTTTGGTGTTTTTACAATCCAGCAAAGAGAAAGGGATTTTCACCTACGTGCAGTCCTCCGAAAAATCCAGAAAAATCCAAAAAAACCACGGTTGCGATCCTCGCGACGAGTAGATGCCAATGGAGTATTTATACTCCTCGTTCCGACACCTATAGGCCAAGATACAAATAGAACATCGTGGTAAGCCAAATTTCCCTCACAATCACAAGTCTGCAGAAGTTAGTCACAAAGAAGCTTAATTATCACCTTTGAAGAGTCCTCCAAAAATTCCAATAAAAATACGGTCGCATTCCTCTTGAAGCGTAGATGCCGATTGAGTCTTCATAGGTCTTGTTCCGATGCCCGTAGGCCGAGAAATCCCAACAATACTCCACCGCTATCCAATACCTCGCAGCAGTACAAGGGGTCAAAAGATACCTCGGGAACAATGCCAAAAACCCAAAATGAGGCAAAGTGATCAACACATAAATCGAAGGCGTACCTCTCGTGAACGCGTTGCTGCAAAAATCAGCTCAAAATTCCATCGGGGTAGTCCAGGGGGTCTCGCAGACTGAAAAGAGACGGTAGAGGCCAAAATCGAAGAACTGTCGAAGTGTGCCGCGTCGCAGAAAATGCCGATGCCGCGGCCTCCAAAAATTTTGGGAATCCATCAAGAAGTAGAGGACAAGATGAGGAACAACTCATCTTAAGACCTCACCACAAAGGGAGCTCGGGAAAAAAGGCCACAAGAGCTGCAAGGGGGGGCTATTTATAGCCCCAACCCAAAAGCCCCCAAAAAACCCAAGTATTGGGCTTTCGGGCCGAATTTCCGGGCGCCCGCAACAATTCGGGCGCCAACAGTGCCCCAATCTGCGCCGTTTATCCAACGCCCGGATTCACCTCGTTACGCCACGTGGCCCCCGCACAGCAAATAGCAAAACGGGCCAACCCGCTCGCGACACGTGGCCGCGCCCCCCCCCCCCCGCAGCTCCTGCCCGCATCAACGCCTCGGTCGGTCTGCCGGCGACCACGTCACGCACGCAGTCCGAGGCACCTGCCGCACCTGCTCCGTGGACCGTGCCTGGTGCACCATCTAATCGTTTGCCGCCACCTGTCCACACCGCGCCAATGGGAAGACGCCACGTGGCACACCACCCACGCTGCACCGCACCTGCTCCGCTCCTCGCGTGGACCGAGCGCACCTGGACCGGCCAACCAGTGGCCGCCACGTGGCATCGCCCTGGTCCACGTCTCCCCACGCTCTCCCGTAGACCACGCCTCGCGAACAGGCCAACCGGAAGCCGCCACGCGTCCATCCCCCGGTGCACGCCAAGCCCCATGGACTGAGCGGCCCGCGTCTCTGCCCACAGCCGCTGCCCGCCGTCGCGCCGCCGTGCTTCGCCGCCTGCCCGTCGTCGCCGGCGCTGCCCCGGCCGCTGGAACAGTACCCCTTGCCTCGAAATCCGTGCTTGGACATCCGGGCTCCGAAAAATACAAGTAAATAGTTTATTTCCATCGTTTTCGCGAGCTGAATCCAAATCTGATATCAGTTTTGCCCAATTCCACTTCTAAAATTTGTCGAAGGCACCCAGCTAAGTAATCTTAATCCAAATTTCGCAATGGGTCCAATCCTGAGGTCCGATATGCGCACAAATACCTCCGACACACAGCCTAGGCCTCCAGAAGCCGCTAGTCCAACAATAATCCTCTTGCGGGGATTCAGGTCCTCACAGTGTGTCCTCACCTTATCTACATCGCGCCCGAGGCCGCGGCGCGCCCAATCGCGCGTCGACGCATTTTGCGTGCCTCGATCACCGCGCCCGGGTTGACCGCGCCAACCCGCACTGCCCGCTACAGTATATGTGAATCGGGCACCCGAATCTAGCTTTAGGGCGCCCAAAATAGTGCCCAAAAATCCAAAATACACTATTTCGATCCATTTTTCGCGCTGAGTCCATTTCTCGTGTCCGTTTTGTGCGCAAACACCTCCAACACAGAAAAATGGGTGCCTTCAACCTGCTGACCATGCTACAATCATCAACAGAGATTCGGGTCATACCTCCCGGGCCTGCCCCATAGCTTTCTTGCCCCCAGCTTGGGGTTGATAAAGGGGTAGAGTAGGTAAAACCCCAGCGGCCTCCTACTGGTGGCCGATGTTTGGGCTCATCGGCTTATGCCCCGCTGGGAAAGGAGCTGTTTGTGGCTGCACTACCTCCAGCGGCGGTGCCGTCGGGAGCAATCTGCCATGCCTCCATGGTTGCTGGCGTCGTTAGAACCGATTATGTCGGCACTAGCGGTGGCAGAGCTGGTGGAGATCCCAGTAGACCTCTATGGCATGGTTCGTTTCAGGCTAAAAATTGCCCGAGTCGATGAATATTGTCATTTGAGGTCGTGACGACAGCCGTTACGTCCCGACGTTCGAGAGACAGGTGTGTTCTCTCAAGGGATCTCATCATTCGGGCTATTTGCCTGAATAATTTTGATAGGGTCGGCTCTGGTGATCCCGACCTCTCATTGGTCTCAGAAACCTCTGCTAGCGTCGGTGGCAGCTTATCCGCGTGCCCGATGTTGCTAAATTGGTCGTTCCCTGGATGTCCTAGAAAGACTCTACTCCTGAGGTTCAAACTGTTGTCTTTTGACATATTTATGATAGAAGAGGTAAGAGTTATCTAAGTGTCCCATCGGGAGTGCCAAAAAGTTGTTGGGCCTAGAAAAGCTGCACTGACCGTCGACCGTGATCGGCCCCGCTGGTGGGTTGACCCTCTAGATGTGATGAGCCGCGTGCCAATGGATCAAGCGATCGGGCTGAGGAGGGATCCGCTCTGTCGGGTTCTTCTCAGTTAAACTATCGCGACCGTCCGGCTTAGATTAGCCGAATCGGGATGTGGAGATAGAGAGAGAGAGAGAGAGTTCGACTTAGAGTAGCCGAACCGAGATGTAGAGACAGAGATTTGACACGGCTAAGGAGTTGATTGAAAAATTGTATTGCTTGAAAAATTGTATTGCTTGAAGAAGGGTCACAAGAGGAACTGGTAGCCAATTACAATTAACTCTACTCCTAGGAAATCAGTAAATGCATATATAGAAGATATGAACAAACAGGGGTGGTCACTGGCTTATGAAGTTGCATGACCTCTTTTTCTTCGATGGTTTAGATATTTATACACTCCCGAACCATGCATATAATCGCCGATTTGAATAATCGGCGTGATTTGGGGAGAATTATCGTAGATTCCTCAACTACTTTCTTTTGAGTCAAACTTCCTCAAATAGAATAGTAGCAATTTTTTCGTCAAAATTCATCCCCTTATCAATGCGTCGAAGCGTGATTTTCAACGCTTTCCAATGTTGGGCGCTGCTTGCCATTTCGGAGTCAGTTACGAGATTCGCGGCCAAATCTCGCATTCCTTCATTTCAGAGTCTTTCCCTCTTCGGCTTGGGCAACCGAATGTCGACTCTAGCCTTGCTTCCTCTGCCGCTTGACTGAGAAGGTACGGTGTTCACATTCAGTCGGAGTCGATCCTGGGTGAGGCGACACTCTTCTAGTTTTCGGCCATTTTTTTTCTGTCGGCTGATGCCTTCGGCCGATGGTGTGTGTTTCATGTTGTACTCTTACGCGACTGAGGCCGGTCTTCACCGAGACGCGAGTCCCTTTTTGTTGACTTATTCTCTCGCCGGCTGATGTCTTTAGCCGATGGTAGACGTCACATGTCACTCACTCAGGTGGTGAAATTTTTGATCTCAACAGTATGTAACTATGTGCAATCCTGTGCTCAATCGGTGTCATAAATACTCAAATCCATTTACCGAAATCCAGTTTCGGCTCCGAAAGTCGCCAATGCTAAACTAAAGTTACTGGACCAACCAGGACAACATCGGAGACAACTAGGGACACTTCAGTGATGATTGATCAATTAAATCTCTCGAATTGCACGATTTACGCCGAAACGCCGATAAACTGGTGATTTTGCCGATTTATGGTTCGAGACCCAATTTCTGCTTAACGAAAGTCGTCGGATCTCAAACGAAAAGTTTAGAGATCACGTGTACGCTACTCGAAGCAAACCAAATAGTCACATTTGCATCTAGATCCCTAGGGTTTCATAACTTTGCATAATTACTCATATTTTATGGGTTTATAAACTAATACTTCACAACTTAGGACTTTTGGATTGAATCGAGGGCACCAGTAGGTGGGCCTCGACGTACTAAACACCATGCTCGCTGTTAGGGAATTACACGAAGCCCGAGAAGGGCTAGGGTCGACTATTATTAATCACCATTGGCTCAAGTTGCAACAACCACTCAACAACTCAACTATTTTGACAACTAGGGTGAATATCATGCTCAGGGGACTGAGGAGGTTCAGAGGCTCTTCAGGGTGTCGCGAGGCTGCCGGAACAGTAGTAGAAGCAAGGAGGACCTAGGCTTATTTCCTAGAGCTTGGATTAGACCCACTTCATAGAGCTCGGGCTTTGGTGGGTTTTAAGTGCAAGTAGTAGCTGGAGGAGGTCCTTGAGGGTGGCAAGAGTCCACCAGCACCCAGTTCCAGTAACTACAGGCGGCGGATGGTCGGAGAGGGAGAGCTCGGGTCACCTAAAGCCAAAATGAAGAAGAATGTGACCCGACAGTCTGAAGTCACATGTAAGAGCACCGTGGCGATGCTCTCGAGGAGGGGAAGCTAACATGAGGGTTGGCCAGCAATAAGGAGTGGCGTCGGCGAAGATCGACCAAGATCAAGAAAACTCGAAACTAGGATTCCACGATGCGGGCTCTAGGTTGGATCAGAGAGGCTGAGACTTCATGAGGGTGATCTACAGGCTTAGCAAGATGATCTTGACGCCTTGGATCTGGACTTTGGTGGTCGATGAGGCGCACGACAGAAACCGACCAAAACTAGGGTTCCGACGAGGTCTAAGGTCCCGCAGGCCAACCACGGGAATTCCGACGACGAGGCTACGCAAGGGGCATCCCAGAGAGGTAAGGGAGAGGTTGGAAGGGTCCTTGGGGCAAGAAAACAAGAGAAAAAAGATTTGGACTCACCTCTTGTCCGAGGAAGAAGAAGAAGAAGAGGTGGCTCCTCGGGCTCAACCTTCTGAGGAAATAGAAGGTCGCAGAGAGACCAGGCACACTGCTGTGAAGTTTGAAGCCTTCTCCTTCTCCACAACCTGAGATTTAGGAAGATATATAGGGATCTTGCTATCCTGGGGGTGACTGGCGGTGGCAGTGCTCGTGGATGTTGCAGAGGAGAAGGGAAGAGAGCTTGGGTGCTATGGTGCAGGAGGTCTGGCGGCTAGGGTTTCCAAGAAGGAACCCTAGAGGTTACCTATGTTAAATCGAAATGGCGAAAAATAGATCCAAGAATAAAAAATAATGTAAGAAAAGAAAAGAAAAGTGCATACCAAGATTTACGTGGTTCGGCCACCGGCCTACATCCACGGACGAAGACGGAGCAAAGACTTTTATTAAAGTCAAAAGTAGAATACAAAAATTATATCTCTCAAGAAAACCGAAACTCCAAATAAAACCGAAATATCAAAATTTGCGTCCACCCTAATGATTCCTAAGAATCCAATCGTATGGACGCCCTCACCTTAGAGCTTCAATTTCTTAATTAATTGCCGGCTTCATTAACAACATATGCCTCCTCCAATACGGCCTCTCTCCTCTCGGATTGCTAAATTAATTAGAGTATGGCCTCTAATTAAAATTCTGGCTTCATTAATATGGCCGTATGTACCAACACCAACAACACGTATCTTCCTTGGTTGGCCTAAATTAATTAGCGCTTCGGCTAATTAAAAGTTGCGGCGTCATTAAAGTGGCCGGGTATGCTATATATAATATATGCCTCCAAACTAGAATCTAATTAGGATTTGTAGTCTAATTAAACTCCTAATTAAATTCTAGTTTTACCCAACAATCTAAATCTCATATTATCCTAATTAGATTAGGATTTAACTTCAATTTAGATAAATACAAATCTAAACCAAATTATAACTAGAGCTTGCTACAAAATGCTATTAAGTCCTCGAACTCCTAGAATTAGCAATAGAGTCCTCAACTATAGAACCATTATGCTGGCCCCTCTCCAAGGGTTTAGGTGCAATTCCGAGCATAAAATGTGGAGGTTCTAGCAATTTAACACTAAAATTCACTATTTTTCACTCTTTTTGAGGCTTTCGGGGCGTCAAAATTAAAAAACAGACGACACCACGATGTTCGGCTCGACGAGACCCATCAAGTAGCGATTTTGGTTCGTCGAGTCCGAGCTTCGTTAGGTGAATAAGCCATCAATACAGTGAATTTCACTATTTTGCACACTTTTTCATAATATAGGCTCATCAGACATGAAGTTGAACCATGCCATCACGTTCAGTTCAATGGGATCGTTTAAATTGTGTATTTATTTCATCGAGTTTGGATCCAGATAGCTTAAATTAGGGACTTTAACATGAGTACTTCCGAAATTTTTTTTAGTTACTGTTCATAATTCAAATTATATCAATTTTATTATTTAAAAATTCTAATTCAAAATTCACAAGAATTACAGTCGGTGGCCGAACTACATAAATTTAGATGTAATTTTTTTTCTTTTAGTACATTATTTTTTTTCTTAATATATTTTTTTCGTTTTGATTTAACAGATCAAAGTGAAAAAAGAAGTACACAATAATGACCAATAATCAAATTAAGAGCAATGCTACATGTACACCCCGAAGGGGTGTACATCATACATCTCCACCATTTTAATGGTGGCTATATTTTTTACGGGTCACATCAAGTGATCCATCATCACACCCCCACCCTTAGATGGGTGGGGGTGTGAGATGTACACCCCTTACGGGTGTACACATAGCATTTTCCTAAAATTAATTCTAAATATTAAGAATCTTATTATAGGTAAAATAAAATAAAAGACCAAAATTAAAAATCAAGTAAAGGGGGGGACCAATAACGCAATATAATCTTTGTTTGTCGACAAAACGCGCTTCTAGGTCTAGGGAGCAATGCTATCTGTACATCCATCGAAGTGATGGGTGAAATTCATCCCACCCTTAAATGGATGGGGTGTAAGATGTACATTTTTTATGGGGTGTACAAAAAGTATTTTCCCTAGGTCTATAACCCTATTAGGTTTGCATTCTTACAATTTAGTCTCATATGAAGGTTATAATTAACATGCCGGTCTTATCATTTTTTTTTAAACTAAAAGTTTAAAAGGATTGTTTAAAGTTTAAACCTTTCAACTATTGGATTTGGAGTTGTAAAGTTTGCAAGCCATTTGGGTTGTGGACGTTGCATTTCTCTTGTCTACATCGAGGATCGAAATGGCAATCTAAAAAGAGCAATGCTACATGTACACCCCGAAGGGGTGTACATCATACACCTCCACCATTTTAATGGTGGCGATATTTTTTACGGGTCACATCAAATGACCCATCATCACACCCCCACCCTTAGATGGGTGGGGTGTATGATGTACACCCCGAAAGGGGTGTACACATAGCATTTTCCATCTAAAAAAGGGGTGGGGTGAATTAGAATTCTAAAATAAAATATAATAAAAATAAATCGATAAAACTGCAATAAAAGAAAAGGAGAAGAGTTTAAAAAAAAAAATAACTAAAAAGCACACCATTGATTTTGTGACACCTCCGAAATTTGGATTAGTCCTATATATAAATGATATAATAGGACTAAATCTCTAACCCGGCTATAGTATTTTGGATGGTAGCAAGATCCAAGAGGAACATGAGAGTTAAGCGTGCTAGAGCTAGAGTAGTTCTAGGATGGGTGACCCCCTGGGAAGTGGGGCGTCACAGTTGGTATCAGAGCCATTCACCAGTCGAAAATGTGAGATGAATCTCGGCTAAGCCAGGGTTATATAGCGGATAGAGCGAGGCTCCCCGGCTAATGACCGTTGTGGGTGGAGTGCAGCTCCCCACAAGGTCGGCTAAGGCTAGCGAGACGAGTCTCACATCGCCTGGTGCTTGTGAGTGTGCTTGAGCCTGACGTGGACGTCAGGGCTTAAAGGGGGGAAGAATGTGACACCCCCGGAATTTGGATTAGTCCTATATATAAATGATATAATAGGACTAAATCTCTTAACCCGGCTATAGCATTTTGGATGGTAGCAAGATCCAAGAGGTTATGAGAGTTAAGCGTGCTAGAGCTAGAGTAGTTCTAGGATGGGTGACTCCCTGGGAAGTGGGGCGTCACAGATTTGTTTCGAGATTTAATCATTTGCCTACGTCCTCGCTAGCTCCTCAACACGAGAGAATGTTAGAATTTTACTAACAAATGCTTTTTTTGAGCAAGCACCAAGCCTTTACACTAAAAAATTCTTCTCTCAAGAAAATCACCTTTTCTACACTTTTTTTTCTCACTTTTATAAACTTGTATCTGACTACAATATACACTCATGCTGAGAGAGAGAGAGAGAGAGAGAGAGAGAGAGAGAGAGAGAGAGAGAGAGAGAGAGAGAGAGAGAGAGAGAGAGAGAGAGAGAGAGAGAGAGAGAGAGAGCAAGGAGTATTGAACACTAAAATTTACCAGCACAAAGGATGAAGAAATAATACCCCAATTAAAGCTCTTTCCTTATAGGCAAAATCCAACACATGCAGTTTGATCAGCACTTTCATGCACCGAGATCTAGTTTCGGATGCCCCTTCTCCAATGCACGTGCGTCGAATTTTTTGAACCAAATCATAAATTCACTTTCGGATGCCCAGATCAGGTTTTGGGTGCTCGGATCCGCTGTTTGAATCCGTGCGTGCTCTGTAAGGAAAAATTGATATGCAACCTGTTGCAGTTTGAGCACCTGGAAACCCTTTCGGCTGCAACAGTGCCAATCTAGATGCCCAGTTGGTAGTAATCGAAGTGAAATCCAAATTCAAATCCACTTCCAGACGCCCGGTTCAGGAAATTTGATTTTGAACACTTTTAAATGCCCTTCGATTTTCATAAATAGAGTTTTGGCATTGTTCTACAAGCGCAAACTTGATCATATGCTATAAAATAAAAGAATTGTTCAACATTTAGTTCAAAACTCCTCAACTCTAATCTAAAGTGAATATAATCAAATTAAAGCATACAGAGATGAGAATTTGTTAGGATTTGATTAGATTTGTAGTTGAATCCTAGTTGAATTAAGATTAATATTTAAATCTTAAAGAGATAAGTTTGTTAAGATTTGAATATTAATTAGAATAAAAATCTATTTAGACTAGGATTTGGATAGCTTTTAATGTAAGCTATAAATATAGCATATGTGCTATATTTGACGAATGATAATACCAATGGTGGTGGTAATACCCATGGAGGTGGCGGGAGTTAGGATTTAGCCACACCCATTTAGTGATATCCACACTCACGGTGGTGGTAACACCCATGGAGATGGTGGGGGCTAGGATTTAGCTACACCCATAGTCTTCTAGGTTTATAGAAGACGAGAGAAGGATGAGAGAGATTCAGGAGGAGGGCTTGGGTTGAAGCTACTCTATTGCAGAAAATGAGTCGGTGTAATCATTTTGTTGAGAGGATGGGTTTTTGGTAAAAAACCTAATTTGACTTTTCCGCTGCGGAATCCCAACATTAGGCGGTACTGGCGTGGATTGCGGTATCGGAGCGGGTTGCGGATTCACAGAATCTGGTATCGGGGTGAGTACCGAATTTTCCAACAATTGATATCAGAGCTAAAGATTTTCGATCTTTAGGAGAGATCAACATCAGAGTACTGGATTACCAATCATCACGGGAGGCGATCATAATTTGATCTCGTTAGGCATGTTGGACTCGAAGATATGTAATTTTTCGACTTCAGGTGGAGCTAGAGAGTCCAAAAGCGAGATCGGAGATGCAGTCGCTCAAGGTGGAGAGGAGGAGAGCTCGATGTAGCGATTGAAGACTATAAATCAAATTAAGGTGGAGATTGTTAGGATTTGATAGATTTGTAGTTGAATCCTAGTTGGATTAAGATTAATATTTAAATCTTAAAGAGATAAGTTTGTTAAGATTTAAATATTAATTAGAATAAAAATATATTTAGACTAGGATTTGGATAGTTTTTGTTGTAAGCTATAAATATAGCATATGTGCTATTATTTGACGGTGGTGTTAAGACGGATGGCCACACCCACGGTGGTGGTAATGCCCATGGAGGTGGTGGAGGCTAGGATTTAGCCACACCTATATAGTGGTATCCACACCCACGGTGGTGGTAACACTCATGGAGATGGTGGGGCTAGGATTTAGCAATATCCATAGTCTTCTGGATTTATAGAAGATGAGAGAGATTCAGGGTGAGGGCTCGGGTTGAAGCTGCTCTATTGCAGAAGAGGAGTCGGTGTAATCGGTGTAATTCTTCTCTTGGTTATTGAATCTTATTTCACCCGCATATTTTCTGTTTTGGTTTTTCTTCTCTTTGTGGTTGTGTTGGTTCCAGTTTTGTTAAGAAGACGGATTTTTTTGGTAAAAACCCAATTTGACGTTTCCGCTGTGAAATCCCAACAATAGGCGGTACTGGCGTGGATTGCGGTACCGGAGCGGGTTGCGGATTCACAAAATCTGGTATCAGGGCGAGTACCGGATTTTCCAACAATTGGTATCGGAGTCAAAGATTATCGATCCTCAGGAGTGATCGACATCGAGTACTGGATTACCGATCATCACATGAGGCGATCACAATTTGATCTCGTTAGGCGTGTTAGACTCGAAGGTATGTGATTTTTCGACTTCAGGTGGAGCTAAGAGAGTCCAAAAGCGAGATCGGATCGTACGGAGATGCAGTCGCTCAAGGTGGAGCGAAGGATAGCTCGATGTAACGATTGAAGACAACAAATCAAATCTAGGTAGAGATTGTTAGGATTTGATTAGATTTGTAGTTGAATCTTAGTTGGATTAAGATTAATATTTAAATCTTAAAGAGATAAATTTGTTAAGATTTAAATATTAATTAGAATAAAAATCTATTTAGACTAGGATTTGGATAACTTTTGATGTAAGCTATAAATATAGCATATGTGCTATATTTGACAGATGGTTATACTAACGGTGGTGGTAATACCCATGAAGGTGGTGGGAACTAGGATTTAGCCACACCCATATAGTGGTATACACATTCACGGTGGTGGTAACACCCATGGAGGTGGTGGGGGCTAGGATTTAGCCACACCCATGGTCTTCTAGGTTTATAGAAGACGAGAGAAGAATGAGAGATATTCAGGAGGAGGGCTCGGGGTGAAGCTACTCTATTGCAGAAGATGAGTCGGTGTAATCGTTTTGTTGAGAGGATAGGTTTTTGGTAAAAAAATCCAATTTGACGTTTCCGCTGCGGAATCCCAACATTAGGCGGTACTGGCGTGGATTGTGGTACCGGAGCAGGTTGCGAATTCACAGAATCTGGTATCGGGACGAGTATCGGATTTCCCAACAGAATTATTAGTCTTTTTAACTTTGGAAGTGAAAATAGTTTCAAGAGGTAAAGCTTAGTGCTGGTAATTTGCCCGTCTTGAGTTCCATTTTAAAGATTAAGAGAAAAGATTGGTTCTAATTTTTATAATTATATATTATCATCAAAATCTAATTATAGATTAAGGTCGCTAAACCAGAAGACATGTGATCATTTCACGTATTCTGCACTCAACGCACCGTAGACCTAATGAAAGAAGTATAATTTTCTTTTGATAGATATGTCTAAAGCTTGTAATTTTAATACGTGATTATTTGGAAAGTCATTAATTTTTAATTTTGAGTGTGTTATAATTGATTTTTAGGAGTACGATGTACAGTGTTTGCACTGCACTGGATATATACATGGGCCATGAAGGGGGGAGTTTTATTTGGGTACGCATATCACTCCATGCATCATATTGGATGCACCCAAAACCCAATTACCCAATGCAAGGTAGATCTAACAAGAACATGATAGTTTTACTACAATAAATATGTCGAGAGCTAGCTAGGATTGTAAAAACGAGAGTGGACTGGGTTTGTTCGTGCCGGCCCGACCCGGCTCGATGATTTGGGTTGTGCTGGGCTAGGCCCTCTGGGCCCATCAGCCCAACATGACATGACTTGAAACAGGCCTCGGCCATACTGGGCCGACATCTCGGTCCATGGTTAGGCCCTACCCGGCCCTCAAAGCCCGCCACGCATTTTGAAATTTGAATAGCATGAAAAAAAGTCAATAATAAAAGAAAAGGAGGATAATTGTAAATGGCTCCTTTAGAGATACCAGATATCAAATATATTTCTATAAAATTTAAGTTACCATATTTATTGTAAAGGGCTAACTACAGTTAGTTAAGAGGCAAATTAAAAAAAAAATACTTTTTATGCACCCTATTTAGAGTGTATGATTAATATTCCACTCATCTTAGGATGAGATGAATTTCACTTATCACTTCAAAGTGACGGATGAAAAAGTTTCCATCCTTAGATGGATAGAATATACGTCTAACACCCCAAATGAGATGTACCACTAGCATTGCTCAAATTAAAATGACCTTTCTACTTATTATCTTTCTCATCCTCTTATTTTTATCCATGGCCACACCAAGACCTACAAGGACGGCGATATCGAAGACAAGACTCTCAACCGCGGCAAAAATAAGGTACATTACGTGCAGTGGCTACGTGGCTAAGACGAGGAGAGAGAAAATAAGATAATTTTTTATAGAAATAAATTTATAAGCATAAAATAGTCATTTTATATCTCTACCATTAAAAAACAGAAATATATATATGAATGAATCAAAGCTTTTAAAGGTATATACTTATAAATCAGAAAATTTTTAAACGAATAAATTTAATTACTTAATTTTTATAGTACTTTATCCGCTATTTAATATTTTTATAAAAAATAAAATAAATCCAAAAAAAAATCCTAATTTTAAGTGCTTTGTAATTGAGTTGTACAAGTGCTAGGAGTGCAGGGCATGGCTACGGGTGCACCAAAGAACTTACTTAAATATGATAAATAATTTTAAATCTAAACTTATGATTTTTATGATGGGCATTTTGAGTGTCATTGAACTCATTCAATAAATTAAAATTTGATTTTGAATACTCTATGATTGAATTTTAGGAGTGCAATACATGACGCGCCCGAATCAGTGTACGTAGATATGATATTTAATTAGTGCATGTTTCAATTAATGATACTGCTTGAATAGTTTCAACAAAAATAACTTTAAACATTTAGGAATTAGATGATATTTAATTACTCCATGTTTCAATTAATGATACTGCTGGCATAGTTTCAACAAATAATACTAATAAAAAAAAGAGAGAAAAATATCGATTTCACCCGCATATTTTGTATACCATCCGCTCCGTAGCCATCCCTTTTTTGTATCGTACGATTAAATCTCATATTCTGTAAATCTAGAAATTTTTTTTTTTTTTTTTTTTTTCTCTCTTTTTGTAGAGTATATATATATATATCTATTGGTTAATGAATCTTATTTCACCCGCATATTTTGTATTTTAGTTTTTCTTCTTTTTGGGTTGTGCTAGGTCTAGGTCCAGTTATATTGAGGGGATCAATTTATAGTAAAAAAATTGATTTGACGTTTTCGTTGCGGAATCTCAATATTAGACGGTCCTGAAGCAAATTGCGGATTCATAAAATTTGGTACCGAACGAAGTACGGAATTCCCAACAACATATACAGTATTTTATAAATGTAATTAAAAACTTACAAATCTTATTGTGTGTACATCGCTAAATAACTCGATTTTATATGATCTTCCACAATAGTACTAATGAAATAAAAAGAAAACTTTAATTTGTCCGTACGGATTAGCTCAATTTTCACTTTGTACTGATTCAAAAAAAATTATACTTAATTATCATATAGTTTAGCTCATTTATATTTTATCATTTCCTGCTTTAAAAAAATTTACTTTGCTAATATATTTGGTCTAGACTTTTTTAATAAAAATAGCGATAAAGTCAATGAATAGCCTATAAAGTAAAAATAAGTTAAACTAAAATGCAAATTAAAATTTACCCAATAACAAATAATACTAATAAAAAAAAAGAGATTAGTGGGGGATTATTGTGTTAGTGGTTTCAACTTCCAACAACAGGGAGATTTTGTAGACATCTACTGAAATTCATTTAATCTGACAAAATTTAAAGCAGGTATGGATTTATAGCTACATCTTTGTCCTTTCAAGTACTTTGATTTGGAAAAGAAATTTGGTGCAACATAATCTAATCTTTAATTAATAGATGTAGCTACTGATGCAAATGGATTAATTAAAGTTGGTGGAGTCTCCCATTCATTTGTTTGTCCTGAATAGGATGGAAAGTGAAGGACAAAACATAGAGAAAAAATAAATGAATTTCAAATCTTCTCTGATCATTCAAAAATTTGAAGCAAAAGATGGAAAATGTATGATCGCTGACACTAATCATTATTTTTAAAAGCTCAAGCTGTTAGATATATGTAATCAATTCGTTTAAAACGTATAAATATAGTATCCCCGTTAGGTCTATTATGGACCACAGTCTCACTCAACTTATTGGACTCATCCAGCTCAACTTATTAATCTCTTGAACCTATTATGACGGAACAAGAAATTAAACATATTTTTATCCCGTTAAATAAATAATCAATATGAAACCCTTTCATTCTTTTGATTTGTTCTGATTCACTAAAAATCTATTAATAATTCGTTTCTATTCCATTCCGCTACGAATGAAACAGCAAATGAGAATAAAAAAAAAAAGAAAAAAAATTAATCTACAGAATGGGAGGTGAGCGCCCTAGGATTTGCCTAGTTTGCATCTATTGATATATCATATTAATTTGGACATAATTAAAAGCATTAAAATGTACAACAACACCGGAATTTTGACAAAATAATAACTATTACCAAGATTTTAAAAATATTATATTTATCATCCAAACTTTTAATTTTGTACTGTTAATCATCTAAATCTACATTTTCATATATTTGAAGCAACTAGACAACATCTAAATGGCAAAGAGATAGCAAATTAAAGATGCACCACAGCAATAATTTTTTTTTTTTTTTTTAAAGTTAAAATTTAATTAGTATTGCAATAAATTTATTTTATCATTTAATTGCTAAAAATTAAATAGGATAATTATGGTTAATTCTTTTTGGTATTAAATAAACTCATCTACATTAATAATGTGTGTCCTTTATTATTTTTTTATTATTTGGCTAATATTAGCCGCCTTAAATTAATAAATTATAGATTCTGATTAATCACAAAAAAAATTAAAATTTAGGTAGCAAAAATTAAGATGGTTCAATTGAACTAAATTGCTATAAAAGTACAAAAATAATTTTGTTTTAAAATTAAGTAGAACTTCGAACACTACAACAAAATTATGCTATAGCGACATTTTTAAATATTTCTAAAAGCTTTAAAAAATGGCGCTAGCAAAAATACTGACACTTATTGTTAGTGTCGTTATATGTGCAGTCGCTAAGGTATATAACAACACATTATTCTAATGTGTCTCAAAAAAATATCCCTAGCTATAAACTAATTTTGAATATAAATGAAATATAAATAGAACACTTATATAAAAATATCACAAAAATATTTTTCTATAACCTAATTTTGTTGTAGTGAAAACTGATAATTTATGAATCAAGTTGTTTTGGATATACAAAATAAATTTGTGTTCAAGAAATAGAACAACAGTAACACTTCAAAACTGGAAACAAAGAGCAATTTTTTTTTATTCCGTTGTGCTTCATTATGGCTCATTGATAGGTGTGAAAACTGTCGAAAAAGATTATATTTTTAACAAAACCATATTCGCATCTATATCTTTTTTTGAATGCGAATTCAGATGCGGAGATGTATCAAATGTTAAATTTTTATTACCATATTCGCTAAAAATGAATTCGGATTCAAATAGAACTCAGATTTGCATTCAGATATAAGATGAATTAGGCACACAATATAATTAAAGATTCACACTCATGTTCAAACTTCGTATACTTATATTTTATTCAAAAAAATTAATATTTAAAGAATATAAATATAATTTTAACATAAATCTCATAATAAAATAAACGAAAAATATAATAAAAAATTATTTGATCTCTCTATAATATATATTAACATCTTTCTTATCTCCTAGGATTGAAAGCGATGGAATACATACAGATACAAATATGCACCGAAAGCTAAATTTTGACATTTGTATTTACAATCTATGGAACCTGAAATTTAAATTCAATTAGACTTTGTCCTACTCATTGATTTTATATATATATATATATATATATATATATATATATATATGTATATATATATATATATATATATGTATATATATATATATATATATGTATATATATATATACATATATATATGTATATATATATATATATATATATGTATATATATATATATATATATGTATATATATATATATATATGTATATATATATATATATATATATGTATATATATATATATATGTATATATATATATATATATGTATATATATATATATATATATATATATATATATATATATATATATATATATATATATATATATATATATATATATATATATATATATATATATATATGGCGATTAAAGCGAGAAAAATAAAAAATATAGGACATCAAACTATTGCGAATGTGATGTCACTACAACAAAAGTAGGCTCTAGCGATAGTTTTAAGTGTTTTTAAAATCTAAAAAAGGTGTCGCTGACAAAAATACCAACACTTATTGTAACTGTTGCTATATGTGCCGTCGTTAGGGTATACAGCTATCACGCCCCGGGGTCGAAACTGCGACCCGGGCTCGCTAACAGATCCGCCGCCCATACGGTGAACCCCGTATAGACGAAGCGTCAAACCTGCAAAAGAAAGATGCTACGCTAAACAGATATCAGAGCTGTAAGTAAACTGCTATAAATAAAATAAATACAACTCCAAGTCCTCACCACAAATACAAAAGTCGCTCAACTCTGAAATAAAAGTACAACTCTATACCTCACTACAAGGTCTCTCAACAAGTAACTCTCAAAATATAAAAAAGAGTACATCTACTCTCTGGATGACGACTGGTAGGGATCTAGCTCGCGACTTCCTTACCTCGGTCTGAAGAAGCAACAACTGGGGCAGCAGGAACAGGAGTAGAAGTCCCTGGGGAAAAGACACCACGACGGGTGTGAGAACTACATCCCACAGTAGTCCTCAGTGGGTGCCGTCAACAAGCCCAACGGTCTGCCCACTAAGTCTACTAGAGGCATAAGGTAATAAATAAAATACTGAAGGAAAGAGCTGGAAATGAATAACTCTACAGCTACTATGCCCCTATCTAGATGCTCAAAAAGTTGAACAGATGATAACATGGTGCATCTACTAACATATCAGTATAGTCACCCAATCTGAACTAACTGCCTCATCGGGTCCAGTCAAACATGCGCCTACCTACTACCGCACATCCTCAACAGGACGGGTCTACCGTAGGTATGTCCGTAGCTGCCAAAACTGGCTCAGCCAGAGGGACTGTGTCCGTAACTGCCAAAACTGGCTCAGTCAGAGGGACAGCGTCCGTAACTGCCAAAACTGGCTCAGTCAGAGGGACAGCGTCGACAAGTCACGATAGAAGAACTCAATCTCACGCCGGCTACAACAACTCGGTCTAAAGCTCAATCTCAACGCCGGTTACAACAACCCGGTCTAAAGCTCAATCTCAACGCCGGTTACAACAACCCGGTCTCGCCTACTCCGGAGTGGCACTCGAGGGGAGCGACCCGCTCGAGTCAATAAGTAACCCATGTCCAACAGCTCTGTCATGTATCTCAGTCAATCAGGCAAAAGTCGACACTATGCTCAAAGTGGAGACTCACTCAATCCACAATGCAAAACCTAGCCCCAACTGATGCATAACACTAATCGGTCCAACCGCCCACAGTTCGCGGTTGCCAATACACTAACCCGAGTCGATAATCTGGTGCTATTCCACCCGACTCAACAAATCACTGTCTCACTCACTGGCTGGAATCTACACAGCTGAGACTCACTGTCACTATGACAGCTCACACCACAAAACCCACTGGCTGGAGATGCTCTACAGCCAGGATCGGCCCACAACTCAGGGCTAACAAATCTGGTCGGACAACACTCAACGACCCGGGACTACCGTCAACTTCGACGGTTCCCAACCACAGAACATCAACCCAACCTGCAGACTCACAGACAGGATAAACTCCACAACAAACGCAGAGAAGGGTCCGGGAACCCCGAAAGACTAGAACCTACAACCTTAATCAAACAAGAACAGGTCCTAGGCATAGCCTCTCGTTGTTCTCGTCCCCAAAGGAAAAAGGGCAGACCTTGGAACCCAGGCCACTCGAATCATCTCGGGTGGTTAAATTTATCAGAAAAAGGTGATATTTCTTATTGAAAGCCCTTTGATCTGAAAGAAATCCATATTTAATGATTTTTAGTTCTTTTTAGGAAAACAATTGAAAACAAGTTTTATATCCAAGCCTCGTAGAGCTAATGCCTTTGTCCAATCAAACAAGAACAAACTCGGCAACTCTACGATGCTCGGAAGAAAACATTGGTTGACTAAAATCATATGTGTGTCCAAAAACAGTTCTGGGTTCAAGGTCCTGCTATCACTGGTATATAGCTGCCACTGACACAGTGGCGACAATAAAATAAGAAACCAAAACATCTCGGGACCGCCGTTTACCCAAATGGCTCTCGCCACAGATGATCAATCAACTACTTCTACCAGACTCCAATCTGCTCCCAAGCACAAGTGTAAAATGCATCCCACACTAAAGGAATCCCGACCACTCGGCCCACTACCCGGGCGAGTAAAACACTATGTCCAGGAAAGAATAAGAAGTGTGGATGTCTAAAGCAGAATAAACCTAGCCCAAGTTGAAGTTTTCTACAGTCTGGCTGAACATGCTGCATATGACGGGGGTGCTAGGTCAAGTTCCAAGACAACAATAATTTCACAGATAGTAGGAAACAAGAGATCGCATGATCATCAAATAACTCTAGAATCAACAGCTGTCACATTCTAGCATGCTACACAGGAATATCACTATCATGCATGGTCCTACTATAGCAGATTTAATGCACATTCCATCAATCTTGGAGACAGGGCCACCCACCTGAAAACGCTAACTGTCCAAGGTTCCACAGCTGAAAAAAAGCCAGGAAATTGATTTGTCCAAATCCAATGGGTCCAGCAATACCCGCAAACCCTCTTGGGTACAATACAAAGCTAACAGTTACACTTAATTCCATAATTTACCCAAATACACACAATCTGAAAATCAGTCCCAAAGATGCCACTTTTTCACCTGAAAATAATGCTCCAAAAATTCCAATAAAAATACCACGGCGATCCTCGCATCGAGACCTTCGAAACGGGTACCAGCACATCCAATTCTGAGCCCCGTAGGCCAAGTTACAAATTCCACAACACAGGGTGCGCAAAACTTCACAATCTCACAACTGTAAGAATCAGCACAGTAAAAGGGGAAACAGTATACCTTCGAGTAAGCCTCAGAAAAATCCCTGAAAAATACGATGATAATCCTCGCGACGAGTAGATGCAAAAAGTGTACAGGCTTGTCTCGATCCGACGCTCGAGTGCAGAGATAAAATTCCGGCAAGGGGCTGCTGTCCAAAAACTCCACCATCAAAACAGCGGCTTAGAACTTTCTCGAAAACCGTGCATAAACTCTGAATCCAGCAAGATGATCAACACGAAAGTCGAAGACGTACCTCTCGTGAATCCACTGCCATAAGAATCGTCCAAAAATACTGAAGGAGTAGCTCTGTGGACCTCTCAGATCGAACTGCGACGATAATGGGCCTCCGATGAAAGATCGCCACACTGCGCTCCGATGCCGAAGTCGTCGACACCGCGGCTTCCAAAAATTCCGGGCCTCTGCCAGAAGATGCGCAACATGAAGATCTCAAACTTTGCTAAAGGGACTAAGGGCAGAGGAGCTCGGGAAATGGGGCAAAAAGCCCCAGCAAGCAGCCTATTTATAGGCCCAGCCCGAAAAAATCCAGATTTTGGACTTTTGGCCCAAAACCGGGCGCCCGAAACTTCCGGGCTGCTACAGTAACGGGCCCGGCCCGTTACTGTTCACGCCCGGATTAATCCCAGGATGCCACGTAGCCCCCCGAACAGGCGACAGCCAATTGGGCCAACCGTAACGCGCCACGTGGCAGAAGCTCGCGCCGACGCGTGGCACCCACGAGCGGGAAACGCGGGTCAGCGCGCGCCCACGCGCGCCTGTCGGGCACGCAACCCGAGGTACCCACTCCCCACACCGTGGACCGCGCGCACAATGCCCAACCAACCACCAAGCGACACGTGGCCAGCCCTCGGTCCACCGTACACCCCGCCAAACCCGTGGACCGCGCCCACTGCGCCCGCCAACCGAGAGGCGCCACGTGGCGAGCGCCCGGGTGCACGCCTCCGCGGTGGACCGCGCGCCTCCGCCGCCGCCAGCCGCCGCGCTCCGCCGCCAGCCGCCGCCACCAGCGCCTCTCCGGCCGCCGGAACTGTGTTCCCACACCTCGAAAAGCGTGTTTTCGCGTCCGGGCTCCGAAAAATACAAGTAAATAGTCCATCTTGACCGTTTTCGCGCGCTGAATCCAAATCCACTATCCGTTCTATCAAATTCCACTTCTAAAATTTGCCGAAAATTCCTGGGAAGGTGAGCTTGATCCGTTTTTCGCACCGGGTCCATTTCTTGATTCCAAAACGGGCGCAGAAACCTCAATCACCCACAATGGCCTCCCGTTAAGCAATCTTGCTCCCATTAACACCAGAAATCCATTTCCGGGCCTCGACACGCGCACAAACACCCCCAGAAACCACTAATCCATCAATGAGCCCTTAAGTGGGGATTCGGGTCCTCACATCCTCCCCCACTAAAAGAAAGTTTCGTCTCCGAAAGAAACACGGCTCAAAAGGGAGTTCAAAGCCAAGGGTAAGATCCAACAAGACAGTCTCCAACTCCCCAGTCGCTACACACTCTCCACAAAGCGAGTCCAACAGCTGGATAAACCACAAAAATTCCAAAAACTGGGGACAAGAAAAACAGCCAACTCTACGCGTCCAAACTACACGAATTACGCCACACAATTAACAAGAAAGGGTAAGGGCCCCACCAGCAGGAGAGTCATCAACCCCCAACTCTAATTTAGAAAACAACTGAAATTAGCGAAAAGTTCGAAAGTTCCGAAAGACCAGTGCCCTCGCCCCAATCAGACATGAACATGTTCGGGCACCGTCTCCATTTCTGGAGTAGTCTTTCGAATCTTTCGTCCTGTTCGCAAATTTCAGCACAAGGGCGAGAAAAAGGGAGAGAAGTGTTGATGCCGTTCCTGCTGTGGCAATAAAAACGGAAGCCATGATCTAACCGTGCCCCTAAAAAGAAAAACACAACTCTATCCGAGACCCCTCGAGACATAACCTCTAGTCCTAGGCGTCACCTACGCTCAACAAGTAGCACCTAACCCAGAGTCGCTGAAGCCGCTGCTGCAGGAAGGATGCCTCGGTGACCTGTGGAAATGATCTCCTGTTGTCCAACTCGCGGAAAGGTCACTGTTCTCAATCCACAATCAATCGTTGCACGATACCGCACCAGCTGGTCCATCCCGTATGCTCGATCTGAGTCGTGGAGCTGTAACTGAACCGTCACGCCTGCCGGTGTACATCCCGAAGTCTCAGCTGTCCTGATCATGCCCCAAAATCCTCCTCTGCTCGCAGGATACTGTGCAGAATCCAAATGCAATTACCTGCAGCAAACTTTCTATCTCCTATCCATGCAGAGATGCAAAAGCCCTAATAACATGTGCAGGAGGAAAGCAGCGGTATCCAAAAAGCTCAACTAAGCTGACAGAAAATAAGGTCATACCTGCGGCGACAGGATCTGCTGCCGGGGTGCCCTCCACCAGGGCTGTGTAAACCCGCCCACTGGGTGCTAAAGACCGTCATCCCGTCTGTCCCGACGTCATACCCCACTCTGTCTGATGGTACATCGGAGGGGCTTCCGCTTCCTGAATAAGCAAGGGGGGGTGCTAAAGCAAGGGGTCGCACTGACAGAATGGCTCGGGGACAAGCTGCTCGAAAATGTCCCAACTCTCCACATAGGGAAACACCGTCCCTGTCTCTGGTCACACTGCGACGGTGGATGAGGGCCGCCGCAGATGACACACCGCTCATGTCGCTGTTGCCGATACTGCTGCTGAAACTGCTGTCGCTGCTAATACTGCAGCTGCTGCGGGTGCCCACTAGAACTCTAGCGCCTCTGAAACTCACGACCCTCAGGGTGTGATCGTGAAGGTCCCGGAGGTGCCTGCCGACTCGTCTGTCCCTCATCAACCGGTGCTTGGCGCTTCGCCCTTGGAATCACTGCGGAAGCTGGAGCCACCTCAGCCATCACCGCCTCTCTGTGCTCCGAACTCTGCCCCGATAAACGATGTGGATCAGACTGACGGAATTTCATGAACAATTCAGCCATCTCTCGCTGCTCTGCGGGGGTCGACGGTCCTGCTGTCCCGAACGGCTGACCACTGGTAGCCGGTGCAGTAGGGGCTGCCTGTGCTGCTGGTACAACTAGGGGTGTCACAACTAGCGAAGAAAGTACAGGGGAACTCTCTGGGGGTGCTACAGCTGACTGTGCCGTCTGCTCAATCATGCGCACCACCCGACCCATGGTCTCCCCCTAGCGCCGGACAATCTCTGACAACTGAGCCAACTGAGCCCGAAGCTCCTGCACCTCACTCTGCTGACCCTGTGCTGACTCCTCATGCTCAGGCTCAAGGGAGGAGGAAGGCTGAGAACGTGTCTGCATCCTACGTCGGGGAGGCATCGTGCACACCTGCAATCCACATGCAAACATCAGGACAGCACCAAACAACACTCAACCCAATCCAGCGAAAGTCTAAGACATGTCATCCATTCCATAGCATTATGTAGTCTGCAGCCAACATAATCGCTTAGGAGAATAAACATGCCAATCACTCATCCCATCCCTTGGGAGAGGTATAAAACTCAATCAGGACTCTCGCTAACCGTCACGACTCTCACGTAGTCATCCTAATGTCCAACCACAAACCTAGGATTTCTAAGTCCTCAATGACCTACAACCTAGGCTATGGTACCACTCTAATCTGTCACGCCCCGGGGTCGAAACTGCGACCCGGGCTCGCTAACAGATCCGCCGCCCATACGGTGAACCCCCTATAGACGAAGCGTCAAACCTGCAAAAGAAAGATGCTACGCTAAACAGATATCAGAGCTGGAAGTAAACTGCTATAAATAAAATAAATACAACTCCAAATCCTCACCACAAATACAAAAGTCGCTCAACTATGAAATTAAAGTACAACTCTATACCTCACTACAAGGTCTCTCAACAAGTAACTCTCAAAATATAAAAAAAGGTACATCTACTCTCTGGATGACGACTGGTAGGGATCTAGCTCGCGACTTACTTACCTCGGTCTGAAGAAGCAACAACTGGGGCAGCAGGAACAGGAGTAGAAGTCCCTGGGGAAAAGACACCACGACGGGTGTGAGAACTACATCCCACAGTAGTCCTCAGTGGGTGCCGTCAACAAGCCCAACGGTCTGCCCACTAAGTCTACTAGAGGAATAAGGTAATAAATGAAATACTGAAGGAAAGAGCTGGAAATGAATAACTCTACAGCTACTATGCCCCTATCTAGATGCTCAAAAAGTGGAACAGATGATAACATGGTGCATCTACTAACATATCAGTATAGTCACCCAATCTGAACTGACTACCTGCTTGGGTCCAGTCAAACATGCGCCTACCTACTGCCGCACATCCTCAACAGGACGGGTCTACCGTAGGTATGTCCGTAGCTGCCAAAACTGGCTCAGCCAGAGGGACTGTGTCCGTCACTGCCAAAACTGGCTCAGTCAGAGGGACAGCGTCCGTAACTGCCAAAACTGGCTCAGTCAGAGGGACAGCGTCGATAAGTCACGATAGAAGAACTCAATCTCACGCCGGTTACAACAACCCGGTCTAAAGCTCAATCTCAACGCCGGTTACAACAACTCGGTCTAAAGCTCAATCTCAACGCCGGTTACAACAACCCGGTCTCGCCTACTCCGGAGTGGCACTCGAGGGGAGCGACCCGCTCGAGTCAATAAGTAACCCATGTCCAACAGCTCTGTCATGTATCTCAGTCAATCAGGCAAAAGTCGACACTATGCTCAAAGTGGAGACTCACTCAATCCACAATGCAAAACCTAGCCCCAACTGATGCATAACACTAATCGGTCCAACCGCCCACAGTTCGCGGTTGCCAATACACTAACCCGAGTCGATAATCTGGTGCTATTCCACCCGACTCAACAAATCACTGTCTCACTCACTGGCTGGAATCTACACAGCTGAGACTCACTGTCACTATGACAGCTCACACCACAAAACCCACTGGCTAGAGATGCTCTACAGCCAGGATCGGCCCACAACTCAGGGCTAACAAATCTGGTTGGACAACACTCAACGACCCGGGACTACCGTCAACTTTGACGGTTCCCAACCACAGAACATCAACCCAACCTGCAGACTCACAGACAGGATAAACTCCACAACAAACGCAGAGAAGGGTCCGGGAACCCCGAAAGACTAAAACCTACAACCCTAATCAAACAAGAACAGGTCCTAGGCATAGCCTCTCGTTGTTCTCGTCCCCAAAGGAAAAAGGGCAGACCTTGGAACCCAGACCACTCGAATCATCTCGGATGGTTAAATTTATCAGAAAAAGGTGATATTTCTTATTGAAAGCCCTTTGATCTGAAAGAAATCCATATTTAATGATTTTTAGTTCTTTTTAGGAAAACAATTGAAAACAAGTTTTATATCCAAGCCTCGTAGAGCTAATGCCTTTGTCCAATCAAACAAGAACAGACTCGGCGACTCTACGATGCTCGGAAGAAAACATTGGTTGACTAAAATCATATGTGTGTCCAAAAACAGTTCTGGGTTCAAGGTCCTGCTATCACTGGTATATAGCTGCCACTGACACAGTGGCGACAATAAAACAAGAAACCAAAACATCTCGGGACCGCTGTTTACCCAAATGGCTCTCGCCACAGATGATCAATCAACTACTTCTACCAGACTCCACTCTGCTCCCAAGCACGAGTGTAAAATGCATCCCACACTAAAGGAATTCCGACTACTCGGCCCACTACCCGGGCGAGTAAAACACTATGTCCAGGAAAGAATAAGAAGTGTGGATGTCTAAAGCAGAATAAACCGAGCCCAAGTTGGAGTTTTCTACAGTCTGGCTGAACATGCTGCATATGACGGGGGTGCTAGGTCAAGTTCCAAGACAATAATAAATTTACAGATAGTAGGAAACAAGAGATTGCATGATCATCAAATAACTCTAGAATCAACAGCTGTCACATTCTAGCATGCTACACAGGAATATCACTATCATGCATGGTCCTACTATAGCAGATTTAATGCACATTCCATCAATCTTGGAGACAGGGCCACCCACCTGAAAACGCTAACTGTCTAAGGTTCCACAGCTGACAAAAAGCTAGGAAATTGATTTGCCCAAATCCAATGGGTCCAGCAATACCCGCAAACCCTCCTGGGTACAATACAAAGCTAACAGTTACACTTAATTCCATAATTTACCGAAATACACACAATCTGAAAATTAGTCCCAAAGATGCCACTTTTTCACCTGAAAACAATGCTCCAAAAATTCCATTAAAAATACCACGGCAATCCTCGCGTCGAGACCTTCGAAACGGGCACCTGCACGTCCAATTCTGAGCCCCGTAGGCCGAGTTACAAATTCCACAACACAGGGTGCGCAAAACTTCACAATCTCACAACTGTAAGAATCAGCACAGTAAATAGGAAAACAGTATACCTTCGAGCAGGCCTCAGAAAAATCCCTGAAAAATACAATGATAATCCTCGCGACGAGTAGATGCAAAAAGTGTACAGGCTCGTCTCGATCCGACGCTCGAATGCGGAGATAAAATTCCGGCAAGGGGCTGCTGTCCAAAAACTCCACCATCAAAACAGCGGCTTAGAACTGTCTCGAAAACCGTGCATTAAACTCTGAATCTAGCAAGATGATCAACACGAAAGTCGAAGACGTACCTCTCATGAATCCACTGCCACAGAATCGTCCAAAAATACTGAAGGAGTAGCTCTGTGGACCTCTCAGATCGAACTGCGACGATAATGGGCCTCCGATGAAAGATCGCCACACTGCGCTCCGATGCCGAAGTCGTCGACCCCGCGGCTTCCAAAAATTCCGGGCCTCTGCCAGAAGATGCGCAACATGAAGATCTCCAACTTTGCTAAAGGGGCTAAGGGCAGTGGAGCTCGGGAAAGGGGGCAAAAAGCCCCAGCAAGCAGCCTATTTATAGGCCCAGCCCGAAAAAATCCAGATTTTGGACTTTTGGCCCAAAACCGGGCGCCCGAAACTTCTGGGCTGCTACAGTAACGGGCCCGGCCCGTTACTGTTCACGCCCGGATTAATCCCAGGATGCCACGTAGCCCCCCGAACAGGCGACAGCCAATTGGGCCAACCGTAACGCGCCGCGTGGCAGAAGCTCGCGTCGACGCGTGGCACCCACGAGCGGGAAACGCGGGTCAGCGCGCGCCCACGCGCGCCTATCGGGCACGCAACCCGAGGTACCCACTCCCCACACCGTGGACCGCGCGCACAACGCCCAACCAACCACCAAGCGACATGTGGTCAGCCCTCGGTCCACCGTACACCCCGCCAAACCTGTGGACCGCGCCCACTGCGCCCGCCAACCGGGAGGCGCCACGTGGCGAGCGCCCGGGTGCACGCCTCCGCGGTGGACCGCGCGCCTCTGCCGCCGCCAGCCGCCGCGCTCCGCCGCCAGCCGCCGCCGCCGGCGCCTCTCCGGCCGCCGAAACAGTGTTCCCGCACCTCGAAAAGCGTGTTTTCGCGTCAGGGCTCCGAAAAATACAAGTAAATAGTCCATCTTGACCGTTTTCGCGCGCTGAATCCAAATCCGCTATCCGTTCTGTCAAATTCCACTTCTAAAATTTGCCGAAAATTTCCGGGAAGGTGAGCTTGATCCATTTTTCGCACCGGGTCCATTTCTTGATTCCAAAACGCGCGCAGAAACCTCAATCACCCACAATGGCCTCCTGTTAAGCAATCTTGCTCCCATTAACACCAGAAATCTATTTCCGGGCCTCGACACGCGCACAAACACCCCCAGAAATCACTAATCCATCAATGAGCCCTTAAGTGGGGATTCGGGTCCTCACAATAGCGACACATTTTTGTAATATGTTTCAAAAATTTGTTCCTATAATCTAATTTTGGATATAGATAAAATATAAATAGGACACTTATACAAAAGTATCACAAACATTTATCCCTATAACCTAATTTTGTTGTAGTGTGTTTTCATTTTCACTCCATATAACTATCTCATTTTGCTCTCGTTGATTTCTCTGTTCCATATGGAGAGTGCGCACGTGTTTTGTACCATATTTAGATGTGAAAATATCCATCCATATACACGGATTTATAAATTTATAAATATGAATATTAATTTATTTTTTAAAAAAAACTATGAAGGAAACGAATCTCGATTTCTCTTTGTTCACGCGGAGAGTTCACGTACATGCACATTATACCATATTTAGATGTGGAAATATCTGTCTATATTCCCACGTATTTATAAATTATCTATACATTTTTAAATATGAATATTATTTTTTTTATTCAAAAAATTATAAAATAAATTGAATAGACATTCTATATATTATGAGTATTTTAAATTTACCGATACCATGGATATATATATATATATATATATATATATATATATATATATATATATATATATATATATATATATATATATATATATATATAGCAATGCTAGGTGTACACCACAAATGGGGTGTACATCATACACCCACCCTATTTTGGGATGGGTATTCACCCACTCGTCACATCGATGTAACGAGTGGAATTCATCCCATTCCAGAATGGGGTGGGTGTAAGATGTACATCCCATTTGGAATGTACATCTAGCATTTTCCATATATATATATATATATATATATATATATATATATATATATATATATATATATATATATATATATATATATATATATATATATATATAGTAAGGCTGGAATATTATTAATAGTATCAAGTCATTGGTGTTATTAAGTTTTTAACTTTTGGAATAAAAGATGTGTCGTTGAGATGATAGTGGAACCCTTGGGTTTAATAGGTGGTTGAAAAAATAGTAAAATCTAACGGATGAAAATGATCAAAGGAGTTGATCTAAGAGTAGAAAACTTGATAGCACCAATAACTTGGTACTATTAATACTATAGTAGCCAGACTATATATATATATATATATATAGCTTATATACTTTTAAAAATACAAGTCCAATCATTTTTGTAAATTTTTTATCATTAAATTTGCATTGAGACTTGTACAATTATACTTTTTTTTTCTCTCTCTTTAGTTGACTTTATAATTGCACAAATCTCAATGCAAATTCAATGATAAAAAAGTCACAAGCATAGCTTGGTATACAAGCTCTACTATATATATATATATATATATATATATATATATATATATATATATATATATATATATATAATTAAGCCCTTATATTTTTAAAAGTACAAAGTTATTGGTGCTTGTAGATTTTAGTCTTTGGATGAAAAGATATATGATTAGAATGATAGTGGGCCTCTTCGATTAAGCGGGTAATTGATGAAATAGAAAAATTTAAGAGATTAAACTAGTCAAAGAAATAGATCTAACGATAGAAAACTTATAAGTACCAATTGCTTGGTGCTTCATTTTTTCTTTCTGTGGAATTCTAAACCTAAGTTTTCTTAGTGTTGCATTAATATTAGTCTGACTATTGTATTTTCTAATATTTTAAACAATAAATTATCTATAATTTTTTAAAAAAATTATATGTATTAATTTGTTTTGTCTTTGTAAAGTATAAGAACAATAAATAAATAAATAAATAAATAAATATAATGTGAAATTTTGACATTCGTATTCGCATGCTATCGAATCTGAAATTTAAATTCGATTAGACTTTGTCCTACTCATTGATTATATAAAATTAATTATATATATATATATATATATATATATATATATATATATATATATATATATATATATATATATATATATATATTGCGATTAAAGCGAGAAAAACAAGAAACATAGGACACCAAATCAGATTTTTTTTAAAGTAATCTTAAAAACTTTTAAAATTTACAAAATGACTATTTCAAATTTTTTTTTTACAAAAGTAATCCTGCTTTTGCCAGCACGGCGCCACGGAGGTGGGACAATCTGAAGATGCTGAATGATTTAACGCCTTCAGTGTATTTGCTGAAGGCGCTGAATCATTCAGCGTCTTCACAAAAACCCTATGAAGACGCTGAAATCAGCGCCTTCAGCATATATGCAGAAGACGCCGATTCATTCAACGCCTTCTGCACATATGCTGAAGGTGCTGAGGACTTGGCCAATTTTCGTAAAAATTGCCTAAGTTCTCAGATGTAAGCGCTAAAGGCGCTGAACCATTCAGCGTCGTTAACATCAATGTTAAAGGCGCTGAACCGTTCAGCACCTTTAACATCAATGTTAAAGACGTTGAACCTTTCAGCGCCTTTAACATCATATGTTAAAGGCGCTGAACTAAATGTTGAAGGCGCTGAATGGTTCAGCGCCTTTAACCACAGTAAAGACAAAAAAAAATTTTCAACTTAAAAAAATAAAATTTGTACAACAAGTTTAATAAGAGAATGAAAAAGTACAACAAGTTTCACAACATCTAGATATTGAGCTAAAATATTCAGAAATTATGTGGAACAATTTCACAACATTCAGATATAACAGTTAAGTAACAACAAAAAAAATATAATCACAAAAATGTTAATAATACGCCCTCAAACTCAAAATTAAGATAAAACTCAATTTTGAGCTTGTCCTCTCCCTCGACCTCCTCGGCCACGCCTGCGTCCACGCCCTCGCGGATGCCCACGCCCTCGCGGATGCCCACGCCCACGAGGAACAACAAACTCGATAATCGGCATATCATCAAGATGCTCGACCGCTGCCTACTGATCGAGCTCCTCGATAATACCACCCTCATCATACTCAGCAATATGTTGGATCTCCTGTGGTGATGATGACGAGGGTCGACGACGTGAATATGTCGATGCAAAAGATGTCCGTGATACAGGAGGCGGGAGTGACTCTGACGTCGAGGGAAATATCGTAGGGGCCTGAATAGGAGGAGATGGAGATCGTGGCACCTGAAATGGCGTAAATAATTAGTTAATTTGAATTTGAAGACTTAATTTAAAATTTCTAGTGATATGAAGGTACTTGATGACTTGAGGACGATGCGTGAGCATAATCTCCTCGTCCCTCAGAAACTCTGACAGTAGGTACCGATGGTACATTTTGCAGTACCATATGAATATGCTCGCGCATATCTGTTAGAGTCCCGAATATCCACGGAGGCAACGGACGATTATGCAATAACTGGCCTATAGTAGTATCTATCTGTCGTAGTGTGTCGGCCTGCATTTCAATGGACAAATTAAATTTATATTAAATATACAAAACATGTTAAATATATATATATAAATTATTATACCATTGTCCTCTCGATATGCCCACGGGGATGAAAAGTCAGCGGAGGACGCTGCACTGGACGATATATCCATCTCCTCGTAATCGTCCAGTACCATTGCATGTATATGGATGCCGCCTGCAGCGGGTCCTCACCAGTAGCCGGGAGTTGATCAACAATGTGATCTAACCTCTCAGACCACCTCTCAATGTGTACAGCGTGAAATGCAATCCAATCCTCATCCGGACGCCCACGTGATGTCACGCGTCGGATGGACTCCACATTGAGAAGTATATGCTGGAGAAGACCGAATTGCCGCAGGACTCTGTCTGGTACATGCATCTCTACAATGTGATAGCAGATGATGGCTGTCCTTGAACGCCAGACTTGCGAGCCCTGTACACATAAGTCTGGTAATGCAGCTAAAATCTAATCTATGTACGGCATCCATATAACCTGTTAATGACACAAAATGATCAGTTAGTATAAAAATGTTTAGAAAAAAAATATTTAAAGTATTGATTAAAACATCTACATACCTGCGTCTCTCTCTGCTGATCTAACTCATCTCTATAAAACTTAATATCTGCGGTCCTGACATTGGCTCTGAATCGTAGTCCTCTAGCGTTTGCCCATCTAGATTGTAATATATATATATTAGTTGCAATTACATTTGAAATACAAAAATCTACTATATTAAATAAATATCTTACCGGCAACCCAGAGGGAGATCTACAATGTCGGGTAGAACTAGGACGCCTGTAGGTCGGCCGATATGAATATGCTCCCAATCCCAAATCTATATATTAACACAAACGACTTAATATAATAAATAAAATATTAAATACCAATATTAACATAATAATAAAATCAAAATCTTATATATTATACCTGCAATAGCGTCCCAAAACAACAACACTCGGCCTTCCCGTACAGTGAGGCAAGTCCTAGTGCTCGATACATATATGCTAAGGCAGCTGCACCCTATGCATAAGCCCCGCAGAGATCAAAATCAGCCAAAAGTGATAGCCACTTTAGGTGAACTCTGTGTCTGCTGGGGTTGGGAAACAAACTACACCCGATTTGAGGGGCATATAGAGGTATATGGCTGTACTGATGATATAGCCACGTTAGGCGTATCTGCTGTTGTTTTTTAATAGGATCCACAAAGATCTAAATAGGTACTATCAAAACAACTAGAGGAGGGGTGAATAGGTGTAATAAACAAAGATCACAATCTCAGTGCAAAATAAAAATCAATGCGGAAAATAAAAATAGCACACCGAGATTTACATGGAAACTCCAATCCAGGAGAAAAACCACGGGATTAACACGCAATAACAATCCACTAAGAAAAGAAGAATAATAAGGTGATTACCGACTCCACGGATTCAAACACCTCCTTCAAATTCTTCGGATCTTGCACTCACCGATTGCACGTCCACTGCACACGTTCGAATCCACGAACGCCACTCGAATCCACGAGCACCACTCGAATCCACGAGCACACGTTTCGAATCCACGAAACGCCTTCAACACATCGAATCCACGATGCCGATTTTGGAAATCGTTGTTTTTCTTGGTGATGATAGTCCGCTGAATACTTAGATTAAAAATAGATCAGAAAACACCATCTAAGTATTCATCAATTTGATTCTACAAGAATTAGGAGTTTGGAAATCCTAGAATCAAATTGATCAATATATACGAAGAAACATTAATTGCTCGTGTTTTCCTTTGTTTTCTATATGTGGATTGATCCTTTTTTTCGGATACCCTAAAAGATAAAATTAGGGTCTATTTATAGGTTAGAAATCTTTGGAAAGAGATAAGCATCAAAAACTGACTTAACAGAATTTTTCCTGCACGACGGTCCGGACTGGATTTGGCCGATCTGGACTGTCGTCTTTTTTTCAGCAATTTTCCTGAAAAAACAGTTCGGGGTCCGGACTGAAATTTCCTGATCCGGACTGTTCATGCGATTTCAGCAAACACATAGTTCGGAATCCGGACTGAAACAGGGGAGGTCCGGACTGGAATTCCGCATGAACTAAACTATGTTCGGGGTTCGGACTAGAATGGCCTGATCCGGATCCTGAACATCCAACTTGTCCAGTTTTTAATTTTTAAGCAATAAAAACTTATCCAAGTGTTTCTAAACTACACAAATGTATTCGGACCACCAAAATTATTTAGTTAAACGTACCCGATCATTCCGAATCCATTTTCTTTGAGATTGATGTATATGATCCACAATTCTTCAACTTCAATCTTCAAGACTCAAAACACTGAGTGTCAACTTGAGCTCTTGTTGAATCTTCTCTGAGTCTTCGATTGCTGATTGACAATTTGATCACTTCAAGATTCCGACTCAACTCACGAAATATGCCAACACAAAAAACCGTAACAATCTCCCCCTTTGGCAATTTCGTAACAAAACCCAAAAATACATAAAACGCTCAAGTCACTCATCTTAAACAAAAAAAAAAAAACGAAACTCAATGTCATCACCAAAACATTGACTTTCTTTGCGTGAAAGATCCAATAAATAAAAATACATTTGAACCAAACAATCCTAGAACAAACTCTATGACTTAGGACTTGGAGTCTTAAAGTGATGTAAATCCTGCAAAACAAAACTCCAAACAAAATCAAACGTTAGTCGTTAGAAATTAAATGCAAATCCTACATTTGATTCGTCCTTTTGGTTCTTTTTATTTTTTAGCTCTTTTCCTCATCTTTTCCATATCTTTTTTTATATATCTCCCCCTATCTTGAGCATCTCTTTTCATCATCTCTGTTCTCCCCCTTTTTGATTCGTCCTTATCATTTCTGTTCTCCCCCTTTTTGTCACAAATTGTCAAACAGTGAACATACTAGACAAAAGGAAATCACTAACAGCATTAGTTCATAGAGAAAGAAAGATAAAAGCTCAGTTCCGGTATATAAACAAAAACACAGATTGCGTACCGGTACTCAAGAGCAAAAATCACAAAAATTCTTGAAACAAATCCAAATTTTGAAATCTTTCAAATACCGATTTGTGTTCCATCAAGAAAACAATTTAAGTGCTTTGAAATATAATGAGATACATAGATGTCATTCAACCCAATTAATTTTACAAAAATTTAAAAGATTTACTCCAAAATCATGAAAAACAAAGATAAAACATTATAAACCGTTTTTCATGTTATAAGCGTCAAACACAAGTCATCAAAAATAATCTAGAGATCCAAACTCTATCAAGATGTAACGGATTTACAAAGATGACTTACAGAGATTTCCAAATGACATCAATTTGATTTCTACCCTTTCAAATTTGAGATAAGCACTAAAATACCTAAGGGTGGCTCTTTGAGCATCTTTCAACTATCCCATCTTATACCAACCAGGAGATTATTCAAAAATATAGTAAATTTGAATATGAATCTCCGAATGCTTCAACTAAAAAATTTCAAAAATATTTTTCAAGTATCCAAAACATGTGGTAGCTTCACACACACAAACCGGACGACCGGGGTGGCTGCTCTTTCCAACATGTGGTGGTAGTTTTCACACTCCTTTCGGATGTAACTCTTTCCACATCTTTTGTAATTCATTTATTTACCCTTGAAAAAATGTAATCTCTTATGTGAAAGAATTAAATCCCAAATTTTAGTCTATGATTGTCTCATGTTTATCACAAAGAATTCACACAACCGAGATAGGTTAAGCACCTTAAGATCACACATGATTACTAAAATTTGATGAATATAAATATCAAAAACTCCTATAATGGAATATCTTCAAAGATTATGATTATGGAGTAAAGTTGATAATTATTGTGAAATTAATTAGGAGTGAATGAAAGTAAACCTTTTTCATATTCAATGCACTCGTTCGTTAAAACCCTTTTGTTTGAAAATAAAACATTAAAAAACGACAAACATTGAAATCATGTAATGCAAAGATCAAGATATATATGCAATAAAAACCGATCAAAGCACTACATACAGTCAAAAGCAATTTAAAACTTAAGACACGGAAAGATATCACTTTTCCGAATCCAAAATCATCAGATTTGGGGTTGTCTTGATTCGTTGTGGCCGGGGGTTGTCCGCTTTGACTATTGGTCCACCTTAGGTCTTTGCGTTGCAATGATGCACTTGAATGATTGATGTTGTGGCTCGGACCTTTGGTGGATTGAGGGAACTCCATCGAATTGATGTGTCTTTTGATTCTATTGAGTTCACTCCGTAGATGAAGTTGCCGAAGGATTCTTCTTTATCTTTTTCGGGCACGTCTTCATCAAGTGTCCTTCAAGTCCACATTGGTAACAAGTTCTTCCTTTCAATTTAGTTGTGGAACTTGAAGCCTTCACAGTTTGGTTCTTTTTGAATCCCAAACCAGTTTGCTTGTTTGACCTAATCCGGACATACGGTCAAGTTTCTTGGAACCGGTTGAAAGCCTTTGTATGTCGGATTTAAGTTGATGAACTTGCTTGGTCAAAGCTTGATTGGTGACATGAATTTCCTCAAACTGCTTTTCAAGAAAATCAATCTTGTTAATATAGGAATTAATGATCATTTCCGATTGATTTATCTTTTCTTGGAGGATTTTATTATTATCCAATAAAAGTTCTCGTTCCTCCTCGAGATCATGAAGTTTGATCTTTAAAGCACGGTTCTCGTCCTGAACCTCAAGTCGTTGCTTCCTCAACTTCTTAATATGCTTGGCCATCTTCTTTGATTCCGTAACAAGTTGTTGATATGCCTCAACGAGTTCTTCTTCGTCCGACTCCCTCTCAATTGATGACTCTCCATCAGATGTTGATGTTTCATGCAAAATCAAAGGAATAGAGTCAGTGATTAAAGATGACAAACAAAAATTAGAAGAGGGAATTTGAGAAGCATGCAAAGCAACAACTTTATCCTTTTCCTCTTTACTTGAGGTCGATTCATCGGAAGTAGAATCGTCCCAAGTTTTTGCTTGTAAAGCCTTATTTTTATATGATTTCTTAGAAGGACAATCCGTTGAAATATGACCGTAGCTTTTGCATCTATAGCATTGGATTTCCCCTTCGAAATCATCTTTTTCTTTTTCTTTAGAAGGTTTTGCAAAGCTTTTGAGTTTAGAGGATTTAAAACCCGATGATCCTTTAGATGGTTTCGAGGATGAAGATCCATCGGTTCGATTCTTCCAAAACTTCTGACGAAATTTCTTTGTGATCCGCGCAAATTGTTCTTCAAAATCGGCAAAAGAGATTTCATCGTCGAAACTTGATTCGCCATCTTCTTCCTTTGTTGATTTGAATGCAATACCTGTAAGCTTAGAAGAAGACTTGGAAGAAATTTGATTAGTAGGAAAAGTCATCTCATAAGTTTGTAAAGCACCTACTAATTCCTCTACTCTCATACCATCCGGATGACTAACGGTTTCAATGGCGGCAACCTTTGTCCTAAACCGTTCGGAAAGAGTCCGAAGTATCTTTCTTACAATTTTCGACTTCGGGATCTTTTCTCCTAAATTAGCACATGTGTTGATTATATCTTGAAGTCTAGTGTAATAATCAGTAAACAACTCATGCTCATCCATATGAATAGAGTCAAATTGACTTATAAGCATCTGGAGCTTTTGAATTTTTACTAGATTAGTACCCTCATGTGTAATTTTGAGAATATCCCAAATCTCCTTTGCAGTTTCACATGCGGAAATTCGTGTGAACTCGGTCGAGGAAAGAGAATTAAATAAAGCGTTCATACCTTTCCCATTGTAAGAAGATCTTTCGATTTCCTCTTTGGACCATCTAGAGCGAGGTTTTGGGGTAGTAGAATTTCCTACTTCCTCAATAGGATGCACCTAACCGTATTCAACGGTTTGCCATACCCGCTCATCAATTGCGATGAGAAAATCTCTCATCCGCACTTTTCAATACGCATAATTGGTCCCATAAAAAAGAGGAGGTCTATAAATATTACCACTTTCACCCAACATGATAGATAAACCTAAAACCCGCTCTGATACCAATTGTTGGTTTTTTAATAGGATCCACAAGGATCTAAATAGGTACTATCAAAACAACTAGAGGGGGGCTGAATAGGTGTAATAAACAAAAATCACAATCTCAGTGCAAAATAAAAACCAATGCGGAAAATAAAAATAGCACACCAAGATTTACGTGGAAACTCCAATCCAGGAGAAAAACCACGGGACCAACACGCAATAACAATCCACTAAGAAAAGAAGAATAACAAGGTGATTACCGACTCCACGGACTCAAACCCCTCCTTCAAGTTCTTCCGATCTTGCGCTCACCGATTGCACGTCTATTGCACACGTTCGAATCCACGAACGCCACTCGAATCCACGAGCACCACTCGAATCCATGAGCACACGTTTCGAATCCACGAAACGCCTTCAACACATCGAATCCACGATGCCGATTTTGGAAATCGTTGTTTTTCTTGGTGATGATAATCCGCCTAATACTTAGATTAATAATCGATCAGAAAACACCATCTAAATATTCATCAATTTGATTCTACAAGAATTAGGAGTTTGGAAACCCTAGAATCAAATTGATCAATATAGACAAAGAAACATGAATTAATCGTGTTTTCCTTTCTTCTCTATATGTGGATTGATCCCTTTTTCCGGATACCCTAAAAGATGAAATTAGTGTCTATTTATAGGTTAGAAACCTTTGGAAATAGATAAGCATCAAAAACTGACTTAACTGAATTTTTCCTGCACGACGGTCCAGACTGGATTTGGCCGATTCGGACTGTCGTCTTTTTTTCAGCAATTTTCCTGAAAAAATAGTTCGGGGTCCGGACTGGAATTTCCTGATCCGGACTGTTCATGCGATTTCAGCAAACACATAGTTCGGGATCCGGACTGAAACAGGGGAGGTCCGGACTGGAATTCCGCATGAACTAAACTATGTTCGGGGTCCGGACTGGAATGGTCTGATCCGGATCCTGAACATCCAACTTGTCCAGTTTTTTATTTTTAAGCAATAAAAACTTATCCAAGTGTTTCTAAACTACACAAATGTATTCGGATCACCAAAATTATTTAGTTAAACGTACCTGATCATTCCGAATCAATTTTCCTTGAGATTGATGTATATGATCCATAATTCTTCAACTTCAATCTTCAAGACTCAAAACACTGTGTGTCAAATTGAGCTCTTGTTGAATCTTCGATTGCTGATTGACAATTTGATCACTTCAAGACTCCGACTCAACTCACGAAATATGCCAACACAAAAAGCCGTAACATCTGCGACCCGCTTATTTCGTCGGGCACAGCTCCCAACAATGCCTCGTATATCGACACCCACTCTTAAAGTGAAGTTCCCGTCACTGGTGGACCGTCGACACGGAGACCTGAAATAACCGCCACATCCTGGAGTGTGACGGTCATCTCACCATGGCGAAAGTAGAACGTCTGGGTCTCCGATCTCCACATCTCGGCAAGGGCGGCTAGTAAAGCCTGATCCAGCTGCACGCGCCTCAGGCGTGCTACCCCGTAAAATCCAGACTGTCGGAGTAGATCTAGTACAGCTGGATGGTCAAGCTCCCACCGGTTGAGCTTGTGCCCATGCTCTGAGAACTCCACAGCACGATACCCCTGTAATGCCAAAACAAATATAGTTAGCTTTTACGTTAATTCAGCTTATTTGTATTACAATAAAATATCAAATAAAATTTTATAGCTCTTACCTCAGTCTTGATAAATGTTGACCTATGGAGATGCTGCTCTGATAGGACCGACGGATCAACTGGTCCCGCGTCTTTGTGATCTGCCATCTGCAATATATAATCTGCATATTAGTAACATAATAGCTAAAAAAGAGTAACTATTAAGACAAGATAAATAAAATTGTGGAAGTCATACGCGGACGTCCTTGTTGCACTCTTTGTACATTTTGTGGACAAGTGCTCCTATAATGGCCTGCCTGTTTACAAATGGAGCATGTTCCTCGTCGGCTACCCCCTCGTCCATTATATTACGAATACGTGTAGATCGTGGACGACCTTTCTTTCTTCGTATAGGAGGCGGTACAATCGGAGGACCTTGGGGTCGTGGCCAGTGCCGTCTATCAGGAATAGGATGAAAATGTGATACGTACGTCGCACGATAGCAGTCCGTACTATACCAAACTGAATAAAAAATATCTATTTTTGAATGCGAATTCAGATGCGGAGATGTGTCAAATGTTAAATTTTCATTACCATATTCGCTAAAAATAAATTCGGATTCAAATATAACTCAGATTTGCATTAAGATATAAAATGAATTAGACACACAATATAATTAAAGATTCACACTCATATTCAAACTTCGTATACCTATATTTTATTCAAAAATAATAATATTTAAAGAATATAAATATAATTTTAACATAAATCTCATAATAAAATAAACAAAAAATATAATAAAAAATTATTTTATCTCTTTATAATATGGGAAATGATACTTGTACACCCAAAACGGGGTGTATATCACACACCCCACCCATCCAATGGGTGGGGTGTGATGATGGGTCAATCGATGTGACCCGTAAAAGTATCGCCACCATTAAAATGGTGGAGGTGTATGATATACACCCCTTCGGGGTGTACATGTAGCATTGCTCTTATAATATATATTAACATCTTTCTTATCTTAGAATTGAAAACGATCGAATACATACCGATACAAATATGCACCGAAAGCTAAATTTTGACATTTGTATTCACATGCTACGAATCTGAAATTTAAATTCGATTAGACTTTGTCCTACTCATTGATTATATAAAATTAATTTTATATATATATTGCGATTAAAGCGTGAAAAACAAGAAACATAGGACACCAACCTATTGTGAATGTGATGTTCTCACACTATCTCATTTTGCTCTCCTTGATTTCTCTTTGTTCCGTATGGAGAGTGCACACATGTTTTGTACCATATTTAGATGTGAAAATATCCATCCATATCCACGGATACATATCGATAAATTATTTATAAATTTATAAATATAAATATAATTTTTTTTTTAAAAAAAAACTTATGAATAAAACGAATCTCGATTTCTCTTTGTTCCATGTGGAGAGTTCACGTACACGCACATTGTACCATATTTAGATGTGGAAATATTTGTCCATATTCCTACGTATTTATAAATTATTTAAAAAAATAAATTATAAAATTTTTTTCTGTAATATACCGTTTTTTTATTTTATCCTCGTCTTTTAAAAGTCTACATTTTGCTCCCACGAAATTACCGAAATATGCATTTACCCCCCTGCCGTCACCCTTCCGTGAGTGAGCCGTTTGTTTTTTTAAAACTATTATTGTATATACCAAAAATACCCTTCAAGAATGGCGGGAATAAGTGTGAACCCCTTTTTCTTCCCTCCCTCGAATACTTTTTACCCATCTGAGTATCCCAAAAAAAAAAAAAAACCCTTTAGCAATATTTTGCCATCTCCAACAGAGTGGCTTCCTGACTATTCTCATCCCAATAGAAAATTTTTCTGGGACATGCTCCTGTGAACATCAACAAGGTTAGTTATTATGTTTTACTACATGAAATAGCATCGATTTTATATGTTTTAATTTTTTTTCTTCTCCTGTGATCTCCAATTTCATTCACAAGGTAAGTTTTTGGTTCTTTCAGTTTCTCTTTACAACTGATTCATGTATTTTTTTTTTTTTTTGTGTTTTATTTCTTTCAATTTTCCATTATAAAGATCAATCATGTTTTTTTTTTGTGTTTAATTATATTAAATTGCATCCCGATTTAATTTTATTTAATTTTTTTCTTCATCTTTGGCTGCAGCACAATGTCCACCTCTTCATCTAGTAGTTGCACTGCTGGTAAATTAAATGTGGATACTCCTCTTTGCTTCTGTGGATTAAAGGGACATCTGAGAACATCACTAACAATCGATAATTCCGGAAGACGATTTTATGGTTGCGTAAACTACAAGAGAAATGGTTGTGGTTTTTTTCGTTGGCATGATCCAGAGATATGCAAACGAGGAAAGGAATACATCGAACTCCTTGAACAAATGACCCATTTGAAAAAAAAATTAATAGCATTGGAAAATAAAGTTTTGGCTACTGCTGAAGATAAGAATGCTCTTAGTATTAAGTTGACAGATGTTGAAAATTCGAGAAAAGTGCTTCGAGAGGAAATGGATAGGCTAATAGACAAAATGATATTGTACGAGATGAAGCTAAAGGAGAAAGACAATGAGAAGATTCACAAACACTATATGTTTCTTATTTTTAATTTGCTAATTGTTTTATTGTGGTATGTACTAATATGAATAGACTCGTACTATATAGCATGGTGCTATGTGTGTTGTTATTTATGCCACCTTATTTTATTTTCAACTGAGTGGCATATTATGTAATATATTGATATGTAAGCTATGCAAGATATTTTTGAATGCAACATTGTGTTCAATTCTGAATGTTGAATGTACACATTTATGAATGCAAATACTTATGAATGTTGAATGTACATGCATGTAGTGAACTACCTGCAGTGAAGAACCCATTGTGAACACATTGTGTCTGCATGTAGTGAACTACCTGCACATTCACTACATGCAGTGAATGTGTAGTGAGGAACCAAGATGCAGTGAAGAACTAAGCATATGCAGTGAAGAACCCAAATTGAAGAAGTAAACACAACTAGACACAATAGCAGTGAACTAAACCCAGATTGAAGAACTAAAACTAAACACATGTTGTTAGTTCACTACATGTAGTATAAATTCACTGCATGTAGTTCACTGCATGTAGATAGTTTACTACATGTAGGATAAAATTCACTAAAGATTGAACTAAACACAGATGCAGTGAAGAACATGCAGTGAACTACCTGCAATATTGGGAACTACATGCAGTGAACTGCATGTAGTGAACTACCTGCACATTCACTACATGTAGTGAACTACCTGCACACAATATTCACAGATTGACATATTCAAATTCACAGATTCACAGATTCCCAGATTCAAGATAAGTCACAACATTAGTATAAATTCACTGCATATAGGTGGTCCCAGATTCAAGAAAAGTCACAACCTTAGTATAAATTCACTGCATGTAGGTGGTTCACTGCAACCTGCAGTGACATACCTGCAACCTGCATATTCTATATGCAGTGAACTACCTGCAACATTTGGCCACATATTTTGAAAACTAAACACAATCTTGAAGAACTGCAACCTACAGACTTCATAAATTGAAGAACTAAACACAATCTTCATAAATTGTGTTTATGCAGTGAAGAATTGCAACCTGCAACCTGTAGGCTGAATTTATGCAGTGAACTGCAGACTGCAGGCTGAAGAACTGCAACCTGTAATCTTCACTGCAACCTGCAGGCTGAAGAACTGCAACCAGCAATCTTCACTGAACCTGCAGGCTGAATTTATGCAGTGAACTGCAGACTGCAGGCTGAAGAACTGCAACCTGCAATTTTCACTGCAACCTGCAGGCTGAAGAACTGCACCAGCAATCTTCACTGCAACCTGCAGGCTGAATTTATGCAGTGAACTGCAGACTGCAGGCTGAAGAACTGCAACCTGCAATCTTCACAGATTAGCAGTGAACTAAACCAAAATTATCAAGTTCAGATTGCAAACACAACTAGACACAATAGGAGTGAAATAAACCCAGATTGAAGAACTAAACACATAGAAAGCTTGACAGCTTCACATATTCACTACTTTCAAAGCTTCACAGATTAGCAGTGAACTAAACCAAAATGATCAAGTTCAGATTGTAAACACAACTAGACACAATAGCAGTGAAATAAACCCTGATTGAAGAACTAAACACATAGAAAGCTTGACAGCTTCACAGATTCACTACATTCAAAGCTTCACAGATTAGCAGTGAACTAAACCAAAATGATCAAGTTCAGATTGTAAACACAACTAGACACAATAGCAGTGAAATAAACCCAGATTGAAGAACTAAACATATTCAAGATAAGAAACATATTCACAGATATATATGCTTCACAGATTCACAGATTCACAGCCTTCTACCAGTTCAGCAATCCAAAATGATCAAGTTCAGCCTTCTACCAGCCAACTACAAAGTTATCTAACTTGTGTTCTAAGAAATATTTACAACTTGCTGAACAAGTGAAACCAAAACACAAAAAGTTAGAGCAAACAAAAAAATCACTTGTAGATTCAACATACAAACACAAAATCACCTGCCCTGTCCTAAGTTGGCTTACTAGTAGATTCTTGAGTTGGCTCCCCTATCCTTCTTTTGATCACCCCCTATAAGAATCAAATCAAATATATATTGTGATATAAGTAAGAATCAAATAATAAGTAAGAATCTATATATATATTGTGATATAAGTTAGAAACATACAGTCCCATAAGGTCTTCTTGATGCTAAGCCCTCTCCCAATCTTATTATAACCGATTCTTCATTTGTCTTAGATGCTTCACCCATTGCTCCACTAGCTCCACTGGCTCCTCTGGCTCGATTGGCAAAACTTCTTGTAGCTGGAGCTCCTATGTTGGAAGGATATTGCATGGACCCCCTGCCCTTCCCAGTAGGCTCAATCCCAACCTGACTGGAAGATGCAGACTGCATATTGTTGGAAGGATTATGTATGGACCCCTGCCCCTCCCAGTAGGCTCAGTCCCTACCTGACTGGATGATGCAGATTGTAGTTGGTTGGAAGGATATTGCATGGACCCCCTGCCTGTAGTAACCATGATTTTTGAAACTGAATATTTAAAGTTTAAATAGTTTCTGGATTATTTAAATGGCAAAAATGAATTATTAGTAGTGCAATTGTGGCCCGAAAATACTGACTTTTGATCAGAGCCTGATCTCAAAAATCTGAGATCACCAGTGCGACCGTCTCGTCGAATCAAGAAAGATTGATATTCACATATTTTCGATCTGACGGTCGGATCTGCCGCAAAACAGCGACGAAGAATTGGGCCCCACAACTTAAGTTGTGCATAGTAACCCCTGATTTAATTCCCCTCTCGACCAACGTCGGCTGTTTCGATGTCTGGACCCCAAACATAGTAGTATGAGTAGTCAATTCTAACTATTTTTGACATTCTGAGCGCAATGGCGCTGACAGAATTTGCGTTTGGCGAATTTGGTGCATCGAAATGCGTGCAATACAGCACATCCTACACTATTTTATGGCCCGAGATTTTATTCAAGCACCAAATTAGGCGAGAAAGGGCACTATTTGATAGGTCTCAACGAGCCGGACGTCGTGGCAAAGTCGGTTTCACAATTTGACGAACCATTTACCTCGAAATGCGTAAAAAGTGTCGAAAAACTAATCTTTTTTATTAAGACCTATACTTTTCGCGGACCAAATGTTTTGGGCCTTTTAGGTTAGGGTCCTAGCAGCATATTGGAGCTACAGTAGGGACCTAAGAACAAATGGTGGCTTGTAGAGGGGCTATATGGCATTTGTTGCAAAAAAAAAAAAAAAAAAAATAATGGATTCTCGCATGCGGGCTCTTGGGCTTCCTCCTCACGCGCGCCTGGTTCCCAGAGCTCCCGGCACGGACTACCAGCTCCGTTGCTTCTTCCCAACCGCACCCAGGCGCCACCCCCGCCACGCCTGTCGCTGGGAAGGGGTGTTGGGTGGTGGAGATAAAGTCTCCCCCCTCTCGGTTGGGCGAGGAAGACAGCAAAGGGGGGGCGGGGGGGGATCTGGGTTGCTCCGGGTGCGTCCGAGGGTGCCTCTGAGAAGCTGCGACCGAGCCAGGGTGAAGCCGCCGCCGTGCGCCGCCGCGGCCATCTTCTTCTTCCTCCTTTCTCCGGCGAGGTGAGCCCTCTTAAACCAATGGTTCTCTGGACCCAAGACCACTAGCAGTAGGTTCCTAGACCTCTGGGGATTCTTCCAACCCAGCCCCAAAAATGGGAAGCAATCGGTTGGCCGGCGGCCAAGTTGCACCGCCAAGAGCTCCGCCTCGAGCTTTCTTTGCTCCCGACAGTTTTGGATGAAAATTAAAATGATGGTCTTCTTGCTCTTGTTCTACTCTTTCTTTCCTCCAAATTTGGAGTGATTTGGTGCACTGTGGACCCCGTACTATGATGCCCTAGTTTCGGGTTTTTGAAGCTCCGGCCGAGCTTCTTGCTCCAGCGCTGGCGAGGGCTCCCCACCTCCGGCCAAGTGGCGGAGAAGCTTCCTGGGCATGGGAGGAGTGCAACCATGCCTTTGCATGGCATCCATGCAGCCCGAAACGTCGGGTGCCATGGTTGACCCGAGTTGGGTTCATGTCGCGGTGGCCGGCCTTCCGGCCGTCGCCAGCCAGTGAGGTATGGTCGGGAAGCTTACTAGGATCAAGGGGATCCCATACATGCTTTTGCATGAAGCCCATGCAGCCTTGGTGAAAATCCACCATTTGAGGTGGGAAGCTTAAAAAAAAAAACGAGCTTTGCTCGCCGCCGCCGCCGTGTCCTGTCGTCGGGCATGGGTTCAGGTAAGTTCGTGGGGTCAATATGCACCTTATGGTGCTGTTGCTTGAGGCCCAGAACCCATTATTGAAGATTCACCATTAATGAAGAAACCGAGCTTCACCTTCTTCGTTTCTTCTTCTTGTTCCCGGGCAACCGAGGGTGCAGGTTGAGCCAAACTCGATAGGAAGGTTTCTGCAGCTTATTTGCAAGCTTTAATTTGTAAAAGAAGCTCCCAGGTCCCCTTGTTGCAGAGTTGTAGCTTGGGATTTCATAGTTAAGAAGTGTGCCCACCAATTGTTTGCTAAAATACCTCAAAGACCTTAAGTTCAAAATTGTGGCATTCAGCAAATATGTAGTTTTCTCCACACAATCCCCTGAGCTTGATGCTCACTTCAGATCCAAATTTGGCTGAGTGGATTCTTGTGTGGAGCATGCCATAGCCATTGAGAGCTTGGGGACTTGGATCTGTGGACCCAGCCGCAATTGGGCTGCACCAAGGCAAGCCCTTGAGCCTCTGTGATGTCTTGAGCAAGATTCTCAAGTCAGTTTGTTGATGGCACAAGCATATTTAAAGTTTTTGCAAGTCGGAGCTCTAGGTTTAGTTAAATGGCTATGGGGCTGTTTTGGGAATATTGTGACTTCGCGACAGTGAGCTCCTGGCTATTTTGGGGTCATTGAACGTGATGCTCACCTTAGACTTGGATTTGGTCGAGCCGAAGAAATAAAAATGCTATAAGCCTATGTTAGTATAGTGAACTATGGCCCGAAGTTTTTCTCGGGTTCCGTGCTGCTGCAAATTGGTGAGCACGATGTTTAGCAAGTTGAGGGTCACCTATTGGAGATGACGGTTCGTAAAAATAATGTCCCGATTAAGAGATCGAGCGAAAACGACTCTCAAATTGCTATAAAAGTATGATTTCTAGAAACCCTAGGGGTCTAAACGCAATTGTAGCCTCATGTACTGTCTCGGGCAGTGTGTATATAATCTCTAAGCTTTCTGCTAGTGATCCGTTGGCTCTCGTTGAGCGGAAATTGATAATCGGTCCGTAAATCGGCAAAATTGTCGGTTTAACGGCGCTTCGGTGGCAATCGCGCAATTCGGGAAATTGCGGTGGCTCCGCCTAGCCGTCTGTTGAGTCCCAGTAGAATCTGGTTGAGCCAGCTGCAAAAAGTTAAAGCCCGTGTCTCCCGGAAACTCAAATGGAATTTTCGGGAGGGTCATTTTGGTAATTATACCAACACTTGAATAAAAGGTTCAGTTTAGCAATGTTTATGATTCAGGTTGGCACGGTTTGGCTCTAGTCTTCGAGCATTCCGTTGGAGTTGTCAGATCGCCTGCAGACAGGTGGGTTTATCTTCGGTCCGAGCTTTATCATCTCGGCCCTCTGGGGTATCGTAATTGGTCGGACCCCTATTCTTGTGATAGTCTAGATTTTCGTGTTGAGCCTGCTCTTTTTATTTGATCAGCATTACTTTTATATTGCTATATCTGCTTGATTCATTGATCACTATCAGTTATCAGCCTATATGTTGCCATGCTTGATTGATCCTTAGCTTGCTAGCTTATATGTTGTCATGCTCGATTGATCTTTAACCTGCTATCAGATATTATGATCCTTATCAGTTATCTGATTATATGATACCTTGCATGATTGATCTTAGTTGCTTCCAGATATCATGATTTTATTCTCAGACATTTGTCATGCTTGATTGGTCATTAGCTAGCTTGTACACCTTATTGATTATCAGTATAACCTGATCCATGTTCTAGTAATTGTTGATTATATTCTGCATATGATGAGATTCAGTTGGCATTCTGTTGTTGCATCCCTTTGGAATTTTTCCGGCTTGTTGTTGATTACTTGAGTTGAGATTCTGTTGGCATTCTATTATTGCATCCCAGAGGGGATTTTCCCGGCTTGTTGCCGATTACCCGGTCTGTGGACCGTGAGCTTGAGCATTTGCATTATGATCGCCCGCACCGCTGTACTTCACGTACACTAGCGGAATTGCTACCCGCAGTGGTGTACTTTACCGGTAAAGTGGTTTGTTGAAAGACCCGTGACCCCCAGGGGGGAATGTCAGCTAGGTTGGTGCCAGGTTGGGCAGTTTCCCTGAGGTCTTGTAGACCAATATGGTGGCTTTTGATTGGGTATTTTGTTATTCTACTATTGATGCATTACTTGCCTGTTTATCATTATCATCTTATGATTTTCTCAGTTCTTGTATTAGCATGCTCTTATTATGATAGTTCGGTATCCTGATATGCTCTGCACTGTATTCATGATTATTCGACATTTTTTCCTGAGGTCTTGTTGACCAACATGGTGGCTTCGATTGGGTATTTGGGGTTATTCTACCATTGATGCATTGATTACCTACTTAGCATGCTTAGTCATTATACTCTTATGATTTCTCAGTTCTTGATTCAGTATCTATATCAGCATGCTTTTACTTCAGTAGTTCAATACCTATTTATGCTCAGAATTATGATTATGCTTCCTGCCAGTATCTGTTTATGATATCTGCCTTACCTAATGACTCTTACTATCCGCTAGTTATTGTATGCCAGTAGGTATGATTTGCTATTTCTCGGCTCGTCGTGCCCACTGGGATACACTGTCGATGTATCTCACACCCCCTGGGTGACCATTTTTCAGGTCGGTCGGGTGCTGGGATGTCGGGACGTGTTGGTGAGGTTATCGAGATAGCTTTGACCCTTGGTAGCTGCTGAAATTTTACCAGTTGTAAACACGTAATTGAATAAGTTGTTGTAAATGTTAAGTATTAATCTTTTATAATCTTTTATATATTGTTAGTGCGTAGTTTAGACTACTCTGGTATTGGCTGTAAGTGCTTAGCCGTGCATGTATAGAAAAGGCTCAATTCAAGGGAATTGAAAATTTTTTATATATGTGGCGGTCTGTCGTGCCCTGGTTAGTTTTAAAACTCCGATTGAGAAAAAATAAATAAATAAATTTTTAGACGCAGTTTTTTGAACTCGGGGCGTGACACTGCCTCTCCCAGTAGGCTCAATCCCAACCTGACTGAAAGATGCAAACTGTAGTTGGTTGGAAGGATTATGTATGGACCCCCTGCCTCTCCCAGCATGCATGGACCCCCTGTGTCACGCCCCGGAACCCGGGCTCGCCAACAGATCCGCCGTGCACACGGGATTTCCCGAGTACACGAAGCGCTGGTAACCTGCTCCGATATAATATGAACAATAAAAGAGCATAATACAGAGCTGAAGTAGGAGAACCACATAGTATTTCAGACTGGGATTACAAATAAAGCTGTAATAAGTACAATAATCTCCCAGCTCACCAAAATAGTACAACCAGCTGGCCAGTGCCAGCCTCAAAGAAAGAAGAAATACCACAGTCTGAGTAAAGAGTACAACATCTATCTAAAATCCACTCTCGGTCTCACAGGAGATCTATCTACTCAGCGATCCCCTTACCTTTATCAGCCGCTGATAGCCTAGCAGCTCCCGCAGACGACTCTGCAAAATAAAGAAGAAGAAAGAGAAAAACAGTAATGGGGGTGAGAACTACCAGATAAACCAGTAGCCTCCCCTAGTGGGCAAAACCTCAACTCTGATGCACCCACTAGGATTACTAGAGGTCCGAAAGGAAAAAGTGGTAAAGCTGTAAGCAGAACTGCTGAATAAAGGGGAAACCACCACTAGCATGCCTCTAAATGCAGTGCCAAAAGGAATGACTGTATGTATGCATCAGTATCTAACATGCCTGCCTGAATAAACCCAATCTTATGCCACCAGTAAAACTAGTACTGCCTGCTGTGCCTTGCCTGCCAAATCGGGTATGCTGGCCAATGCATAACACCGATAGGGAATGAGAGTCTCAAGGACTCAAGCCTGCCTGTAACACACTCCGGAGTGGCACTCGAGGGGAGCGACCCACACGAGTAAAAGTACCTCAGTAATAAGTATCATAAGTGCCGTAAACAGCAGGACTGGATCATGACTATGATCAAAGTGGGAAAAGCCATCCACTAAGAAAACCCTGATCTGATGCCATAGTACTCAATAAGTGGGAAAAACCATCCACTAGAGAAAAGCCCGATCCCCTGCTGATGCCAAAAATAGACCAGACTCAACCCCATTCTGATGCAAGGATAAACATCCGGTCGACCGCCTACAGTCCGCGGTCACCGCAACACCCCACAAGTTTATAATCTAACATAACCTTGGCTATACTATCCCAAACCCCTGCTCATACTCGAGCGACAAGCAACTGAAAGCAAAATAGAGCAATAAAACATGTCAAGTCTTAATATGATAGTGTAGCAATAAATAGTGGCCCTACCTGATGTCCGGGCATGCATGCAACTGTCTTTATTTTAAAAGTTGTAAAATAGTGTCAAAGATTTAAAAAGATTGATTTACTGAATAAAAGTCATTTGCATGCGAGATTATAGCCTTTGTCTCAATCACAGTGTCCCAATATAAGTCATCATATCATCTGTGGGGTTATATTAAATTTTAGGAGAGTTCGTCCCAGCGGTTCTCGTCAATTGTCACATTAGTTCGTCCCAATAGTTCTCATCAATTGTCCTGTTAGTTGTCCTGTTAGTTTGTCCTGTTAGTTGTCCTGTTAGTTGTCCTGTTAGTTTGTCCCAATGGTTCTTAATCAATTATCATATTAGTTTGTCCCAGTAGTTCTCATCCATTGTCATATTAAATTTTAGGGGAGTTCCAGTAATCCCAGTGAGCTTGTCAAAAATGAGGTAAGCAACAACCGCCCACCTCGAGCAGCTCAAACTACACCTCAGGTAGTCTCCTGGTTGTCCACAGTCCTCAAATCCTCTAAACCGTGCTCATGAAAATCCAGAAAAATTACGGTTGCGTTCCTCGCGAAGAGTAGATCAAAATCGACTCTTTAAACACCTCGATCTGATGCTCCTACGCCAAGATAAAAATCGGAGAAGTTGACACTCTTACGGTCGCGCTGCCGCAAAAATCGTCCAAAGATTCCACCCGGTTAGCCCGCAGTGAATATTCGACGGAACTGCGACGGAAAATGGGCCGAAAAAGAAAACCGTCGCAGTGTGCCGCGTTGCAGATATCTCACTATCTGTAACTCTAGAATTTCTGAGTCTTTAGAGAGAGAGAGAGAAGAGAGAGAGGAAGATTTTTCGTAGAGAGCTCAACCTCAGATTCTCTCTCTAAGGGCTCGAAAACCGAGGTGCAAAGAGAGGGGGTGGGGGACCTCTTATATAGTGGGCCAAAGGGAATATTCCCACACGGGATCCGGATCCGAACAGGAAACACCGAAATGGGCCAACCAGAAAGCGCCACGTGTCCACAAAACAGCAAACAGCCTGTGCAGGCCCAATGAAAAATCGCCACGTGGCCACGTAGTGCACATGGCCGGTCCGCGCTCCGGGTCTTCCAGAAGTTGTCGGCCAATAAGATCTTGCCACGTGTCACAGTCCCCGTGGGCTTCTAGAAGTCGGCCAGCCAATGGGAAGCTGCCACGTGGCAGATGCAGGGTTCGGTGCTCCCGGTGCACGCCAGGCCCATGGACCGCGCACCCGAGCCCCCTGCCCGCGCTTGCCCGCGCTGCCCGCGCCGCGCGCCGCCGCCCTCTGCCGCTTGCCGCCGCTGCGCCGCTGCCCGCCGCCGTGCGCCGCCGCCCGCCGCCGGTCGCCGGTCGCCGGAACAGTAATTCCGGCGGCCGGAGTTACTGTTCCGGCGTGAACAGTACCGAGGTGCCGAAAAATTAAAGTAAATATACCGTTTCGATCGTTTTCGCGTGCTGAGTCCAAATACGACGTCCATTTCGCCAAATTCTCATCCGAAATTTTGCCGAAAGCTCCCGGAAAATTCCATTTGCTCCGATTTTCGCGCAGAGTCTATATTAAATGTCCAATTTCGATTCTACAAGCTCTGTTTCACCGAATAAGCTCCCCGCAGTCACTGTTTAACGTTGCACAGTTCCTGTGGGAGTCTGGATCATCACACCCTGCCTCTCCCAGCATGCATGGATCCCCTGCCTCTCCCAGCATGCATGGATCCCCTGCCTCTCCCAGCATTGATTTTCCCTCCCCTGGAAGCAGCATGCATGGATCCCCTGGTAGCAGAATATCTTCACCCTCCCCTAGCTAGCTCCACTACTTCCTCTCCCAAGTGGTGTTCTGCCTTCTCGACTCACTAGTAGTTTCCCTCTCTGATTCAATGGTGGCTTCCCTCCTCGATTCACTGGAGGTCTCACTTCCCTGAATTGACTTGTTGCCTCACCAGATATTTTCTCTCTTGATGCAATGTTAGTGCAAGATCGAGTGTTGTGTCCAAACTCTTTGCACTTCTTACATTTATACTTCTTACCTCCTTTCCTAATTACACCTTTCTTGGCTCATCAGCTGCCCTCTTCCTTGATTTTTTATGTCTACCTGGTTGTTTCCTATATGGAGGTGGCATTATAGGCTCAATCCCAACCTTAGGCCACATTGAAGAATCAGGTATAGGCATGATCATATGGCTATAGGTTCTCTAATATAAGTCTCCTTCAGAAAATATTTGTGAACAAAGTCCTCGGGATCCAGTTTTTGTTTGAATATAGCAGAGACAACATGTTTACAGGGAATACCAGTGATATCCCATTGCCTACATTCACAAGTTGATGCTGCTAAGTTAACAGTGAATTGCCTTCCTATGCAATGAACTTCATATATTGTATCTCCAGCCCATAGTGCCTCACAATGTCTAGCCTTATCTTTTATTTCTTTCAATTTTGTTTGCACTTTAGGACATAGCATACCAGGTTGACTTTCCATATATTGTCTCTTCTCTTGAAATCTTGTCATCACTTGCCTTCTAATCTTCTCCAATAGATCAATAATTGGTTGCTCCCTTGCATCCATTATTGTCCGATTCCATGCCTCGCACATATTGTTACATAGAAGATCACATTTGATTTCAGGTCTGAAAGAAGATCTTGACCACAATCTTGGTGGCACTTTCATCAGCCAATCATATGCAGCTATATTTGCATTCTTTATTTTCTGCATGGCCCTTTCCCAGTCTTGCCTAGTATAAGATGTAGCTGCCTCCCAAAGCAAATCTTTTAGTAATTTGTCTTTAAATTGCTCTTTGAAGTTATTGTACATATGTTGCACACAAAACCTATGATCCACCTCTAGCAGTAGGTCATCAAAAACCTCTACCAGACCCTAAAACATGTAATATCAAAAGCAAATGAAAGTTAGTAGATTACCAATTAATTCATGATGTAAAAAGTTCTTTCATCATATTATTGAGTGAAATACTAAACAAATCTGAACTACAATAACAAACTTACCTTTTGTCTGTCAGATATGAAAGTCCATCCATGAGCCTCTAATGGTCCAATAGCTTGTAGCAAATTGGTTAGAAACCAATTCCATGAATCCTTCAGTTCAGCTTCTACAACAGCAATTGCAACTGGAAACATCTGATTGTTTCCATCTCTACCAATAGCACTGATAAGCTGTCCACCAAACACTCCCTTTAGAAAATAGCCATCTATGCCAATGATAGGTCTACACCCATCCTTTAATCCTTTGATTTGAGCCCCATCCTTTAATCCTTTGATTTGAGCATCATATGATACAAAAATCCTTTGAAACACTGGGGTTAACTCAAGTTGAGGCCTTTCCACAACTAAAAATGCAAGGCTACCTGGATTTCTGACCCTGATGATGTTGCAATAATCCCACAATTTCATGAACTGCTCTTGATGTGATCCCATTATAACCTCCTTTGCCTTTCTCTTAGCTCTATGTATTTGGCTCTTAGAGACATCGATGCACAAGTCCCTCCTCAGAGTCTTTTTCATTGCTGATGTTGACCATGTAGGATCATCTCTCATGTGCTCCAAGTATTTATTTGCAATCCATGATGAATTAGCTTGGAAGTTTTTGAATTGCCTACCACACTTATGCTCAGGTTGCAGAGACTTGATTTGAAAGCATTCGTCATATGCATTCCAAGATGCATGCACCCTCCATCCACATTTTTTTCCCTGCTCAGTATCTTTTTTCCCCTGCTCAGTATCTTTTTTGCAGATCACAATAACTCTATTACCCTCATTCTTGAGAAAACTGAAGTCGTATCCATTTGATATTGCATGCTGCCTTAGCAATGTTCTAAACTCTCCAGCTGATGCAAATTTCATTCCTAATTTTAGCTGTGTACTCTCCAAATCTTTTTTGTTGAAGACAGGATACTTTGGCCATGAAGTACCATGTTCATCTGATGAGGATATACTACCAAGATCTTCACTAGGCTGATAGTCTGAACCCTGTTCATTATCTTCACCATTTTTTGATCTTTGCTCATTAACCGAAGCATGTGTTGGTTTAGAACTAGTGGCACCTCCCTCACTTCTCCCATTATTGTCATCCGCATCACTATCATTAATGAAGAAATCACTATCATTAATGCTATCCTCATCACTATCACCAAATTTGTTCCATTCATACAAACTATCACTGTCAGAATCATCCTCACCATCTACAATGTCATCTTGAACCCCTTTAGTTACATTTTCATCATCACTATCACTTTCAGAATCATCCTCAATATCTACAATGTCATCTTGAACCCCTTTAGTTACATTTTCATCATCTCCAACTCTGGCTGCATCTTTATGGAGCTCATTCTCAGCTACAATGTTCTCTTGCTCCCCTTGTGCAGCCATATTTGTTGTGAACTCATTTAAAACCTCATCATTAACAATTTCTGGGCTAACTACATAGAGAATAATGATACCAAATTCATCATAGCACGTGAGCATCTCTAGCACTGCTTTGTCACCATCCACAAGCTTCAAACCATTAGTTAAATTTTCAATAGGCTTAGTGTAGTATATCATTGAATCTTTTGTTAATCCAAGGCTCTCAATCATATCCCATATTTCAATAATAGACATCAAATCTGGGTCAACATTATCGGCATAAGATATTTTGCCTCCACTGTATTCTATTATAGGATCTCCTTTCAAAAATCCACCATAGTGAATTTCAAGAGTTCTCAATTCCATCTGGTTGAATAAATTAACTGGCATACCATGCAAAAAAAATTAATTAAACATAAAAATACGTACAAACAATAAAAAAGAAGATGTTTATGCAATTAATCCCTAAGCAGTGAAGCAGTGGGACCACATGTAAATTTACTACATTTTTAACCCCTAAGCAGTGGTACACCTAATTTTTTTTAAAAATGGCGGGACCACAAGTACTTCATCTGAGAATATATATATTTTCTTTGATTATACATGGAAACACCCTATTTGAAGGACAGAAGAGTAAGGGCGTGGCCCAGGGGAAGAGAAGAAAACCGGGAGAGGGACCTGTAAATGCAATAGAGACCCTTGAAAAAAACCACAGAAATCAAATCCCCCATTGCCCAGACAAACTTTAAATTAATTAAAAATACAAAAATCTATGAACCCCAGAAATCACCTCGCCTCTCTCACCTTCCTTGTTGGCTCAATGGCGCTCGCCTGAGTCTTGTGCTTTGAATCAGGCTCGTCTTCCTCACCTCAGGCTTCGATTCAGGCTCGTCTTCCTCGCCTCACCGATTCTTTGTTTCCGCTTGTTTCTCTCCAACTTTCTTTTTAGGGCACAGTAGAGAGCACTCAGAGCATTTCCGCTCGCTCGTTTCTCTCCAACTTTTTTTTTTTCCGATCTGTTCTCTCTCCTCCGTTCTCTCCTCCGTTCTCTCTCCAATATAAGAAAAGGGCATTTTTGTCAATTTACCCCTTTCGTTAACGCCGTTGCCCCCTAAAGATAGTTCGGTAATTTCGAGGGGGCAAAATATAGGCTTTTAAAAGACAGGGGGGTAAAGTGAAAAGGCGGTATATTACAGGAAGGTTTTCTGTAATTTAGCCTATTTAAAAATTTATCAATACGAATATTTTTTTTAAATTTAAAAATTTATTTATAAATTGAATGAACATTCTATATATTATGAGTATTTTAAATTTACGGATACCATGGATATATATATATATATATATATAATTGAGCCTTTATTTTTTAAAAAGTACAAAGTTATTGATACTTGTAGGTTTTAAGTTTTGGATAAAAAAATGTGTGGTTAGAATGATAGTGAGACTCTTTGGTTAAGCGAGTGATTGATGAAATAGAAAAATCTAAAAGATTAAATTAGTCAAACGGATAGATCTAACGATAAAAAACTTACGAGCACCAATTGCTTGGTGCTTCAATTTTTCTATCTATAGAATTCTAAATCTAATTTTTCTTAGTGTTGCATTAATATTATTCTAACTATTGTATTTTCTAATTTTTTAAACAATAGATTATTTATAATTTTTTAAAAAAATTATATGTATTAATTTGTTTTGTTTTTGAAAAGTATAAGAACAATAAATAAATAAATAAATAAATAAATAAATGTATCATATGAGTATTCAACATGCCTGGGTGAGCATCTTATGAGTATTCAGCATGCCTGCCGGCTCACACACTAGCGCGCATGGCTATGTATCACGGATACTTCTATAAGTCTCGCGTGTCCAACACGTGTCCGATATGGACACTTTTTGGATGCGTGTTCAATATCGAACCATAGTTCAACAATTAAAAAAAAAATATTTTTTTATTTTATTTATTTATACGTATATAATATGAGATGATAAATATTTTATCCTTTTGATGAGTACAAATAATTTTTTTTTGAACAATATAAATAAATTATGTGTGGTGGAGGATTTTTTCCTTAGAATATATGAATTATTAATGAAAAATTTAATAAACTTTCATTCGTATGAAAAATATAACAATTTTTTTCAAAATTTATATTTTATATATAATAAACATATATTATTATATTAATAATATTATATTTTATTATCTGTATTCATGCAATATCTGTGTCTTAATTTTTTATAAGTTGTTGAGTCGCCGTGTTCGAGTCGTGTCATGTCCCATGGCCGTATCGGTGTCCATGACTGTGGTGTCCCGATTTTTCCGTACGACCTGTCTGGGTGGTCGGCGGTGAGAAAACACCTATTATTGGTGTATCGAGCTCGTTGTGCGTCAAACGGATGCCAAAAACGGACTCAGTGCGCGAAAATATTAAAAATCGGCTATTTTCGGGCAAAACGAGCATAACGGGCCGATTTTTCGGGTGGGCCGGTCCACGGCCCACTTGGCGTGCACCGGGACCAGCGAAGACGGCGGTGTGCCACGTGGCGCGCGTCGATTGGCGGGTCAACGCACTCGCGACAGCGCGCAAACCGCGCTGGCGCGGCGCACGGTGGACCGCGCCAGGCCACGTGTCGCCCGCTCATTGGCGGGCGCAGTGACCCAGGCGGATCGCCGTGAACCGCGGCCCACGCCGGCCGTGGACCGAGCGGCCATGCGGCGCACCGCGATTGGCAGGCGCGCGTGTGCCGGGCGCGCGGGGCGCGGAGGGGACACGTGGCGGCCTTAAGGCGTTCCGGGCCCGGTTTTGTGGGCGGGCCGGGGCGGGTTCGGGCACTGTAGCAACCCGAAACCCCCCGGGCGCCCGAAAGATTGGGCCCAAAAGCCCAATTGGTTTTTTTTTTTTTTTTGGGAAAAGCCTATAAATAGGCCACTTCCTCTTCGGTTTTGTGCTTTTTTCCCGATCCCAAATCCTCTGAAGTCCTCTAGCAACTTTTGTTGATCTTCTTGTTCTGCATCTTGTGAAGGAGGCTTGGATTTTTTTGGAGGCCGCGGCATCGACGTCTTCGGCAAGTTAGCGCAGTGCGACGTTCTTTCTTCGGTGGCCCGTTTCCATCGTGTTTTGGTCCACGAGGTCCACAGAGCTACTCCGACGGAATTTTTGGACGATTTTCATGGCGTCGGATTCACGAGAGGTAAATCTACGATTTTTGTATTTTCCACTCCTCCCAGATTTGAGTTTTTTTAGGGGTTTCTGGTACATCTTTATGCCCCTATTTTGCTGGTGGTTTTCCTGGACAGCAGCGCATTGTTGGATTTTTATCTCTGCACTCGGGTATCAGATTTCGGCGTGTGAGGACTCGATTGACATCTACGCTTTGCGAGGATCACCGTCGTATTTTTATTGAAATTTTTGGAGTTTATCTCACAGGTGGTATTTGCGCATCTTCAAGACTGATTTTTCAGCAGTTGTAACTTGGAAATTTTTGTGTTGATTGTAATGTTTGGGCCATATCTTTGTACGCAGGAGGAGTTTTTGGGTGTTTTTGTGCCCGTTGGAATCGTGGGAATCTGAAGATTGTCCCCGTTCAGTTTCAGCATTTTTGGACTTTGGATCGATTTGCATATCCAGGTGGGTTATTTCGTCTTCAAAACCGATGGACAGTTTATTAACTCTATTGAGTAGGGAACATGCATGATTTTGAGTTGTATTAGGAAACATGCTAGAAAGAGAAAATTGATACTCCTTGTGTTGCTATGTTGATCAGTGTTGTTTTATTGCTCTCTAAATATGTTAAATTATTGTTATCATTAGAACTTGACCTAGCACCCCGTCATATGTTATATGCTTAACCAGACTAGTAGAAAACTTCAACTTGGGATAGTTTATTTATGTTTTAGACACTCCCACACTTATATTCATTTTTTCACCTGGACTTAGAGTTTCTTCGCCCGGGTAGTGGGCCGAGTAGTCGGGTTGTTGTGGGATGCATGTTACACTTGCGCCTGGGGGCCGAGTGGAGTCTAATAGCAGTGTTTAGATTAGTATTTTATTCTGAGAGCCATCTGAGTCGACGGTGGGTCTCGGCTGTGTGGTTTTCCAGCCTGTGAGTGAGAGTTGGTATTGTTGGTTACTGTCGATCTTGTTGATCGTGGATTTGGACTATAGCCTGCATGAGCCGCATTGAGCTCGACAGAGAAGCGCAGATACTTTCCTCGGTGGGGTCGCGTCCCTCGAGTGCCGCTCCGGAGTTGGACCTGTTACTTTGCTATCGTGACTTGTCGACGCAGTCCCTCTGGCTGGGCCAGTTTTGGCAGTCACGGACGCCCTACGTATGTCCGATCCTCCTTGGATGTAACGGCAGTAGGTAGACGCAGGTTTGACTGGACCCTATGTGGCAGTCAGTATAGATTGGGTGACTGTATTTTAAGAGATAGTAGATGCATCATGTTTCCATCTGTATCACTCCTTGAGCATTTAGATAGAGGCATAGTAGCTGTAGAGTTATTTTCCAGCATTTTTCCTTTCAGTATTGCATTTGTTATTTTATGCCTCTAGTAGACTTAGTGGGCAGACCGTCGGGCTTGTTGGCGGTACCCACTGAGAACTACTGTGGGATGTAGTTCTCACACCCGCTGTGGTGATTTTTTCCCTGGGACCTCTACTCCAGTTCCTGCTGCTCCTGTTGCTGATCCTGCTGATCGAGGTAAGAGAGTCGCGAGCTAGATCCCTACCAGTCTTCTTCCTGAGAGAATAGTTGTACCCCCTTTTGGTGATATATTAGTACTGTCAGTGATTTTGGGTTGTATCATGTACTTTTTATATTTTGAGAGTTTTATTATTTTGGAGAGACTTATGTTTTGTAAGGACCTGGCATGTACTATTTAAGGAGTTGTATACATTTATTTCAGTAGTTATTTTTCAGCTCTGATATATGTATAGTGTATTTAATCTTTTACAGGTTAGTCGCTTCGTCTATACGGGGCTTCCCGTATGGACGGCGGATCTGTTAGCGAGTCTGGATCGCAATTTCGACGTCGGGACGTGACAATAACGCTTAGGTGTATGAATAAAAATGTTGTTTACTCAAAAATTTTCTTATAAATTTTGTTCATGCTCATGATTCGTGAGTATGCTAATTTACCCACGGATTGTCTAATTCACCTATTTGTCATCTAAAACAAAAATATAATAATAAACGATTGAGGAATAGGCTTTGATTTCAATATCTAACCTTCTATAATATAATATATAATATAAAAAAATAACTAATAAATTCTTTTGATTTATGAAATGACTCAGTCTACCGTCACTAATAATTTATTCCGTTGAAACCACTAGCCTATAATACTTAAGTTCAGTTAATAATTTTATTGGACAAAATTGTTACAGTTGGTATCAAAGCAGATTCGCCGGCCAAAAATATACAGTGGACTCACATTACATCGTCTAACAATTTTGAGTTATATATGAGATTGGACAGACGAAATATCAGAGCCTAAAATGAGGGGTGTACGTGATATCCTTATAATCTCGCATTGGATTAATATGAGAGAATGTGCGAAGCTTATATTTAACCGACACACTAAAATTAATATATAGACATAAATATTTTGAATCCAAAGTTTTGAACTTAACAAATTATTAGCACCGAAAAACTTAATCCTTAAATTTGAATACCTCTGCAAGTTTAATGTAAAATCTAAATTTTCATATATTCCTACATAAGTATAATTATAATGACTTGCAGAGTCATTCAATCCATGCCAAGTAGTTAGTTTTGTAATTTTATAGTGTTTTTAAATCCCCAAGTTATATTTTCTCGTTTGAAAGGTTATTTATAAGTTAGGTGAACCTATCTTTTGATTAAAATTAATCTTCTCAACTCTTGTAATTAATTCTTCTTGTGTAGTTTATATTGTAGCATTTGAATTTAAATATATCAAATTAAATATTGTATTTAGATTTGCGTATCTTTAAAATCTTTGTACAACTACTGTTGTTACATTTTATTAAATAAACTATTAAATAACTTGTATTCATGATGGAGTTGCAATTAACAATTCTCTTAACATAAAAATTATAACAAAAGGATGCAACGCACTTCTTAAATGAAAGCTAACTCCTAATTTTTTTATTTTGAATTTAATTAACTAGTAACCTTATGACCTATGGTGCCTATATAAAGAGACCTATTCTACTCTCTTGTATATACCAACAATAAGATCAAAAATTTTTTTTAAAAAAATTATACTATTTTGAGAGAGAAAAACATCAAAGAAAAGGTGTTCTTTTTGGTAGAGCTTTAGGTTCATCTACTTGTGCAGAGTTGGTGAAGCCACACGACGAGGGTCGAGCCGTTGCATCTTGGAGGGACAAGTCATTGAACCTGCTGCATCGGTTCGAAGGCTTTGCCTACTGCAGAGAGCTTGAATCTTCTTAAAGAGAACGAGATATCCGTGCTTCGACTTGATCGACTCGTTAATACTTCTTATATATTTTTATAGTCTAACATCTATTTTGTGTATTTACACCAACAAATACAATTACATACAATATTAATTATCAAATAGTTCCTAAGATATATAGATTTAGCTTCTTACTGAAGCAAATAAATTATATGCATTTAACTTAATTTCTTAGAGATCAATAATAATGTGTTATATATGATCCGACATTGTGATTATTCGATGATCCATCATCGGTATCTTGCGTAAAAATTATTCATTTCAATGTTTGAACAGATGTTTATATACTCTACATATTAGAGAGATTACTATTAACATAGCTAGTTTTGGATTTTGCAAAATAAAAGTTGACCAAATGCATCGAATCTGTTTAGCTTTGTAGTGATATCTTTTACGAATATTTTAAACTGCAGTGCAGTTATGTATTTTAGTCCATGCAAAAGACTAGGATTCTTTTGAGACAATTCAGGTTCAAATACTTTCTGATCAAAATTAGTCTTAGAGCATTAATTTGATTCAATGGTCACAATTGTTAGAAATGATTTAGAGTATTTAAAAATGCTAGAAACCAACGTTTATAAAATTTCAATACATTCGTTATCTCAAATTTGACCATCTTATTATTATATAAAATTGCTACTTTAGTAATTAAATATGATTCAAAACAGTTAAAAATTTGTTTAAAAATACTTCGTAGTCCTATAAGGGTATTCATTTTACATTACATTTTTCTCTTTATTCGGCGCCTATTTATTATAATTTATTATTTTGACTTTCAGAATTAATGTAATTAAGTTCTATAATTCAATTTACTTGACTAAATATTAACATTTTGCTGATATAAAAATGCTAGGTAGATTCTATACAATAGGTATTTTGCCCTGGGTCCCTGGCTGTAGAACAAAATCATAGAGAAGCCCCTCCTCCACAAGTTTGGTGCAAATTGATCCATTAAATATTAGGCTTTTATGCAAAATACTACGAATTTTTTTTGTATTTCATGCTTTTCGAGACAACCGGGTTGTCAAACTAAAAAACGGACACCATCATGATGTCCGGCGCAAAAACTATTGAGTAGCGATTTTGTTTCGCTGGATTTAAGATTCGATAATTCTAAAATCCATCTTGTACGGTAAATTATACAGTTCGGCATGCTTTACGATGCTTTAGGCTCGTCAAATAAAAATTTCATCAGCGCCACTGCGCTCAGAATGATGACGCCATTTAAATCGACTATCTGGAAAGTCAAATTCGGGCACCAGACAGTCAATCGGCCTACGTTGGCCAGCGAAGGAATTAAATCAGGAGGTTACTATTTATTTCACTATTCACTTAAGTCGCGGGTCCCACTAACTTCTTCGCTGATTTCTAGATGATCTCACCGTCAGATCGAAAATCGGTATATACCATTTTCAATCGTTTCGACGAGACGATCGCACTGGCGATTTCAAATTTTTCAAGATCAAACTCAGATCTGATAGGCAAAAATAGTGCTCCGAAAACTGTGCAATTTGCACACCGGTTTACGACCACTTAGGTTTATTTTTATATTTTCTCATTCACATTCACATTTGAATTCTTCAAATTCAAATTTGAATTTCTCGGATACTACACATGATGTTTTTTTTTTTAAAAAAAAAAGTGCATGATGTTGTTTTATGTGGAAAATATATTTTCCAAATATATATTATTTAACTTGCAACTGACATATTCTATATGTAATAGTAACGTATGTAAATCGGATTATATATGCAGTATTATTTATAATATAATAGCTCATGGTTTTAAATAGAAGATGGATTACAATTTATAGTATATTTCACAAATATACTATTATTTATTAGTATTTATAAATATTTAATAATTAAAAAATTTTTATTGAATTTTTTAATTGCTATAGGTATGATTATAAAAAAAAAATTAATTTATATTTAAATCTCAAAGGGCAAAATGGTAAAGTCAAACTTTAATTCCCTCTATTTATCTTATACCTCTATAATTTACTAAACATAATTTTTCTTATCCCCGGTACAACTCTTATACTCAACTAAACACAATTACTTTAGTTCTTACTTGTACCTGAACTTATACCTATCCCTAGAATAACCAGTTCTCACTTATATCCGAACCAAACGCAATCTTAGATTTCGTTTGGTAATAGAATAAGATAAAACTAGTTATTTTAGAAATAAGTATAAAGTACGGAATTAGCTGGAATTAGTGTAAAAAAATATTTGCTGTGATTTTCGAAATAAGAGAATTTGTGTTTAGTATGATAATGAGGAATAAAAGCAATAGATAATATTAGTCGGTTAAAATAACGTTTTTGCCCTCAACCATAATAATTTTTTAAAACAAATAAAAATTTTACTGGTATAATTTTAAATATTTAATTTTAAATATTTATTAAAAAAAGTTATTAAAATTTATATTTTACTTGTATATAAAAAAATTTAAAGTTTTAAAATTTATAAAATTTTAAAAATAAAAAATTTAAAATTTTATAAATTTAAATATTTTAAAATTTAAAATTTTTAAGTTGGAAATCCAACCTTGTCCCACCCCCGCCCGGCCCCTCTAATTTTTCTTATTTGGGGGGGGGGATAAGGGATATCCGTCTTATCCCCAAATAATACCGTTTCCAAACGGTATTAGAGGATCATCATTATTCTAACATAATATTTTTTAATTTAATAACTAAAAATCTAATAGCACCAATGACTTGGTAATATCAATAACATAGTAGCTTAGTTCAAAGTAATATAGTATTTTACTTATTGACACATCATCAATCAAAATTTTATTACATTACTTCTACATTAATAATTCATCAATATTTAATTAGCTAAATTAAGTTATATTAAAAAAAAAAAAAAAAAAAAAAAAAAAGAGAATACAATATCAAAGTGCAGGTACTATGAATAGTATAGTGGCCCTGCTCATGTAACTAGTTACATAAAATTTGAGTTGACAAAGATTAATTGTTGTAGAGGAACTATATGTTAATCTCCATGTTGCATTTAGTGACATCAATTATTCAGCAACTACTCCACTGCAGAGAGAAAATCCATGTGTCAGAAGAATAACAGTTTCAAGGTGGAATTATAATATCACTCATGGGTAGGTCCCAATGGCAATTAATTCCTACTATTCTCAGCTAAACTAAGCACAGATGCCATTTTTTGTCACTATCTTTGAAATAGAAATTCCCCTACCAAACACTAAAATAGACTGCTTCATTGAAGAATCAAATTTCTTTTAGACAGCATTTGGTAACAGAATAATCAAAAAATATAAATAATTTATTCTGATCAAAATGAGTTGCTGATGTAATCCATTAAGAACAATTCCTCTCCACCCTCAAATATGGGTTATTTCTCAATTTATCTGGTTTTCTTAAGAAAATAATCAAATATAATTTTGATTATTAACCTAGAAAATAAAAAAATTGCCACTCCTAAGTCCTAACACACAAATTTTTTTATCCAAATATTATAACATTTACCCTTTCAAATGTTATCTCATAAGCACACCTTAGTGTACATAAGATTTTTTTTTTTTTTTTTTTTTTTTTTTTTTTTTTTTTTTTGGCAGAGGAGAGGATACTCTTCAACTCCAATCAATTGATGCTTTGCAGAAGAGAATGAAAATAATAAAAAGGAAACATGAGCAAAGGGCATCCATGATCATCATAGTTTCATTGAAGAGGGCATTTTTCCAACTTTCCTGTTTGTATATTGAATATTGATAGCTACACAAACATTATAGGAGCAATAGATCCAGCCAAATGAGAATATACAAGCCCTAGTAACAAAAGCACTTTCATTGGATCCCTTCATTTTTTTTTTTTTTTTTTGGTAACTCAACATCACCAAATCTATCAACTTGCTCATGCTTTTGGATGGATAGGTAGCATTTCACAAAAAGACTACACAAGTTAAGATAGCTTCTGTGGTATCTTATCCCTCACACCATTCCATTAGAAGCCAAAATGTTTCATGAGAACATGGTTGGATTTGGATGGGATGGGATTTTTCAATCCCTTCGGTTTTTTTTTTTTTTTTTTATTATTACTGGAGTGATTGGAATGGTTTTAGTGGTTTCACTTTAGCTGCAATGCTTCCTTTGGCCTCCCCATGAGAGAGAGCACCGTCGCGGCTATATGCCTCGCGGAAAGCCCGGCTTCTTCGATCTGATCTTGGGGCGATCCGTGATCGATGTATCGGTCCGGCAACACCATTGATCTCAACTGCATGAAACCCAGCATATATTAGTACAGATAACCCCGTGTGCGGAATTTTAACTTTTTTTTTTATTTGAAACTGCAAAATAACTTGTTCTATGTTTCAGAATACACATTTGAGCTCTGCTGGTAGAATTTTGACAGTTTTTTTAAAAAAAAAAATAAAAAAAAAAATAATACAAAAAAAAAAAGGAGAAAAGAAAAACTACCTTGAGGTGTCCATCTAGAAGACCATTCAAGCTCAAGAAATGAGAGACATGAGACCCAAACCCTCCGACTGAACCTTCTTCGATAGTAAGCAAGATCTCGTGATGCTTCGCCAGCGACCTTATGAGCTCTCTGTCGAGTGGCTTGCAGAAACGAGCGTCTGCCACAGTGACGAAAATGTTGTGGGCCCTCAGAGAATTGGCGGCTTTAATGCACGTTTGAACTATCGAACCATAGCCAAGAATGGCGACCCTAGTGCCTTCCATGATAACTCTTCCCTTTCCAATCTAAGTTAATCGAAAGAAAATTTTGTTACCATCTAATGATTAAAACAATTTTAAAACATTCGCAAATGAGAGGATTAATGGAGTACCTCAAGGGGAGTGCCCTTATTGTTAGGAGGAAGGGGGACGCCGACACCATTCCCTCTCGGGAATCTGAAGCAGCACGGCCTATCATCTATGGCTGCGGCCGTGGCGATCATGTGCATGAGCTCGGCTTCGTCCGATGGGGCCATGACGATCATGTTCGGCAAGCAAGCCATGTAGGTGATGTCGAAAGCGCCACAGTGAGTTGGTCCGTCAGCACCTACGAGGCCGGCTCGGTCCAAAGCAAACCGGACCGGTAATTTTTGTAGGTCTACATCATGTACCACCTTCCATTCAACAAGTAAAATTCTTTCTCAATACACGGCATAAAACAACCAACTTTTCCTACTTTGTTATCATGAGAAGCAGCAAATGTCTCGAAAACTTTAAGCTACAGGAGAATACGAAATAGGTCTTCAATTTCTTAATTTTCCAATACCTGATCATAGCCTCGTTGAAGGAACGACGAGTAGATGGCACAGAAAGGCTTCAGGCCTTCGGCAGCCAAGCCGGCGGCAAAAGTGACCGCATGCTGCTCTGCTATCCCGACATCAAAGCATCTTTCTGGAAACTTCTTTTGGAAATAATTGAGGCCTGTCCCGCCTCCCATAGCAGCATGAATGGCGACTATCTTGCTGTCCTCTTCTGCTTCTTTTATAAGAGTTTCTGCGAAGTATTGGGTGTACGAAAGAGTCGGCGATTTCGATTTGAATTGCTTCCCGGTATTTGGGTCGAACTTGACAACACCTAAAGCATGAAACATGTTTATCTTTTCGTAAGAGATTCTAATAGTTGTAAAGAACAAATGGGCCTGTTTCGCCCGGCCAGAGCTGTTGGAAGAAGCACTTCTCAATAGCATCACGCTGCAACAACACGAAGCTTAAGCTTATTTTAGTTTTTTATCAGATCAAAAACTGTTGAATGTTTTTTCGTGCTTTCTGGAGTAAAGAAATTATCACCAAAGTCAGGCCAAACATGCACATGACCGAAGTTTAGCAATTACCATGCATTTTATCCGGCGCAGCCTCGGCAGGGGGATAACCCTTGCCTTTCTCAGTTACTATGTGGATAAGAACTGGTCCAGGAGCCGGCATAGATTTCACCTTCTGGAAAATGGTAATTAGATCTTCCAAATTGTGCCCATCTACAGGGCCAATATAGTATAGGCCGAGCTCTTCGAACAGTGATGAACCAGAAGCGCTAATCATTCCTCTAGCATATTCATCCACTTTCGCTGCAACATCATGTGTCGAGCCCCCGATTTGCTTCGTAATGCTCTGGGTAAAGTATCAAATTTAGTATAGTGATATAATTTTCTTGTCGACAATTGTAACATCGTAAATTGACGTTTATTCTTTACTGAAAACTAATAAATATAAATTCTCTTACAAATTCAAGTTTGTATTACGTAAAGAAAATAATCTTATGTGTAAAATAGAATAAGGGTTTGTTTGGTCTCTCGGAAAAAGCATGGAAAACACCCCTTTCCAGTTTTCGTTTTCCGGATTAAAAATTTCGGAAAACGAAAGCACTTGTTTTCCAGGAAATCTGAAAAAAAAGATTTTCCAGAAAAACTTCTTTTTCTAAGAACCAAGTAGACGGAAAACAATTCTCCAGCCAGAAAACTATTTTCTGGGGAACCAAGCACCCCCTGAGCTTGTAGAAATAGCGAAATACAGGGTTGACTGTTGACTGGATGGGAAGTTCACAATGAGGAAAAACAGAAACAACCAGGTTAGAAATTTCGACCGCTTTAGATGGCGACATGCCTATTAATATGAATATTTAACTCGTGGCTTGGACTAAATGAGCCAATAGTAATGGGGTTTATCCTAAATTCCCCTAGTTTGATAACAGTAAACAAGATCACGTACCATTAGAGAATCCTATGAATTTCAACGTTTCAATTATTAATAAAATAATTTGTCCTCTAAACCATCAAATAAAGATTGTCAAAGCATCTCTTAATAGTTAATTCAAAACTTTTTTATTCAAACTAGTTGATCGAATTACGTAAGGAGAATTTTACTTAGAAGGAGAGACAACTATAATCTCTATTTACCTTAGCTGCTTCACGGAGTTTACGGAACTTGGTGCTGGCTTGGAGCTTAGTGAGGGCTTTGCTGAGGGCCCCGACAGGCACGGCGGGGCCGTCCAGGGTTGCTGTCGGCAGAGATACTTGCTTGTTGTCGTTTAATACAACAATTAGGTTAGAATCTAAATAGCCCGAGTTGTTCATGGCCTCATACGCCTGGCCGGCCGTCATGGCCCCATCACCAATCACTGAGATTACATGGTTCTTCTTCCCCAGCAGATCTCTCGCAACTGCCATTCCTGTTGAAATATTTTATAGAAGAAGAGTGTTGAGTACAAAATTATTAAAGGAGCCGTTCTCTAGTAGCTTAAGATTTTAGAGAAAAACCATGGTATCATACTAAATTTCCTCTCATTTATTTCATAAATTAAGCGCGTGGTCAAAATCTGCCCCACACATGAGAAGTGGTTTTCAATAAACGCCGTTCTCTAGCAGCTTAACCTTTTAGAGAAAGCTATAGTAGAAAAAGCATACCAAGGTTTTAATTTAAAGAAAGCGATGGCAAAAGCATAAAGAAAGTTACCAATAAAAGTTAAAAAGAGCTTACCAAGCCCAGCAGAGATGCTAGTAGAACTATGCCCTGCGCCAAAGGCATCATATATGCTCTCATCTCTCTTAGGAAACCCAGCAAGCCCCGACGTTTGCCGTATTGTATCCATCCTTGACCTCCTCCCAGTCAAAATCTTATGCGGGTAGGACTGAAATTTAAATCAAAATTAACTTAGCAAAACAATTCTCCAATTTCTCAACGTATTGGGTGAAAATCCAAATAGGTAGCAGTAAAAAAGGACCCAAAAGAAGATATTTTAAAAGGTAAAAACATACAGAACTTACCTGAACTGTGGACTATTTTGATTTTACTATCCAACCTTTCAATTTGTTTGATTTCAGTTAACTTTCAAATTTAAATACATAATTTATCGTTAGCATACTTCATACAATTCTCGCAACTATAAATTCATTAAAGTAATTAACTTAAATTTTAAAGTCAAGATATCGTTAGCTGACTAAATCAAAAAAATGGAAGGTTAGACAGTAAAATTAAAATTTTGAAAGGTTGGTAGCCGATTCAAAATGGTCCATCATTCAGATAAGCTTTATAAGTTTTTACCTATCTTATTTTGCTTCGTTAATTTCTTGTTTTTTTTTTTTTCGTTTTAACTTTTTCTTTTTTTGTTCCTCACCTGATGGCCAACATCCCATATGATCTTATCATCAGGGGTATTGAACACATGATGAAGAGCCACAGACAGCTCCACCACTCCTAAGCTTGCACTCAAATGGCCTCCAGTCTTTGATACTGAGTACACGATCTCCGCTCTCAACTCTGCAGATAACTGCTCCAAATCCTGTATCAAGAACAAAACACACCCAAAGTCAAATCAAATTGTGATATCACTAGTGTTAAGATTATTCGTTGGCCGTTTCTGTTACTTAAAAGATAAATCTAATAAAAATGCCTGGAGATATATTTAACACCCTCGCTCACCCGTACGATGCTATGAAAGACGCATAAAATTAGCAGGGCAAATAAGAGTTGAGGATATCAAACCCAGGACCACAAGAAATGGCGGGAACTTAGAATTGACTCTGGCGGAAACATATTATTAAGAAGATCTATCTATCTAATAAGAAATGGCCCAAAAATACATTTAATGCTTTCCTACGGTATTGGTTCCAAGAGGTTGTGGATTCAGTCCCTACATCCGCCATTTAATCCACCTTGTACCATCACTGGCGGTATGATTCACCAGATCTTCACTATGACTGTGAGCGAGAGGAATTACAACAACAATTCCCGACTCATTCCTATCGTATCGATCTTTCAGATAACAATTAGTGAAAACCGGAAAAACCAAAAGGCGAAGGACAGGATACCGGGCAGGAGAGATTCTTCATATGAATTGGGTAGTTGATGGTGTCCAAAAGAGGAGTTGCCGGTTTCTCCCCGGAGAAATCGATCTTCCACCCACTCTTCTCCTTCGAGATCATCACCTTTCGATCACCACCAGAAGCATTGGCTCTCACAGAGAACTACAAAAGAAAAACCAAAACAAAATCCCATATCACCATTGGAGACTCCAAAATCCTAACTTTATGCAAGTACAAGCTCTAATGGGACTAAATAACCAACACTCAGATGCTTAAAATCCATGGAAAGATAAAAAATGAGAGGAATGACACTATGGAATCATCACCTCCCGATCACCACCACTAAAAAAGCATTCCCTCTCACATAGAATTACAAAAAACCCAAACAATGAAACCCTCGCTACCATTGGAAACTCCAAAACCCCACCTTTAAGCGATTACAAGCTCTAATGGGCGAAAATAACCAATACCCAGATGCTAAAACTCCATGACAAGATCAAAAGCGAGAGGGATTACTATGGAATCATCACCTTCCTACCACCACTAGAAGCGAAAACCCAAACAAAAACCCATTACTCCAAATCACCATTGGAGGCTTCAAGATCCCAACTTTACGCAAACACAAGCTCTGAAGGGCCATAATAGCCAACACCCAGATGCTAAAACTCCATGATAAGATCAAAAACGAGAGGAACTCAGCGTACGACTTCATACCTGTCTCCTGCAGCTGCCGCTCGGTGGAGGGGCCTTGGTGAAGGGTGAAGGGGGTGCATGGGTTGCTATGAGGGAGCTTGAGACCTCCATTGTTGGAGAACACAGAGAGAAATGGTGGAGAGAGGGAGAAGGGAGGAGGATGGAGAGGTAGAGAGAGAGGGTGGAGAGGTTTATAATGCGTTCGGACAGGGGGGAAGCGGAGACGAAGGAGAACTCTGGGAGAAATGTTGGAAACGAGTTAAATGTAATTATCGCGAAATTTAAGGGCCATTATATCGATTAAGTATATTTTTCGCGATACAATAATTTTCTCGTTTTTTACATGGTAAATATGTCGAAGAACCCCTCAGCTATTGCCACTTTTGAAATAGACACCTATAATTTTTTTTTCCCCAATTAATATTTATGGCCCTCTCCACTGGAGATGTCAATGGGTCGGATTGGGGCGAATTTTTTAAAAATTCGAATCCGAATCCGAACCCGACTATCAAATCCGAATCCGAACAGATTTTAAAAATTTATATCTAAATTCGAACCCGACAAAAAATTCAAAATCCGAATCCGAATCCGAACCCGAAAATTCAAACCCGAAATAATTTTTTTTTTCTTTACAATATTTTAAAATATATTATATTAAATTTAAATTTTAAAAATATAAATTTAAATATAATATCAAATATTTATATACACTGATATACATATATTATATAACGTAAAATTAATTCGGATATCCAAATTCAAATTCGTCGGATTTTTATTTTTTTATATCTATATCCGAATTCATATCCGTTTAACATCGGATAAATTCATTCCGTTCGAATTCGGGTTCGGATAAAATTTAGGGTATCCGTGCCCATTGACATCCCTACTCTCGACTCCCTTTTATTTTATTTGAATTTTTATATTAATTATTAGGAATAATATCTAATATGTAGTTTAAAATTTTAAAAATATCTAATATACTCTTAATTGATCAAAATGTTTTTATTAATTTTCAAAAATCTCTTCAAATATCTCTAAATTCTTTGAACTTACTAATAGAATTTAAAATTTAGAAGAATATTTTGATAATTTTATAATAATTTTAAATTTTTTGAATAATAGTTAGAAATAAATAAGCTGATTAATTTAATTTTATTAACTGATGCGGGCAAGATAAACGTAATTATTGTAAAATTTAAGGGTGATAATATCACATGTGTATTTGTTCTTTTTCCTTTTTTTTTAATTGGTTAAACTATAAGAGATAACCTCAATTATAGGCATATTTGAAATAGATCCTGTAATTTTTTATTTTTTATTTTTTTTATGAGACCCTCCACTTTTAATTTTGTATGACGATCAATTAGTTATTAATCATTAATTACGCTGATTGAATTAGTAAAACGTAATTGAAATTATAAAATTTTACAAAAATACAAATAAATTTGATAAATTTCCTTTTTTTTTTGATCTAAAATTACTTGATTGCAAACGGTTAGAAATTCAATAAAACAAATAAAAGTTGAGAAATACATATCAAAAAGCATAAAGTTGTAGGGTTCTATATACAATTTTGTCATAGTAAATAGAAGGGAAATGAGTAATAATGCATTTGGATGGTGACATAAAATTATAAGTACTTAACTGCAGATCATGCTCCTAGCATTTTCCTTTATGAGTTAGGATGTCAATACTATTAAATTATTTTTAATGATGCGATTTTCAAATTTATTATCAATTTTGTTAAATTTTATTTATTTTCTTAAAAATATTTATAAATTAAATTTTAAAATTTTTTAATATTATTTGACTAATAATTAAAAGATCTCAAAATTTAGGCGTCATGAATATTGATATGAACCACAAAGCATGACACGACTCGGACACAATGACTTAATAATTTTTAAAATATAAATAAACATATACAATATGAATAATACTAATAAAACATAAGGGTATATATAAGTATACACCCCTTTTGGGGTGTATATCTTACACCCCACCCCATCCTGGGGTGGGGTGAATTCCACTAGTCACTCGATGTGACGAGTGAAGGTATACCCATCCCAAGATGGGGTGGGGTGTAGGATGTACGCCCCTTTTGGGGTGTACAAGCATTGCCCAAAACATAATATTATTAATATAATAATATATATTTATTTTATATAAATAATTACTTTTTAAAAAATATTATTATATTTTTTATATAAATGAAAGTTAATAAAATTCACTTTTATATATTTTAAGAAAAAAAAAAATCATACATAATATATATATATATATATATATATATATATATATATATATATATATATATATATATATATATATATATATATATATATATATATATATATATAGGAAAATGCTACTTGTACACCCGTAAGGGGTGTACATCTTACACCCCCGCCCATCTAAGGGTGGGGGTGTGATGAGGGGTCACTTGATGTGACCCGTAAAAAACATCGCCACCATTAAAGGGGTGGAGATATAGGATGTACACCCCTTCGGGGTGTACATGTAGCAATCCTCATATATATATATATAGAGAGAGAGAGAGAGAGTAGAAAAGAGCTATGCTTTTAAAAGTACAAATCCATTCATACTTGTAAATTTTTTGCCATTAGATTTGTATTGGGATTTGTGTTTTTATAAAGTCAACTAAAACGAGAAAAAGATAAAGTAAAAAGCACAAATTTCAATACAAATTTAATGATAAAAAATTCACAAGCATGAATGTGCTTGTGTTTTTAAAAGCATATAAGCTCTACTATATATATATATATATATATATATATATATATATATATATATATATATATATATATATATAGAGGTACATGTACACCCCGAAGGGGTGTACATCCTACATCTCCACCGCTTTAATGGTGGTGATGTTTTTTACGGGTCACATCAAGTGACCCCTCATCACACCCCCACCCTTAGATGGGTGGGGGTGTGAGATGTACACCCCTTACGGGTGTACAAGTAGCATTTTCCATATATATATATATATATATATATATATATATATATATAGTCCGACTACTATATATGCTTATACAAGTACAAAACAATTGGTGTTTGTAAGTTTTTTACTGTTAGATTTACCCCTTTGACTAATTTTATCACTTAGATCATTCTATTCCATCAACCACTCACTCAACCCAAGGGGCCCACTATTATTTTAACCACACATCTTTTTATTTAAAGGCTAAAAACCTATGAGCACCAATGACCTGATACTTTTACAAGTATAGGAGCTCAATTCTATACATATATATATATAGAAACCGAAAATTTAAAATTCTAAAGTTTAAATCTTTTAAATTGAAAGGTTTAAGTTATATGAATAGTAACTTAAGTTATGAATAGTAATTCTAATTTTTCTGAAATGTTTCTACAAAAGTATCTAATCTGGTCGTTCTGGATCTGAATCTAGCGATGTAAATATTCGATTTGATCGGTCTCGTCCAGCTGAGCGAGTTGGTACGACCCAATTTTGATTTCGATGAGCCTAGAGCCTCGAAAAGTGTGCCAAATTATGATTTTTTCGGAAGAAGATGATAATGTGAGTTTTTGAAACCTAAACTTCGCAAACCAAAATCGCTACCTGATAGGTCTCATCGAGCCGGACATCGTGGTGTCATCCGTTTTATGCTCGACGATCCAAATGCCTCAAAATATGTGAAATACTAAAAATTTTAGTGTATTTTTGCTAAAATGCTATTATTTTATGCATGGTTTTGGAAGAGAATACTTGTGGAGGGACTTTATAGCATTTTCTATCTACAGTTCTAGACCTTGCTGAAAATGTCAAGGTTTGAGGGACCTATTAGCATATTGTGTTCTTGGGTTCGTTGGAACCCAACCACCCACTATCCGAACCCCTGACCAACCGCAGCCACGTTCTCCTCATTCCCTACTTCATCCTCCCCAAGCCCAACTGCATCCATTGCTGGAAAGGAAGAAGATAACACCACTCCTTATTGGATTTCAGATTTGGGAGGAGGAAGCAGAAGCTTTTCCTTTTCGTCTTGTTTCCATCTCTCTTGGAGCATCCTATAGCCTTTTTAGGGTGAAACCGAGAAGCCTGGTTGTCGGACTCCGCCATACGACGCCGTCGGAGCAAGTTCATCTTCTCCCTTTTTCCTTGCGGACAGAGGTAAGTATTCGTCGAGTTCCTTTAACTTTCTTGCACCTGGGCATCTTGCAGTGCTCCTCTGACATCCTGGGCATCACCTTAGTGCAGCTGCGTCGCCCGAAGCCCTCCGATTATTCGGCGGAGGCATAAAAGCCGTCGAAACCCTAATTTGGCCGAAGCTTCACGCGCGCATTCTCTGGTGGGTTTTCGGGTGATCTAAATGTAAGGAAAGCGGAAGTGCGTGCATGCGCATTTAATGCAGCGAAAATAATTTTATGATCATAAATATGATCTAATCATATATTGATGATGTTAAGGTATATATGATTAGATCATATTTATGATCATAAAATTATTTCCGCTGCATTAAATGCGCATGCACGCACTTCCGCTTTCCTTACACTAAATTGTTGGGCTTCCTCTGTAGACTCCCAGGAAGCCACCCACGAAGTTTGGCAATCTCTGGTTCGGAGTTGAGGTCGCAAAGAGAAACCCTAGGTTTTTTGTTTTTGCCTTGGGCCAAGCTTCGCCGCCGGCCGCCGTCATCGCTCCTCGACCCCAGCCAATGCCCTGGTGATCTTTCCTTCACCTTGACAGCCCCTCTAATGCCCTTGCTTGAACCCTTGAGCCCCTTCTTTAGATTTCACCATTATTGCCTCAAGCTTGGCCGCAAGATCTAGTTTCGACCAACCATTGCTCTCCGACGTTGGCACTGGACCTGGTGGAGCTCCTGACACCCCCTAGGACCTCCCCTAGTTGCTCCTTGCCCTCTGGTGGTGCTCCTTGCAAGCTCGGCCAACCCGAGCCTTGATGCATCTTAATTGGGGCAAGGTTGCTCCGGCGGTGTCTCCAGCCACTCCACGGTCTTGGGTAAGGTAGCCTCAATATCTCTTGGACGTCAGGAGCAAGATGCTCATCTTTTTTTTGGTTGGTTTTGCCGCAGAGAGGAGATAGCAATTATGGGCTCTACCTTGGGTGTTTTTGGCCGAGGTTGATCCCATTACTATTCCGGGGACCCCTTGACTCAGGCAAGGTGAGCCTCTGAACCCCCTTGGCCTTCTGAGCATGATGCTCTCTTCATATCTCTGCTTGGTTGAGTGGTTGGTTAGCAATCTCAACTAGGTCCTTGATTGCACTTGTAGGTTGATCTTCAGCACTTCTCAAACTTCATGCCACCTTTGGACAATGAGCACGAGCTTTAGTAAGTCGAGGGCCATCTACTGTAACCCTTGGATTGATCCGAAAGCCCTCGGATTCAGGTAAACGAGTTGAAACTTGGATTTTAGTATGTTTTTATGCAAATTGTGGAAAGCCTAGGAACCCTTATGCAAATGTGACACCATGGCTATCTTGGGCAGCGTGTAGGCGATCTCTGAACTTTTTGTTCAAGATCTGATGGTCTTTGTTGAGCAGGATTTGGATAACGACTCGTATATCGACGAAATTGTCAGTTTATCGGCAACTTGCCGCTAATCGCGCAATTCGAGAAAGTTAATTGACTATTTGTGAGTCCCTGGTGTCCTTGGTTGTTTCTGATACTGTCCTAGCTGGTCCAGTGATTTTGGTTTGTGTCAGAAAATTTTGAAGCCAAAAACGGCAATTTCGGTATCGGATTTAAGTATTTACAGGACTATTTGGATTTAGGGTTATACCTAGGGATCTGTGGTTGCCCTGGCGTCTTAAGTGAAGCATTTTGGGGTAGCACGCCAAGTTTCATTTAATTTGGTAGCCTGTAGGCTCTGATCGGACCATTATCGGTCGATCGGCGGATTACCGGAATCTCCGGCGGATCCCGAGACCTTGATTTATTTTAGTAGTCTAGTTATTTGCACAGTGTGGGTATGTGTGTGTGTGGGATGGGTATGAGTGAGTTATTTGCTGATAGTTGGTTATGATTCAGGCTCGAGCACTTAGAAGCCGCCTCGCTAGTTGAGCAGCGGATTATAAGATCGTTTGGGTTGAGGTAGATACTCCGATCCGGACATTGACATAGTGTAACCTTTTGGGTACCATGATTGATTGGACCCTTTGGTTGCCTTGCTAGCCCTACTTGTTGTTATATTACTGCTTTGATATATCATGTCTATACTCAGTGTAGTTGACACTCTTAGTAAAGTAGGGTTCATATATGTTCATATGTACATATATGCTATGATCAGTGTTTCAGACACTTTTAGACTCTATTTGCTATATATCACCTACTACTAGATTATACTTGTCATTATTTACAGTTTCATCTTGTTATCACGACATATATATTGGTACACTGACATACTTGATCCCATTTGGGAGTTCTCGGCAGTTCGCCGTATTTCCGGTCTTCTGACCGCGAGCTTGAGTATCTGCATTGAGATCGTCATGCACCAGTTGTACATCTTCACGTACACCAGTGGGTTGATCCTCCACAGTGGTGTTCTTTATCGGTAGAGCGGTCTATGCGACCCGTGAGCCCGTTGTATATGGTTGCACTTGTGGGACCGGGCGATATTGAGCCCCTTATTATAGTTAACAAGTATGGGGTACATGTCAGATTTAATTCGACACTAGCCTAAGGTCTTAGTGACCAACAGTGGCATATGATTGGGTATATCTGATTACTGCTATGATGATGCATGATTATAGTTGACAATTATTACTTCCTGTTATTTACAATTTCGGTAGATATATATCAATTCATATACCTGCTTATCATATATGCTTTATATTGCTTCTATACCTACTTTACTGCCTTTCACCCACAGAGATACATTCAGTTGTGTCTCACACCCTTGGTGACCATTTTTCAGGTCAGTTGGGTGGTGAGCTTCAGGGCGATGATGTGAGGACACCGCGATAGTACCTGTGATGACTCGGATCTCCGTGGATGCTTACAGCGTGATCAGTGGCTTCCAAATGCCCATTACTGTGTGTTGGAGGTGTTGGCGTGCAAAACGGACACAAGAAATGGACTCAGCGCGAAAAACTGATCGAAACGGGAGGTTTTCAAATTTTAGGCCCTGTTTCGAGCGCCCGAAAGAGGGATCCAAGTGCCCGGTTTCCCTGACACTGTAGCGGGCAGCGCGGGCAGGCGCGGGACATGTGTCGCGTTGCCATTGGAGCCGTACTGACACGTGGCGGCACCGGAGAGGCTGGCGTAGCAGGCGCGGTCCACGTAGTGCAGCGACCGGGAGCAGGGGCACGTGTCAGCATACGATTGGCGGAGCGGTGTTGGGTGCGGAGCGGATAAGGTGGCGACACGTGGCAGCTTCCCATTGGCCGGTGTGGATCGCGCTATCGAGTGCCCATTGGATAAATAGGACACATGGCAGCTTCTGATTAGCGGAGCAGTTGACCGTGGGCACTGGCACGGATGGGCTACGCATGGTGGCGATGGAAGGCTGTGGTTGATCCGGGCGCTCATCGCAGGGCATCTGTGAGAGGTTTCGGGTGCTCGAAAGTGCTCCCTGGGCCGAAAGTTTGGAAATTTATGGAAAAATTCTGGGCTATAAAATGGCCTTCACGTCCACCAGTTGAGAGGTTTTTTGTGATGATCCGGACTCCCGCAGGAACTGTGCAACATTAAACAGTGACTGTAGGGAGCTTATTCGGTGAAGCAGAGCTTGTAGAATCGAAATTGGACATTTAATATAGACTCTGCGCGAAAATCGGAGCAAATGGAATTTTCCGGGAGCTTTCGGCAAAATTTCGGATGAGAATTTGGCAAAATGGACAGCGGATTTGGACTCAGCGCGCGAAAACGATCGAAATGGTATATTTACTTTATTTTTTCGGCGCAAAATTACTGTTCACGCCGGAACAGTAACTCCGGCCGCCGGAATTACTGTTCCGGCGACCGGCAAGCGGCGGCGCACGGCGGCGGGCGGCGGCACAGCGGCAGAGGGCGGCGGCGCAGGCGCGGGCGGGGGGCTCGGGTGCGCGGTCCATGGGCCTGGCGTGCACCGGGAGCACCGAACCCTGCATCTGCCACGTGGCAGCTTCCCATTGGCTGGCCGGCTTCTAGAAGCCCACGGGGACTGTGACACGTGGCAAAATCCTATTGGCTGACATCTTCCGGAAGACCCGGCGCGGGGACCGGGCCCGTGCACCACGTGGACACGTGGCAGCTTCTGAGTGGCCCTTGCACCGGCTGTTCCCTGTTTTGTGGACACGTGGCGCGTTTTGGTTGGCCCGTTTCGGTGTTCCCTGTTCGGATCCGATCCTGTGTGGAGCCCCAGCCCATTATAAATAGCAATCCCCACCCCCTCTCATTCCCACCTCGATTTGCGGGCCTTAGAGTGAGAATCAGGGCATGTGCCCTCTACGAAATTTCTTCCTCTCTCTCTCTTCTCTCTCTCCTCCAAATCTCAGAATTTTTGGAGTTACAGTTAGTGAGTTATCTGCGACGCGGCGCACTGCGACGGTTTTCTTTTTCGGCCCATTTCCCGTCGCAGTTCCGTCGAAAATTCCCTGTGGGCTAACCAGGAGGAATTTTTGGACAATTTTTGCGACAGCGCGTTCCTAAGAGGTAAGGCTTCGATTTCCATGTTGATCACTTTGCTCCATTTCGTACTTTTGGCACGTTTCCCGAGGTCTCTTTGACCCCCCTTTTTGCTGTGGAAATTTCTGGACAGTGTCAACTTCTCCGATTTTTATCTTGGCGTAGGAGCATCAGATCGAGGCGTTTAAAGAGTCGATTTTGATCTACTCTTCGCGAGGAACGCAACCGTAATTTTTCTGGATTTTTCTGAGCACTATACAGAGGTGAAAAACTCCTCTCTTTTCGTGCTATTTGAAAAACAGCAAAAGCTGTATTTTTATGAATACTATAGTTACACCCTGTGCAATGTGTGTTGCTGTAGGGCACCATTTTCGGCAGACAACAGTTCTAGGGGACTGTGGACAGCCAGGAGACTTTCTGGGTGTGATTTAAGCTGTCAAGGTGGGCGGTTGTTGCTTACCTCATTTTTGACAAGCTCACTGGGATTACTGGAACTCCCCTAAAATTTAATATGACAATTGATGAGAACAATTGGGACAAACTAATATGACAATTGATGAGAACAATTGGGACAAACTAAATTGATGAGAACTATTGGGACTACTAACAGGACTACTAACAGGACTACTAACAGGACTACTAACAGGACTACTAACAGGACTACTAACAGGACAATTGATGAGAACCGCTGGGACAAACTCTCCTAAAATTTAATATAATTCCACAGATGATATGATGACTTATATTGGGACACTGTGATTGAGACAAAGGCTATAATCTCGCATGCAAATGACTTGTATTCAGTAAATCAATCTTTTTAAATCTTTGACACTATTTTACAACTTTTAAAATAAAGACAGTTGCATGCATGCCCGGACATCAGGTAGGGCCACTATTTATTGCTACACTATCATATTAAGACTTGACATGTTTTATTGCTCTCTTTTGCTTTCAGTTGCTTGTCGCTCGAATATGAGCAGGGGTTTGGAATAGTATAGCCAAGGTTATGTTAGATTATAAACTTGTGGGGTGTTGCGGTGACCGCGGACTGTAGGCGGTCGGCCAGATGTTTATCCTTGCATCAGAATGGGGTTGAGTCTGGTTTATTTTTGGCATCACAGGGGATCGGGCTTTTCTTTAGTGGATGGTTTTTCCCACTTATTGAGTACTATGGCATCATATCAGGGTTTCTTAGTGGATGGCTTTTTCCACTTTGATCATAGTCATGATCCAGTCCTGCTGTTTACGACACTTATGATACTTATTACTGAGATACTTTTACTCGTGTGGGTCGCTCCCCTCGAGTGCCACTCCGGAGTGTGTTACAGGCAGGCTTGAGTCCTTGAGACTCTCATTCCCTATCGGTGTTATGCATTGGCCAGCATACCCGATTTGGGCAGGCAAGGCGCAGCAGGCAGTACCAGTTTTACTGGTGGCATAAGATTGGGTTTATTCAGGCAGGCATGTTAGATACTGATGCATACATACAGTCATTCCTTTTGGCACTGCATTTAGAGGCATGCTAGTGGTGGTTTCCCCTTTATTCAGCAGTTCTGCTTACAGCTTTACCACTTTTTCCTTTCTGGCCTCTAGTAATCCTAGTGGGTGCATCAGAGTTGAGGTTTTGCCCACTAGGGGAGGCTACTGGTTTATCTGGTAGTTCTCACCCCCATTATTCTTTTCTGTTTCTTTCTTCTTCTTTATTTTGCAGAGTCGTCTGCGGGAGCTGCTAGGCTATCAGCGGCTGATAAAGGTAAGGGGATCGCTGAGTAGATAGATCTCCTGGGAGACTGAGAACTGTAGATAGACGTTGTACCCTCCACTCAGACTATGATATTCTCCTTTTATTTTTAGTCTGGCTTTCGCCGGCTGGTTGTATTATTTTGGTGAGCTGGGAGATTATTGTACATATTACAGTTTATTTTTAGTTCCAGTCTGAGATACTATGTGGTTCTTCTATTTCAGCTCTGTATTATGCTCCTTTATTGTTCATATTATATCGGAGCAGGTTACCAGCGCTTCGTGTACTCGGGAAATCCCGTGTACACGGCGGATCTGTTGGCAAGCCCGGGTTCCGGGGCATGACAGATTAAGTTGGTATCAGAGCTTAGGGATAGGTCAGTTGGGACTTAGGAAACCCTAGGCTTTTGACATACCCTAGGATGATAGGGTACGAGAGACGTGGCAATTTTGCGGAAGTCGTTGTGTTACTTATTTAACTCTTCCAATAAAGGAAGAGGGGTCGACATAGCCTACTTCTGGTAGACTGTTATGTTGGCTGCAGACAACATAAAGTCACAGAAATAGGAGAATGTCTTTGACTTTCGCTAGAATGGGTCGTGTGGGGGTTGGATACTAAGGGTGGTTTCTTGTGGTAGGATGCCTCCGCAACGTAGAATGTTGACGCGTTCGCAGCCTTCTTCCCCTGAGCCCGAGCCGGAAGAGTCCGAGCAGGGCCAGCAGAGTGATGGTGCAGGAGCTGCAGGCTCAGATGGCCCAGATGTCAGAGGCCGTGCGGCGTCAGGAGGAGGCCATGGGTCGGCTGACGCAGATGTTAGAACAGAGGGCGCAGCCTGTTGTTGCACCCCCTGAGAGTTCTCCCGTACCACCCTCCCCTGCTGTGGCTTCCCCAGTTGGACCGGTGACCACGGCATCCCCTGTTGCTCAGTGAGCAATCCGGCCATTGACTCCGGCGGAGGAGCAGGAGATTGCTGACAAACTTACTCAGTTCTGTAAGCGGGGACCGCCCAGGTTTTCAGGGCGGAATACCCAGCCGTGGGAGATCGGGACTTGGCTTTCGTCAATGGAGAAGTTATTCCGGGACTTCTTCATTGACCAGAAGTACAGGGTACATATGGCTGTACACTGCTTAGACGGGGACGCTGATGCATGGTGGCGTCGGGTGGAGCCTCTGGAGTTCCAGATCACTCGACAGCTACCCTGGTCAGAGTTCAAGAAGATGATTCTGGATACGTACTTTTCCACGAGTATGAAGAAAAAGCTGGAAGATGATTTGAAGAATCTTCAGCAAGGCGACCGGACAGCATTGGACTACTTTCAGGAGTTCACACGGTTACTCAACTGCGTACCTTACGTCGCCAGGGACGGACCGCACCAGGTGGAGCTCTTTGAGTCGGGCCTGCGCCCAGAGATCTATACTCTGGTGCATGCCCAGAGACTACAAACCTTGGAGGAGGCGGCAGAGCATGCCCAGTGGGTTGAGAGAGGAGACCACGTCGTCGCCAGACGTGGGGGCCCTGGTCGCTCAAGGCGCAGACAGAAAGCGACCAGCGCAGGACGACGGGAGACAGGCCAGTTCCTGGAGGCCGCCCCGACCGCCACCGCCTCAGTTTTCCGGCCAAGGACGGTCGGAGCGGCGAGGGCCTGGTGGACCCCAGAGGCCCCAGCAGCGGCAGCAGCAGCAGCAGAGATCCCAGCCGTCGCAGCGTGTGGTCGCAGCGACAGCCTCAGCAACAACAGCAGTCACGACAACCACGGGCCCCCAGCAATTGTATTTTCTGTGGAGGTCAGCACTTTTCCAACACCTGCGACCAGCGGTGGGGTCGCTGCTATAGATGTGGACAGTCTGGCCACGTCCGAGCTACTTGCCCTTTTGCGCCATCGACGGCTCCTTCTTCAGCATCTGCTCCATCTTCATCTCAACAGCGGTCGACGGCTCAGCGGCCATATGCTCCAGCAGGCAGGCCATCTTCTTCCCATCCCACGAGTACCCGCCCTCCAGCTCAAAGTGGGCGGGTGTATGCGGCGCAGGTAGAGGACTCTTCAGCCGCAGATCACATGGTGGCAGGTATCACCTTACTTTCTGGCATTAGGACTCGTACATTATTTGATACTGGAGCATCGCATTCTTTTATTAGTAAATCATTTGCATCATTACATGGGATAGAGGTAGGACTTTTGCCACGTGCACGAGAGGTTCGGATTCCCGATCACACCTTGCACGTGGAGGAGTGTTGTTGGTCCTGCCCGATGCAAATCGAGTCCTGGATTATGCCAGCTGACCTGTTGGTCCTGAGACAATTGAAGGACTTCGATGTGGTCCTCGGGGATGGACTGGCTGGCTCGGTATTTTCGCGACTATTGACTGTGCCGCAAGGACGGTCACTTTTAGAGAACCTGGCCAGGAGATGTTGGTATACCGGGGATGTCAGAGTGCTTTCTTTGCCTCTATGGTTTCGACTTCCCGAGCGAGGCAGATGATCCATCGAGGATGTGTAGCCTTTTTGGCTAGTGTTTGTTGAAGGGGCCTACGGCGGCGCCGGGACTCGGGGATATCCCTATTGCCCGCGAGTTCCCGGATGTTTTTCCCCCTGAGCTGACTAGCATGCCACCCGATAGGGAAATTGAGTTCGTGATTGACGTAGTCCAGGAACTTGCGCCAATCTCTAAGGCTCCTTACCGGATGGCACCGGCTGAGTTGCGAGAGCTTAAGGCGCAACTTCAGGATTTAATGGATAAGGGCTTTATTAGGCCGAGTGTGTCGCCTTGGGGAGCGCCGGTGCTATTCGTGAAAAAGAAGGGATGGGTCACTTCGATTATGTGTAGACTATAGGGAATTAAATAAAGTGACCATCAGAACAAGTACCCTTTTGCCGCGCATCGATGATCTTTTTGATCAGCTGCAAGGGTCTTGTGTCTTCTCTAAGATAGATCTACAATCCGGTTACCACCAGTTGAAAGTAAAGGCCGAGGATATTCCGAAAACGGCATTTAGATCACGGTATGGGCATTATGAATTCACAGTTATGCCTTTTGGGCTAACTAATGCCCCTGCCGCATTCATGGATTTAATGAACCGGATCTTCCGACCTTACTTAGACCGGTTCGTGGTAGTGTTCATTGATGATATCTTGGTCTAACTCCCGAAGTGATGCGGAGCATGAGGAGCACTTGAGGATTGTGCTGCAACTTCTACGAGAGAAGAAGTTGTTTGCCAAGCTGGTAAAGTGCGAATTTTGGCTTCGGGGAGGTAGTCTTCTTGGGCCATGTAATTTCCGCTGCAGGTGTGGCAGTGGACCCAGCGAAGATTGAGGCAGTCCGTGATTGGCCCCGACCGACGACGGTTCTGAGGTACGTAGCTTTAGTGGGTTTAGCTGGGTATTACCGTCGGTTTGTGGAAGGCTTTGCGAAGCTCTCCACACCCCTCACGTCGCTTGACCGCGTAAGGGAGTTGAAGTTTATCTGGAGTGAGGACTGTCAAAAGAGCTTGAGGAGCTGAAGAATAGACTGATGACCGCGCCCTATCCTTTCCCTCCCTGTTATGGGAAAAAGGATATGTGATCTACATTGATGCATCACACAGCGGACTTGGTTGTGTGTTAATGCAGGAAGGAGGGTAATTGCTTATGCATCAAGGCAACTCAAAGATATGAGAAAAATTACCCTACCCATGACTTGGAGCTTGCAGCTGTAGTGTTTGCACTAAAGCTCTGGCGCCATTATCTGTATGGGAACATTGTGAAATCTACACCGACCACAAAGAGCCTAAAGTACCTGTTCACGCAAAAGGAGCTGAATTTGAGGCAACGTAGGTGGTTAGAGCTATTAAAGGATTATGATGTAGATATTCTCTACCACCCAGGCAGGCTAATGTGGTCCGCTGATGCCTTGAGTAGGAGGGCGGTGCAAAGTTTTGTCTATGTTAATCACAGGACCAGGCACCGTTATTAGAGGAAATGAGACGGCTCAAGATAGAGGTTGTGTCCCCTGGGGTCTCTGCTAGGTTGACATCTTTAGGTCTTACAGCCCACTCTGCTAGACAGGATCAGGAAGAAACAGAGTGAGGACCCCCCACTTGACCAGGATTAGAGATCAAATTTCCGAGTGAATACCTTCAGGGGACTTTACAATAGATGCCTCGGGAGTACTAAGGTACAGAGACCGAGCAGTGTGCCAATAGATGCGGAGATCAGAGAGCAGATATGCGAGAGGCCCATTATACAACCTTATACCCTACATCCTGGTGGGACTAAGATGTATAAGGACCTCAAGGACACTTCTGGTGGAAAGGCATGAAGAGGGGATATTGGGAGATTTGTGGCTCGTGTTTAACTTGTCAGCAGGTGAAAGCTGAGCATCGAGTGCCAGCTGGCAAGTTACAAAGTCTCCAATTCCCGAGTGGAAATGGGACCACATTACGATGGATTTCGTGGGGCGACTACCTAGGGCACAAGGAGAGCTGATGCTATCTGGGTGAGTTGTAGATCGACTTACAAGTCGGCGCACTTTCTGCCCATTGCAGACTACGTGGCCACTTGAGCGACCTAGCCCAGTTATATCTTGATGAGAAAGTAAGATTACATGGAGTACCAGCCTCCATAGTATCAGATAGAGACCCGAGGTTTGTTTTCGCATTTCTGGAAGAGTTGCAAACAGCCTTGGGGACTGAACTCAGGTTCAGTACAGCTTTTCATCCACAGACTGATGGGCAATCGGAGCGGACGATACAAATCCTGGAGGACAATGTTGGAGGGCTTGCGTCCTGGGATTTCGGCGGAGGGGGATTCGGCATTCTCTTGGCTGAATTTCGCGTACAAACCAATAGCTTTTCAAGCGAGCATTCAGATGCTTCCGTTTGAAGCATTGTATGGACGCAAGTGTCCGATCACCACTTTATTGGAGTGCCGTAGGCGAGAGGCGGACCTTGGGACCAGATGTCTTGATAGAGGCAGAAGAGGAAGGTCGGGTGATTCGAAAGCATCTTCAGACCGCCCAAAAGCCGACAGAGGAGCTAGTGCCGATGTTCGGCGACGAGACCTAGAATTTCAAGTTGGAGATCATGTATTCCTGAAAGTCTCCCGTCCAAAGGAATCAGGAGGTTCGGCATTCGTGGGAAACTTAGCCCCCGATACATTGGACCCTTTGAGGTATTGGGGCGTATCGGCCCAGTTGCCTACCGACTCGCACTTCCTCCAAGGCTTGCTGGTGTCCATGATGTATTTCATGTTTCTACTTGGAAAGTATATCTTCGACCCGTCGCACGTCATCGACTTCACACCGCTTGAGATCAGCGAGGATTTGAGGTATGAGGAACGCCCACTGCGAATTCTGGATCGAGAGGTGAAAGAATTGCGCAGTCGGGCCATTCCCTATGTGACGATCCAATGGGGCAATCATGACGAGCGCGAGGCTACATGGGAGTCTCGAGTCGGAGATGAGGGATGCTCACCCCTACTTATTCGAGACATCGGACTGAGGATTATTGTTTAGTCTCGTTTCGAGGACGAAACTCTTTTTAGTGGGGGGAGGATGTGATGATCCGGACTCCCGCAGGAACTGTGCAACATTAACCAGTGACTGTAGGGAGCTTATTCGGTGAAGCAGAGCTTGTAGAATCGAAATTGGACATTTAATACTAGACTCTGCGCGAAATCGGAGCAAATGGGATTTTTCCGGAGCTTTCGGCAAAATTTCGATGAGAATTTGGCAAATGACGCGGATTTGGACTCAGCGCGCGAAAACGATCGAAATGGTATATTTACTTTATTTTTTTCGGCGCAAAAATTACTGTTCCGGACGCCGGAACGTAACTCCGGCCCCGGCCGGATTACTGTTCCGGCGACCGGCGCAAGCGGCGGCGCACGGCGGCTGGCGGCGGCGCAGCGGCGGCACAGCGGCAGAGGGCGGCGGCGCAGGCGCGGGCGGGGGCTCGGTGCGCGGTCCATGGGCCTGGCGTGCACCGGAGCACGAACCCTGCATCGCCACGTTGCAGCTTCCCATTGGCTGGCCGGCTTCTAGAATCACGTGGGAACTGTGACACGTGGCAAAATCCTATTGGCTGAATCTTCCGGAAGACCGGCGCGGGGACCGGGCCCGTGCACCACGTGGACACGTGCAGCTTTTCTGAGTGGCCCGTTGCACGCTTTTGCTCCCTGTTTTGTGGACACGTGCCGTTTTGGTTGGCCGTTCGGTGTTCCCTGTTCGGATTCCGATCCTGTGTGGAGCCCCTCCCATTATAAATAGCAATCCCCCCCCCCCCCTTCATTCCCACCTCGATTTGGGCGGGCCTGTAGAGGAGAATCATGGCATGTGCCCTCTACGAAATTTTCTTCCTCTCCTCTCTCTCTCCTCTCTCCTCCAAATTCTCAGAATTTTTGGAGTGACAGTTAGTGAGTTATCTGCGACGCTGCGCACTGCGACGGTTTTTCTTTTTCGGCCCATTTCCCGTCGCAGTTCCGTCAAAAATTCCCTGTGGGCTAACCAGGGAGGAATTTTTGGACGATTTTTGCGACAGCGCGTTCCTAAGAGGTAAGGCTTCGATTTTCGTGTTTGATCACTTTGCTCCATTTTGTACTTTTGCACGTTTTCCGAGGTCTCTTTGACCCCCCTTTTTGCTGTGGAAATTTCTGGACAGCGTCAACTTCTCCGATTTTTATCTTGGCGTAGGAGCATCAGATCGAGGCGTTTAAAGATTCGATTTTGATCTACTCTTCGCGAGGAACGCAACCGTAATTTTTCTGGATTTTTTCTGAGCACTATACAGAGGTGAAAAACTCCTCTCTTTTGTGGCTATTTGAAAAACAGCAAAAGCTGTATTTTATGAATATAATAGTTACACCCTGTGCAATGTGTGTTGCTGTAGGGCACCATTTTCGGCAGACAACAGTTCTAGGGGACTGTGGACAGCCAGGATACTTTCTGGGTGTTATTTAAGCTGTCAATGTGGGCGGTTGTTGCTTACCTCATTTTTGACAAGCTCCACTGGGATTACTGGAACTCCCCTAAAATTTAATATGACAATTGTGATGAACATTTGGGACAAACTAATATGACAATTGATGAGAACCATTGGGACAAACTAAATTGATGGAACTATTGGGACACTAACAGGACTACTAACAGGACTACAAACAGGACTACTACCAGGACTACTAACAGGACTACTAACAGGACAATTGATGAGAACCGCTGGGGACAAACTCTCCTAAAATTTAATATAATTCCACAGATGATATGATGACTTATATTGGGACACTGTGATTGAGACAAAGGCTATAAATCTCGCATGCAAATGACTTGTATTCAGTAAATCAATCTTTTTAAATCTTTGACACTATTTTACAACTTTTAAAATAAAGACAGTTTGCATGCATGCCCGGACATCAGGTAGGGCCACTATTTATTGCTACACTATCAATATTAAGACTTGACATGTTTTTATTGCTCTCTTTTGCTTTCAGTTGCTTGTCGCTCGAATATGAGCAGGGGTTTGGAAGTATAGCCCAGAGTTTGTTAGATTATAAACTTGTGGGTGTTGCGGTGACCGCGGACTGTAGCGGTCGGTCCAGATGTTTTATCCTTGCATCAGAATGGGATTGAGTCTGGTTTATTTTTGGCTCAGCAGGGGATCGGGCTTTTCTTTAGTGGATGTTTTTTCCCCACTTATGAGTACTAGGCATCATATCAGGGTTTCTTAGTGGATGTCTTTTTCCACTTTGATCATAGTCATGATCCAGTCCTGCTGTTTACGACACTTATGATACTTATTACTGAGGTACTTTTACTCGTGTGGGTCGCTCCCCTCGAGTGCCACTCGGGTGTGGTTACAGCAGGCTAGTCCTTGAGACTCTCATTCCCTATCGGTGTTATGCATGGCCAGCATACCGATTTGGGCAGGCAAGGGCAGCAGGCCATTACCAGTTTTAACTGGTGGCATAAGATTGGGTTTTATTCAGGCAGGCATGTTTAGATACTGATGCATACATACAGTCATTCCTTTTGGCACTGCATTTAGAGGCATGCTAGTGGTGGTTTCCCCTTTATTCAGCAGTTCTGCTTACAGCTTTACCACTTTTTCCTTTTCTTTCTGGCCTCTAGTAATCCTAGTTGGGTGCATCAGAGTTGAGGTTTTGCCCACTTAGGGGAGGCTACTGGTTTTTATCTGGTAGTTTCTCACCCCCATTATTCTTTTCTGTTTCTTTCTTCTTCTTTATTTTGCAGAGTCGTCTGCGGGAGCTGCTAGGCTATCAGCGGCGCTGATAAAGGTAAGGGGATCGCTGAGTAGATAGATCTCCTGGGAGACTGAGAACTGTAGATAGACGTTGTACCCTTCACTCAGACTATGATATTCTCTCCTTTTATTTTTAGTCTGGCTTTCGCCGGCTGGTTGTATTATTTTGGTGAGCTTGGGAGATTATGTGTACATATTACAGTTATTTTTTTAGTTCCCAGTCTGAGATACTATGTGGTTCTTCTATTTCAGCTCTGTATTATGCTCCTTTATTGTTCATATTATATCGGAGCAGGTTACCACGCTTCGTGTACTCGGGAAATCCCGTGTACACGGCGGATCTGTTGGCAAGCCCGGGTTCTGTCCGGGGCATGACATTTTGGACTTGGGATTTTGGAGAGCTTTTATAAAGGGAGTCCCACGTCTTCCCCTCTCCTGGAATATTTTTGGAGGCACATTGGAGATCCATCTTCATTTTCTTCCTCAAGTTGAGAGCTCCACCATGTGTTGCTATTTTCAGCCCCTCCGTCACAGTTCAGTGCGAGGTTTTTCTTCAGAGCTAACCCTTGGAGTTTTGTGGCTGATTTTTTTAGTTTGGGATCTTCACGAGAGGTAGCCTACAACTTTTTGACTGATCATTCCTCCCAGATCTTGAGTTTTTCTTGGGTGTTTAATGCCATATCTGGAGCCCTTCGTGCATAGAACAGATTTTTGGACAACACTTAGTATTTTAAATGAGTTTCTCGGTGATTTGGCAGGGATTTTGAAGTTAAAGAACTTGATTTGCATCTACTCTCGAAAAGGAACGCATTGAACCCTTCTTGCTAAATTTCGAGTCCGTTTGGCCAGATACAATTTTCGATCTTCTTGCCCCTGTGACATAGGTTTTGTGCAGCTTTGTTTTTGAGTTTGTTGTTTTTTGATGATTGAATCTTGGGATGCAGATTTCTTGGTGATTTCTTGATCATTTTTGGGAATTTGTAAAGTTTGAACATCTTTTTAAGTTATGGTGAGCAATTCCTCTTTTGAATTCAGTGGAAAAAATTTCTTTTGATTGATCTTCTTATAACTTCTTTGCAAGTACATGGGGCTGAAATTTTAAACAATTCTGGACCATCATTGTGATGATTGGTTTAATTTTGTTATTAAGGGGAATTAATGATGGGATCTTTGAGACATTAACGAGATTCCTTTGGGATAGAGGACAACCTAAAATTTAGTTTTGGAAGCTTCATCTTTGAGTGTTATGCAGATTTTTTGTTTGCCATTCTTTCCTTACTTTGGTTGTATGGCCGAAATTCTGGAATTTTGCGCAGCGTGCGTTGTTCTCTATACTTTCTTGCAAGTACATGCTGAAAATTTAAACAATTT
>CM055067.1:5550412-5591557 GCA_029204045.2 Tillandsia leiboldiana | reverse complement strand
GTTTCTGTGATGATCCGGACTCCGCAGGAACTGTGCAACATTAAACAGTGACTGTAGGGAGCTTATTCGGTGAAGCAGAGCTTGTAGAATCGAAATTGGACATTTAATATAGACTCTGCGCGAAAATCGGAGCAAATGGAATTTTCCGGGAGCTTTCGGCAAAATTTCGGATGAGAATTGGCAAAATGGACAGCGGATTTGGACTCAGCGCGCGGAAAAACGATCGAAATGGTATATTTACTTTATTTTTCGGCGCAAAATTACTGTTCACGCCGGAACAGTAACTCCGGCCGCCGGAATTACTGTTCCGGCGACCGGCAGCGGGGGCGGCGGCGCACGGCGGGGCGCGGCGGCACAGCGGCAGACGGGCCGGGGCGCGGCGCGGCGCGGGGGGGGCTCGGGTGCGCGGTCCATGGGCCTGGCGTGCACCGGGAGCACCGAACCCTGCATCTGCCACGTGGCAGCTCCCATTGGCTGGCCGGCTTCTAGAAGCCCACGGGGACTGTGACACGTGGCACATCCTATTGGCTGACATCTCCGGAAGACCCGGCGCGGGACCGGGCCCGTGCACCACGTGGACACGTGGCAGCTTCTGAGTGGCCTTGCACAGGCTGTTCCCTGTTTTGTGGACACGTGGCGCGTTTTGGTTGGCCCGTTTCGGTGTTCCTGTTCGGATCCGATCCTGTGTGGAGCCCCAGCCCATTATAAATAGCAATCCCCCACCCCCTCTCATTCCCACCTCGATTTGCGGGCCTTAGAGTGAGAATCAGGGATGTGCCCTCTACGAAATTTCTTCCTCTCTCTCTCTTCTCTCTCTCCTCCAAATCTCAGAATTTTTGGAGTTACAGTTAGTGAGTTATCTGCGACGCGGCGCACTGCGACGGTTTTCTTTTTCGGCCCATTTCCCGTCGCAGTTCCGTCGAAAATTCCCTGTGGGCTAACCAGGAGGAATTTTTGGACGATTTTTGCGACAGCGCGTTCCTAAGAGGTAAGGCTTCGATTTCCGTGTTGATCACTTTGCTCCATTTCGTACTTTTGGCACGTTTCCCGAGGTCTCTTTGACCCCCTTTTTGCTGTGGAAATTTCTGGACAGTGTCAACTTCTCCGATTTTTATCTTGGCGTAGGAGCATCAGATCGAGGACGTTTAAAGAGTCGATTTTGATCTACTCTTCGCGAGGAACGCAACCGTAATTTTTCTGGATTTTTCTGAGCACTATACAGAGGTGAAAAACTCCTCTTTTCGTGCTATTTGAAAAACAGCAAAAGCTGTATTTTTATGAATACTATAGTTACACCCTGTGCAATGTGTGTTGCTGTAGGGCACCATTTTCGGCAGACAGCAGTTCTAGGGGACTGTGGACAGCCAGGAGACTTTCTGGGTGTGATTTGAGCTGTCGAGGTGGGCGGTTGTTGCTTACCTCATTTTGACAAGCTCACTGGGATTACTGGAACTCCCCTTAAAATTTAATTGATGAGAACAATTGGGACAAACTAATATGACAATTGATGAGAACAATGGGACAAACTAAATTGATGGAACTTTGGACTACTAACAGGACTACTACAGGATACTAACAGACTACTAACAGGACTACTAACAGGACTACTAAAGGACAATTGATGAGAACCGCTGGGACAAACTCTCCTAAAATTTAATATAACCCCACAGATGATATGATGACTTATTGGGACACTGTGATTGAGACAAAGGCTATAATCTCGCATGCAAATGACTTTTATTCAGTAAATCAATCTTTTTAAATCTTTGACACTATTTTACAACTTTTAAAATAAAGACAGTTGCATGCATGCCCGGACATCAGGTAGGGCCACTATTTATTGCTACACTCATATTAAGACTTGACATGTTTTATTGCTCTCTTTTGCTTTCAGTTGCTTGTCGCTCGAGTATGAGCAGGGGTTGGGATAGTATAGCCAAGGTTATGTTAGATTATAAACTTGTGGGGTGTTGCGGTGACCGCGGACTGTAGGCGGTCGGCCAGATGTTTATCCTTGCATCAGAATGGGGTTTGAGTCTGGTTTATTTTTGGCATCACAGGGGATCGGGCTTTTCTTTAGTGGATGGTTTTTCCCACTTATTGAGTACTATGGCATCATATCAGGGTTTTCTTAGTGGATGGCTTTTCCACTTTGATCATAGTCATGATCCAGTCCTGCTGTTTACGACACTTATGATACTTATTACTGAGATACTTTTACTCGTGTGGGTCGCTCCCCTCGAGTGCCACTTCCGGAGTGTGTTACAGGCAGGCTTGAGTCCTTGAGGACTCTCATTCCCTATCGGTGTTATGCATTGGCCAGCATACCCGATTTGGGCAGGCAAGGCGCAGCAGGCAGTACCAGTTTTACTGGTGGCATAAGATTGGGTTTATTCAGGCAGGCATGTTAGATACTGATGCATACATACAGTCATTCCTTTTGGCACTGCATTTAGAGGCATGCTAGTGGTGGTTTCCCCTTTATTCAGCAGTTCTGCTTACAGCTTTACCACTTTTTCCTTTTCTGGCCTCTAGTAATCCTAGTGGGGCATCAGAGTTGAGGTTTTGCCCACTAGGGGAGGCTACTGGTTTATCTGGTAGTTCTCACCCCCATTATTCTTTCTGTTTCTTTCTTCTTCTTTATTTTGCAGAGTCGTCTGCGGGAGCTGCTAGGCTATCAGCGGCTGATAAAGGTAAGGGGATCGCTGAGTAGATAGATCTCCTGGGAGACTGAGAACTGTAGATAGACGTTGTACCCTCCACTCAGACTATGATATTCTCCTTTTATTTTTAGTCTGGCTTTCGCCGGCTGGTTGTATTATTTTGGTGAGCTGGGAGATTATTGTACATATTACAGTTTATTTTTAGTTCCAGTCTGAGATACTATGTGGTTCTTCTATTTCAGCTCTGTATTATGCTCCTTTATTGTTCATATTATATCGGAGCAGGTTACCAGCGCTTCGTGTACTCGGGAAATCCCGTGTACACGGCGGATCTGTTGGCAAGCCCGGTTCCGGGGCATGACAGATTAAGTTGGTATCAGAGCTTAGGGATAGGTCAGTTGGGACTTAGGAAACCCTAGGCTTTTGACATACCCTAGGATGATAGGGTACGAGAGACGTGGCAATTTTGCGGAAGTCGTTGTGTTACTTATTTAACTCTTCAATAAGGAAGAGGGGTCGACATAGCCTACTTCTGGTAGACTGTATGTTGGCTGCAGACAACATAAAGTCACAGAAATAGGAGAATGTCTTTGACTTTCGCTAGAATGGGTCGGTGGGGGTTGGATACTAAGGGTGGTTTCTTGTGGTAGGATGCCTCCGCAACGTAGAATGTTGACGCGTTCGCAGCCTTCTTCCCCTGAGCCCGAGCCGGAAGAGTCCGAGCAGGGCCAGCAGAGTGAGGTGCAGGAGCTGCAGGCTCAGATGGCCCAGATGTCAGAGGCCGTGCGGCGTCAGGAGGAGGCCATGGGTCGGCTGACGCAGATGTTAGAACAGAGGGCGCAGCCTGTTGTTGCACCCCCTGAGAGTTCTCCCGTACCACCCTCCCCTGCTGTGGCTTCCCCAGTTGGACCGGTGACCACGGCATCCCCTGTTGCTCAGTGAGCAATCCGGCCATTGACTCCGGCGGAGGAGCAGGAGATTGCTGACAAACTTACTCAGTTCTGTAAGCGGGGACCGCCCAGGTTTTCAGGGCGGAATACCCAGCCGTGGGAGATCGGGACTTGGCTTTCGTCAATGGAGAAGTTATTCCGGGACTTCTTCATTGACCAGAAGTACAGGGTACATATGGCTGTACACTGCTTAGACGGGGACGCTGATGCATGGTGGCGTCGGGTGGAGCCTCTGGAGTTCCAGATCACTCGACAGCTACCCTGGTCAGAGTTCAAGAAGATGATTCTGGATACGTACTTTTCCCACGAGTATGAAGAAAAAGCTGGAAGATGATTTGAAGAATCTTCAGCAAGGCGACCGGACAGCATTGGACTACTTTCAGGAGTTCACACGGTTACTCAACTGCGTACCTTACGTCGCCAGGGACGGACCGCACCAGGTGGAGCTCTTTGAGTCGGGCCTGCGCCCAGAGATCTATACTCTGGTGCATGCCCAGAGACTACAAACCTTGGAGGAGGCGGCAGAGCATGCCCAGTGGGTTGAGAGAGGAGACCACGTCGTCGCCAGACGTGGGGGCCTGGTCGCTCAAGGCGCAGACAGAAAGCGACCAGCGCAGGACGACGGGAGACAGGCCAGTTCCTGGAGGCCGCCCCGACCGCCACCGCCTCAGTTTTCCGGCCAAGGACGGTCGGAGCGGCGAGGGCCTGGTGGACCCCAGAGGCCCCAGCAGCGGCAGCAGCAGCAGCAGAGATCCCAGCCGTCGCAGCGTGGGTCGCAGCGACAGCCTCAGCAACAACAGCAGTCACGACAACCACGGGCCCCCAGCAATTGTATTTTCTGTGGAGGTCAGCACTTTTCCAAACACCTGCGACCAGCGGTGGGGTCGCTGCTATAGATGTGGACAGTCTGGCCACGTCCGAGCTACTTGCCCTTTTGCGCCATCGACGGCTCCTTCTTCAGCATCTGCTCCATCTTCATCTCAACAGCGGTCGACGGCTCAGCGGCCATATGCTCCAGCAGGCAGGCCATCTTCTTCCCATCCCACGGAGTACCGCCCTCCAGCTCAAAGTGGGCGGGTGTATGCGGCGCAGGTAGAGGACTCTTCAGCCGCAGATCACATGGTGGCAGGTATCACCTTACTTTCTGGCATTAGGACTCGTACATTATTTGATACTGGAGCATCGCATTCTTTTATTAGTAAATCATTTGCATCATTACATGGGATAGAGGTAGGACTTTTGCCACGTGCACGAGAGGTTCGGATTCCCGATCACACCTTGCACGTGGAGGAGTGTTGTTGGTCCTGCCCGATGCAAATCGAGTCCTGGATTATGCCAGCTGACCTGTTGGTCCTGAGACAATTGAAGGACTTCGATGTGGTCCTCGGGATGGACTGGCTGGCTCGGTATTTCGCGACTATTGACTGTGCCGCAAGGACGGTCACTTTTAGAGAACCTGGCCAGGAGATGTTGGTATACCGGGGATGTCAGAGTGCTTTCTTTGCCTCTATGGTTTCGACTTCCCGAGCGAGGCAGATGATCCATCGAGGATGTGTAGCCTTTTTGGCTAGTGTTGTTGAAGGGCCTACGGCGGCGCCGGGACTCGGGGATATCCCTATTGCCCGCGAGTTCCCGGATGTTTTTCCCCCTGAGCTGACTAGCATGCCACCCGATAGGGAAATTGAGTTCGTGATTGACGTAGTCCCAGGAACTGCGCCAATCTCTAAGGCTCCTTACCGGATGGCACCGGCTGAGTTGCGAGAGCTTAAGGCGCAACTTCAGGATTTAATGGATAAGGGCTTTATTAGGCCGAGTGTGTCGCCTTGGGGAGCGCCGGTGCTATTCGTGAAAAAGAAGGATGGGTCACTTCGATTATGTGTAGACTATAGGGAATTAAATAAAGTGACCATCAAGAACAAGTACCCTTTTGCCGCGCATCGATGATCTTTTTGATCAGCTGCAAGGGTCTTGTGTCTTCTCTAAGATAGATCTACAATCCGGTTACCACCAGTTGAAAGTAAAGGCCGAGGATATTCCGAAAACGGCATTTAGATCACGGTATGGGCATTATGAATTCACAGTTATGCCTTTTGGGCTAACTAATGCCCCTGCCGCATTCATGGATTTAATGAACCGGATCTTCCGACCTTACTTAGACCGGTTCGTGGTAGTGTTCATTGATGATATCTTGGTCTACTCCCGAAGTGATGCGGAGCATGAGGAGCACTTGAGGATTGTGCTGCAACTTCTACGAGAGAAGAAGTTGTTTGCCAAGCTGGTAAAGTGCGAATTTTGGCTTCGGGAGGTAGTCTTCTTGGGCCATGTAATTTCCGCTGCAGGTGTGGCAGTGGACCCAGCGAAGATTGAGGCAGTCCGTGATTGGCCCCGACCGACGACGGTTTCTGAGGTACGTAGCTTTATGGGTTTAGCTGGGTATTACCGTCGGTTTGTGGAAGGCTTTGCGAAGCTCTCCACACCCCTCACTCGCTTGACGCGTAAGGGAGTGAAGTTTATCTGGAGTGAGGACTGTCAAAAGAGCTTTGAGGAGCTGAAGAATAGACTGATGACCGCCCCTATCCTTTCCCTCCCTGTTATGGGAAAAGGATATGTGATCTACAGTGATGCATCACACAGCGGACTTGGTTGTGTGTTAATGCAGGAAGGGAGGGTAATTGCTTATGCATCAAGGCAACTCAAAGAATATGAGAAAAATTACCCTACCCATGACTTGGAGCTTGCAGCTGTAGTGTTTGCACTAAAGCTCTGGCGCCATTATCTGTATGGGGAACATTGTGAAATCTACACCGACCACAAGAGCCTAAAGTACCTGTTCACGCAAAAGGAGCTGAATTTGAGGCAACGTAGGTGGTTAGAGCTATTAAAGGATTATGATGTAGATATTCTCTACCACCCAGGCAAGGCTAATGTGGTCGCTGATGCCTTGAGTAGGAGGGCGGTGCAAAGTTTGTCTATGTTAATCACAGACCAGGCACCGTTATTAGAGGAAATGAGACGGCTCAAGATAGAGGTTGTGTCCCCTGGGGTCTCTGCTAGGTTGACATCTTTAGTCTTACAGCCCACTCTGCTAGACAGGATCAGGAAGAAACAGAGTGAGGACCCCCACTTGACCAGGATTAGAGATCAAATTCCGAGTGATCAGTCAGGGGACTTTACAATAGATGCCTCGGGAGTACTAAGGTACAGAGACCGAGCATGTGTGCCAATAGATGCGGAGATCAGAGAGCAGATATTGCGAGAGGCCCATTATACACCTTATACCCTACATCCTGGTGGGACTAAGATGTATAAGGACCTCAAGGCACACTTCTGGTGGAAAGGCATGAAGAGGGATATTGGGAGATTTGTGGCTCAGTGTTTAACTTGTCAGCAGGTGAAAGCTGAGCATCGAGTGCCAGCTGGCAAGTTACAAAGTCTCCCAATTCCCGAGTGGAAATGGGACCACATTACGATGGATTTCGTGGTCGGACTACCTAGGGCACAAGGAGGAGCTGATGCTATCTGGGTAGTTGTAGATCGACTTACCAAGTCGGCGCACTTTCTGCCCATGCAGACTACGTGGCCACTTGAGCGACTAGCCCAGTTATATCTTGATGAGATAGTAAGATTACATGGAGTACCAGCCTCCATAGTATCAGATAGAGACCCGAGGTTTGTTTCGCATTTCTGGAAGAGTTTGCAAACAGCCTTGGGGACTGAACTCAGGTTCAGTACAGCTTTTCATCCACAGACTGATGGGCAATCGGAGCGGACGATACAAATCCTGGAGGACATGTTGAGGGCTTGCGTCCTGGATTTCGGCGGAGGGTGGATTCGGCATTTATCTTTGGCTGAATTCGCGTACAACAATAGCTTTCAAGCGAGCATTCAGATGGCTCCGTTTGAAGCATTGTATGGACGCAAGTGTCGATCACCACTTTATTGGAGTGACGTAGGCGAGAGGCGGACCTTGGGACCAGATGTCTTGATAGAGGCAGAAGAGAAGGTCCGGGTGATTCGAAAGCATCTTCAGACCGCCCAAAGCCGACAGAGGAGCTATGCCGATGTTCGGCGACGAGACCTAGAATTTCAAGTTGGAGATCATGTATTCCTGAAAGTCTCGCCGTCCAAAGGAATCAGGAGGTTCGGCATTCGTGGGAAACTTAGCCCCCGATACATTGGACCCTTTGAGGTATTGGGGCGTATCGGGCCAGTTGCCTACCGACTCGCACTTCCTCCAAGGCTTGCTGGTGTCCATGATGTATTTCATGTTTCTACTTTGAGAAAGTATATCTTCGACCCGTCGCACGTCATCGACTTCACACCGCTTGAGATCAGCGAGGATTTGAGGTATGAGGAGCGCCCACTGCGAATTCTGGATCGAGAGGTGAAAGAATTGCGCAATCGGGCCATTCCCTATGTGAAGATCCAATGGGGCAATCATGACGAGCGCGAGGCTACATGGGAGCTCGAGTCGGAGATGAGGGATGCTCACCCCTACTTATTCGAGACATCGGACTGAGGATTATTGTTTAGTCTCGTTTCGAGGACGAAACTCTTTTTAGTGGGGGAGGATGTGATGATCCGGACTCCCGCAGGAACTGTGCAACATTAAACAGTGACTGTAGGGAGCTTATTCGGTGAAGCAGAGCTTGTAGAATCGAAATTGGACATTTAATATAGACTCTGCGCGAAAATCGGAGCAAATGGAATTTTCCGGGAGCTTTCGGCAAAATTTCGGATGAGAATTTGGCAAAATGGACAGCGGATTTGGACTCAGCGCGCGAAAACGATCGAAATGGTATATTTACTTTATTTTTTCGGCGCAAAATTACTGTTCACGCCGGAACAGTAACTCCGGCCGCCGGAATTACTGTTCCGGCGACCGGCAAGCGGCGGCGCACGGCGGCGGGCGGCGGCGCAGCGGCGGCACAGCGGCAGAGGGCGGCGGCGCAGGCGCGGGCGGGGGGCTCGGGTGCGCGGTCCATGGGCCTGGCGTGCACCGGGAGCACCGAACCCTGCATCTGCCACGTGGCAGCTTCCCATTGGCTGGCCGGCTTCTAGAAGCCCACGGGGACTGTGACACGTGGCAAAATCCTATTGGCTGACATCTTCCGGAAGACCCGGCGCGGGGACCGGGCCCGTGCACCACGTGGACACGTGGCAGCTTCTGAGTGGCCCTTGCACCGGCTGTTCCCTGTTTTGTGGACACGTGGCGCGTTTTGGTTGGCCCGTTTCGGTGTTCCCTGTTCGGATCCGATCCTGTGTGGAGCCCCAGCCCATTATAAATAGCAATCCCCACCCCCTCTCATTCCCACCTCGATTTGCGGGCCTTAGAGTGAGAATCAGGGCATGTGCCCTCTACGAAATTTCTTCCTCTCTCTCTCTTCTCTCTCTCCTCCAAATCTCAGAATTTTTGGAGTTACAGTTAGTGAGTTATCTGCGACGCGGCGCACTGCGACGGTTTTCTTTTTCGGCCCATTTCCCGTCGCAGTTCCGTCGAAAATTCCCTGTGGGCTAACCAGGAGGAATTTTTGGACGATTTTTGCGACAGCGCGTTCCTAAGAGGTAAGGCTTCGATTTCCGTGTTGATCACTTTGCTCCATTTTGTACTTTTGGCACGTTTCCCGAGGTCTCTTTGACCCCCCTTTTTGCTGTGGAAATTTCTGGACAGTGTCAACTTCTCCGATTTTTATCTTGGCGTAGGAGCATCAGATCGAGGCGTTTAAAGAGTCGATTTTGATCTACTCTTCGCGAGGAACGCAACCGTAATTTTTCTGGATTTTTCTGAGCACTATACAGAGGTGAAAAACTCCTCTCTTTTCGTGCTATTTGAAAAACAGCAAAAGCTGTATTTTTATGAATACTATAGTTACACCCTGTGCAATGTGTGTTGCTGTAGGGCACCATTTTCGGCAGACAACAGTTCTAGGGGACTGTGGACAGCCAGGAGACTTTCTGGGTGTGATTTAAGCTGTCAAGGTGGGCGGTTGTTGCTTACCTCATTTTTGACAAGCTCACTGGGATTACTGGAACTCCCCTAAAATTTAATATGACAATTGATGAGAACAATTGGGACAAACTAATATGACAATTGATGAGAACAATTGGGACAAACTAAATTGATGAGAACTATTGGGACTACTAACAGGACTACTAACAGGACTACTAACAGGACTACTAACAGGACTACTAACAGGACTACTAACAGGACAATTGATGAGAACCGCTGGGACAAACTCTCCTAAAATTTAATATAATTCCACAGATGATATGATGACTTATATTGGGACACTGTGATTGAGACAAAGGCTATAATCTCGCATGCAAATGACTTGTATTCAGTAAATCAATCTTTTTAAATCTTTGACACTATTTTACAACTTTTAAAATAAAGACAGTTGCATGCATGCCCGGACATCAGGTAGGGCCACTATTTATTGCTACACTATCATATTAAGACTTGACATGTTTTATTGCTCTCTTTTGCTTTCAGTTGCTTGTCGCTCGAATATGAGCAGGGGTTTGGAATAGTATAGCCAAGGTTATGTTAGATTATAAACTTGTGGGGTGTTGCGGTGACCGCGGACTGTAGGCGGTCGGCCAGATGTTTATCCTTGCATCAGAATGGGATTGAGTCTGGTTTATTTTTGGCATCAGCAGGGGATCGGGCTTTTCTTTAGTGGATGGTTTTTCCCACTTATTGAGTACTATGGCATCATATCAGGGTTTCTTAGTGGATGGCTTTTTCCACTTTGATCATAGTCATGATCCAGTCCTGCTGTTTACGACACTTATGATACTTATTACTGAGGTACTTTTACTCGTGTGGGTCGCTCCCCTCGAGTGCCACTCCGGAGTGTGTTACAGGCAGGCTTGAGTCCTTGAGACTCTCATTCCCTATCGGTGTTATGCATTGGCCAGCATACCCGATTTGGGCAGGCAAGGCGCAGCAGGCAGTACCAGTTTTACTGGTGGCATAAGATTGGGTTTATTCAGGCAGGCATGTTAGATACTGATGCATACATACAGTCATTCCTTTTGGCACTGCATTTAGAGGCATGCTAGTGGTGGTTTCCCCTTTATTCAGCAGTTCTGCTTACAGCTTTACCACTTTTTCCTTTCTGGCCTCTAGTAATCCTAGTGGGTGCATCAGAGTTGAGGTTTTGCCCACTAGGGGAGGCTACTGGTTTATCTGGTAGTTCTCACCCCCATTATTCTTTTCTGTTTCTTTCTTCTTCTTTATTTTGCAGAGTCGTCTGCGGGAGCTGCTAGGCTATCAGCGGCTGATAAAGGTAAGGGGATCGCTGAGTAGATAGATCTCCTGGGAGACTGAGAACTGTAGATAGACGTTGTACCCTTCACTCAGACTATGATATTCTCCTTTTATTTTTAGTCTGGCTTTCGCCGGCTGGTTGTATTATTTTGGTGAGCTGGGAGATTATTGTACATATTACAGTTTATTTTTAGTTCCAGTCTGAGATACTATGTGGTTCTTCTATTTCAGCTCTGTATTATGCTCCTTTATTGTTCATATTATATCGGAGCAGGTTACCAGCGCTTCGTGTACTCGGGAAATCCCGTGTACACGGCGGATCTGTTGGCAAGCCCGGGTTCCGGGGCATGACATTTTTGGACTTGGGATTTTGGAGAGCTTTTATAAAGGGAGTCCACCTTCTTCCCCCTTCATCCTGGAATATTTTTGGAGGACATTGGAGATCCATCTTCATTTTCTTCCTCAAGTTGGAGAGCTCCACCATTGTTGCTATTTTCAGCCACCTCCGTCACAGTTCAGTGCGAGGTTTCTTCAGAGCTAACCCTTGGAGTTTTTGGCTGATTTTTTTAGTTTGGGATCTTCACGAGAGGTAGGCCTACAACTTTGATACTGATCATTCCTCCCAGATCTTGAGTTTTCTTGGGGTTTTAATGCCATATCTGGAGCCTTCGTGCATAGAACAGATTTTTGGACAACACTTAGTATTTATGGATTTTCTCGGTGATTTGTGCATGGATTTTGAAGTTTAAAGACTTGATTTGCATCTACTCTCGAAAAGGAACGCATTGAGACCCTTCTTGCTAAATTTCGAGTCCGTTTGGCCAGATAACATTTTCGATCTTCTTGCCCCTGTGACAGAGGTTGCTGCAGCTTGTTGATTTGAGTTTTGTTTTGATGATTGAATCTTGGGATGCAGATTTCTTGGTGATTTCTTGATCATTTTTGGGATTTTAAAGTTTGAACATCTTTTTAAGTTTATGGTGAGCAATTCCTCTTTTGAATTCAGTGGAAAATTTCTTTTGGATTGATCTCTATACTTCTTGCAAGTACATGCTGAAATTTTAAACAATTTCTGGACATCATTGTGATGATTGGTTATTTTGTTAATTAAGGGGAATTAATGATGGATCTTTGAGACATTAGAGATGTTCTTGGGATAGAGGACAACCTAGAAATTTAGTTTGGAGCTTCATCTTGAGGTGATTAATGCAGATTTTGCATTCTTTCTACTTTATGGTTGTATGCCGAAATTCTAGGAATATTTGCGCAGCGTGCGTTGTTCTCTATACTTCTTGCAAGTACATGCTGAAATTTTAAACAATTTCTGGACATCATTGTGATGATTGGTTATTTTGTTAATTAAGGGGAATTAATGATGGATTTTTGAGACATTAGAGATGTTCTTGGGACAGAGGACAACCTAGAAATTTAATTTGGAGCTTCATCTTGAGGTGATTAATGCAGATTTTGCATTCTTTCTACTTTATGGTTGTATGTCGAAATTCTGGGAATATTTGCGCAGCGTGCGTTGTTCTTGCGATTGCGCCCAATCCGAGAAGAGATTTTGGGTGATTCTTACTGCGTTGGATTCTTAAGAGGCTGAGGATTAAGCATGCCAAATTTCAGCCAGATCAAATATCGGATCGATAAGTTTCAGGTGGGTTGGATTTTCTCCAAAATTAGTGGACTGTTTTCTAATTCTATCTTGTAGTAGATATGCATAATAGAGAAATGTTGCACTATTTGGTTATGTTGAATAAAAGATAGAGTTAGTGATTTCTTTATTGCCCATGATGAATGAAAAATTGTGGAATCTTGACTAGCATCCTATCATATGTTTGCATGTATTTAACCAGACATTTAGAAAACTCTCACTTGGGTTAGTTATTGTATTTCTAGCTTTCTTACACACTCTTACATGTTTCCTTGATTTAGAGTTTCTCCTCGCCCGGGTAGTGGGCCGAGTGGTCGGGATAGTATAGAACGCATTGTGCGTTCGTGCCTGGGGGCCGAGTGGAGTCTGATAGATGAGGCTAGTTTCGTGCTAGTGTCGGGAGCCGTTTGGTAAATGGTAGTCCTGGATCGTCTAGTATTCTCCGACCAGTTTCGTTGCCACTGTGTTCGTGGTGCTGTTGAGTGGTGATAGCAGGACCTTGAACCCAGAGTGTTTTTGGACACACATGATTTCAGTAAACCAAGATTTTTCTCTCGGATTTCGAAGGGTCGTCGGAACCTGTTCTTGTTTGATTAAGGTGAAGGCACTAGCCCTTCGGAGTTTGGAAAATAAAAATTGTTTTTAACTGATTTTCTTAAGAACCTAAAATTTATTAAAATGAGTTTCCTCAAATCAAGATGGTTTTATAAAAAGAAACTACTTTTGGTCCTCACCCCGAGAGGGTTCGAGTGAAAATGATTTTCAGTAATAAATATCATCTTTTCACATAAACTTTCTCACCTGAAAATGGTTCGAGTGATCTGGGTTCTAAGGGCTGTTTTCATCTTTGGGTCGAAAACTACGGAAGGCTATGCTTGGAGCCTGTTCTTATTTGATTGGGGTTGTAGGTATTAGTTTTCCGAAATTTTCGGACCCTTCGTTGTTGTCGGCTGTTGAGTATTTCTATCCAGTGGGTTTAGTGTGGTCAATTGAGTGGTCTGTTTTGGGAGTCGTTTGGGTTGACGACGGTACCGGCCATTGAATACCTCTGGCCAGTGGGTTAGTGTGTGAGTTGAGTTTTGCCGATCTGATTGATTGTGGATTTGGACTATATCCTACATGAGCCATATTGAGCTCGACAAAAATACGCGGATACTTCCTCGGTGGGGTCGCTCCACTCGAGTGCCGCTCCGGAGCTGGGCCTGTTACTTTGCTTTCGCGACTTGTCGATGCAGTCCGTGTGGGACGCCGTACGTAATTCCAGTCCTCCGTGGATATAATGGTAATAGGTGGGCGTAGGTTTGATTGGTTCGCCCTTCGTAATTCTAGTCCTCCGTGGATGTAATGGTAGTAGGTGAACATAGATTTGACTGGACCCTATGTGCCAGTCATTATAATTGGGCCGATTGGGCACCTCGAGTTAGAGTGGTTGCATATCATCATATGTTTTACCCTTTAAGCATCGTAGATAGAGGCATGATAGCCGTACATTTTTTTTCCAGCTTATCCTTTTATTATTACAGTTTTTCAGTTATCTTACGCCTCTAGTAGACTTACTGGGAAGACCGTTGGGCTTGGAGACGGTACCCACTGAGAATTACTGATTGACGTAGTTCTCACACCCTCTGTTGGTGACAGTTTTGCGGAGTCTTTTCCTTCCGTTCCTGCTTTAGCTGGCTCGATGGATCGAGGATAGGGAATCGCGAGATAGATCCCTATCAGTGTAGTTTATTTTGGTGAGATAAGTGTACCATCCCGGATTATGAGATTTTACTGTACACTGATATATTTTATTGTTTTAGTTTACCTTCCATTTTGGATTCATAGATGTTGTATATGAGAATTTTATTTGTACTATTCCTATGGATCAGATTATGTATTATTATTTTTTGAGGGGAGTTGGATCTTATATCCTTTTTTTTTAGTTGTACAGTGGTTTGAATTTTTTTACTTTACAACAGTTTATTTTCCAGCTCTGATATCTGTATAGTTGTAATACTATTTTTTACATATTAGACGCTTCGCCTATGCGGGATTCTCCGTATGGATGGCGGATCTATTGGCGAGCCCGGATCACAGTTTCGACTCCGGGGCGTGACAGTACCGTCCCGTGATAGTTTCTTGCTCTAGTTTCTACTTTCAGTTATTTTACATTATGTTTACGACTCTTTTAGTTGTTGGATTATATGTGTTGGATTCTGTCTAGATTATCTGTAGTTTGAATGTTTAAATGGTTATGTTCATGTTAGTAAACTCTGAATGCAAATGATGATTAATTATACTTGCATAGCCGGACGTGTATAGGAGAGACTCAGTCCATTTGGATCGGGAATCTCCTATTCGCATAGCGAATCTAGTCGCATCCTAGGGTTATGTTTCAAACTCTAATTTATATATATAAAAAAAAATTAGACCGCTTTTGAAAAATCGGAACGTGACAATATATATATATATATATATATATATATATATATATATATATATATATATATATATATATATATATATATATATATATATATATATATATATATATATATATATATATATATATATATATATATATATATATATATATATATCGGTAGATCTAAGGGATGAAATTAGCCAAAGGCATAGATCTAACGGTAGAAAACATACAAGCACCAATTGCTTGGTGCTTGTAGAAACATAGTAGCCGGACTCTCTCTCTCTCTCTCTCTCTCTCTCTCTCTCTCTCTCTTTGTATATATATATATATATATATATATATATATATAGTCCGACTACTATACTTTTATGAGTAAAATTTTTTCGTACTCATAAGTTTTCGACCCTTGGATGAAAAAATGTGCGGTTAGAATTATAGTGGTTTTCTAAAATTTATACTATTTCACCAACAACCTATTAAACCCTAGGGTACCACTATAATCCTAACCACACATCCCTTTATCTAAGGGCGAAAAAGTATACTTTTATGAGTAAAATCCCTTTCGTACTTATAAAGTTTCCACTCTTAGATGAAGGAATGTGCGGTTATGATTATAGTGGTCCCATAGAATTTATACTATTTCACCAACAACCCACTAAATCCTAGAGGGACCACTATCATCCTAATCGCACATTTCTTCATCCCAGGACGAAAAAATTATGCGTACAAAGAGATTTATACTCATAATTAAGAGTATAATAGTCCTACGATATATATATATATATATATATATATATATATATATATATATATATATATATATATATATATATATATATATATATATATATATATATATATATATATATATATATATAGTCCGACTACAATACTATCGATAGTGCCAAGCATTTAGTGTTATCAAGTTTTCTACCTTAGATCAACTCCTTTAATTATTTTCACCTGTTAGATTTTACTATTTTCTCAACCAGCCATTAAACCCAAGGGGCCTACTATCATCTCAACCACACATCTTTTAATTCAATGATTAAAAACTTAATAGTACCAATAATTTTGTACTATTAATAGTATTCCGGCCTAGGTTATGTATATATATATATATATATATATATATATATATATATATATATAACGAAATGCACTATAGATTCGCGTCGAACGCATGCTTATGGTGTGTACTCGTTGGACACGAGTCCGATACGGATATATACATATTAACAGAATGCACTATAGATTCACGTCGAATGCATGCTTATGGTGTGTACTTGTCGGATACGAGTCCGATACGGATATATACAAGTCCGATACGGATATATACATGTCCGACACAGACACGCGAGATTTATAGAAGTGTCCGTAATATATAGCTCAAAAGTAACAATTTTAGTGATTGATGTGATGTATTTGCCAATTTAATAGTGTAGAACAATTCAAATTTAATAAAAATTTGATAAAACTTTTTCTTTATTATTTAAAGCAAAATCAATGCCTCTATTATAAAATTAAAGTTTCATATTATTATTTTTTATAATTTTTTTTCAACCGTTTATTTTAAAACTATTTATTTAATATATAAATAATGATGAAAAATTATGAAAGTTACTTTTTAGAAATTTTCAATAATGTAAATTAAAACTAATGAAATTGATAGTCGATTTGGAAGCCGTATCATTGAAAACAACTTGATAATACGGAGGCCATTGTGCTACTGATAATATAGTAGCTGTGCTCCTTACAACAATATAAAAAAACTTAATTTATTAATATTTTTGGGGATATTTTGGATAATTTTTTTTGTAGAAAATGGAATGTAATGCAGTTTTTTTTTTAAAAAAAAAACAAAAATGTATGAAGACCCTCTCAACTATATATATATATATATATATATATATATATATATATATATATATATATATATATATATATATATATATATATATATATATTTCTATTGAGACGTCTTAACTTTTAATTTTATAAAATTAAATAAACTACTTATTTAAATTAAAAATAGGGTAAATTACAGAAAACCCCCTTATAATATACCACCTTTTCACTTTGCCCTCCTATCTTTCAAAAGCCTATATTTTGCACCCTCGTAATTACGGAATTGTGCATTTACCCCCCCCCCCCCCCCCCCCCCCCCCCGCCGTCAGCATTCCGTGAGTTGACCATCACTTTTTTAGGTAATATACCGAAAATACCCTTCTCCCCTTCCCTCTCCTTTCCCTTTCTTTCTCCCCCTCCCCTTTCTCTCTCCTCATACATGGACATACATGGACATCGCCGCCGACCTCTCCGTGCCTCGACCTTGGGCTGCCGCCGACGACCTCGCCGCTCTCCGCGGCCGCCTCGAGTTCGAACTCAAGTCCCTCGCCCACCGCGTCCCTCGCCCACAGCGCCGTCCGCCTCGGCGCCCATTCTCATCTTTATGGGCGTCGCCCTCTCCATCACCGCCTTCCCCACCTTTATCACCACCACGATCATCACCACCACGATCATCACCACCACGAGCTGCGCGTGCTGGCGTGCTTCCATCATCATCAACGTGATTGAGTCATCGCGCGGGACCCGCCATCATCAACGTGATCGAGTCGTTGCGCGGGACCCGCTGGCGAGGGCTGACGGTTTACGCCGTGCACCTGGTGGAGCTGTCATGGCGATCGTGGTCGCCCGCATGGGCTTCTTCACCGACGCCTACGACCTCTTTTGCATCTCGCCCATCACGAAGCTCCTCGGCCGCATCTACTACACCGTCCCGGGCTCCCTGACCCCAGGCTCGCTGCCCCCGAACGTCTCCGCGGTCGTCAACGGCGTCGCCTTCATCGGCACCCTCTCGGGCCAGCTCTTCTTCGGCTGGCTCGGCGACAAGATGGGCCACAATCGCGTCTGCGACATGACCCTCATGCTCATGGTCCTCTGCTCCGTCGCTTCCGCCCTCTCCTTCGGAGGGGAGCAGCGCGGGGGCTCTGCGGCGCGGCGTGCGGGAGCGCGTGGGGGGAACGGAGGACGGGGAAGGAGAATGCGGTGACGGGGACGGGGATGGGAACGGGGGGGGTGGGGGGGGGGGGAGGGGGGGGGGGGGGGGGGGGGGGCGGGGGGAGCGGGGACGGGGACCGGGGCGGCGGCGGGGCGGGGGCGGCGGTGGACTCGGAGGGGAGCAGGGCGGGGGGCTCTGCGGCGCGGCGTGCGGGAGCGCGTGGGGCTCTGCAGGCGTGCCGGAGCGCGTGGGGGGAGCGGTGGATGGGAAAGGAGAGAAGGGCATTTACGTCATTTTGCCTGTTCTGTTAACCCCGTTGCCCCCTAAAAATAATTTCGTAATTACGAGGGGACAAAATGTAGGCTTTTGAAAGATAGGGGCCAAAGTGAAAAAGCGGTATATTATAGGAATGTTTTCTATAATTTAGCCTTAAAAATATTATCAAATTTATTGATGATTTTATTAAATTAAACAAACTAGATTATTATTTAGCATATAAAAATGTATAAAACTTATCAGAACTGTACATTATTTTGATTCGACTATGCAATCGTTCAAAATTTTAATTTTAACACCCAATCTTTCAATTTGTTTGCTTTATATCGTCTAATAATTTTTCGAATACAAAATTCAAACTAGTTATTTACTTTAATAAATTTATAATTTCATAAATTACATAAAATATACTATTTAAATCTATAAAAATAAACACTATATTTAAATTTTGAAGTTAGAGAGTCACGAACAAACTTAAAGTAAATAAATTTAAAAATTAGATACTAAAGACAAAATTTTTTTTATTCTTTTACCATTTTTTAAATATAGGATAAATTGTACTTTTGGTCCTAACTATGAGATGCATGATATTTTAGTTTTCAAATTTTAATTTATTATAAATTTTAGCTCAAATTTTTAAATTATTGTAATTAAGTCCCAAAATTTAATTTAGTTAACTAATTATTCACATAGAAGTAATACAAAAATATTTTAATTGATGATGCGATAATAATTAAGATGTTACATTACTTTTACATAAATAATTTATCAATATTTAATAAAATAAATTAAATTGTGAAACTTAATTATAATAATTAGGAAATGTCTGAACCAAAAGTTGTAATAAATTGAAGTTTAAAAACTAAAATATCCCCCAACTAACATAATAGTTTGACGACCAAAAGTGTAATTTATCCTTAAATATAATTATCAACATTTTCTTGGATTTTAGCAAATAATAAAAATAAAAAACAAAAGGTCTGAAAAAAATCAATAAAAATAAAAAATTCAAAGAAAAAACTTGGAAGGCACAAATCAAAATGGCCAATAATTTAGGAAGCTCCATAAATTTTTTTTTTTACTTAAATAATTTTGTCCTAAATTTTCCTATATTTTGCAATCATATCTCTCAAATAGTTTGTAATTCAAAATCTTTTTTTATTTTTGGGAGAAATTATTTGGCCTGCATTATTGTGAGCATTGCTGTAACAAAATGAGAGTTTAACATTGTAGATTCTATAAAAAAAAAAAAAAGAAAAAAAAAAGAAAAGGAGAAAAGTTCAAATTTGATTGCAAATTTAAAGTTGTAAATAATTAATTATGAAAGGACATGGCATTGTTGTCTTTTCATTGTCCACACCTTGAATCCACATAGTGATGGTCGCCTGTTTAGATAATATTACGTGCATGAGCATTTTTGTAACAAAATGAGTGTTCGATATTGCCTCGATATTGCCGATTCTATAAAAGGAAGTTTGAATTGGGCTACAATGGACAAATTTAAGATATAAATAATTTCCAAAGATATCGAAATATTGCAAGCTTGCTTGGACAATTTGAGCATCTAATTGCGTAATCGCCTAATCAGAGCCCATGCGAAACTTGTCCAAACGTTTGGACAACAATACGAGCATCAAATCCCCACAATCGAAGTCCTGTTCAGACGATATGAGCATTGAATTGTTGAAGTCTTAAAAATACCGTTCTATCTGGTAGCTTAAGCTTTTAGGACACGTTTAGTTAAAAATTTTAAAACTTAGAATGAAATCGGACTGAGTAATTCTCATTATTGGCCGTGTTTGGTTTGAAAGATTAGCAATCCGATTTCTATTTCGGAGAAAATCGAATCCCTCCATAATAACTTCCGACAGTGAGATGAGAGTCAATTTTGATATCTGATATCCTGAGGAATGGAGAAAAGAACTTATTTTTTTAATAATAATTATTTAAATTCAAACTTACATATAAATTTTTTGATTAACTTATAATTTTAAATTTAAGTTTAATATATAAATTCAAAATTTATTAACTTTTAAATTTTAATTTCAATTTCAATATAAGTTTGATAATTGAACTTTAGATATAGAATTACATTTTGGCTTTGAACTTAAATTTAAATATAAATTTTAAAATAATTATAAATCTCAATTTGAATTTAAATTTTGATTATAATTTTTGATGGTATATTAAATTCGTCTTACATAAATAATAATAATAAGTTGATTCCAATTTCAAATTCTATTGTGATTTGTGAACCAAAAAAAATTAAGAGATTCATCATTCCGGTTTTCATTCCGGACAATTCTGATTCTTATTCTTATTTTGATTTCTATTTTTAACCAAACATGCTCTTAATACAACGGTTGTTTCATTTTATATAATTTAACATGGTATAAGAGTAGGAGGTTCGGAGTTTAAATTTCATCAGACTTCTAGTATAATTTATTTTCTTCTATTTCTATCAAAAAGTATCGAGTTCAGATACTTTTTAATAGAAATAGAAGAAAATAAATTCAGATATAAGGAGGAGTGTTAAAATATGTATAATTAATCTATCAAAAAGTATCCCGAGGAGTGGCAAAATATTAAAATTAATTTATCAAAAAGTATCATTAAAATTAATCTATCAAAAAGTATCGAGCCCAAACGTGAGGAGTGTTAAAATACTATTGATAGGTTAAGCTTTTAGAGTATAATAATTATTTTATATAATTTCATATGAAATGATTGTTTTATATAATTTCATACGAATCACCCCAATGCGTACCAAAGAGATACATCAATATTACAAAAATAAAAACTCTCATAATAAATTAATCTTATATTTTTTAACATAAAATTTAAGATTAACTTTGCTAATAAATTATCCGAAAGTAAATAAAAAATAAGCTCAGAAATATATTTAACATCGTTAATAAAATAAATAGGCAAAGTTATTAAGATAAAATAAATTTGCTCTTATATGTAGGTTCAATGTCTTGAAAAAGGGTAAATCGCACTACTAGTGTCATGCCCCGAGTCCACAGTGGAAGCCCTTGGGCACGCAACAGACTCGCCATGTGTGCGAGGACGCACCCCACACATATGAAGCATCCAAAGTTAACCTACAAAAGAACTATAATCTACAGCTAATATATATCAGAGTATAAGTAAAAACTATACTAACATCTATCACTATATAAAAAGCATACATATCCACCTCAAAGAAATAAAATACAATTAAAGCGCCCTGACATGGCTAGTTCCGAGTACAGTGCAACTATACAAAACAACTAGTAAGGTGGTCTATCTTTATAAAAAATAACCGGGAAGGAGTTGCTATCTACGGTGCAATCCCCTTATCTCGATCCGGAGCTGACTCGAAAGGCCCTGAAAAATAGACCACAAATGGGTATGAGAACTATAAAACAATAGTTCCCAGTAGGTACGATCGACTATAATCACGGCCTACCCACTAGGTCTATTAGAGGCAAGATAGAAAAATTGCAAATAAACGAGTAACATAGCATAATAAAATAAATAAAATAAAACATCACACTACGCTATCATGTCTCTAAACCAAACCAAGGAATCTCTATCCAAGCCCGATCACAAAAGAAAACCCAACTCGAACAACACACCCAATGTAATACTCGTGGATTTCAAACTTTGTAATTTGAAATTTGAATTTGATTATTGGATTTCAAAAATTCGGGAATTTGAATATCGGGAGTATTCGCGTGAAAGTTGCTAACCTAACCTAACAAGATCCGAACTCGGTGAAATAAAATCACCACTTGACCAGTTTCGTCGAGCTGAACAATGTGGTATTGTCTGATTTTCAGTTCGACGAGCCAAAATTATCGAAAAGCGTGCCAAACTATAATTTCACTAAAGAAACGACTAATGCGACTTAATAGGACCAAATCTCGAAGAAGTAAATACACTACTTCAACGGTCCCGTCGAGCTGAACGAGATAACGCGATCTGATTTTCAGTTTGATGAGCCAAAGTCATCGGGAAGCATGCAAAAAGAGTAAATTTCACTGAATAGATGATTTAATTGACCTAACAAATTAAGCCCAAACGTGACGAACCAAAATTGCTACTCGATAGGTCTTGTCGAGCTGAATGTCGTAGTGATGACCATTTTTATGTTTGACGACTCTAAAGCCTCGAAAAATAGTGAAATTTAGTGTATTTTTGCAAGAACCCTGATATTTTGTGTGGAATGCGATGAGATCCAGGTCAAAATTCCTATTGTAAAAGGACCTTCTAGCATATTGTTCCCAAGTATATCTAACAATCATCTAGTGTTTCTACTTTGGAAACCCTAGTCGACTTGCACCATACCACCATTGCACCTGGTCGCCTCTCCTCTTCCCTCTGCACCTTCCTCAACCATTGACACCGCCGGCCACCACCTGTAGCCGCCGGAAAACCCAAACAAGCCACTCCCTCCACTTTTTTTTCGAGTTGGAAGGAGAAAAGATAACCCAAAGCCAGAGGATATCTGGTTTGCCGGCGGTAGCATAGGAGCCGCCGAAATCGTAGTTTGGCCGGATTTGTGCGCGCGCCGCCTCCGACCGTTTTGAAAGGGATCCAAAGGGTTGGTTCCTTTCTACTGACCTCCAAGACCTCCACGCCATTTGTCTTCGTTTGGTTCAGTCTAGAGCTCGAAATAAGAAACCCAAGTTTCGGGTTCTTGTTCTTGGCCAAGCCGCTATGCCCGTCGCCACCGCCGCCGCTCCGCCCGTCGCCGCCGCCGCCGCTCTCTGTCACCGGCAGGCCACCCAGCTAGCCTCCACTAATCAAGAGGAACCTGTATGTGCCCTTGCATGGACCTGAGAGCCTCTGCCTGGACCTCTGTCACGCCTAGCGGTCGAAACTGCGACCCGGGCTCACCAACAGATCTGCCATCTGCACGGAAAACCCCACACAGACGAAGCGACTAACCTGCAAGTAAGATCTATAGCTAAACAAATATCAGAGCTGAAATGAAACTAAAGCTACAGAAATAAAAAACTGAACAACTGAATCTACATAAATCCAAAAATTCAAAATACATAGTTCTCTCACTATGAAAATAAATACAATCTCAGACTGTCCAGTACAAAAGTAAAAACTTAAAAATACAGGGTACCTCTACCTCTGACTCTCAGACAGACTCGGGTAAGAAACTAGTCGGCCACGCCTTTACCTCGATCTGCTGTCTTCGCACGAGCTGAAGCCGGAACAGCCGCCTCAGGAAAACCTGTCACCACAGCGGATGTGAGAACTACTGTAAAAGGTAGTCCTCAGTGGGTACCGTCACCAATATCCATGGTATGCCCACTAAGTCTACTGGAGGCACAACAATAAGTATGCAGTATACAGATAAAAAGAAAGCTGAAATGCAACTACAGCTAGAATGCCTCAAGAATCATGCTCAAAGGAAAACTCAACTAAGAACATGCTATGCATCCACTCGCTCACATAACCCATTCTCAGTGACAGCCACATCGGGTCCAGTCAAGCCTGCGCCCCCTAGTGTATCAACCAGGGCGTCCCATCGGACTATCTCAGTATCTGTCACGCCCCGGTGGTTTAATTAAGAGGAAAACGTGCACTATTATTATTATTATTATTATTATTATTATTATTATTATTATTATTATTATTATTATTATTATTATTATTATTATTTGAAACAGTCCCACCCTCCGGTACGTGCCCAGACCCGCCACACATACAAATTCACCCCACAAACGGACAGAGTCTCCTTTGTATATGCACGGCGTCACAAACACAATTTACACTTTAACCACACCAGTCAAGAAGTTAAGTAGGGGGAAAAAAGGATAATCATGCGCAATAACCAAGACGGCCACCTAAATTTTGAAAGGATAAATCTACGAGTTTGTAAAACAGTGCCCACACGACACCTATTCTTTTCAAAACCATTTTCGCAATCTTTTTCTTTTATTTGAAATTGGCCGTACCCAAAATAAACGTAAAGGAAAAACCGTTCATCACAAAATTTTCAACATCCACATCGTCCACAAATAAATACCACACGCACAAAGCTAATTAACCGAAATAATCAAAAACGAAATAATGGAGAGGTCACCAGCCCCAAACGAGGCTAACATCCTCTAGTCTTAGCCTCACTGTCGTCCCGGATCTCATCCCTGACCGAACCTGTCACAGTGTGGGAAGTCAGCGACACAAAGAGTAAGAGGTAAATGTAAGATATGCAAGATTCTATAAATACTGGAAATAAAGCAAACCGAAGACCAGAGCATCCACACTCTCCCGCATGGATCAACAGTAACCCCCTGTAAATCGAAACAGTGCATGCAAAAGAAAGCACCTTGCTCTCACCTTGTAGCTTTTAACCCCTCCACGACACTTGTGTAGCACCTTAAGTAACCGCAAGGGGTCCCCACTACATCACCTTGTGGGGTACACGGGTCAACGTACCACCATTCCGGAAAAGTACACCAATGCGGTGGCCAAACCGCTGGTGTGCGTGCAAGCAGCCATGAGCATAGTGATCAATGTCAATGTGTAATAGTAGGGATACTCATGCGAAAAGGGGTTAGTCAAGATTCATTAGCACATCTACTTTACTCTTACGTATTACATATGAGACCACAACCAAAACGCAAGACCGGAACACTCGGAACTGACCCGCGCCCTCGCACAACTCCCGGACCTAAAAAGAAAGTCCCCAACAAAAACAACTGGTAAGTCTAGACTTGCCTGAAAAACTGAGATCCCGTACGCACCGCAAAAAGGTGGAAACCGAGCGATGGCGGGGGCGGAACGGCGGACGGCGCGGCCCCGCGCGACGCAGTAGCCCAGCACGGCGCACCGCACCGCGCCGCATGCGGTGCGGCCCCGCGCGGGCAGCAGCCCCGCGCGCGGCGCAGCAACCCCGCACGGCGCACCGCACCGCACCGCATGAGGTGCGGCCCCGCGCGGCAGCAGCCCCGCGCAGCGTGCCGCATCGCGCTGCGTGCGGCGCAGCCCCGCCCGGGCGGCGGCCCCGCGTGGCGCGCCTCACCGCGCCGTGTGCGGTCCGGCCCCGCGCGGGCGGCGGCCCCATACGGCGCGCGCGGTGCGGCACGGCCTGCAGCCCCGGGCGCGGCCTGCTGCCCCACCCGCGGTGTGCCCTATAGGTCGCGCGCGGTGTGCCCTGCAAGTCGCGCGCACGGCGCGGCCTACAGCCCCGCGCGGCACCTTCCCCGCGCAGGCGCGCAAACGGCGCGGCGACCATCGGCAGCGGGGCACGGCGGCGGCTAGGGCATCGTAGCGATGCTCGGCGACAAAGCGCAAACACAAAATGCGAACCCCCCCCCCCTTCCCCCCCTCCCCTAAAAACACGTAAAACGAAAACAAAACACAGAAAGGTTAAGCCGCTAACCATACTCCAACGGATAAGACAACCCGATCTCGCTCCTCGCCGGTAGTGGGGAATCGAATCCGCTCTCTGTTGACGGCGATGTTTCGTTCTCGGCCTTCGGCACGCTGATGGAAGAACCGATCTCTTTTTCTCTCTTCTCTTTCTCCTCTCCCCGAACTAGGGTTAGCGATTCTTGAGAAAATAATAATTAATTAAAACGTTATCTCTCTTCTACGTATGAATCCCAAAATTTTGATAAAAGGGATTTCTCTAACCAACTTCTTGATAAGAGTGCCACCTAACCCACATTCTAAAATAGCCGGTGCGGATTTTGATGCACCAAGGTCTTAACGGGTTCGACTTATCCTATCGTACCCGTTAACACAAAAGACTCAATCCGGGAGATCCGTAAGTCGGGTTTCAGATCCGATCGCTTTGTCATTCTCTGTTTTCCCAGCTCTATCACAAAAAAATACTCACAAGCGCAGAAGATCTACCCTAAAAAGTTGTGACACTATAGTATCACGCAAAGCGACCTCTAGTGTATCAACTAGGTGCATCATCATCATCGCATCCGGAGCGTAACTCGAGGGGAGCGACCCCACCGAGCTCAAGCGTGTCTCATCTGGCATAAAAAACGGCATCTGTAGGCTACAATCCATGATCAAACAGATCGAAAACTAGAATGCCAACATCCCACACTCATGTCTATGTCGGAGAACACTCCACGACTCAATCTGATATGCCCACAAAAACCCCAAGATACTAGCAACACATCCTCTAAGTCAAATAAAATCCACTCGGCCCCCAGGCGCGAGGACATATGCACCCTGAACCCATGCCACCCCTCTGGCGATCTCAAAATTTAAAAACTATTCTTAAAAATGTTGATTTTCATTAAAACGATTTTCTTGATTTTTAAAACGGTCCAGGTGCAAGTATGATGCCAACTAACCAGGAAATCTAGTGTCATGCAGTACTAGGAGTATACTAAAAATAATCTGGGGTTCCGATAAATTTTCTGTAATTTTCTAGGCAACTATCAGATTTATCAACTGTAAAAATAGACATACTAGACATGATCAACATGCATACAGAAGCATTAGAGGGCATTCCATACAGTTTGGAAGAGTTTCCAACCCACCTAAAATGCTTTACGTAGGCAAAGCCGAAGTCGGGGAAGCGCCGAACCCATAATCTGCCGAAACTGTCGAAACTGCACCCCCCGCGCGCACACTCTGTCGAGTGTCTCGGAAAATCCCCTGAAGCTCACAACAGCCTCCCAACTCCCTCAGCAAGGTCCCTGCATGCTCTGGCCCACTCCGCTGCCAGCCCACAGCACGCACGCATGCACCCTCGTCGGCTCCGCGCAGTGCAACTCCGAAAACCACAGCCCACGTAGCAAGCTGCTCCTCATGGCGAAGGGGAAAAAGAGGGAAGGAAAGCAACAAAATTCAAGCTCAAAATCCTACTCAAAATCCAAATAAGAACCCAAAAACCCAAGGCTTGGAGAAGAACCAGACTCACCTCGTATGCTGCCTGACGCGCGCGCGTAATTCCGCTGAACCTCCTCTCAGCAGGACAAGCCTTCACTTGATCTCCCTTCCCTTCTCTTCTCTTCTCTTCCTCTGGTTGTAATGGAGAAGATGAGGGGTAGCTGGCCTATTTAATGAAGGTGGCGAGGTGTGTTGACAGTCCAGGGGGTAGATGGGAAGTGAAAAGACGCAAAAGCCCTCACTCAAAATAAGAAATCACGAAAATCCCAAAAAATCTGGAGGCTGGGATACCGGTACCCACCACCTGGTTCCGAAACTCCAAGCCCGGTTTCGGAACCAAACCTTTAGTTCCGGAACACAGTGCCCAGTTCCGAAACTCCAAGCCTTCTAGGCTGATCCGCAGGCTGAAGCTCCCAATGTCGACGCCACCAACTCACTTTTCACCCCGGAGGCTCCCGCATCGATCCAAAACCTCCCGAACTCCACTGTAATCATAAAATACACATGTCCCAAGTGGTATCTACCCACCATGCTCAACTACGGAGTCGGTGCTCTACACCTAACCCCGGTACTCTACATCCTCCCCTCCTTAAAAGGGTTTCATCCTCGAAACCAAATAGAATCCAAATCTCATGAGGGTGTCTCAAATAAATAGGGACAGGAAATCCTCAACTCATCCTCAGGCTCCCAGGTGGCCTCTCGCTCATCATGATGGCTCCACAGGACCTTCACAAAAGGTATGACCCGATTGCGCAATTCTTTTGCCTCCCGGGTAAGAATTCGCATCGGTCGTTCCTGATAGCTCAAATCCTCGTCCAACTCCAAGGAAGTGAAGTCCAAAACATGCGAGGGATCAAAAACACACTTCCTCAGGACGGATACGTGAAATACATCATGGGTGCCTGCCAAACGTGGCGGTAGTGCAACTCGGTAAGCAACTGGTCCAATGCGCTCTAACACCTCAAATGGGCCAATGAACCTCGTACTGAGCTTTCCGCGCACTCCAAAACGGCGTATCTCTCGAGATGGCGAAACTTTCAGAAAAACATGTTCTCCAACTTGAAACTCTAAGTCTCGCCGCCTCCTATCGGCATAACTCCTCTGCCGGCTCTGGGCGGTCACCAAATGTCGCCGAATGACCTTGACCTTTTCTTCAGCTTCCATAAGCAAATCAGGCCCCAATGTCTTCCTTTCACCCACGTCACTCCAAAATAATGGCGATCGACATTTCCATCCATATAATGCTTCGTAGGGCGCCATCTGAATGCTCGCCTGGAAGTTGTTGTTGTAAGCAAACTCAGCCAATCTAAAATGTCGATCCCAGCTGCCGCTAAAACTCAGGACACATGCTCTCAACATATCCTCAAGAGTCTGAATGGTCCGCTCAGACTGTCCATCAGTCTGTGGGTGAAAGGCAGTGCTGAAATGAAGCTGGGTCCCCAAGGCTGTCTGCAGGCTCCTCCAGAAATGCGAAGTGAACATCGGGTCCCTATCAGACACAATCGAAGCTGGTACCCCATGCAGCCTCACGATCTCATCCAGGTACAACTGTGCCAATCTCTCCAGAGTCCAACTCGACTGTATCGACAGAAAATATGCAGATTTGGTCAATCGATCCACAATCACCCAAATAGCATCAGCTCCACTCCGTGACCTCGGTAATCCAACAATAAAGTCCATGGTCACTCGATCCCATTTCCATTCAGGTATTGGAAGGCTTTGTAACTTGCCAGCTGGAACCTGATGCTCAGCCTTAACTTGCTGACAAGTTAGACAATAGGCAACAAACATTCCAATATCTCTTTTCATGCCCATCCACCAAAATTGTGTCCTCAAATCTCTATACATCTTAGTTTCCCCAGGGTGGAGGGTGTAAGGTGTATAGTGAGCTTCTCTCAAAATCAGCTCACGAATCTCTAAGTCCACAGGCACACAAATGCGGTCCCTGTACCTAAGTACTCCCACTGCATCAACAGAGAAGTCCCCACCCTGACCATGCTGAACCTGGTCTCTAATCCTCTTAAGATAGGGGTCTACACTCTGTTTCTCTCTAATCCTGTCCAACGGAGTGGGCTGCAAGACCAAAGACATAAGTCTTGCAGAATCCCCAGGGGACACAACCTCAATATCAAGTCACCTCAACTGCTCTCTCAGTGGCATCTGCTGAGTAATCAATAAGCTCAAAGTCTACATTGCTCACCTACTCAAGGCATACGCGACCACATTGGCCTTGCCGGGATGATATTGTATGCTCAAGTCATAATCCTTTATCAGCTCTAGCCACCGGCGTTGTCTCAAATTGAGCTCCTTCTGAGTAAACAAATACTTCGGACTTTTGTGGTCGGTAAATATATCACAGTGCTCACCATAAAGGTAGTGTCGCCACAGCTTCAAAGCAAATACAACAGCGGCTAGTTCCAAATCATGCGTAGGGTAATTCTTCTCATAATCCTTTAATTGCCGCGACGCATAAGCAATTACCCTGTCACGCTGTATCAACACACAACCTAAGCCGCTATGGAAGGCATCACTATAAATCACAAATCTCTCTCCCATCACTGGCAACGCAAGAATCGGCGCTGATATCAACCTCCGCTTCAACTCATCGAAGCTCTGCTGGCACTACTCAGTCCAAACATATCTAGTCCCCTTTCTAGTCAAACGAGTGAGGGGAGTAGAGAGCTTCGCAAAGCCCTCTACGAACCGACGGTAGTATCCTGCTAGGCCCAAAAAGCTTCGAACCTCTGTCATCGTCGTAGGTCTAGGCCAATCCCGAACGGCATTAATCTTTGTCGGGTCCATTGCCACTCCTGCGGTTGAAACCACATGGCGTAAAAATGAAACTTCCCGAAGCCAAAATGCGCACTTTTTCAATTTGACACTCTTGACGGTAAGTTTGTTTAGCCAGGTGGCGCGAAAGCGAAGGTGTTCGACGCCCCACTTGGCATCTAGGACCAATCTGGTGAGCAAACAAGTATTCGACTCAGCCAGACTAATGTATGGGAATTGGTTGTGGGAGTGCAGTGCGTGTAAGCAACTTCCACTCAAGACTTGTACAAGTCAACCGATTAGGAAGGTGAGGTTCCCCTTTTGGTTGTTGCGATGGTGAGTGAGCTCGGCAGATTTGAGCCATGCCATTGGTTTGGTTGGGCTTTCGTAAGGCATCTGGGTTGTTCTTTACCTTTACTACTTTCTTATAAGTTGTCTTCTTGTCGTTGACTTTTGTAGACACCATCTGTAGACCAAAGTAGTGTAAAATATTCTTTCCCGATGGTTGAACTCACTAGAAACTTTAATTAGTTCTCACTCCATGTGGTTTACTTCTTTCAGGTGTTGGATCGATTGGTGAAGCACGCGATCGCGGCTAGGACGTAGTCGAGTAGCGGAGCTAGGAGTCTAGCTGGACGTGCCCAGTGTTGGGTGTTCGATTGTTGTTTTGTTGAGCTGAGGGCACGGTATTTATTCCCTTTTTATAACCGAACCGTTAGATGTAATAAAGTTGTTTCAATGTTTTATCCCTTGTACTCTAATAATGTGTATCCTTTCGTTTCTTTTATTTAAGCAGAACAGGGATTGACCCTTCCGTTCGGGTGGAGCAAGGCTTGCCCGTTCGGCGGGATAGTAGGAAGTTGGGTGCGTACAGAACTGATCAATCAGCGATTTCGGGGTGTGACACTATCATTGAAAATAACTTAAAAGTACGGAGACTTCCGTACTTTCAAAAGCATATATATATATATATATATATATATATATATAGTAGAGGTTATATGCTTTTAAAAGCGCAAGCCCATCCATACTTGTGAATTTTTTACTATTGGATTTGTATGGGATTTGTGTTTTTGTAAAGTCAACTAAAAAGATATAAAGATAAAGTAAAAAGTATAAATCCCAATACAAATTCAATAGTAAAAAATTCATGTATTGTGTGTGTGTGTGTGTGTGTGTGTGTATATATATATATATATATATATATATATATATATATATATATATATATATATATATATATAGGGTCCGGCTACTATACTCTTATGAGTAAAATCCTTTTGTACTCATAAGTTTTCATCCCTTGGATAAAAGAATGTGCGGTTAGGATTATAGTAGTTCCTAGAATTTAAACTATTTCCCCAACAACCTATTAAACCCTAGGGGGACCACTATCATCCTAACCGCATATTCTTTCATTTAAGGGTGAAAAAGTTATGAGTATAAATGTAGAAACTCGAAATATCTCATTTTAATAAATAGACTAAAAGCGAATTTTGAGCGGGTTTTAAATTCAGAAGACCCCTGTTAACCTAAATGGTCAATCGCCAGTGTGCAAGTTGCACGATTTACGAGGCAAAAAGGCTATTTTCCAATCCAAACATGATCTTGGAAATCCGAATTGACCGTTGCGATCGTCTCGTCGAACTGAGTGAGATTCATATTCAGCACTTTTCGATCTGACGGTCGGATTTTTCAGAAATCAGCGAAGAAGCGGGCGAAATAGGCGCGACCAATGTAACAGTGCTCTATGCACAGTGCACTTAAGTGAGTTACTGTATATGAACAGTAACCCTGATTTTCGGGACCCCGACGAATACAACGTTGACTAATTCACTGTTCGGAATCCGAATATAGTGATCCAGGTAGTCATTTCGAACGGTTTCATCGTTCTGGACGCAACAGCACTGACGGAATTTCTGTTTGACGGCCCTAGAGCCTCGAAACGCGCGATAACTGTGTTTCGGTATAGTATAAGATGGAATTTAAAAATTAGAGAGCAAAATTTTAGCGAACCAAAATCGCTACCTGATAGGTTTCGTCGAGCCGGACGTCGTGGCGGTGTCAGATTTTCAGTTTGACAGTCCGATTGTCTCGAAAAGCGTGAAACACAGCTAAAATACGGCTTTTTTGCACAATGGTCCCTAGATTTCTTGCCTCGGATTGCGTGCCACGGCTTGGAGAGGGACTTGTCTGTGAAACAAAAGTGCTGTGAGGGTTTGGGATCTGAATACAAGGAAGTAGAGGGGGCAAATTGCAAGTTGCACTATACCTATATAAGTGCACATTCCGAACTAGGGTTTTCCACAAACTCTAAACCCTACTCCTCTAAACCTTGCCCTAGCCGCCTGTCCCAACAGATTTCCCTCCTCTCTGCCGTGCTCCCCGGAGCGTCCCCGCACCGGCCGCCGCTTCATCGCCGGAGAAGCCCAAGAAACGATCTTGGACTCAGGCCTTGGGTGTTGTTGGAGAAGGAAGCTTCAAGGAGGCCAAGTTGTTTCAAACCTTCCTGCGAACCCCTCTGTGAGGTCGACACCCAGCCTGGGTGAAGCCGCAGCCGAGCGCCGCCGCGGCCACCACCCTTCTTCTCCAATATCTCCGGCGAGGTAAGAGGATGGAATTAATTTAATTTAACTGGCTCGGGGGTGGGTCTAAAGTGTTGCTGACGTCGATACGATCTTCTCTGTGAAACCCGAGCCGCCGCCGTCGACCCTGGTGCCGGCGGAAGCCACGCGTTGCCGGAAAACGATAATCGGCCGAGCTTCATCACGGGTTCCATCCGGCCGTTCAAACCTTGATCAAGACCGTTGATCTTGACTTTCTCGGTTACTGCAAGCTTCTCACGAAGTTTTGATTGGATCGGATGAAGATCTGCGGAGATCAAGCATGCCCTAGAACCGGCCGTTTTTGAACCGCGGCCGTTTCTCGCCGTCCGGCGCCGCCGCAGCCCCGAGCCACCGTCCAACTACCCAGCAAGAACCGGGGGATCGAGAGGATCACTTTTATCCATCTTGCGCCGGCCCAGACCTCGCCGGCCGGAATCCGCCATTAATGGTGGCCATCTTCACCGAGCTTGGAGAATTTGATCTCCGGCGATCGCCGGAGCTTCGTCAGATGGGATAACGGCTCAGGTGAGTTCCCTTGGTCCTCGTGAAGCTCCCCGTGCACTTGCATGTCAGTCCTAACGTCGGGTTTGTTTGCACCAGAGTTGCACCATTTTGCATTAATGAGCTCGGGCCGAGCTTCGTCGCCGGCGATCGCCGCCGCTCCGCGTCGTCGGCGGATGACCCAGGTGAGCTTGTAGGAACTGTAGGAAGCTTCCCAACATTTTGCATGAGTTTAGTTGCAAAGTTTTTCCAACTTTGTTGTTGCACCATGGAGGGTAGCCCGAACCTCTCCTCCGGCCGCCGCCGCCGCCTCCGGGCGCCGGCCAAACCCTCAGGTAACCTCTAAACTCCATGCTTTAGTTTTCCTTCCATATTAGAAACCCTAGGATTTGCTTCTTGCTGAGAACCAAACTCGGAATTTAAAGTTTAGTTAATGTATATATATAATGCCCACAAGGTGTTCGATCAAATGTTTCAAAGAAGAAAAGCAGGGAATTAGACTTGGAGCCAAATATGAAAGTTGTTTAGAATCATCCCCTGAGCTCAGTGCTCACTTCAGATCAAATGGGATCTGTGTGGATGGGTGTATGGTGTATTGTCAAAGTGTTAGAGAGCAAAGAACTCGAATCTGTTGATCCAGCCACTGTGGACTGAAATTAGAGTGAGCACTGGTATCCTGGCATTGTCCAGAGCCGCTTTGATATACAAAGTTTTGTTGGTTGATGATTAGATTCCAAGTTGTAGATAGACCAACCTTAAAATGTAATGTTTGAATAAAACAATGTTCCGGGCTGTTTGCGAAGTTGCGACAGTGTGCCCTAGGCTAATTTGGGGTCACTGGACGCGATGCTCGCGTTAGATTTTGGGTTTGATGAGCCGAAGAATTAAAAATGCGATTAAGCCTATGTTAGTAAGGAACTTTATGGCCCGAACTTTTCCTCGGGTTCCGTGCTGCCGCAAATCGGTGAGCACGGTGTTCAGCAAGATAAATGTCACCTGCTGGAAGTGACGGTTCGTTAAAATTAATTTCCAGTTAAAAGAACGAGCAAAAACAGTGCTCAAGCAGCGCTAAAATGCGATTTTCGGAAAGCCCCGAAGCCAAATTGGCCTTTTCGGAAGTGTAAAGTGATTGCTGTTCCGATCGAACATCGGTTTTAGTGAAGTGGCTTAATTAGTTTGTGGTTTGGGAATATGTGAGTCCGTCCCTGATCAGTATTTCAGTTTCAGGACCTTGCAGTCTGACTCTGGCCCACGAGCCTTCTGTTGGAGTCGTTGGATCCGCCTACATTCAGGTGGGTTATCTTCGGTCCGGGCTTTATCTTTTCGGCCCTCTGTTTGCTTTAGTCCAGTCGGACACCTGTTTTTGGATTAGCCCTGATGATTTTGCATGTTCTTGATTATTCCTGATGGTTTATGATTTTGCCTGATAGACCCTGATCTCCTTAGACATATCACATATACCTGCTTGATTGGTCATTAGTAGATGATAGTTCATTAGCTCCTATTGGACACACATATCATGTTGACTCGATCATGTCATAGAATTGCTTTTATTCAGAGATACATATTTCTTGTATTCTAGATTTCATGATAGATATATGATTGATTTATAGACATCTGCATCCCTGTGGGGATTTTCGGCATGTTGCCGATTACCCGGATGCGGACCGGGAGACTTAGCATTTTGCATTGTGATGATTGTACACCTGCTGTTCGTTCGCGTACGCTGTGGGATTGATCCCCCACATTGCGTTCTTTACCGGTAAAGGGTCTGCTTGACCCGTGAGCTCGCCCCTCTTGTTGTATCACTGGGTACGGGGAGCCCCTTGGTTGTACCGATATGAGGAAAACTCTCGGCTGTACCTTTTTGGTACGAGGATCCTCTTGGCTATATCAATGGTACGGGGTTTGCGGTTCAGTTCTGCTAGGTGGAATCCAGGATGATTATGATTGGCTCTGCATAGATATCTTCGCCTGAGGTCCCCGTGACCAACAGTGGCACTGGTTAGTACTTGTTATTCTTTGTTGATGCATAGCCGATATTTCGATTTTCAGTATTACTTATCTGCAGTTCCTTATGATTGATTACCTGCCTAGTTAGCTTATCTGTGGATTCTGTTGATTATCAGTAGATCTGCTTTATTGTTCAGCTTTACCCTATGATCTTTACTATCCGCAGATTATTGTACCCAGTAGGTACGATTAGCTATTTCTCGGCTCGTCGTGCCCACTGGGATACACTCCGGTGTGTCTCACACCCTCGGGTGACTGTTTTTCAGGTCGTTCGAGTAGAGGGGTGTCGGGACGATCCAGTGAGGCTGTCACGATAGAGCTGTCCCCCTGACGATTGTGGTTGACTCTGATTTATGTTATTTCAGCTTCTCGATTATCTGGATTATTCCTGTTGACTAGTCATTGTTTAGTTTAGATGTTGATTGATCTCTGATTGATGATTGGATTTGCCTAGCCGTGCATGTATAGGAGAGACCCTATCCCTGTGGATAGGGGATTTCCTATATGTATGGCGGTCTGTTACGCCCGTTTTGCAAACTCTGATGTATTCAAAAAAAAAAATTTCAGACCTGATTTTTAAACTCGGGGTGTGACAATAAAGGGTCTAAATTCATAAGAGTATAGTAGCCCTACGCTCTATATATATATATATATATATATATATATATATATATATAGTAGAGCTATGCATATATAGTAGAGCTTATATGCTTTCAAAAGTACAAGTCCAACTATGTTTGTGATTTTTTTACCATTAAATTTGTAAAATCCAATAATTAAAATTCACAATTATATTTGAGCTTATATTTTTAAAAACATATAAACTCTACTATATATATATATATATATATATATATATATATATATATATATATATATATATATATATATATATAGTCCAGCTAGTATGTTTTAAAAAACACAAGTAATTAGTGCTTGTAAGTTTTCTACCGTTAGATCTACCCGATTAATTTTATCTCTTAGATCATACTATTCTACCAACCACACCCACTAAATCCGAGGGACCTACTATCATCCTAATGACATATCCTTTTATTTAAGGACTTAAAAATATATAAATATAAATAACTTGATACTTTTAAAAATATAAAATCTCAATTTTATATATAGATATATATATATATAGAGTCCAGCTAGAATACTATCGATAGCACCAAACAATTGGTGCTATCAAGTTTTCAGCCGTTGGATAAAAAGATATGCGTTTGGATTATAGTGGTCCCCTAAAATTTTTACTATTCAACCAACAACCTAGTAAATCCTAGCGGCCACTATAATTCCAACCGCATATTTTTTCATCCAACGGCTAAAAACTTAATAGCACCAATGGCTTGGTGCTATCGATAGTATTCTAGCCTAATTATATATATATATATATATATATATATATATATATATATATATATATATATATATATATATATATATATATATATATATATATATATATATATATATATATATATAGTTGTGCTGGAATGCTATTGATAGCACCAGCCCAACTTTACCACCCATTTTGTAGCCCTTGGATCGCATTGAGATTCGTGGAAGCTCTTTAATGAAAAAAAGAAAAAAAAAAGTAAAAAGAAAAAGTAAAAAATAAAAAGCTCTTCTTTTTAATTAAAAAGCTTGCACGAATCTCATTCCGATCCAAGGGCTACAAAATAGATGGCAAAGTTGGGCTGGTGCTATCAATAGCATTCCAGCACAATTATATATATATATATATATATATATATATATATATATATATATATATATATATATATATATATATATATATATAGAGAAAAATGCTACTTGTACACCCGTAAGGGGTGTACATCTCACACCCCCACCCATCTAAGGGTGGGGGTGTGATGAGTGGTCACTTGATGTGACCCGTAAAAAACATCGACACCATTAAAGAGGTGAAGGTGTAGGATGTACACCCCTTCGGGGTGTACATGTAGCATTACTCATATATATATATATATATATATATATATATATATATATATATATATATATATATAGAGAGAGAGAGAGAGAGAGAGACAGAGAGAGAGAGAGAGAGACAGAGAGAGAGAGAGAGAGTATGCGTTAAACAGATATAAGTCAAATGATGGAAACTTTCCATCAACAAAAAATGATAGGGAAAATGAAATGCTCGATACTTTTGTACGGATATATTTTCCTCCCCAAAACTTTTGTGGTTACAATTAATTTTTTCCACATTTACTATGTTTTCCTCTACAAAACTTTGTGGCTATAATTTTCTCCGTAACAAATTGCACAACTATATATTTCTCACTTAATTTTAAATAAATCCGAGACCAAACTGAATTGCAATATTAGGTCGCCAATTAAAAATAATGTTGACACGAAAAACATGTGAGGTGCAGAATTCTAATAAAATTTTTGTATTGCACAGTTTGTTGATATAAGCTTCGCCTGATAGAAAATATTATTATAGTACGCATGTGAAAACATGCGAAAGTTCTATTTTTGTTGTTATATCAAAATATGAAAGGAAATATTTTTTTCATGTGTTTTGAAATATATGGCCCATCCAAGTTAAAATAATAATAGCATAAGTACGAACTTCCACGGAAGATTCCACGTGTTATATATATATATATATATATATATATATATATATATATATATATATATATATATATATATATATATATATATATATATATATATATAAATTTTTATATTTTTTAAAATATTAAATTATTACTGCTTATAGATTTTTAACTCTTGGATGAAAAAATATATGGTTAGGATGATAATGGGCTTATTGGGTTAAGTGAGTGGTTAGTGAAATAGAATAATCGATCTGAAGGATAAAATTAGTCAATGGGGTAGATCTAGCAAGAGAAAATTTACATATAAGTATTAATTGTTTGGTACTTATACAAATATAATAGCTAGACCCATCTCTCTCTCTCTCTCTCTCTCTCTCTCAATATATATATATATATATAAGCGAAAGATAGTAAGCTATTTGTTTTACTCATCAAGCTTAATAAACTTTGATGTATAAGCGAACTTTGATGTATAAGCGAGGTCTCCAGAGGGAAACCGAATTAGAGGTGACCTTTATCAGATTTGTCACGTTTCGAGACCGTCAATTTGGAATAGTTTGGGCGCACCAACAGACCCGCCAATCAGATATGATCTCTCTATACTCAAAATGAACGAAACAACCATCTCAAGCGATACAAAGAGTATAACGAGATACAATATCAGAGTAAAACTACTACTAAACTGAGTATTCAACTTTAAACATAAATACAACTGAATAAAACTGAAATATAATACTGGAATGAACAATTACCGTATAACAATTAGTTACAAATTTTTCTCTTGATTATCCTCACCAAATACATTGTTCACTTCAAAATACAAAATGGTATAATACCGCTAGATCCTCTAGGTCTCTATGCTGCTGGACACTTGCCCCTATTGTGTGCCTCACCGGTTGTACTTGGATATATAAAAATGGTAAACAGAGTGTGAGAACTACGAATAGTTCCCAATGGCTTCATCCACCGAAAAACATGCTCTACAACTCTTGGTCTAATGGAAGCATTAATAGTAAGATAAATATAAACAAATATGTAAAGCTGTAAAATCTACACTAACATGCTGATATAATAATCACTATACTACTAGTTCTATGCATGCTACTATGTCATGCCACACTAGACTATCATACTCACACTCGGCCACTATGCCGCTAATAAGGGGTTACATCTAACCCGACCGCATCTAGTCACTCTAATCATATTATGATTTAGATTTCATAGTTGTGCCTTGTAGAGAGTCGTCTCATTCGCGCTCCCTCTCTTCTCGGCGGTTGCTTTAGCTCCTTTAGAGCCCTCTTTTCCACTAAAAGCTGAGTCTTATTCGAACACTCTCTTTGGAGCCATCTTTCCACGGAGAACTGAGTCTTGCTCAAGCACTCTCCCCTTTTGCCTCGAATGAGTTTAAAGCACCATGGCACTCATTCACTCAAGAAGCTGAGTCTTGCTCACGCACTTCCTCCAAGAGTTGAAATATGCTCAGCCCATCCCATTGGCACTTTTGCCTTCACGCCTCTGGAAGCTTACATTTTCTCTTTTATCCTAAATTATTTACTCTAGGATAGCTTGGGTGCCCCTAGGATACCAATTTAGGTTAGAGTTTCTTGTTTACTCACAATTTCACAATTAACCCTAAGTTCTTACTCTAGAGTTTCAAGATTCCCCAAGGATACCAATACTCTAACCTTAGAGTTCATTGACTCTATGTTATACACTCTACATTTCCACCTTAAGTTTTACCTAAGTCAATGCCACTTAATCAACCAAGATATTTTCTTAGGTTTTATGCCACACTTGTCATATCACTTGACCTAGGTTTTCTCCTAAGTCGAATCCATGCTAATAACCTACAATTAGGTTAATGTCCACTAATAGCAATGCTAAATCTTGAAACTCTTTTACACCACTTAGGACTAAACCCTATCGTACTCAATACATAAATGTCTCTACACATCTACTCTTACTATCATGCTTCTAGATCATAAAAAGCAAAGGAAAAATGTATAGTTCATCAATTTCGGTGAAATCCTCCACCTTTGTGTCCTCTTGCAAGAACTTGGACTTGATCTACTTTCTCTCCAAGAAAATCCCTAAAAACAGGATAACAACCCATAAGAGATCACTAAGTCTCTTCTAAATCCATAAAAACTCGAAAATACTTAAACCCTAGAAACTTACCTCTTGTTAATTCTTACTCCAAAACGTGAAGAAGAAGCCTCCTTCTACCTTCAAAACCCTCCTTTGGAGGCATTCTTCAAGTCTCTTGCCCTCCAAAAGATCAATCCCTTCAATCTCCAAGCTAGGGTTTCCTCTCCCAAGTTTTTAGAGAGAAAAAAATAAGAGGGAAATGGGAAGCAGATGGGTGTGCGTGCGTTGGGCTGTGAGGGGGAGGGGTTTAAACTATTTTAACCCTAACCTAACCCCCTATTTAACCATAGTTCACCAACTCTACACGTGCTGTCAGAGCTTTGGGTACTGCTACACGGACTGGGGTATCGGTACGCGGGCTTGGGTACCGGTACCCGGGTTCTGGTTCTGATATGCCAACACTCTGAATCTCCAACCCGAGAGCTCGATTTTCCTGCTTTCTATGGGATATAGGTACGTGCCATGGGGTACCAGCACTCCATGCTACAACATACGGTTTTGCAAATTTCAACTCTCCGAGCTCGCTTTCAAACTCAACTTTAGTTCGAAAGGCTTTTGCTTCAAACCAACACTCTCAACTTATTTTTAAATAGCATTTTAAATATGCTCGGAGTGATTTAGCCGCACTTTGTTATTTAGCGAAAGTCGATACACTACAGGATTCCTCTGAACGGATCAAGTGTGTCTTCCTGGTATGGATCGGTCTCTTAATTAACTCTCGAATGCGTCACACGTCAAATCAAGCGATTCGGTTGAGAAGAGATCGACTCAATTGGATTATATCTTACTAAACAAACAGAATTCGAAAAAAGTAGATTCGGCTGAAGGAAGACTCGATTGAATGAGCGGAATTGATTATGTTTTAAAAAAAATTGGATTATAAATTAAACTATTTCTAGAAAAAACTATAAATGTAGGAAAGAAAAGCTACACTTTAGACTACCGATAGAAAAAGCTGTAAATTGCAAGGGAACAGCAAAGGTGGTCTTGTTTTTGAATATGTAATACTCTTATTACAGACTTCAAAAATACTATTTATAGTATTCTTGTCAACCTGCGATTATTAAACGGCTCGTGTCGTGCTTAGAGCTATAGTCGTGTCTTTAGTGGATGTATAAATTACTTTTCCACATTCTTGTTGTTCCCGTCTAAAGCTCTTTCATTTTTAAGCTTCTTTTTTTCAGCTTTTAGTGTTCTATGTGCCTTTTCCTCTTTCGCCCATATGTACTAAATGCGTGGGCCGAACTGTTTACCAACGTGTGCTTTTTTTTACACCAACATGTGACAACAAGGCCTCGAACATAGAGAGAGAAAAAAAATAGAGAGAGATTATCTATAGTGCTTTGTCCACTCGAGATATTACATTAATTCAATAAAAAAACTACCATATATATATATATATATATATATATATATATATAT
>CM055067.1:5495412-5547912 GCA_029204045.2 Tillandsia leiboldiana | reverse complement strand
ATATTTTTTTTCATCAAAAATAGGAATGCCAAAAATCATATTAATTGTTCCATCTACCGTAAGATAGGAAGGGATGTTCCACAAATGTTTACGTTGAGTCGAAAAGTAAAAAGAGGATAAAAAAAAAGTACAAAAAAATATTTACTGCAAATAATTTATATATTAAAAAAACTGCAATTAACAATACATTTACAGTTAAACAAACAACGAAAATGGCCAAAAATTACTTTGACAAAAAAAAAAAAAAAAAAAGAAAATTAAGGCAAATAAAGAATAAGAGTTTTTTAAATTTCATTGTAAATATATGTGTCCTCATAAAAATAACATTTTGGGAAAAAATATCCATTCCAGCAGCTAGCTAGAGAGAGGCCCAAACAGATCATGCATATATGTGCATTTTCTAAAAATAAAAAATAAAAAATTATGAACACTCATTTCTTAAAAGTAAATAATTATTTTTATTTTTCTATCATTGATTTTTCTAACTATTTAGGCACAATTTGTAAGGCAATGGCTAAAAATACTTTTTTTTTTTTTTATTTGGTAGTCCAAAAATATTTTAAAAATACTTTCAATTTTTCTTTCCTTATGCTATAAAATTATGATGAAAACTATCACTAAAAAAAGCATATGATTTCGTACTCTTCCGATGACAAGCAGATTTTATTATAATTTTATAATTTTAAAGGAAAAAAAATCTTTAAAATATTTTATAAAGTTTTTGAATTTTCTAAAAAATTATATTATTTTAATTACCCACCGCATTATTAAACTATATATTAATAGGTAAATAGTTTATTTCTAAATATATAAAAAAACACGGAGTGGTCCGGACCTAGCTGGTCCTCCGGGGTAGGGTCCTGACCAGGGACATCCTACTTCAAAGGAACTGGTCCGGACCTAGCTGCTGCCCCATCTGCCTCGGACCACCCGAAAACGCTGACCACCTGTTCCTTTCTTGCCCCTTCATCAGCGCCCTGCTCCAAACCCTGCTCCCCAATAAAGCCGAGCTTCGGAGCTGCTCAACCGCCGCCTCGTTTTGGGCTTCAGGCTCGCAGTTGGGGGGGGCATGGGGCAAGAGGACGCTCACCACTGTCGCGGCCACTTGGTGGGCGACTTGGCTCGAAAGGAACAGACGGGTGTTCGACAACAAGTGCCGCTCCTTACCCGCTTTACTCGTTGATATCAGATCTTCTCGCTCGGCTTGGGACCTCTCCTGCCCCTAGTTTTTTTTTTTTTTTTTTTTTTTTTTTTTTTTTTTTTTTTTTCGGTCTGCCACCGGCGACCCATCTGCTAAATTCATTTTCGCCTTGAATGAAGCGGCAGCATGCTGCCTTTCTCTCAAAAAAAAAAAAACACGGAGTTATTGTCAAATATTGGCTAGTAAAAGTTCTCTATTATTTGGATAGCTGAGGTGTACATATCATATATTTTTTTTATAGTGTATTTATAATATTGTTCTTCTAAAATGAGCAATGCTACTTGTACACTTCAAAAGATGGTGTGGATTGATTTTACACCTTTTATTTTAGGGTTTATAAAAATTTAAATAACTTTTAGTAGAAATAAAAAGAAAACTTGATGTGACAATAAAAAATTAATGGCTCTTGAATTGAGTGGATGTAAGATGTATGTCCCACTTTGAGGTGTACAATAACATTCTTCTAACTATAATATACAGTTTTGGCAATAATTCCAAATGTATCCCTCTAAAGTTTCAAAGTTTTACAGACATTCCTTTAAATCTAAACAGTCATATGTATACCTCCAAATATCTAGGCGTTATCGACATTAACACGAGACACGAAATATGACACGACTCTGATATGACGATTCGATAGCTTTCAAAAAAAATATTAGAAGTGCGGATTTTGCACAAAGTATCAGAAGTAAATATTAGTGTGACACCCCGGGGGGAGTCTGTGACATCCCGATAGTCCCACATTGGATAGGAATGGAATTGTGATTGGATATATAAGACACATTGACATTAGTAATAATAAGTAGGCTTAAGTATTTTGGGTTGTGGTTTGTGCCCAGTGAGTTATTATTGCTAGTGGGCTAGATCATTACACTTAGTATCAGAGCCAATTACCAACGGAAAATATGTGATGAGTTTCGGCTGAGCTCGCCTGTTGACCTTGGGCTGTGTGTGTGTGTTTGGGCTAACGAGGACGTCCGGCCAAAATAGGGAGAGTCTGTGACACCCCAATAGTCTCACATCGGATAGAAATGGAGTTGCGATTGGATATATAAGAGACGTGGACATTAGTAATAATAACCGAGTTTAAATATTTTGGGCTGTGGTTTGAGCCCAACGAGTTATTATTGCTAGTGGGTCAGGTCGTTACAATTGGTATCAGTACCCAACTACGCGATAAAGAAACTCATGTTCGGATTTTACGAAACTCATATCGAGTACCGATATGCCGTGGAAAACAAAAATGATTAAGGTTCGGATTTTGTGGAACTGGTTGTGAAGTATCAGAACCAGGGGTCATGTACTGGTACTCAAACCTGAGTATCGGTATTCAATACTGCGAACAACAGTTTTTGAAGAGATACAAATATAACTGTTGGAATTAGAGAGCAGCAAAACCTTACAAACTGAATAGCCAACATATTCAGGAACCAAAAATAGGATCGGGTAGCTTATTTTACCAGCCTTCTTGGATTGGATGCGAAGAGGGCTACTAAAGTTCTCTTTTATGTCCACACTCCAAAATCCCATGAACGTAGGTGGAAATTCAAAGAGAACGTAGAGAGAGAATAGAGAAAGAAGAAATATTTCTTCTTACGTTATTTTTCCTTGTGCCTAAACCTTAGAGGGTGAGATTCTATTTATAGATTATTAGAATCTCTTAAGATATTTTGTTTCTCACATAAAGATATGAGAATATCGATTACGATGTAAGTTAAGATATGTTTCTTAACTAATAAAAATATATAACTTATCATCCTTATGCTTAATTTATAAGAATAAATTATAACCTTATTCTTAACATATAAGGATAAATTATAACATTATCCTTAATATAAAAAGATAAATCTTAATCCACATCTCATGTGGATTGGGTCGAAATATAACTGGCCAATGTAGACACACCACATAGCAACAATAACTAAATAGAAGGTTTATATATAATTATTACACTCCTATATATCCTCCCCTACCAATCAAAAATCCTAAAACACCATTTCACTTCCTCCCTCAGTCTTCTTCTCTTTCTCTCTCAAAAGGCAAAAGAAAATTTTAGATTTCTTGAGAGAAAACTTGGAATTGATCTCTATGGAGGCTTGGAAACGGTAGAGGAGAGTTTCAAGAGGGGGCTCTAGGAGGAAGAAATCTAGGCATTCGAATCTTCGACTCTCGCAATTCCAACTCTTTGGAAGAGAGTCCAAATGTTTCGGACTCTTCGAGAGACCCTCCGAAACCTATTCTGGGCGCCCGGGTCCAAGTTTAGGTGTCCAAAAGTGGTCTGGAAGTTCTAATTCGAGTGTTAGAAGTCTGTTTTGTTCCAAATTCGTTTTAATTCAATCCAAACTTACTCTAAACTTTTCTAAACTCATTTTAATCATATTTATTATAACTAAATTCGTACTTTGCCAAATTAGCCAAAGTTCGATTAATTTTAAAAAAATATTTAAATTCTCTCATTTGAATACTTTTTCGTATTGCCTCTTAAATTTTGATACTTAAAAGGTGTCCCTAAAGGAGCTTAAATGAGTTTTAAAATGTGCTATCTCAATATGTTGCTGTTAAAATTAATAAAAATATCCTAACAAAAGGACCTATTTGAGACATAACTAAAGTGTAGAGCTAACATTGTATAAATTGAGCTTAATTACACGAGCAATGCTATAGGTACATCCCAAAAAGAATATACATTTACAATTTATCTATCTAAGGGTGAGGTATCTTTTAGAAGTTACTTCACAGTTTGTGAAGTGACCTTTTATCACACCCCTACTTATTGGATGTGTACACTCTTTTTATCCAAAATTTTAAGCCCAGTTATTATTACTAGTGTCCATGTTTCATATAAACTCAATCACAATTCCATCCACATCCGATATGGGACTATTGGGGGTGTCCACTATAATAAAATTATGTTATAGCGACACTTTTAAGTATTTCTAAAATCTAAAAAAAATGTCGCTGGCAAAAATACCGACACTTATTGTTAGTGTTGCTATATGTGCCGTCGTTAGGGTGTATAGCGACATATTTTTGTAATATGTCCCAAAAATATGTCCCTATAACCTAATTTTAGATATAGATAGAATATCAAAGGGAATAGAAGGCGGATGTGAAGGAGTATGGATGTATTTTGAGATTAGGATTTTGTGAGAGAGGCATATTTTGTACACCACTTTGATTATAATAGAAGTCTCCGCTCCGTCTTCGCCCGTGGACGTAGGCCAGTGGCCGAACCACATAAATTTTGATATTTCGGATCTATTTGGAGTTTCGGTTTTCATGAGAGATATAATCTTTGTATTCTACTTTTAACTTTAATAAAAGTCTTTGCTCCGTCTTCGCCCGTGGATGTAGGCCGGTGGCTGAACCACGTAAAACTTGGTGTGCACTTTTCTTTTCTTTTCTTACATTATTTTTATTCTTGGATCTATTTTTCGCCGTTTCGATTTATCAAACACTTGCCATAATGCAAAACTGTTGGTCTTGTCAAATTTCTGGATCTCGAACTTCGTCGTCATCTTAATCCTCAAAGGGAATAGAAAGGCTCCGATACCAGTTTGATTATACAAAAGTGTCACAAACATGTGTCCCTATAATCTAATTTTATTATAATGGTCATAAGGATATGAGATGTACATCCCAAAAAAAATATACAAATAACATTTTTCTAATTATACTCTACTAGACTGTACTTTAGTTATCTTTTTCTATTTACCATATTGTACTATTTTACTTTTTCAAAAATATCACTGAATTTTTATATTTTATCAATCTTAACACTATATTTTCGATTTAATTTTATTTTTCTCTCTAGTACAATTATCTTTTCTCAGAGATATCACTAAATTATTTTTTTTTTCGACAATATCTATATTACTGTTAACAAATATATTATTTTAATAAAATCTAACAACTTAATTAAGATACACTGTTAAATAAGAGAAAAAAATATAAAATAAATCTCCAAAGATAAATTAATTGAAAACTTCTATCAAAATTATGTTTTTCTTATTTTTACATATTTTATTATTTTTATGTCAAAATAGCTGAATATATGCGTTGCTACTTTTAATTAGTATTTTTTAAAATATTTCTTAAAAATTATATATTTAATACTTATAGTGTAGCAATTAAAAATAAATAAATTTTAATAATAAACTAAAAAAAACTCTATAAAATATACTATAGTATAATATAATTAAGATTTTAAATATTTATGCAAGAGAAATTTAAAGCGCAATGCTACCCTTACATCCTATTTGGAGTGTACGATATACATCTTACTCATTCTAGGGCAGGAACTTTTCCACTCGCCACTTCGAAGTGACGAGTGAAATTCATTTTATCCTAAAATATACTATAGTATAATATAATTAAGAATTTTTTATTATTCTAAAATATTTTCACTATTAATACTCGTTAAGTAAATTATCTGTTATCAAACTCGGGTTAAATTTTTACAAGAGTTAAAAAATTTAAAATATCTATTTTATTCCTAACTTGAGGGCAAATAAGAAAAATCATTGACAATAGAAAGATATATTAGAAAGGATAAAATAATAATTTTACAGAGATAATGATTGTAACTAACTCTATGAGTATATTTGAAAAAATTTGAAACGTTAAGTGAGTATTTTTAATATTAGTGGAGCAATACTATCTGTACATCCAAAATTAGATATATGATGTACACCCCACCTATCCCAGGGTGAGGACTTATTCATTAGTCATTTTAAAATAAATAGTAAAATTTATTCCATCCTGAAAGGGATAGAATGTAAAATATACACCCCTATTTTAAGAGGAATAAATAAAAAAATCATAAACTTTTAAACGATCACTATAATAAAATTATGTTATATCGACACTTTTAAATATTTCTTAAATCTGAAAAAAATGCCGCTAGCAAAAATACCGACACTTATAATTAGTGTCGCTATATGTGAAATCGTTAGGATGTATAGCGATACATTATTATAATGTGTTCCAAAAATATGTCCCTATAACATAATTTGAATATATATGAAATATTGATAGAACACTTGTGCAAAAGTGTCACAAAGATTTGTCCCTATAGCCTAATTTTATTGTAGTAGTTATATAAGCAATTCCCCTAACTATAATTTATTACCACTATATTGCTCATCATCAAATGTTTAGAATGGTGCATGGCATGGAAGCATACACCGGGTGCAGGGAAAACAGGTGATACCATGGCCCACATGTTGCCATGTAGTGGATCTGGTGGGCCCCGCTGCTGACGTGGGATGAGCCACGACATATTAGTGTGTGTTTATAAAATCAAAAAAAAAACGCGCGCCTCGAATGCTGCAACTAAATCTCCCGCGAGAAATTGACGATAATTTAAATTTAGCTGAGAATTTAAAAAATAACAATCGGATAAATTACACTTTGGGTCCTCCGGCCACATTTTGCTTCTAAAATTTTAATTTTTTACAATTCATAAGCTAATTTATTTAGCCAAATATTAATAAATTATTAATATAAAAATAATTTAATATATTTTAATTATTATTATATTATTAATCATAATATTATTGTATTATTTTTATATTAGTCAACTAAATTTTATTATAAAACTTAATTATAATAATTCAGGAAGTTCAAACTAAAAATTATAACAAATTAAAATTTTAGGAGCAAAATATTATGTATACCTTATTGGTTGAGGATCAAATGTGTAATTTACTCATCGCAACAATATCAAAAAATTTGATAATTACTAGAAATACAAGAAATTGATTCAGCAAATTTGGTCAAATTTATTCATAAAAAAATAACTACTTAAGGTGGGTGACACTAATTTTATTAGAAACAAATAAATAAATTGCAATTAAGGTGGGTGACAATAATTTATTCAAACTACGAGATTGGTGATATTTTGATTTTTAAATTTAAATTTATTATAAATTTTTTAAAATTTTTTAAAATTATTAGAATTAAGTTCTATAATTTAATTTAGTTAATTAAATATTAATATAATACTATCGTTGAAATGGCATAGCAGTGTGGTGATTGATAATGTATCAATAATTAAAATATTATATTATTTCAGCTTAATTGAATTATGAGACTTAATTATAATAGTTCTGAAAATTTGAACCAAAAATCATAATAAATTAAAATTTTAGGACTAAAATAGTGTCACCTGCGGCTCTTGTTTGAGGACCAAACATGCAATTTATCCAAAAAAAAAAATTTAGAAACGCCAAAATCTATGAAATTTAGTTGCTTTTGAGCTTTTTAAAACTTATACCAGCATTTACTTTAGTACTAAATCCAAATAAATCACACTTCGGAAATAGAAATTTCCAGCTATTTGCGTCCGAACTGAATGCTAAGGGACAAAGTGGTTTTTGATCGTAAATGTCTATTTTTATTATTTTATTTAATTTAATTTTTTTTTAATATCGTAATTGAATTAGTTTTTATTGCTAGCAAAGTTAATTACGAAAAGAAATATAAAATAAAAGACAAACTAGTAAAGAATTACCTCACGTGAAGTTAATGCGTATGCTATTATGAAATTTTTTAGTAAGACAAACAAAAAACGTAAGAAAACTTTTGTGTTGAAGTTATTGATTTTCTATTAAACAAAAAAACTATTTGCCTTAAACTTTAGTTCCATTAAAAAATATTCTCAATGAAAAACAAATAGTTTAATTAAGAGTCCAAGATATATATATATATATATATATATATATATATATATATATATAGAGAGAGAGTGAGAGGGAGAGAGAGAGAGAGAGTAAGTAGGGCTTATATACTTTCAAAAGTATAAGTCTAATTATATTTATAATTTTTTTATCATTGAATTTATATTGAAATCCATATTATTGTAAAATCAACTAAAGAGAGAGAAATAAAAAGTATACTAGCACGAATCTCAATGCAAATTCAATGGTAAAAAAATTATAAGCATAGTTGGGTTTGTAATTTTGAAAGTATATAAGCTCTACTCTCTCTCTCTCTTACGGTCAAAAGCACAAGCCTAATTATGCTTGTAATTTTTTTACCATTAAATTTGCATTGAGATTTCTACTATTGTAAAGTCAACTAAAGAGAAAATATAATAGCGCAAATCTCAATATAAATCCAATGATAAAAAATTCACAAATTTAGTTGGACTTGTACTTTTCAAAGTATATATAAGCTCTACTATATATATATATATATATATATATATATATATATATATATATATATATATATATATATATATATATATATATATATATATATGGGCAACGCTACATGTACACCCCCAAAGGGGGTGTACATCTTACACCCACCCATCTAAGGGTGGGGGGGGGTCACTTCACAAATTGTGAAGTGACCCCTCACCACACCCCACCCATTGGATGGGTGGGGTGTGCGATGTACACCCCCAAATGGGGTGTACAAGTAGCATTTTCCTATATATATATATATATATATATATATATATATATATATATATATATATATATAAAATTGAGCTCCTATAGTTTTTAACTCCGATTATTATTTAACTCTAGTTTAACCCTAGTTAACTTAACAAAGGAAAACGGTAGGGATATTTTTAATAACGGTGGAACGTATGAAGGGTATATTGGAAAGAAAAAAATAAGAGGGGTAAATAAGATATTTTTTCAAATTTCAGGGGTACACAGGCAATTATCTCTCTCTATATATATACATACATATATACATACATATATATGTATATATATATATATATAGATATATATATACATATATATCTATACATATATATATATATATAGTTGAGCTGGAATGCTATCGATAGCAAACGGGCTCCATTACCACCTATTTGTTTTCGATGATGGAGCTTCCAAATCGACGATCAATACCGTTGAATATGATATAGACCATTTAAACTATCTAGCTAGAAATTAAATTTCAAATCTTTTCGACAACGTTGACCTAATGATCAAAGAGTTACAAAATTTATAATTTTAATAGTAGATATGAGTCTTTTGCTTTAACACGGTAAACAATTCTAAATTAATTGAATTTTGGTTATAAAATTCTTTAAACTATTTAAAACAAGATCTATACTCTTAATCTTGATTACAAGACTCCTATCATTACTTTATAAAGGATATTCATTTTCAGCCATTCATTTTTTTGCCCACTTGATAGACAAGAAAAGAATATCAAAAAAGAATGAAATTTAATTTCTAAATAGTTAAATAGTCTAGATCATATTTAACAGTATCGATTGTCGTTTTGAAACCTCCATCATCGAAAACAAATGGATGGCAACGAAGCCTTTTTACTATCGATATCATTCCAACTCAACTCTCTATGTATATAAAGAACTAGGTTACTATGTGTTGAGACCAAAATTTTCGCCACTTCGGAAAGCTATACGTGGCGTGTACCATCGGCGGAAAGCATCAGCCGACAAGAGGAGAAACCGACAAAAAGATTGTCGCTCTAATCCATGGTCAACTTCGACTGAAGGCGACCACCACACCGCCCTAGCTAGGCAATGGACGAAGCGAAAGACAACATCAGCCTTCGGTCGTTCGAGTCGAAAAGAGGGAAGACTCCGGAAGGAAGGAGTGTGAGATTTTGGCGCGAATCCCGCAACTAAACCAGAACGGCAAGCAGCGCCTAGAACCAAAAAGCGCCGAGAGTCACGCTCTGGCGCAATAATAAGGGGATGAACCTGGACGAGGGAATGACTTTTATCCTATTGGAGAAGTGTTCGACTCAAAAGGAAATTGTTGAGGATTTCACGATATTTTTCTCCAAATCACACTGATAATTCAAATCGGCGCCTAATAACATGGTTCGGGAAGTGTATAAACATCCGAACCATCGAAGAAAATGAGATTCGACAACCTCATAAGCCCGTGACCGCCACCCTGCTTTTTCATATCTTTTATATTTGCATTTATTACTTTTCTAGGAGTAGATCAATTATAATCTTTACCGTATTTCTAGGAGTAAATTACTTGTAATTTCTATCCCGTTTTTCCTCCTTGTATCCCATTTTCTACGCAATACAATTCCTAATCAGCTCCTTAGCCGTGTCATTTTAATTGTCTCTATTTTCCGGTTCGACTACTCTAAGTTGAACCCAACCTCTCTCTGCCTCCACATCCCATATTCGGCTAGTATAAGTCAAACGGTCGCGAGAGTTACCAAAGAAGAACCCGGCCAAGCAGATCCCTCATCGGCCCGATCGCTTAATCCTTTGGCACGCGGCGCATTCACATCAAGAGGGTCAACCGACACCTGGGGCCGATCTCTGTCGCTATTTTCGGCCCCAACAACTATTTTGGCACGCCCGGTGGGACCCTCAGATAATTTCTTACCTCTTTCTACCAATACAAAATATCAGAGGACAACAGCTTGACTCTCAGGAGCAGAGTCATTCCCCGAGCAGCGGGAAATGACAAGGCTGGTAGCACCGGACGCGCGGATGATCCGCCACCGACGCCACCAGAAGTCTTTGAGACCGGCGAGAGGTCAGCACCCCGGGAGCCGACCTTATACCAACTATTTGGGAAAATCACCCGAATGCTGGATGACACCGAAAGGGTGCAAGAGGCCTTCGGCAGAGATGACCAGGTTCGAGAGGCTCGCCTGGATTCAATGATGGCCACAGTGGCGGCCTCGACCGAGGACGTGGCTCCGATCGAGCGAATATTGGCCCAAAGTGAGCCATACAACAGAGGGTTCGCTCCCATAGGGCCCCAGCAATAGCCGACGCAATTAATTTCAATGGCGCCGGCAATGCCGACAGTGCAGCCCCAAGGAGTTGCACCGCCGGCAGTTACTTACCAGGCGGCGCAGCCACTGGGGACAACACAGCCGCAATGGACCCCGTACCAGACAGGGGTGTGGCCGATATGGCAAAACATCGGCCAACAACCGAATGCCTATTCGGGGATTACTTTGCCTTCCCCACCGCTATTTGTCCAGCAGCAGGCTGGGGGCGGGACCGGTGAACAGGGACCGGTTCAGCACCAGGCTGGCCACTATGGGCCGCCACCTCTTCCAGTGCATCCGGCGGCCCCAATACCTCAGGTCGGGCTCGCCGAAAAAGCCGGGGGCAGGAACAGCGGGTAGGTACCGTCATAAGGGCCGGTTCAGTACTAGGCAGGCCATGGTGGTCGCCGCCTCCGCAGACGCAAACAACAGTCCCGGCCCCACAAGTCGGGTTCACCGAGTTTCAAATGCGTCAGGCTGGCCATTATGGGCCACCACCCCCGCCAGCACAACCGACAACGCAAGCTGAGCTCAACAAAAGAGCTGGGGGCAGGAATGGTGGGCAGATCCCGTCACAGGGGTCGGTTCAGTACTAGGCAGGCCGTGGTGGGCCACCGCCTCTGCAGACGCAAACGGCAGTCCCGGCACCACAAGCCGGTTTCACCGAGTTTCAAACACGTCAGGCTGGCCATTATGGGCCACCACCCCCGCCAGCACAACCGACGACCCCGGTAATTCAAGCTGGATTTGCCGAAAGAAATGAGGGCAGGAATGACGGGCAGGTCCTCCTACAAAGATCCCCTCAGAACCAAGCCGGCCAATACGGGCCGCCACCTCCCTTGGCGCAACCGGCGGTCTAAGCACCTCCAGTGGGGCTCCCCGATATACATGCCCAGGTGGAGGAGGTAATCCGAAATGCCTTCGGCACAGAGGTCAGGATGACGATTCGGCCGGTGTTTAGGTCCCCGTACCCTACTCTCATCGATACGGACTACCCGTACCCGACCAACTGGAAGACGACAAAGTTTGACAAGTTCTCGAGTGAAGAGAACGAAAATACCATCGAGCACGTAGCTTAATTTACGGCCCAATGCCGAGAGGTGGTCGTCAGCCCATTTTTAGAAATAAGGTTGTTCAATACGTCCTTAATTAAGACGGCGTTCTCATGGTACACTAGCTTGCCCCACAACTCCATCCGTGATTGGGATGAGTTGGAGGCGAAATTCCACCAGCAATTCTATCAGGCGGTATCCGAATCTTTGATTGTCGATTTAGCGTCTTTTCAGCAGAATGTTGACAAATCGGCCAAAGGATTCCTCAACCGTTTCAAAGTAGCGAGGAATTGTTGCTTTGTCATGATGCCGGAGGCCGAATTTACAAAAATAGCATTCAATGGCCTGCACTTCAAGACCCGAGAATATTTCGAGGGTCGATATTTCCCCAACCTATTTGACTTGGGAATTCGGGTTGCTCAGTATGAGCAATTCCAAAAGAGTAACAAAGAGGAGCGGTCGAAATGGGGTCGCGGATAGGATTAGAGGAAACCAAAAGAGCACAATATCTCCTTTGTCTAATGCAGCTTGGATTATATAGAGCCGAGCAAAACGAGTGAAGGCGAGGCTTTGGCTGAAGATGCCGAAGTGTGTGTGGCCGAGATAATATCAGGCCGCGAGCCTTACGCGTGCCAGATCCTTAAGTCGAAAGAGGCCCGAGACCTTAAGACACGAGCGATGGCTAACGCCTTTACTTTTGATACATCCAAGACCGATCAGGTTTTTGATCGGTTATATAAGGATGGTCGTATCAAGCTGAAGGCTACGAAGAGCTCAGGCGGCAAAAATATTGCAAGTGGCACCATTCATGGAACCATCTCACAGGCGAATGCTTCGCTTTTAAGAAGCAGATTCATAAAGAGCTTGATAAGGGTCGATTTATCTTTGATAACTAAGAGCAGAAAGATATGGAGATCGACACTAACCCCTTTACTCTGCAGGTTAACATGATAGGTCTTAAGGGGAAAAAGCTGATGTAGAAGCCCGAGCCTCCCGCGGAAAAGAGATCGGCCCGGAATAGGTTTCGACTTTGCATTCGCTGTAAAGTCGAAATGGCCAAGGAAGATTCGGACGCCCTCTTCGCCGACATGCCCAAGGAGGTAGAAAGGTGGTTCGCATCCGTCAGCGAAGGCACGCCCTGCCACGACCACCTGTCAAGCCCAAGTTCGGCCAAAGGGTCCAATGGGCAGCCCTCTGGAGAAGGGTGTTGGTTTTTATATATTAAGGATCCACAAGGATCTAAATAGGTACTATCAAACAACTAGAGGGGGGGTGAATAGGTGTAATACTTATAAAACCAATCTCAGTGCAAAATAAAAACCAATGCGGAAAATAAAAATAGCACACCGAGATTTACGTGGAAACTCCAATCCAGGAGAAAAACCACGGGACCAACACGCAATAACAATCCACTAAGAAAAGAAGAATAACAAGGTGATTACCGACTCCACGGACTCAACCCCTCCTTCAACTTCTTTGGACCTTGCGCTCCACCGATTGCACGTCCACTGCACACGTTCGAATCCACGAACGCCACTCGAATCCACGAGCACACGTTTCGAATCCACAAAACGCCTTCAACACACCGAATCCACGATGCTACGTCGAATCCACGACGCAAACTTAGCCGATAGAAATATTGGTTTCGATGGTGATCTTTTGCTTAGATTATCATTGAATAACCGTAGAAGGAATCTCTAAGCAAAGACTAGATCAATTCGACAAAAGATAGATCTAGGAAGAACCGTCGAATTGACCTAAAAGAGGCTATAAAGAAGAACGATAAAAAAACCTAGCCTCTAGGGTTGCTCTCAAGTGTTTTATTAATTAATCGGTAGTTCTTGAGAAACCCTAAGTGTCTATTTATAGGTTAGAAACCTTTGGAAAGAGATAAGCATCAAAAACTGACTTAACAGATTTTTTCCCGCACGACGGTCCGGACTGGATTGGCTCGGTCCGGACTGTCGTCTTTTTTTTCAGCAATTCCTGAAAAAATAAGGTTCGGGGTCCGGACTGGAATCCACGGTCCGGACTGGATTAACAAAACAGTCCTGAACAGAATTTTCAGTCCTGAACGGATTTCCTGAAAAAACAGTTTTTGACTTTTATGCAATGAAAACTTATCCAAGTGTTTCTAAACTACTCAAATGTATTCGGATCACCAAAATTATTTAGTTAAACGTACCTGATCAATCCGAATCCATTTTCCTTGAGATTGATGTATATGATCCATAATTCTTCAACTTCAATCTTCAAGACTCAAAATACTGAGTGTCAACTTGAGCTCTTGTTGAATCTTCTCTAAGTCTTCAATTGCTGATTGACAATTTGATCACTTTAAGACTCCGACTCAACTCACGAAATATGCCAACACAAAAAGCCGTAACAATCTCCCCCTTTGGCAATTTCGTGACAAAACCCAAAAATACATAAAACGCTCAAAACACTCATCTTAAACCAAAAAATCGAAACTCAATGTCATCACCAAAACATTGACTTTCTTTGCATGAAAGATCCAATAAAAGAAAATTACATTTGAACCAGTCTTAGAACAAACTCTATGACTTAAGACTTGGAGTCTTAAAGTGATGTAGATCCTGCAAAACAAAACTCCAAACAAATCAAAAGTCAGTTGTCAGAAATTAAAATTATATACTACATTTGATTCGTCCTTTTGGTTCTTTTTATTTTTCGGCTCCTTTTTCATCATCTCTTTTCTTTATCTCCCCCTATCTTGAGCATCTCTGTTCTCCCCCTATTTCTGTTCTCCCACTTTTTGTCAAACAGTGAATATAGGCAAAAAGAAATCACTAACACCATTAGTTCATAGAGAAAGAGAGATAAAAGCTCAGTTCCGGTATATAACAAAAACGTCGATTTCGTACCGGTCCTCGAAGGCAAAAATCACAAAAATTCTTGAAACAAATCCAAATTTTGAAATCTTTCAAATACCGATTTGCATTCCATCAAGAAAACAATTTAAGTGCTTGAAAATAATATGAGATCACATAGATGTCATTCAATCCAATTAATTTTACAAAAATTAAAAGGATTTACTCCGAAATCATGAAAAACAAAGATAGGACATTATAAACCGTTTTTCATATTATATACGTCAAACACAAGTCATCAAAAATAATGTCACGCCCCGGGGGTTCGAATCGCGCGGAAGAGGAGCCACCGATGCCCCTAATTCAGCCATACATTTTTTTTTGTAAACTATTACTCCCCGGCGCGTGTCCAGACCCACCGCATATACAAATTCACTCTGCAAACGGGCAGTCTCCTTTATATATGCACGGCGTCTCAACTACAAAGTGTCTCTCAACGCGTAACACATACAGTCTTTAACCACATCAGTTGGGGTCTCGCACACATACAACCAAACAACTCACATGATCTACTAGTATCAACCTAGAACATAGAGGCCGTCGATTTGAAAGGATAAATAATCACAAGGTTTTGAAAGCGGCATCCACACGATGCCATCATTTAGGAAAAAACTGTTTCAAAGCCACATAAATCCACAGGGTTTTGAAAACGGCACCCACCCGATGCCGAATTTTATGAAAACAGTTCGCAAACACATAAATTCCACAAGGTTTTAAAATCCGGTGCCCACACGACACCCACGTTTTAAAAGCGGTTTTCGCAAACGGTTTTCTTTGCTTTTCATTGTTCAAAACGGCCAAGTAAGAAAAGGTATAACATTCATTCGCTCATATAGAAAAGGAAAAGACTACATCCACTTCGACCCCACGGGGGTGCCGCAATCCACAACTAACTAGCATGAGTAATAAAGTAAAGAGGGAAGTAATAGTCACTGTATCTGAAGTCGATCAGTGTCAGAACAGCGCTCTCGCGGCCCCACCGGTGCCCTAGCACTCGCCCCTGGACGAACCTGTCACGGAGTGGGAAGTCAGTGACTAGAAATAGTATGGTAATCGAAAGGCTAAACAAAGCAAACCACATCACCGGAGCAACCGTCTCACTCTGATACCGCCATCGGTAATCACACCCTGTACCAAAACAAAACCGGGCACCTTTCCCGACCACCGCACCGAGCCCCTACCCCGGTGTTCCCCGCCGAGCACCTGTCTCGGCCGCCGAGCACCTGCCTCGGCATCACCGCTCACACCCTCCACCCATGAGGGCCCCCATTCCTAACGCCACCGTCGCGTGGGGTACACGGGTCAACGTACCACTTTTCCGGAAAAGCACACCCTTGCGGTGGCCAAACCGCCGGTGTGCGTGTAGCAAAACAAGAGCCTCAGATCGATAGTAGGTAAAATAATATAACAGGGTTAGTACATAAACAGGAGAAGGCTTACTATTCACCTTTGCCCCAAACATACTATTTCTATCATTAAATTCATATTCCCACAATCCCCGGGAATGTACCCACCTCGTGTGACTCGTCCCGTGCTCGACTCGTCCGCGTCTGAACGCCCGTCGCCAACGACGTCCCGCACTCCTGAAAGTACAAGGGCATGTCAAGACTAAGGAAAACGAAAACCACACTGACACCAAACAGGACCCAGACGATGGACGCAGCCCTGGACTTCGTGCGGCGGAGTGCCCCGCACAGCACCAACCCGTGCGGTGCGCCCTTCGTCTGCGCATCGCCCCAACGGCCCCGACCCGTTGCGGCGGACAGACGGCGCGCTTGCCGCGCGGCGTGCGGCCTGCGGGTGGCCCGCGTGGCCCCAGCCCGCGCGGTGCCCTCCCGCGGGCAGTGCCCGCGCGGCGCGCCCGTCTCGCGGCGCCCCGCCTGCAGGCGGCCCGCGCGGCATCTGCCCGCGCGGTGCCTTCCTGCGGGCGGGTGCCCGCGCAGCGCGCCTGCCGCGCGGCGCCCCGCCTGCAGGCAGCCCGCGCGGCCCCTGCCCGCGCGGTGCCTGCCTGCTGGCTGGTGCCCGCGCAGCGCGCCTGCCGCGTGGCGCCCCGCCTGCAGGCGGCCCGCGCGGCCCCAGTCCGAGCGGTGCCTGCCTGCGGGCGGGTGCCCGCGCAGCGCGGCGCCCCGCCTGCAGGCGGCCCCCGCGGCCCCAGTCCGCGCGGTGCCTGCCTGCGGGCGGGTGCCCGCGCAGCGCGCCTGCCGCGCGGCGCCCCGCCTGCAGGCGGCCCGCGCGGCGGCGGTGGCGGCGGCGGCGGCCCCGATCGCCCCAACCCCAAACCACTAACGTCCTCCCTCAAAAATACAAAATCAAGAACTCATAAAAACGTACCTTGATTCGCGAGGGAATGAGGAAGAAGAGAGAGATTGCCCGCCTTCGCCCGAAGATCCCCGAAGAGTTTTGCGCCGCACCTTGGATCGTAAACGGGGAAAACTAGGGTTCCTCTTCCTTGCTCGAACGTTCAAAACGCATAGGGGGTGGGAAACCCTAGATCTGCATGCCTTTAAATCAACTCGTCTGACCTAACACAACCGGGTCAAACCGAGTGATAAAACCCCCAATTTTCTAGGTCCCTAGCCAGCCTAAAGGGGATTAAAAGAGAGGGTCCGGATTACCTCGGAAGTCGTACAAGTCGCCTGTGCGGATCTCAGAGCGCCTACGGGGGGTCCGAACTTCAAAAATTAATTCTGATCAAACCGGAAGTCGGAAACTGAAACCAATCGCGCCCTCGCGCTCCGTTTCGCGAGCTCTACCGCCTAAAATTATCCGTGGGCCCCAACGGTCTGTCCGAAAAAACACCAAAAATAAGGCCCTCGGTCGGACATTACAAGAAGAGGGATGACGAGAAGAGTTAAAGAAAGGCCGGGTCTTACACCACTCACCGCTAAAAACAAGTTTCGTCCCCGAAACTTAAACTTCCCTTGCGGCGAAGAGGTCCGGGTAGTACTCCCTCATCTTAGATTCTGGTTCCCAAGTTGCCTCACGCTCTTCTTGATTGCTCCAAAGCACCTTCACGTAAGGAATTGTCCGACCTCGCAGTTTTTTGTCTTCTCGGGCTAGGATTCGCACTGGCACTTCCTCGAAGCTTAGGTCCTCTTTAAGCTCAATCGCGGAGACGTCGAGTACTCGCGATGGATCGGGGAGATACTTTCGAAGCATGGACACGTGGAACACGTCATGAACTCGGTCAAGGTTCGGTGGTAGGGCGAGGCGATAGGCCACAGGGCCGATGCGCTCCAGAATCTCGAAGGGCCCCACATACCGCGGGCTCAACTTGCCTCTCAACCCAAACTGCTTCACCCATTTTGACGGTGACACCCGCAATAACACGTGCTCTCCCACCAGGAATTCCAAATCGCGGCGTCTCCGGTCTGCGTAGCTCTTTTGTCGGCTCTGGGCGGTCACCAACCGCCGTCTGATGAGGCGTACCTTTTCCTCAGTTTCAACCACTAAGTTCGGTCCCAAAAACTTTCGCTCGCCCAGATCGTCCCAACAAATCGGGGATCTACAGCGTCTGCCGTACAATGCTTCGTATGGCGCCATCTGGATGCTCGCTTGGTAGCTGTTGTTATAAGCGAACTCTACAAGGGGTAGGAAGCGCGACCATCCGTCTCCCAAATCCAGTACGCAAGCTCGAAGCATATCCTCGAGAATCTGAATCACCCGCTCGGATTGTCCATCCGTTTGGGGGTGAAAGGCCGAGCTGAAGTGTAACTTGGTTCCCAAGGCTTGTTGTAGACTCTGCCAAAAGTTCGAAACGAACCTTGTGTCTCTGTCCGAAGTAATCGACGTCGGCACCCCGTGTAGCCTCACAATCTCGCCGATGTAGACTTGAGCCAGTCGGTCGCGTGTCCAGGTCGTGTGGATGGGTAGGAAATGAGCTGACTTCGTTAGCCGATCCACAACGACCCAGATGGCGTCGTGTCCCTGCTGCGAACGTGAAAATCCGGTGACGAAGTCCATCGTGATTTGCTCCCATTTCCATTCGGGCACAGGTAGTGGTTGCAATTTTCTCGTCGGTCGTTGATGCTTGACTTTCACCTGTTGGCAAATCAGGCAGTGTGCTACAAACAGTGTCACGTCACTCTTCAACTTTGGCCACCAGAAGGTCTGTCTGAGATCCCTGTACATCTTGGTGCCTCTAGGGTGCGCCACGTAGGGGGCGCAGTGTGCTTCAGTCAGAATTTCCTTCTTTAGGTCAGGCAAATCAGGCACGCAAATTCGTCCTCGGAACCGAAGTGTGCCGTCCGTCCCCACCGCAAAGTCTCCATTCTTCTCCGGGGAAATCTTATCTCGCTCCAGCTGTAGCTGTGGATCCGCACCTTGGCCTTCTCGAATCCTCTCAAATAGGGTCGGCGCGACTATTAAGGACAATAGTCGCTCGACCGTCCCTGCTGGTACCACCTCCAATCTCAATCGCGAGAACTCCGCGATTAAGTCATCCTGCTGCGTGATCGTGCCTGCTGAAGTCCCTTCTGCCTGCCCCTTCCTGCTTAGGGCATCTGCTACCACATTTGCTTTCCCTGGGTGGTACTGAATGGTTAGGTCGTAATCCTTCAGTAGCTCCAACCACCTCCTCTGTCGTAGGTTCAGCTCCTTCTGGGTGAAAAGGTACTTAAGGCTTTGGTGGTCCGAGAACACGTTACAATGCACACCGTAGAGATAGTGCCTCCACAGTTTCAGAACAAAGACCACTGCGGCAAGCTCCAAGTCATGGATCGGGTAGTTCTGCTCGTAATCCTTGAGTTGCCTTGAGGCATAGGCTATGACTCTTCCTTGCTGCATTAGTACTCCTCCCAGTCCTATCCGCGATGCTGGAATGATGGAAGAAAAGGAAACGCTCTTGCACGCCAAGTACACGTTTTCTGGAAACTCAGGATACAGCAGTCGCACTTGGCGTTTCTCGCAGTCGATCACTGCAAGGTACCACGTGAGCCAATCCATTCCGAGCACTACATCATACTCTTTCAATGGAATGACCACCAGATCCCAGGGGCACGGGAGCCTTCCCATCCTTATTGGGCAGGAAGGTATAAGGTTGCGGGCCTCCAAGGATCCCCCCGCGGTGTGAACGGTCATCAAAGTGGGTAAGGGTCTCATCTCAAAACCATGGGTCAGTGCAAAGTCACGAGACATAAACGAGAGGGTCGCTCCGGTATCAAAAAGGGTTCTAGCACGGTAAACAGAAACAAGAGTGATACCTGCGACGACGTGCTCAGACGGGCGTGCCTCCTGCTGACTCATTGAGTAGACGCGGCCTCCCGACGGTGGCGGCCTGTCCTCTGCTGATCGGGGTGCTGGCGGTCTGGGGGCTGACGCCATCGGGGCTTTTCCTCGCCCCGCGTGCTGGGATGACGGCACGGAGGCTGCTGAAGATGCTGTGCCATGGTTCAGGGGGCAGTTGAAATGGAAATGCCCCTGCTTGCCACATCGGAAACAATGGTCCTGCCTCTTGGAGCATTCCGTCACTCGGTGCGCCCCGCCGTAGATCACGCAAGGCCGATCGTCCGAGCGTTGCCCTCCTCCTGGCGCTCCTCTGGTCCTCTGCTGGGGCCTCCACCGCTTAGAGGGCCGACTCCCGCTGGAGGAGCCCCCCCCTGAAGTCGTCTGAGTCCGCTTCCTGTCGTCTTGCTGATGGGGGCCATCCCTTCGAGCACGCGTGACGGCAAAGCCACGCTCTACAATGGTGGCCCGGTCGACCACCTTCTGAAAGGTATGCAGATCCGCCGCATCCACCACTTGGAAAATGTCGGTCCTCAGTCCATCCACGAACAGTTGCGCCTTATGGGATTCATCCCGAATGACGAACGGGACACAGTTCGCCAGCCTCACGAACTCCCTCTGGTACTCCATTACCATTTTGGTTCCCTGTCTGATGTGGTTGAGGTCGTCCTCCAATTGTTTCTTCACGCTGTTGGTAAAGAACGCCCTGAACAGCTGCTGTTTAAAAGTAGTCCATGACGGAAGGGTAGCACCCGTCGTAGAGCCGGGGCGTACAGTCTTCCACCAAATGCGGGCGTTCCCCTCTAGAAAGTGGGCAGCCAGGGGAACCCGCTCGTGATCTTCCATCAGTAGGTCCTCAAACAATTTCTCCATTGTATCCACCCACTTCTCCACGACCCAGGGGTCTGTCGTGTCCCCCTCGAACACTGGCGGGTCGTACTTCTTGAAGTCGGCCAGGTTGGCGCGCACGCGGTCCCGCTCGGTCGGTAGAATTGCCCCTTCCTTCGCGACATTGGCAGTCGCGGCGGGAGTGGGCAACACCACCGTCTCTCCCGAAGTAACTCCGACGGTCGGTGCCGGCGCCGGTCCTGTTGTTGCCGCCGAAGGGGCCACCTCTGGCGCCGTCGGTTGGGTTAAGGGTACCTCGGGCGCCGAGGCCCGGGTAGGGGCAGCCCTCCCTTCGGCCTCCATCGTCGGCGGTCCCATCGCCGGTGCAGCTAGCCCCGGGAGAGGGCCCGGGGCGACCTCCACCGTCGCAGCAGCCTGCTGTTGCTGTGTCTGTTGGCGCACGTGATCGGTCAGGGCTGCCAAATGGCCCGCCATCTCCCGTAGCTGCTGCCTCAGGAGCTGGTTCTCCGCGGTCGCCGTCGCCGCTGCGTCCGCCCCCGCGTCCTCGGCGGTAGATCTAGTCCTGGCCATGATCTGAACATTTGCACAAACCAGTTACTCCTAGTTTAAACAAAAAGGAACACCGCAAACACTGGCCCTAAAAGGAAGAAAACACTAATTCCCCCTTCCCCCACGAGCACTCGCGTTTTACTTATCTATCCCAAGTTTACTTTATTAAACACTAGTTAGTGTCTTGCGCCCCGTGGATGTTAGGCCCCGACTGTTGTGGTTAAAGTTTACCTCTCTGATACCATCTTAATCTGTCACGCCCCGGGGGTTCGAATCGCGCGGAAGAGGAGCCACCGATGCCCCTAATTCAGCCATACATTTTTTTTTGTAAACCATTACTCCCCGGCGCGTGTCCAGACCCGCCGCATATACAAATTCACTCTGCAAACGGGCAGAGTCTCCTTTGTATATGCACGGCGTCTCAACTACAAAGTGTCTCTCAAGGCGTAACACATACAGTCTTTAACCACATCAGTTGGGGTCTCGCACACATACAACCAAACAACTCACATGATCTACTAGTATCAACCTAGAACATAGAGGCCGTCGATTTGAAAGGATAAATTATCACAAGGTTTTGAAAGCGGCATCCACACGATGCCATCGTTTTGGAAAAAACTGTTTCAAAGCCACATAAATCCACAGGGTTTTGAAAACGGCACCCACCCGATGCCGAATTTTATGAAAACAGTTCGCAAACACATAAATTCCACAAGGTTTTAAAATCCGGTGCCCACACGACACCCACGTTTTAAAAGCGGTTTTCGCAAACGGTTTTCTTTGCTTTTCATTGTTTAAAACGGCCAAGTAAGAAAAGGTATAACATTCATTCGCTCATATAGAAAAGGAAAAGACTACATCCACTTCGACCCCACGGGGGTGCCGCAATCCACAACTAACTAGCATGAGTAATAAAGGAAAGAGGGAAGTAACAATCACTGTATCTGAAGTCGATTAGTGTCAGAACAGCGCTCTCGCGGCCTCACCGGTGTCCTAGCACTCGCCCCTGGACGAACCTGTCACGGAGTGGGAAGTCAGTGACTAGAAATAGTATGGTAATCGAAAGGCTAAACAAAGCAAACCACATCACCGGAGCAACCGTCTCACTCCGATACCGCCATCGGTAATCACACCCTGTACCAAAACAAAACCGCGCACCTTTCCCGACCACCGCACCGAGCCCCTACCACGGTGTTCCCCGCCGAGCACCTGTCTCGGCCGCCGAGCACCTGCCTCGGCATCACCGCTCACACCCTCCACCCATGAGGGCCCCCATTCCTAACGCCACCGTCGCGTGGGGTACACAGGTCAACGTACCACTTTTCCGGAAAAGCACACCCTTGCGGTGGCCAAACCGCCGGTGTGCGTGTAGCAAAACAAGAGCCTCAGATCGATAGTAGGTAAAATAATATAACAGGGTTAGTACATAAACAGGAGGAGGCTTACTATTCACCTTTGCCCCAAACATACTATTTCTATCATAAAATTCCTATTCCCACAATTCCCGGGAATGTACCCACCTCGTGTGACTCGTCCCGCGCTCGACTCGTCCGCGTCTGAACGCCCGTCGCCAACGACGTCCGGCACTCCTGAAGGTACAAGGGCATGTCAAGACTAAGGAAAACGAAAACCACACCGACACCAAACAGGACCCAGACGATGGACGCAGCCCTGGACTTCGTGCGGCGGAGTCCCCCGCACGGCACCAACCCGTACGGTGCGCCCTTCGTCTGCGCATCGCCCCAACGGCCCCGACCCGTTGCGGCGGACAGACGGCGCGCTTGCCGCGCGGCGTGCGGCCTGCGGATGGCCCGCGCGGCCCCAGCCCGCGCGGTGCCCTCCCGCGGGCAGTGCCCGCCCGGCGCGCCCGTCTCGCGGCACCCCGCCTGCAGGCGGCCCGCGCGGCATCTGCCCGCGCGGTGCCTGCCTATGGGCGGGTGCCCGCGCAGCGCGCCTGCCGCGCGGCGCCCCGCCTGCAGGCGGCCCGCGCGGCCCCTGCCCGCGCGGTGCCTGCCTGCGGGCGGGTGCCCGCGCAGCGCGCCTGCCGCGCGGTGCCCGGCCTGCAGGCGGCCCGCGCGGCCCAAGTCCGCGCGGTGCCTGCCGCGCGGCGCCCCGCCTGCAGGCAGCCCGCGCGGCCCCAGTCCGCACGGTGCCTGCCTGCGGGCGGGTGCCCGCGCAGCGCGCCTACCGCACGGCGCCCCGCCTGCAGGCGGCCCGCGCGGCCCCTGCCCGCGCGGTGCCTGCCTGCGGGCGGGTGCCCGCGCAGCGCGCCTGCCGCGCGGCGCCCCGCCTGCAGGCGGCCCGCGCAGCCCCTGCCCGCGCGGTGCCTGCCTGCGGGCGGGTGCCCGCGCAGCGCGCCTGCCGCGCGGCGCCCCGCCTGCAGGCGGCCCGCGCGGCCCCAGTCCGCGCGATGCCTGCCCGCGGGCGGGTGCCCGCGCAGCGCGCCTGCCGCGCGGCGCCCCTCCTGCCGGCGGCCCGCGCGGCCCCTGCCCGCACGGTGCCAGCCTGCGGGCGGCGCCCGCGCGGCGCGCCTGCCGCGCGGCTCCCCACCGACAGGCGGCCCGCGCGGCAGCTGCGGCGGCGGCGGCGGCGGCCCCGATCGCCCCAACCCCAAACCACGAACGTCCTCCTTCAAAAATACAAAATCAAGAACTCATAAAAACGTACCTCGATTCGCGAGGGAAGGAGGAGGAAGAGAGAGATTGCCCGCCTTCGCCCGAAGATCCCCGAAGAGTTTTGCGCCGCACCTTGGATCGCAAACGGGGAAAACTAGGGTTCCTCTTCCTTGCTCGAACGTTCAAAACGCATAGGGGGTGGGAAACCCTAGATCTGCATGCCTTTAAATCAACTCGTCTGACCTAACACAACCAGGTCAAACCGAGTGATAAAACCCCCAATTTTCTAGGTCCCTAGCCAGCCTAAAGGGGATTAAAAGATAGGGTCTTGATTACCTCGGAAGTCGTACAAGTCGCCTGTGCGGATCTCGGAGCGCCTACGCGGGGTCCGAACTTCAAAAATTAATTCTGATCAAACCGGAAGTCGGAAACTGAAACCGATCGCGCCCTCGCGCTCCGTTTCGCGAGCTCTACCGCCTAAAATTATCCGCGGGCCCCAACGGTCTGTCCGGAAAAACACCAAAAATAAGGCCCTCGGTCGGACATTACAAGAAGAGGGATGACGAGAAGAGTTAAAGAAAGGCCGGGTCTTACAAATAATCTTGAGATCCAAAGTCTATCAAGATGTAACGGATTTACAAAGATGACTTACAGAGATTTCCAAATGACATCAATTTGATTTCTACCCTTTCAAATTTGAGATAAGCACTAAAATACCTAAGGGTGGCTCTTTGAGCATCTTTCAACTATCCCACCTTATACCAACCAGGAGATTGTTCAAAATATAAGAACTTTGAATATGAATCTCCGAATGCTTCAACTAAAAAATTTCAAAAATATTTTTCAAGCATCAAAACATGTGGTAGCTTCACGCACAGACCGGACGACCGGGGTGGCAGCTCTTTCCAACATAAGGTGGTAGTTTTCACACTCCTTTCGGATGTAACTCTTTCCACATCTTTTGCAATTCATTTCATTACCCATGTAAGAAAATGCAATCTCTTATGTGAAAGAATCAAATCCCAAATTTTAGTCTATCGGTTGTCTCATGTTCATCACCATGAATTCACACAACCGAGATAGTTTAAGTATCTAAAGATCACACATGATTACTAAAATTTGATGAATATAATTATCAAAAGCTCTTATAATGAAATATCTTCAAGAATTATGATTATGGAGTAAAGTTGATAATTCATATAAAATTAAATTGGAGTGATTGAAAGTGAAACCCTTTTTATTCAATGCACTTGTTCGTTAAATCCCTTTTGTTCAAAAACAAAACATAAAAACAAAGAGCATTGAAAACATGTAATGCAGAGATTAACAAAAATATGAAAGGAAAACCAATCAAAGCATTACATACAGTGATAAGCTATTTAGAACTTAAGACAAGGAAAGATATCACCTTTCCGAATCCAAAATCGTCGAATTTTGGGTTGTCTTGATTCATTGAGGACGGGAGATGATAGCTTTGACTGTTGGTCCACCTTAGGTCTTTGCCTCGCAATGATCCACTTGTATGATTGTTGTTGTGGCTCGGACCTTTGGTGGGTTGAGTGAACTCCATTGACTTGATGAGTCTTTTGATTCCGTTGAGTTCGCTCCGTAGATGAAGTTGCCGAAGAATTTTTCTTTCTCTTTTTCGGGCACATCTTCATCAAGTGTCCTTCAAGTCCACATAGGTAACAAGTTCTTCCTTTCAATTTTGTTGTGGAACTTGAAGCCTTCACAGTTTGGTTCTTTTTAAATCCCAAACCAACCTTGCTTGTTTGACCTAATCCGGACATACAATCAAGTTTCTTATAACCGGTTGAAAGCCTTTGTATATCGGATTTAAGTTGATGAACTTGCTTGGTCAAAGCTTGATTGGTGACATGAATTTCCTCAAACTGTTTTTCTAGAAAACCAATCTTGTCCATATATGATTTAGCGTTTGTCTCCGATTGGTTTCGCTCTTCTTGGAGGATTTTATTGTTATCCAATAAACGTTCTCGTTCCTCCTCGAGATCATGAAGTTTTATCTTTAAAGCATGATTCTCGTCTTGAATCTCAAGTCGTTGCTTCCTCAACTTCTTAATATGCTTGGCCATCTTCTTTGATTCCGTAAGAAGTTGTTGATATGCCTCAACGAGTTCTTCTTCGTCCGACTCCCCCTCACTTGATGACTCTCCTCCGGATGTTGATATTTCATGCAAAATCAAAGGAATAGAGTCAGTGATTAAAGATGATAAGCAAACATTAGAAGAGGGAATTTGAGAAGCATGTAAGGCAACGACTTTTTCCTCTTTACTTGAGGTCGATTCATTAGAAGTAGAATCGTTCCAAGTTTTCGCTTGCAAAGCCTTCTTTTTATATGATTTCGGAGAAGGACAATCCGTTGAAATATGGCCGTAGCCTTTGCATCTATAACATCGGATTTCCCCTTCGAATTCATCTTTTTCCTTAGAAGGTTTTGCAAAGCTTTTGAGGTTAGAGGATTTAGAACCCGATGATCCTTTAGATGGTTTCGAGGATGAAGATCCATCGGTTCGATTCTTCCAAAACTTCCGACGAAATTTCTTTATGATCCGCGCCAATTGTTCTTCAAAATCGGCAAAAGAGATTTCATCGTCGGAACTTGATTCGCCATCTTCTTCCTTTGTAGATTTGAATGCAACACCTGTAAGCTTAGAAGAAGACTTGGAAGAAACTTGATTAGTAGGAAAAGTCATTTCATAAGTGTGACGCCCCACTTCCCAGGGGGTCACCCATCCTAGAACTACTCTAGCTCTAGCACGCTTAACTCTCATGTTCCTCTTGGATCTTGCTACCATCCAAAATGCTATAGCCGGGTTAGAGATTTAGTCCTATTATATCATTTATATAGAGGACTAATCCAAATTCCGGGGGTGTTACAATAAGTTTGCAAAGCACCTACTAATTCCTCTACTCTCATCTCATCCGGATGACTAACGGTTTCAATGGCGGCAAACTTTGCCCTAAACCGTTCCGGAAGAGTCCGAAGTATCTTTCTTACAATTTTCGACTCCGGGATCTTTTCTCCTAAATTAGCACAAGTATTGATTACATCTTGAAGTCTAGTGTAATAATCTGTAAACAATTCATGCTCTTCCATATGAATAGAGTCAAATTGACTTGTAAGCATCTGGAGCTTTTGAATTTTTACAAGATTAGTACCCTCATGTGTAATTTTGAGAATATCCCAAATTTCCTTCGCGGTTTCACACGCGGAAATTCGTGTGAACTCAGTCGAGGAAAGAGAATTAAATAAAGCGTTCATACCTTTCCCATTGTAAGAAGAACTTTCGAATTCCTCTTTGGACCATCTAGAGCGAGGTTTTGGGGTAGTAGAATTTCCTACTTCCTCAACAGGATGAACCCAACCGTATTCTACAGATTGCCATACCCGCTCATCAATTGCGATGAGAAAAGCTCTCATCCGCACTTTCCAATACGCATAATTAGTCCCATCAAAAAGAGGAGGTCTATAAATATTACCACTTACACCCGACATGATAAATAAACCTAAAACCCGCTCTGATACCACTTGTTGGTTTTTATATATTAAGGATCCACAAGGATCTAAATAGGTACTATCAAACAACTAGAGGGGGGGGTGAATAGGTGTAATACTTATAAAACCAATCTCAGTGCAAAATAAAAACTAATGCGGAAAATAAAAATAGCACACCGAGATTTACGTGGAAACTCCAATCCAGGAGAAAAACCACGGGACCAACACGCAATAACAATCCACTAAGAAAAGAAGAATAACAAGGTGATTACCGACTCCACGGACTCAACCCCTCCTTCAACTTCTTCGGACCTTGCGCTCCACCGATTGCACGTCCACTGCACACGTTCGAATCCACGAACGCCACTCGAATCCACGAGCACACGTTTCGAATCCACGAAACGCCTTCAACACACCGAATCCATGATGCTACGTCGAATCCACGACGCAAACTTAGCCGATAGAAATATTGGTTTCGATGGTGATCCTTTGCTTAGATTATCATTGAAGAACCGTAGAAGGAATCTCTAAGCAAAGACTAGATCAATTCGACAAAAAATTGATCTTGGAAGAACCGTCGAATTGACCTAAAAGAGGCTATAAAGAAGAACGATAAAAAAACCTAGCCTCTAGGGTTGCTCTCAAGTGTTTTATTAATTAATCGGTAGTTCTTGAGAAACCCTAAGTGTCTATTTATAGGTTAGAAACCTTTGGAAAGAGATAAGCATCAAAAACTGACTTAACAGATTTTTTCCCGCACGACGGTCCGGACTGGATTGGCTCGGTCCGGACTGTCGTCTTTTTTTCAGCAATTCCTGAAAAAATAAGGTTCGGGGTCCGGACTGGAATCCACGGTCCGGACTGGATTAACAAAACAGTCCTGAACAGAATTTCCAGTCCTGAACGGATTTCCTGAAAAAACAGTTTTTGACTTTTATGCAATGAAAACTTATCCAAGTGTTTCTAAACTACTCAAATGTATTCGGATCACCAAAATTATTTAGTTAAACGTACCTGATCAATCCGAATCCATTTTCCTTGAGATTGATGTATATGATCCATAATTCTTCAACTTCAATCTTCAAGACTCAAAATACTGAGTGTCAACTTGAGCTCTTGTTGAATCTTCTCTAAGTCTTCAATTGCTGATTGACAATTTGATCACTTCAAGACTCCGACTCAACTCATGAAATATGCCAACACAAAAAGCCGTAACAAAGGGGACGAGACAGAAGGGCCAGACCCGCCTATCCAGAAGGTCAGGTGGAGATTTTACAGTCGTGATAGGCCAAGGCCAATCACAGTCGGTCACGAGGGGCCATGACCCTGACATCAGCAGTAAAGTTCCCACCATGGCTATAATGAGAGCTGGATCCAGGAGGCACCTTGAAGACCCTTCGTCCAACAGGCCGAAGAAAGATCAACATATGGGCCCTCGCAATGCCCCGAATGGATCGGGCCCCACCAGAGACTCGGACCGCGGGGGGCCCAGAGGGGCCCGGCTAATCACCACTGAAGGGGGCCGACACTACGACCTCTCTACCGAGGAACGCTAGGGGCAGAAGAAGCCCCCACGAGCCCCGTTGCTGAATTCCCTTGGCTAACCAAAGGAAAGGTAGAGACCCTAGGCATTCAGCTGGCACAGGAGCTCAGGATCCAACCATGGCCACAATCATGGCAGAGAAGAGGAATCTTCAGGGGGCACCTGAGGCTACAGGATCGACCTGAGGGCGAGGGTCGGTCATGACTAAGATGCAGAAGTGTCGGGCTCAGAGGCTGAAGGCCGACACCCACAACGACGACATCATAGCTCGGGGGCCACGACCGGCCCTAAGGCAGGGACGGCCCAACTGCCAACAGGAGTTGGGAAGTCTCAACCATGTCTCCTTAGAGAAAGCTACTGATGATTCAATCGGTAGTGATCAAGCCGACAGAAGAGGTTGGCCAGCAGGATCCGGATGCCCGCCTCAAAGTTCTGAAGGCCGCCGTGAGGCATGGCCAAGCCACATCTGGGAAACTGCAGGAGGTTGAGGGACCTGCCAAGCCGAACCTCGAAAAAGTGGCCCCACGCAAAAAGTGGGGCGACGAAGAAAGTTTGACCTCATCCTCGACCGGAACAGAGGCCGAAGAAAAGAAAACCGAGTGCATGTTGATCGATGAAGACTTGGGCAAGACCCCCATCGTCCAGGTGGTAGAGAGGGAGAGCAAGCGAAGTTCCCCGGCGAGGCCGCTTAAAGGCCTCTAGGAAAGAGCCGACACGAGAAGTCGGCAAAGGAATAGAATCAGCTATCGCACCATGGGCCGGAGATTCGGCCGAGAGGGCCAAAAGAATGAAAAAAAAGGGTCATAAGCCCGATGGGTTGAAAGCGTCGGGTATAACAAGCCAAATTTGGTTAAAAACACTCGGCCATATAAGAGCATACCCGGGCCGAGTCTAGAAAACACGTGAAAAGGGTAGAATGAAAACAGCTGCCCTAGGAAACACCAGCGATTGGCGGAGAGAACGGTGAAGGACGGTTATGCCATAAAGTAAGGAAGATCGGCACCTAGTCGCAAACCCCTCAGGCGGTGAGCAAGTATCTTGCCAAGACATGGGGAGGATCGTTGGGCACGGGCACCGATGGATGCACCAGGAGTTGACTCGACGTCGACAATCGCCCTAACGGTAGGTCAGCCGATTATCGAGGGGGCATTATTGAGACCAAAGTTTTCACCACTTGGGAAAGCTACACGTGGCATGTACCATCGGCGGAAAGCATCAGCCGACAAGAGGAGCAGCAGACAAAAAGATTGTCGCTTCAATCCAAGGTCAACTTCGACAGAAGGTGACCACCACACCGCCCTAACCAAGCAATGGACTAAGCGGAAGACAACATTAGCCTTCGATCGTTCGAGTCGAAAAAAGAAAAGACTCCGGAAGGAAGGAGTGTGAGATTTGGGCGTGAATTCCGCAACTAACCCAGAACGACAAGCAACGCCTAGAACCAGAAAGCGTCGAGAGTCACGCTCTGGCGCGATGATAAGGGATGAACCTGGATGAGGGAATGACTTTTATCCTATTGGAGAAGTGTTTGACTCAAAAGGAAACTGTTAAGGATTTCACGATATTTTTTCCCAAATCATGCTGATAATTCAAATCGGCGCCTAATAACATGATTCGGGAAGTGTATAAATATCAGAACCATCGAAGAAAACAAGGTCCGACAACCTCGTAAACCCGTGACCACCACCCTACTTTTTCATATCTTTTATATCTGCATTTACTGCTTTCCTAGGAGTAGATCAATTGTAATCTTTATCATATTTTTTAGAGTAGATTACTTGTAATTTCTATCCCTTTTCTCCTCCTTGGATCCCCTTTTCTATGCAATACAATTCCTAATCGGCTTCTTAGCCATGTTATTTTAACTGTCTCTATTTTTCGATTCGACTACTCTAAGTCGAACCCAACCTCTCTCTGCCTCCACATTTTGTCTTCGGCTAGTCTAAGTTGAACGGTCGCGAGAGTTACCATAGAAGAACCCGGCCGAGCAAATCCCTCCTCAGCACGATCACTTGATCCTTTGGCACGCGACGCATTCACATCAAGAGGGTCAACCGACACCCGGGGCCGATCCCTGATCACTATTTTTGGCCCCAACACTATGCTATCGATAGCACCAAATCCTTGGTGCTATTAAATTTTTGACCCTTGGATGAGGAGATGTGTAGTTAGGATGATAGTGGGCCTCTTCGATTTAGTGGGTGGTTGGTAAAATAGTATGATCTAAGAGGTGAAAATGATTGAAGTGGTAGATATAATGGTGGAAAACTTGGTGGCACCAAGTGCTTTGTGCTATTGATAGCATAGTAGCCGAACTCTCTCTCTCTCTCTCTCTCTCTCTCTCTCTCTTTATATATATATATATATATATATATATATATATATATATATATATATATATATATATATATATATATATATATATATATATATATATATATATATAATTGAGCTCCTTTGCTTTTAAAAGTACCAAGTCATTGGTGCTTGTAGGTTTTCAACCCTTGGATGAAAAGATGTGTGGTTAGGATGATAGTGGGCCCCTTGGGTTAAGTGAGTGGTTGGTGAAATATTATGATCTAAGGAATGAAATTAATTAAAGGGATAGATCTAACAGTAGAAAACTTACAAGCACCAATTGCTTGGTGCTTGTACAAGCATAATAGTTGGACTATATATATATAAAATTGAGCTTCTATATTTTTAAAAGTACTAAATTATTGGTGCTTGTAGGTTTTTAGCCCTTGAATGAAAGGATATGTGTAATATCTGTGAAATTTAAATTTGAAATTTGAATAAAATTTAAATTTTCTAGAATTTTTATATTTTGAAAATTTGAAATTCGGTGGTATTCGCAATCGGACGGCTAACCTGACCTAACGAAATCCAAACACGTTGAAACAAAATTGCTACCTGATCGGTCTCGTCGAGCCGAATAAACTGGCGTTGTCCGTTTTTGAATTCGGCAAGCCAAAACCACGAAAATACGTTAAACATACTATTTTTACAGTGTAATATTGCAAATTGTTCCATATTTTATGCACCAAAGTGCATGAAATTGAATGAGGAGGGACCTCTTAGCATATTGCATCCACAGTTAAGGACCTATGCAAAAATATTTAAGTTTCGAGGACCAAATTGCATCTTTTTCATGCAATATAAAGGGACCCTAGGGTTTTAAACCCTACCCGCACAGGGATTTCTTTCTCCTATTGTCCTCAACCTCTTCCTCCCTCTCCTCTGCTTCTTCCCAAACCCCTGCCATCGCCGGCCACTGCCTGACATCGCTAGAAAACTCAAGAAGATCACCCTCCCACCTTGTTCTCGGGTTTAGAAAGTGAGGGGAGCACAAAACTCCACCCAACTTCATCCAGAGCACCCTGCGGCCTCCCTTGCCCTCAGTGGCTCATCCCTGTGTAGCGCCGCCGCCTGCCGCCACCGCGAGACGCCGGAAAGCCCGAGCTTCTTCTTCTTCTTCTTCTTCTTCTACTTCTTCTTCTTCTTCTTTTTCTTCTTCTTACTCAGTATAGAGGTAAACCTATGCCTTTTTGTCTTCATTTTCTTTGCCTCTAGAGGTCTCCACCATCCTCCTTACCTCCTGGGGACTCTCCCTGTACAGCCCCGACGCCTGGAAGCTCTCAGGTTGCCAATGGGAACAATCAGTTGGCCGAAACCCTAGATCCGGCAGTAACCGCCAGTGCGCCGCCTCCGATGTCTCGACAAGAGATCTAAGGTCTTGGGGGCCTTTTGTTGATCCTCTGGAACCTCTCCACCAAACCACGAGTCTTTTCGATCAGCCAAGAAATCACATTAAGAAACCCTAGTTTCCTTCTCCTTTATCTCGACCGAGCTTGATTTGCCGTCGCTGTCGCCGCTCCCCGCCGCTGGCAAACCACTTTGCTTACTTCCTCCCATCGAGAGAAAGCCCAAGTATCCTTACATGGCCCTGGGTGCGGCCGAATCTCAAGCTTAACCGAGCCAAGCCTAGGTGTGAGTGCAACCCTATCTCCGGCCACACACCGTACCTGGCCGCCGGCAATAGACTTGGTGTGGCTCTTAACACCCCTTGGACTCTCCTCTTGTTGCTGCTTGCCCTAGCCTTCCACTTGAGCCCGAGATTTTGCAAGTTCGGTCAACCCGAGCCCAAGCTCTTTGCTTCTTGGCCGAGGTTGCTCCGACAAGCTTTCCGGCGACTCTCCGACCACAACAAGGTGAGCCCTCAACCCTTTGGACCTCCCTGAGCATGATGCTCATCTTTGTTTCCCAATATATTGGACAACAAAAGATGATCTTGAGTGTTGGGCTCTTGATCTTGATATAGGTTGGCCCTAGACGCTTTCTCGACTTCAGGCAACCCTCGGACAGCGAGCACGGGTCTCAGCGAGTTGAGGCCTATCTACTAGCACCCTCGGATCAATCCGAAAGCCTTTGGATTAAGGTAACAAGCTAAAAGAACTTAACTATGATGTTTTTATGCAAATTCTGGAAAGCATAGGAGTCTAGTTGCAATTATAGCCATGTGGGCTACCTCGATCAGTGTGCACGTGACCTCTAGACTTTTCATTCGAGGCCCGATGGCTTTCGTTACGCTAAATTTGAGTTACGAGTCGTAAATCGACGAAATCGCAGGTTTATCGTCATTTTAGCCAAAAAAAACTCGCAATCTGAGCAAATTAGAGGATCTTTAATGATTGTCAAGTGTCCTTGGCTGCTCCCAACGCTGTCCTGGTTGATCTAGTGGCTTCTATTTCGGGTTGACGACTTCCGTAGCCAAAATCGGAGATTCCAAGTGTGTTTACGGTAATTATGGAATATTTGGGCTTCACGATGACATGAAGTTAATTGTTGCTTCTTGGATACTTTGAACGAAGCATTCCAGGGCAGCAGGTGAAGTTTTATACAATTCGGTAGCTTATTGGCACTATTCGGACCATTAGCGGTCGATCGGCGGATTACAAAAAATTTTGACGGATCTAGAGACTTAAGCTTAAGTCCGCAGTTTAGTTGTTATACACAGTGTGAGTCAGTGGGTCAGGTTTGTGAGAGCCTGTCACTGACCAATGATCTTGGTTTAGGCCTGAGTAGTCAGGAGCCCACACGAGAGCTGAGCAACGGGTTTCTGAATCACCTGCACTGAGGTGGGTACTCCGATCCCGGCATTAGCATAGTATCACCTCACTGGGTACCGTATTTGGCCGGACCCCTGTGATTTTGCTAGCCCTGGTCCTTACTTGCTTATTTACTATTGGAGATTCCTGCACTATCTAGCTATTATATCATTGACATGATTCTTGATCTGATTGGGCATTAGATAGCTATGTGCTCTCTCTTTCTTTCTCTTTAGTTGACATTACAACAACACAAATCTCAATACAAATTCCAATAGTAAAAAATTCACAAGTATAGTTGAGCTTGTGTTTTTAAAAGTATATAAGCTCTATTATATATATATATATATATATATATATATATATATATATATATATATATATATATATATATATATATATATATATATATATATATATATATATATATATATATATATATATATATATATATATATATATATATATATATGGGTCTAGCTACTATACTTGTACAAGCACCAAGCAATTGGTGCTTGTAAGTTTTCTACCGTTAGATCTACCCCTTTGACTAATTTCATTTCTGTTGGGGCCGAAAATGTCGATTGCCGATCGGCCCCGAGGTGTTCGTTTGACCCTCGGAGATGTGATGCGTCGCATGCCAATGAATCAAGCGATCGGGTCGAGAAGGGATCCGCTCGGCCGGATTCTTCTCAGTAACTCTTGCGGCCGTCCGGCTTAGGTTAGCCGAAACGGGGTATGGAGGTGGAGAGAGGCTGAGTTCGGCCTACAGTAACCGAATCAGAGAACAAAGACAAGGAATTGACACGGCTAAGGAACCGATTAAAAATTTGTATTGATAGAAGTGGGATTACAAGGAGAACTGGTAGCCAAATTACGGTTAATCTACTCCTAGAAAATACGATAAAAGTTATCTAGGAAAGCAATAAATGCAGGTATGAAAAATATGAAAAAACGGGGGGGTGGTCCTGGCTTACGAGGTTGCAGGACTCCTTCTTCGATGGTTCGGGTATTTATACACTCCCGAACCATGTGTATAATCGCCGATTTGAATAATCGGCGTGATTTGGGGAGAGTTATTGGGAAATCCTTAACTACTTCCTTTTGAAACGATTCTCCTTAATAGGATAGTAGTTGTTTCCCGTCTAGGTTCATCCCCTATTTGTTGCACCGAAGCGTGATCCACGGCGCTTTCCAATGTTGAGCGCCACTTGCCGTTCCGGAGGCTGTTATAAGGTTCGCGCCCAAACCTCGCACTCTTTTCTTTTTCGGCTCGAGCCACCGAAGGTTGGTTCTGACTTTCGCCTTCTTCGTTACTTGACTGGAGCGGTCTGGTAGTCGTCTTCAGTCGAAGTCGACCTTGGATGAGGCGGGGGATCATCTTCGATTGCTTCTCCTATCGGTTGATGCCTTTAACCAATGGCGTATGTCGCGTGCACACGACTGAGATGGTCTGGATCAGGACGCGGATCCTTCTTCGGTTGACTCACTTTCCCGTCGGCCGATGTCTTTCAGCCGATGGTTGACGCCACGTGTCGCTCCCTTAAGTGGTAAAAATTTCGGTCTCAACAATGTCCCCTCGGTAATCGCCTGATATGTCGTTCGGACGATTGTTGAAATTGAGTCAACTTATGGCACAGACAACACTGTTTAGTGAGCATCCCCATATATTGGCAAGATATTTGCTCACTGCCCGAGGGATTCGCGAACAGGTGCCTATCTTTCTTGATTTTCGGCGAAACCGTCCTTCGTCGCTCTCTCTGTTAAATACTACCATTTTCCAAGGCGGCTGTTATTATTCCGCTCTTCTTGGCCTATAAAAGGGCCACTACTTTGCAGCTTTCTTTGCATCTCCTTCTTCCGTTATGACGATCCTCATGCCATTGCTACAACAATACTCTGGTCGTAGCTTTTTTGTACCTAAGCGTGCTTTTGGAGCAGTCTCTCAATCTGACCTTGGCGGCATTTCAATGCCAGGCGGTGAGAGTGTCTTCACTCCTTGGAGTTTCAAAGGATTTTCTTTTTGTGAAGACCCTTGGGCATGATCGTTTGGTTTGCGATTTTACGCACGATGGTTCGGCCAGCTGGTACCTACACCTCCGAGAGTTGGGGGATTTCGAGCCGTTCGGTGTCTGATTTTCCTTATCGGGGTGACGCGTTATTACGCTTCGGCTGGCCTTCCTTTGAGCTTGGTCTCCATCGTCCCGAGGGAAAAACATTATGCCCGCTACCATTCTGTCGTGGGAGTTCAAGGGGTTCGAGACCCGCCTACTTCCTGGTGATCAGGTGTCTCGATTTCCATAAGGCGGTGCTTGATCTTCCGCCCTTAGCTCATCCCCTACTTCGGGTTGGTGGTGGTTTTGTGCTCCTCCAACCTTTTTCGCCAACCACGACTTTTTCTTTTCTGAAACACTTCTGTATTTACTTTTTCTTAGCTTTCAGATGTATCGGCTTGTTAAATGAAGCTTTTGTGTTTTTTTTTTGCTCCGTATCTGCCAAACTGATATTTACTAGTGTTTCAACTTTTTGATCGACTGACTGCCTTTTGATCATGACTTTTTCCCCGGCTCTCACGGCCGGGTTTTCGACCCATAATATCATAACCAATTTTGCTCCCTCGTCGGCTCCCTGTGCCAGCTCTTTTTTCGGAGGCCTTTATGTGGCCTTGCTAAGGAACCTCACTTGTGTTCCTTATCAATCACCCGGATGAAAGAGGTCTTGTTCGGGTTTTCATCGACCGACATGCTTGCGGTCTTTTCTTCTTTGGCCTCTGTTTCAGCCGAGGATGGAGTCAGGCTTTCTTTGTCGCCCCATCTTTTGCGTGGGGCCACCTTTTTGAGATCCCGCTTAGCGGGTACCACAACCTCCTGCCGTTCCCCAAGCATTCCTTAGCGAGGCCTTACGGCGGCCTCCAAAACCCTTAAACAGGCATCCAAATCCCGCTGGTCGGCTTCCTCCGTCGGCTTGACCGTCACCGATTGGATTATCGATGTCCTCCTTGGAGGCATCTTGGCCGGGTCTCTCGCCTTCTGGTCGTGACGTATTGGTGCGACGGGGTGCCGAAGTGTCGGCCGTTCCCGCCTCAGGTTCGGCTGTTGCCATTGGGTCGTGACGCCGCTGTTGCGGACATCGGCCTCCATCCTCTGATTTCGACGCTTCTGCGTCTTAGTCATGACCGGCCCCTACCACCAGGCCGGTCCTATAGACGTGAACCATTCTTCTACCGGCATGTCCACCGGCGGGTTCATCATTCTCAGGTGTTCCCCGAGAATCTCCCTTCTCTGCCACGGCTTGGGCCATGGCTGGACTCTTAGCTCTCGGGCCAGCTGAATGCCCAATGCCTCCATTTCTCCTTTGGTGAGCCAAGGTAAATCTGGATCAAGAGATGATGGGGCTTCTCCTGCCCCTAATGTCTGCCGGTTGGGAGATTATGAAGTGAGCCCTCTCCACTAGTAGTTAGCTGGGCCCCTCCATGCTTCCAGCGGTCCGAGCCTCTGGTGGGGCCCGATCTGTTTTGGGCGTTGTGAGGGCCCGTACACTGGCATTCCTTCGGCCCCTTGGCCAAAGGATTTGCGGGGTGCTCCCTGGACCCAGCTTTCGTTATAGTTGCGGTGGGACCCTACTATTGTTGTGGGTCTTGTGGCCCCTTATGGTCGACTTGGCCGACCGAGGTCGGCCTCGGCCTGTCCTGACTGTGGAATTCTTGCAACATTCTCCTGGCGGGACTATCTTGTTCTTCTTCCCCGTCCTCTTCTCCGGATGACTGCTTATTGGATCCTTCGGCCGAACTCGAGTTCGACCCATGGTTGTGGTGGTGTACGTTTTCGCTAATGAAGGCAAACCACCTCTTTGACCCCTCAGGCATACCGATGAGGAGGGCATCCTAATCCTCCTCCGTCATTTTAGCCTTGTAGCGGATGCAAAGTCGAAGCATGCTCGAGCTGATTTGGTTTTCGCAGAAAATTCGTGCCCCTGGATCGGCTCCTTTCCCTTGGTGCCGACTATGTTCACTTGCGCGGGGTGCATGGACCTTTGCACTGGTCGCACTTTTGGGTTGGTTTTCGGGCAAGCGGTGTTGTAGGCGACTTCCTCCACCTAGGCTTGTATTTCGGCGAGCCCCACGGGAGGCATTGGGGTCGCCGGTTGCGCCGGTGGAGGTGACGGCCCGTAATTGCCGGTCTGATACTGAGGCGGTCCTTGTGGAGAGACCTGCCTGTCGTTCCTATACCCAGCCATTTCTGTGAGTCCGGCCTAGGTTACCGGAGGCGCCGGTTGTGCTGGCGGATGTGGCGGCCCATAGTGGCCAGCCTGATACTGAACCGCCCCGTAATGGCCGGTTTGGTACTGACCCGGTCCCTGCGGAGGGACATACCTGCCGTTCCTGCCCCCAGCCTGCAGCTGGACAAACAGTGGTGGGGAAGGCAGAGTAATCCCCCAATAGGCATCCGATTGCTGGCCGATGTTCTGCCATATCGAGCATACCCCCATCTGGCACGGGGTCCACTGCGGCTGTGCTGCCCCTAGTGGCTGCGCCGCTTGATAAGTAGCTGCTGGCGGTGCAACTTGTGGTTGCACTATCGGCATTGCCGACGCCATCATAAACGATTGCGCTGATAATTGCTAGGGTGATGCGGAGCAATATCCTCCACCGTAAGGCTCAATTAGGACTTGCCCGACTTGATCCGCATTTCCTTTCTTGGCCGTTATCGTGGCCAACATTGAATCGAACCGGGCGTCCCGTGCCCGATTGTTTCTTTCGAGGGACGCTTAGGTACTCTCATTGTTTTCTATCATTCGGGTCATTTGCCCGAATAGCTGAGAGAGGGTCGGCACTGATAGTGTCGACCTCCCGCTGGTTTCGGGAGTCTCTGACATACTTACAGTAGGAAGAAGGTAAGAACTACCTGAGTGTCCTACCGGGCGTGCCAAGAAGGTTGTTGGGACCGAAAATGTCGGTTGCCGATCGGCCCCGGGGTGTTCGTTTGATCCTCTAAGATGTGATGCGCCGCGTGCCAACGGATCAAGCGATCGGGCCGAGGAGGGATCCACTCGGCCGGGTTCTTCTTAGTAACTCTCGCGGCCGTCCGACTTAGATTAGACGAAACGGGGTATAGAGATGGAGAGAGGCTGAGTTCGGCCTAGAGTAGCCATATCAGAGAACAAAGATAAGGAATTGATACGGCTAAGGAGTCGATTAAAACTTTGTATTGATAGAAGTGGGGTTACAAGGAGAACTGGTAGCCAAATTACGATTAATCTACTCCTAGAAAATACGGTAAAAGTTACATAGGAAAACAGTAAATGTAGGTATGAAAAATATGAAAAAGTAGGGGAGTGGTCCTGGCTTATGAGGTTGTAGGATCCCTTCTTCTTCGATGATTTGGGTATTTATACACTCCCGAACCATGTGTATAATTGTTGATTTGAATAATCGGCATGATTTGGGGAGAGTTATCGGAAAATTCTCAACTACTTCATTTTGAAATGATTCTCCTTAATAGGATAGCTGTTATTTCCTGTCTAGGTTCATCCCCTAATTGTTGTGCCGAAGCGTGATCCGCGACGCTTTCCAATGTTGAGCGCCACTTGTCGTTCCGGAGGCAGTTATGATGGGTTATATGAATAATAGGATCTAAATAGGGAAAAAAACACCTAGAGGGGGGTGAATAGGTGTAAACCATAAACACTCAAAAATCTTTGCGATATAAAAACCCAATGCGGAAAAATAAATAACACGCAGAGATTTTTACGTGGAAAACTCCAAACCGGAGTAAAAAACCATGGGACCGATAACACGGTGAAATCCACTAGAATTAAACATGTACAAGGTGATATACCGTACTCACATACGACTCAACCTTTTCAATACGCTCCTAGTTGATCTTCTCCGCTCGCTCCACGACGCTTCTCGAATCCACGATGTGCGTCCAACGCCGAATCCACGGCGTCCAACGTCGAGTCCACGACGTCCGACCGAATCCACGGTCTTCACCCAGTAGCACGCTTCGAATCCACGAATGTACCTCGCTCCGAATCCACGAGAGCGGTTGCACCTTGAATCCACAAGGCCACGCGAGTCCACGCGCCGATTTTGGGGTAAATCGTTGTTTTTTGGGTGGTGATGATCCGCCGAATACTTAGATTAGAAATAGATCGGAAATACCATCTAAGTATTCATTGATTTGATTCTACTCAGAATATGAGTATGAAAACCTAGAATCAAATCAATCAATATAGATGAAGAAACATAAGATTAAATCTAGTATTTCCTTTCTTCTCTATATGTGGATCTTAGGCCGTATATAAGATTATATTTTATTATGACGGCTATTTGGATTAACCCTAGAAAAAGAATCATAGGGTCTATTTATAGGTTAGAAATCCTTGGAAGAAGATAAGGATCAAAAACTAACCTTTTCTGGAGTTTTTACATGACGACGATCCGGATCGGAGATCGGCGATCCGGATTGAAGTAGCGAGAAGAACAGTTTCCAGAAAAGCGAAGGTTCGGGATCCGGATCGAAGTGCTTGATCCGGATCGTTCATACAGTTCACCAAACATCAACGTTCGGGATCCGGATTGCGAAGCCTGATCCGGATCGTTCAAATAAAATGGCAAACTCAGTGTTCGGGATCCGGATCAAGGGAAGCTACGATCCGGATTGAACTGGTCTATGAACGAACCACCTTCGGGATCCGGATTGAACAGTCTAGATCCACTCAAGAAAATTTAAAAAGATATTTTTGTTGCTATCACCATACAACAAAAATTTACAATGGAGATCCAAAATAAAATACATGAGTTAAACTCCTAAAACAGACTCTAGACTTAGACATCTGTACTTTCTGCAAAAGAAATCATTCTTGACAAAAGAAATCGTTAGATACCTCAAGAATTTTATATCATTCAAAAACCACATACAGAGATGAAGTTTATACTCATTTATACTTACCATGACATTTATACATTCAGATATGTAAACTGATCATAGTTAAAACACCAACATATCTTCTATGCAATCAACATCCAAATGTCATGTTAGTGAACATCAACTTGTTAGTTATATTACATGCCCAAATAGTTAGTCGAATAGTTAGTCGAGGCATGCACTCAAACACAAATGAAAACCGAAAGTTGAAGTTCTACTTACCTTTCAAGTTGGTTTCAAGTTTTCTCAGTAACCACATTGTATCATAGTATCATTGTTTATACTTCTCTCTCCCCCTTTTTGTCACAAAAGTTAGCCAAAAAAAAAAATTACCAAAATGGAGAGAATAGTTAACAGTTCAAGTACCAAAAGTTTGAGAATAAAAACTTAAAACTAAAACTTAAAGACCTGCACAAAAAAAAAGTTAAAAAAAGAATGAAGTTCCTGCACAAGAGAATTATTAAACAAACGATTCAAGCATCTGAATCTGAGTCATCCGAGGCGGAGTCCTCAGAGCTCGTGCAGCCCAGCTTTTTCAAAATTCCTTTAAGCATTCCCGAAATCGTAGAACACTCTTGTTTCATCTGATGTATGTCCTTGGACATCTTTCTGAGTCCTAGAGCCATTTTGTCTTGTTCTTGTTTGATGGAAGACTCCAGGTTTCCCTTTTGGTCAATTCTTCTGGAAGTTGAAGAACGTTGTGTGACGATTGACGGAGCAGTCTGTCCTTCATTCCGAGGAGATCTTCTTGGCAAAGAATGTGAATTGTCAAGAGGTTCATTGCTTGGCACATTCTTTTTCCTTGCTTGCTGCTTAAGTATTGAGGAAGACTTCAGTAGCTTCTTGTTCTTTAGGTAAACCTTATTTTCTTCATCAATACCTTGTTGTACTTCATCAAGAAATGTGTCCCAATCTTCTTCGTCTTCAGATTTAGTGTCAATTTGAGAGATATTCTTTGGATTCTCTTGACATGGTTCATTTATTTCAATACCTCGAGCTCGTCCAGGTCGTCGAGCGAGTCTTTTTCTTTTTAAGAATATGGATGAAGAGGTCATTGGTGCTTTTCCTTTTTCCGTAGCAGTGGGCGGAGCCTTTTCCTTTGATGTCTCCGCAGTCGCTTTTCCCTTCGAAGCAGTGGGTGCTGTTGTTGCTTCAACTTGCAACTCATCCCAATCGATCGATTCCGTCTCAGATTCTGTATCGGAATCATCTTTCGCTTTCTTCGCTTTCTTAGCCCTCTTGGGCTTGACAGTGTCTCTCGTATGTACCATAGCAGCCAGAAGAAAAATGATCCAGGTGATCACCATTGCTATTGGTTCCTTGTGAAAAGAAATCCTGTGAGCAACAACTCAAGAACACGAAAAAATTGTTAATTTTCAAAAATTAGAAAAATTGTGCCCAAACAATCATTATCGTGTAGAGAGACTAGGAATCAAATTAGTTTTGCAAAAAGAATTTTAAAAATAGATCAATTGCATGATTTTGGAAAATTCCCATTATATGCCCTAAAACCGAAATTTTTGAAATCGAAGACCAAAAATTCGTTTATCTTGAGAATACCTAGCATATAATCAAAACTAATCTACCCAGAGTTCTTATTTCAAAAGAAATTTGATCAAAAACCATCCACAAACGAAATTGATACAAGAAATTCATCACGTTTTGAGGAGGAATAAGAAAAACTGTGAAAAACCGAGATTTTGATCAATAAAACTTACTTGGAATTGAAGAACTTGAGTTTGAAAGCTTCCAAGATGGATGAAATCTAAAGAGAGAAGCTCTGGAAACTTTGGAACAAAAGATTGGAGTAAAAGAAATCAAAACCCTTTTGTTCTATATAAAAACCCTAGCCGCGATCCGGATCAGTTCGTGATTACGATCCGGATCGGCTACCCGCAGTGAAAAACTGCGTTCGGGATCCGGATCGGCAGGTCCAATCCGGATCGTTTGCCCGCAGAAGAATATCTGCGTTCGGGATCCGGATCGGCAGGTCCAATCCGGATCGGCTCCAACTTTTTCTTTAGAAAATTTCAGAGAAATTCTAGAAAAACCAGAAAAAGATTGTAAGCACTTTTGTGTATCAACTTTAAACGAAAATCATCGTTTCATACAACAAGAAATAGATTATACCAAATCTATCAACAACATCCAACAAATGAAACGAAAATTTATAAAAATTAAATCCCTTAAAGTTGAACAACTTCAATTACATCTAACTTGATCTTATGAGTAATGCCTTTATCAAATCATCAATTCGGTAAAGAAAATGAAATACAAAGATCAATAGATGTCTAACATCCCAGATAAATTAGATAATATATCTAGTCAATTTATTGAAGAGAGTGGCTCTTTGAGCATCTTTCATTAAAAATCCCACCTTATACCAACCTTGAAATTTTGACAGAGTCAAGTATTTCAACATGCATTTTAATTAATCAAACTTGAAAAACCTTGCTTGGTATACATGTGGTAGCTGCACACAGTACTCGGACGACCGAGGTTGTAGCTCTTTCCTCCATGTGGTGGTAGTTTTCACACTCCTCATTGGGATGTAACTCTTTCCACATCTTTTGAGCATAATACTTTTTCTTTGACTCCCCCTCAATTGGCTATCAATTATTTAAGATATAAAGTATTCAGCCAAATATTGATCTCGATTTCATACTCGACTAAACAGTCAAATAAGATAAAAACTATACCAAGAGATCATCGAGAGAGAAATTGATTTTGATCAAAACAAAGATGAGTTAATTGACATAAATGATCATTGCATCAAATGAAATATTATGATATCTAAAGCATAATAGATTTCTAAATATATAAAAGGATGCAGTCAAAGTCAATAAAACTAATGCTCAATTAATATTCTATGTCTAAGCATAGATAATGAACAAAAACACAAAAACAAAACCTAACCTAAACAAGAGTTTCAAAAAGGGTTTATTTCAAGGAAAGCATTCCAATTGCTTTACGCAAATGAATAAAACGTTTTTGATGCAAAGGTTTTGTTAAAATGTCAGCTAATTGATCTTCAGTTGAAATGTAGGAAATTTGAAGAATATTTGATTCAACTAGCTCTCTAAGAAAATGATATCTAAGTTCAATGTGTTTTGTTCTAGAGTGCAACACAGAGTTTTTTGAAATGTTTATAGCACTTGTGTTGTCACATAAAACAGTTACCGAAGTTGCTGAAATTCGGAAGTCGCTCAACACGCTTTTCATCCAAATAAGTTGAGTTGAACAACTACCCGCTGAGATGTATTCCGCTTCGGCAGTCGAGAGTGCAATGCAGTTTTGCTTTTTACTATGCCATGCAACAAGACAGTGGCCAAGATAAAAACATGCACCACTCGTACTTTTCCGATCATCCACAGATCCTGCCCAATCGGCATCTGAGTATCCAATAATATCTAAACTTGTTCCCATAGGATACCAAATTCCGAAGTTTACAGTTCCTTTGACGTACCGGATGATCCGTTTCACCGCTTTCAGGTGAACCTCCTTTGGTGCTGATTGATATCTCGCGCAAATCCCAACACTAAAGGATATATCCGGGCGACTAGCTGTGAGGTAAAGTAGACTTCCAATCATGCTGCGATAGAGTTTCTCGTCTACATTATCACTAAGAGATTCACTTCCTAATCCCTTATTGCTAGTTCCCATAGGAGTAGGAAAATCTTTAGAATCTTCTAATCCGAATTTCTTTACCAACTCCTTTGCGTACTTGGATTGACACAGATGGATGCCTTCACCATTTTGTTTCACTTGCAATCCGAGAGTGTATGTCAGTTCGCCCATCATAGACATCTCAAATTCGCTTTCCATGATTTCTGCGAATTTAGAAGCATCATTATCCTTTGTTGCTCCAAACACAATGTCATCGACATAGATTTGTGCAACAATGAAGTTATTTTGATAATGCTTCACAAAGAGAGTCCGATCTGCTCCCCCTCAAGTATAGCCCTTCTCCAAAAGGTGCTTTGTCAACCTTTCGTACCATGCTCGCAGTGCTTGTTTTAAACCGTAAAGAGCCTTTTTCAAACGAAAAATATGGTTAGGTAGTTTACAGTCTACAAAACCTTTCGGTTGAGCCACATAAACTTCCTCATTTAAAAACCCATTTAAAAACGCGCTCTTAACGTCCATTTGAAAGAGTTTTATTTTAAAGTGACAAGCAATAGCGAATAAGATACGAATGGACTCGAGTCTAGCTACAGGGGCGAACGTTTCATCAAAGTCTATACCTTCTATTTGAGAGTAGCCTTGAGCAACTAAACGTGCTTTGTTCCTGATGATGGTACCATCCTCATTTTTCTTGTTCTTGAAAATCCATTTAGTACCGATCACATTGTGTTGCTTCGGAGGCGTCGTTAATTCCCAGACTTTGTTGCGTTCAAACTGATGGAGCTCTTCCTGCATTGCTTCAATCCAGTAGTCATCCTGAAGAGCTTCATCGACATTCTTTGGTTCGATCATGGAAACGTAACAGGCGAATCCACAAACCAACTGTCTCCGAGTTTTGACTCCTTCTTGTGGGTCTCCAATGATGTTTGATTCAGGATGATCCTTGGAGATGCGTAACGTTTGTTGTAATGGAGTACTCGGAGGTACATAAGATGATTCTTGCACATCAGATAAACTTGAAGAACCATTAGATGCATCATTAATATTGGAAGTATTATCATGAGAAGATGCACTTACAGGAGTATCATCATCAAGAGAGATATCAGGGGTAGATTTATCAGATGCAAAGTAGAAAGCTTCATCTACTTTAACATTTATAGATTCTACGATCGTCTTAGATTCCAAGTTAAATACCCGATATGCTCTACTATTCGTAGAATACCCCAAGAAAATCCCTTCGTCACTTCGAGAGTCAAACTTTCCAAGATTTTTGCGGTCACGTAAAATGTAACATCGACTCCCGAAGATACGAAAATATTTGATGTTGGGTTTTCTACAACACCATAGTTCATATGGTGTATTTAACGTTCCCGGGCGTAAATAAACTCGATTAATAACATAGATTGCAGTGTTCACGGCTTCAGCCCAAAAATGTAGCGGTAAATTCCGGCTATGAAGCATAACACGTGCCATCTCTTGAACAACTCTGTTTTTGCGCTCGACAACACCATTCTGTTGAGGTGTATAGGGTGCTGAGAATTCATGCTTAATGCCGTTGGAAGTGCAAAAATCAATGAATTTAGAATTTATGAATTCTCCACCTCTATCACTTCTAACACGAATGATCTTTTCATTCTTTTCAATCATAATACGAAGGCAAATCTCGTGAAAAGAATCAAAAGTATCAGCTTTCTCTTTTAAAAATGCTACCCAAGAATACCGAGAGAAATCATCAACCAATAAGAAAATATACCATTTACCTCCCAAGGATGGTTGACGTGTTGGCCCCATAAGATCCATATGCAATAATTCCAAGGGCCGTTTGGTACCGACGTGATTCAAGGATGAGAGAAGAATTCACCTTTGCGTACCCAAACCTTTCGAGTTTTGGTGTACGTCGGAAGTGATTGTGAGGTTGATACCTTTGGTGAAAGCGTCTTGTTTGATCCATCGCTTTTCCTTGACGTCGTCGTCTTGTTTGATGAACTACCGAGGCTCTTTTCCTTCAAAGAATTTGCATTCGATTTCCGAGGAATCACCCTTTTGGTAGTCGTTGCAAGAAGTGCTTGAGTTGACCCTTTGGCTCCCATCTTGCAATTTCTCCTTATGTGCCCTGCAAAATTACAACGAAAACATACCTTAGTGCTTGACGATCCCGAGGAGGGTGAAGTAGGCTTGTTGTCGTTGCTTGTCGTGAATTCCGGTGTCGGAGGAGGAGATACCGACTGAGGCACGAAAACTGTCCCAACCGAACTAAAATCGTCTTTAGTTCGATTGTATCCGAGGCCGAACTTATTTGATTGACCAAGACCAAGAAGCTTATCCAACTTACTCCTTCCTGATGAAAATCGCGGTAAGTCATCCTTGAGTTGGATAATGGTCTCTGTCATTTCCAATTTTTCCTGTCGAGCCTCGCCGTTGAGCTTCAAGAAGTAATTCGCTTTGTTAACCATATCTATATAATTCTTCTCGAATTGCTCATTGGACTCTTGAAGGGAAACATTTGCTTTTATCAGATTATCCCTTTCCACTTCAAGATCGGTCGAGAGATAAGTTACCCTTTTTAGTTCTTCTTCGAGATCCTGCAATCTCCCTCTCAACCCCTTGTTTTGTTTAGCCAGTTTCTTTGAATCCCTGAAAAGTCTATGGTAGGCTAGAGCAAAATCTTCACCTTCCGAATCATCCGATTCATTGTCCGTTGTATTCTTTTCAACAGTGGAGTTGGACAATGAGTCGGATGTACTTGCCATTAAGCACATGAAGGGTGAAGATGTGGACGTGTGGAACACAGTTGCGTTGTCTTCTTCATCACTTGACGATGACTCATTTGACGATGAGGTGTCATCCCAAGTGACGGCTTGCATCGCCTTCTTCTTAGACGGATTCTTAGTTGGACATTCCGTTGAGATATGGCCGTACCCTCGGCACTTGAAGCATTGGACTTGTCCTTCTGTGCTTTTCTTATCCTTAGAAAAGCCTTCTTGCTTTCTTGACTTGTAACTTGAAGAACCCTTGCCTTTCTTCCACTTTCCGAAGGATGGAGTTTTGCTTGAATTACCCCTTCGAAAATTTCGGCGAAACTTCCTTGTCAAGAGAGCGAGCTGCTTCTCAAAGTCCTCCATAGATAAATTCTCGTCATCGCCTGAGGAGGATGAATCCGCGTCTTCTTCTTTTGTTGTTTTCAAAGCATAACCTGAAAACTTAGAAGAGGATGCCTTACCCGAAGAATAGTTAGTAGGAAATGTCATTTCATAAGTTTGTAAAGAACCAACTAATTCTTCTACACGGATTTCGTCCGGGTGTTTAATAGTTTCAATGGCTGTAACCTTGGAACGAAATCTTTCAGGAAGAGTTCTTAAGATCTTTCTTACAATTTTATATTCTGGAATCTTCTCTCCCAAGTTAGCACATGAGTTTACAATGTCTTGCAATCGTGTGTAATAGTCAGTGAACGATTCATTTTCTGCCATGAAAATAGAGTCAAACTTGCTCGTAAGCATTTGCAGTTTCTGAATCTTCACAAGGTTAGTTCCCTCATGCGTAACTTGAAGAACATCCCAGATTTCTTTCGCAGTCTCACATGCCGAGACGCGAGAGAACTCTGTTTGAGATAAGGCATTAAATAAAGCATTTATTCCCTTGCCATTGTAAGAAGATATATCAATCTCTTCCTTGGTCCATTTCGACCTAGGTTTGATGGTGCGAACATCACCAATAAATTCAGTTGGATTAGACCATCCTAATTCAATTGATTGCCACACCCGTTCGTCGATGGAAATTAAAAAGGCTTTCATCCGTACTTTCCAGTACGCATAATTTGTTCCATCGAAGAACGGGGGTCTGTTGATGTTTCCACCTTCAACCATTGTTTACAACCCTATTCCCGCTCCAATACCACTTGATGGGTTATATGAATAATAGGATCTAAATAGGGGAAAAAACACCTAGAGGGGGGTGAATAGGTGTAAACCATAAACACTCAAAAATCTTTGCGATATAAAAACCCAATGCGGAAAAATAAATAACACGCAGAGATTTTTACGTGAAAAACTCCAAACCGGAGTAAAAAACCATGGGACCGATAACACGGTGAAATCCACTAGAATTAAACACGTACAAGGTGATATACCGTACTCACAGACGACTCAACCTTTTCAATACGCTCCTAGTTGATCTTCTCCGCTCGCTCCACGACGCTTCTCGAATCCACGATGTGCGTCCAACGCCGAATCCACGGCGTCCAACGTCGAGTCCACGACGTCCGACCGAATCCACGGTCTTCACCCAGTAGCACGCTTCGAATCCACGAACGTACCTCGCTCCGAATCCACGAGAGCGGTTGCACCTTGAATCCACAAGGCCACGCGAGTCCACGCGCCGATTTTGGGGTAAATCGTTGTTTTTTGGGTGGTGATGATCCGCCGAATACTTAGATTAGAAATAGATCGGAAATACCATCTAAGTATTCATTGATTTGATTCTACTCAGAATATGAGTATGAAAACCTAGAATCAAATCAATCAATATAGATGAAGAAACATAAGATTAAATCTAGTATTTCCTTTCTTCTCTATATGTGGATCTTAGGCCGTATATAAGATTATATTTTATTATGACGGCTATTTGGATTAACCCTAGAAAAAGAATCATAGGGTCTATTTATAGGTTAGAAACCCTTGGAAGAAGATAAGGATCAAAAACTAACCTTTTCTGGAGTTTTTACATGACGACGATCCGGATCGGAGATCGGCGATCCGGATTGAAGTAGCGAGAAGAACAGTTTCCAGAAAAGCGAAGGTTCGGGATCCGGATCGAAGTGCTTGATCCGGATCGTTCATACAGTTCACCAAACATCAACGTTCGGGATCCGGATTGCGAAGCCTGATCCGGATCGTTCAAATAAAATGGCAAACTCAGTGTTCGGGATCCGGATCAAGGGAAGTTACGATCCGGATTGAACTGGTCTATGAACGAACCACCTTCGGGATCCGGATTGAACAGTCTGATCCGGATCCTGAACATGTCCCATGTCCAGTTTTTGATATTTATGCAATAACAAATCCATCCAAGTGTTTCTACGCTATAAGAAGTATTCGGATCACCAAAGATATTAAGTTAAACATACCTGATCCTTTTGAATTCTTCTTTCTTGAGATTGAGTTATATGATCCAACTTCCTTTACCTTCAATCTTCAAGACTTAACCGAATTCACGAAATACGCCAACTCAAATTCCGTAACAAGTTACGAGGTTCGCGCCCAAACCTCGAACTCTTTTCTTTTTCGGCTCGAGCCACGGAGTTTTGGTTCTGACTTTCGCCTTCTTCGTCACTTGACTGGAGCGGTCTGGTAGTCGTCTTCAGTCGAAGTCGACCTTGGATGAGGCGGGGGATCTTCTTCAGTTGCTTCTCCTATCCGCTGATGCCTTTAGCCGATGGCGTATGTCGCGTGCATGCGACTAAGATGATTTAGATCAGGACGCGGATCCTTCTTCGGTTGACTCACTTTTCCGTTGGCAGATGTCTTTCAGCAAATGGTTGACGCCACGTGTCGCTCCCTTAAGTGGTAAAAATTTCGATCTCAATAATCCCTTAGATCAATCTATTCCACCAACCACTCACTTAATCCAAGGGGCCCGCTATCATCCTAACCACACATCTTTTCATCTAAGGGCTAAAACCCTACAAGCACCAATGACTTGGTACTTTTAAAAGTATAGGAGCTAAATTATATATATATATATATATATATATATATATATATATATATATATATATATATATATATATATATATATATATATATATATATATATATATATATAAATAGGTTACTATACTATTGATAGTATTAGGGCCTTACTACTATAGACTTTTTGACCTTTGTATGAAAGGATGTGCGGTTAGAATTATAGTGGTCCCCTAGGGGTTCAGTGGGTTGGTGGTGAAATAGTATAAATTCTAGGGGACCACTATAATCCTAACCGCACATTCCTTCATCCAAGGATCAAAAAGTTTATATTAGTAAGGCCCTAATACTATCAACAGTTGTAAGAACTTGAATTTTGAAAATAAATAAATAAATGAAATTGATTGACGTCAGGTTGAATTTGGATCATAAATGGCTCAGATAGCGACAGTGCCCCTTTTCTGCAGTAAAATTTGCACAATTAATAGGCCAGAAATATCACCTTTCAATCCAAGCCTGATCTTGAAGATCCGAGACCACGAGTGCGACCGTCTCGTCGAACTGAGTGAAAACCATATTGAACTTGTTCAGATCTGACGGTCGGATCTTCCAGAAATCAGCGTTGAAGCCGGCGGGACCCGCGACTTAAGTCCGCGAGTACAATGAACAGTAAACCCTAAATTTGATTTCCCTAAGAGCTATTGTTGGCCAATTTACTATCTGGACTCCTAATATAGTGATCCGAGTAGTCAATTCTAGCTATTTTCGAAGTTCTGAACGCAATGGCGCAGTCGAAATTCTGTTTGACGACTTTGGAATCTCGAAAAGCGCGAAAACTGTATTTTGACACAGTTATTATGGACCGAGATTTTATCCGGGCAGTTTCGCGAAAATTAGAGATCGCTACCTGATAGGTCTCGTCGAGCCGGACGTCATGGCGCAGTCCATTTTCCGTTTCGACGACCGGATCGCCTCGAAAAGCGTGAAATACGGGAAAAGTGGCTTTTTACACATAAATCCCTATAAAACATGCCTCGAATTGTGTGCCACTGATCTGTGAGGGACCTAAGTGTAAATGTGTGATGCTGTGAGGGTCTTTGAAGCAAATGTGAAAACCCTATATAGGTGTATGCGTTCCGAGCTAGGGTTCTACAAACCCTAAAACCTTAGTCTCTTGACCTAGCCGCTTCTCAACAACCCTCCTCCTCGTGCCGCTTCCTGGAGGCGCCCTCCCCGCACCGGCCGCCGCCTCCCCTTGCGGAAAAAAGGGAGATCAAGAAGCTCTTGATCTCGGTTCTTGGAGAGGAAGGCAACCAACAAGGTCCTTGGCGATCAAAACCACGTCAGTGGAGTCCTCCTGGAAGTCGCAGCCGACCTGTGTTGGACCTGCCCCCACCGCCGCCGTGCGCCGCCGCGGGACCTTCCTCCTTCTTTCCGAGTCTCCGCGGCGAAGGTAAGTAGGAAGTTTTGTCTTGTTTCGTTTCGGGGACCCTAGCACCGTGTATTGACATCCCAACGGATACCCTGGTGCAGCCCTCGGTTCCCCGGTGCCCTGGTTGACGGCGGAGAGCTTAGCTTGCCGGAATTATCATTTTCGTCCGACCTCGCGCGCCGGCGTGATCCGGCCATCAACGCGCTCGATCAGAACTGTTGGATCGGCCCTCTCGGTGACTGCAACCACCCCCACGAAGCCGCACGCGGATCGGTTGAGGACCGAGCCAAACGAGTTGCCCTAGAAACCGGGTTGTTGGCACCTTCGCCGATCGTCGCCGTCCAGGCGCCGCGCTGCCTTCGCGTCGGCCACCACTGCACCAAGACTACTGGAACGAGAGGGGTCTTCTGGTCATGTCCCACCGGCCGGAGCCACCTCGCGGAATACGCAGGTAGAGGCCTTAGAGCTTCACCGGAGCTCGCCGCCGCGCGCCGCCGGCGACTCCAGACCCCGGCAACCGTGCAGGTAGG
>CM055067.1:5392342-5495312 GCA_029204045.2 Tillandsia leiboldiana | reverse complement strand
CATACATATATATATATATATACATATATATACATACATATATATATACATATATATATATATATATATATATATATATATATATATATATATATAAATATATATATATATATATATATATATATATATATATATATATATATATATATATATATATATATATATATATATATATGACGAATTGGGCTGGAATACTATCGATTGCACCAAGTCATTTGTCACGCCCCGGGTGTAAACCAGAACCCGGGCCCGTCCACAGATCCGCCGTGCATACGGAATTTTCCGTGTACACGAAGCGCTGGTAACCTGCTCAGATATAAAATATATAATAAAGTAGCATAAAACAGAGCTAAACTAAAACTAATACAACTCAGACAAATGCTGAAAATAAAAGTACAATAAGCTCTCACAAATATACAAGTGTCTCTCCCAGCTCACGAAATAAATACAACCAGCTGGCCGCAGCCAGACCCAAAATAAAAGGAAATACAACCGTCTGAGTGTACTGGGGATACATCAAAACTACAAAACTCGAACTCGGGGCAGTGGCTATCTAATCAGCGATCCTCTTACCTCGATCCAGGGAAGAGGGTCCCGCAACTCCCGCAGAGGACTCTGCAAAACAAAGGGGAAAAGAAAAGAGAAAGCAGTGGGGGGTGAGAACTACTATAAAAACAGTAGCCTCCCCTAGTGGGTAGACCTCAAACTCAGACATGCCCACTAGGACTATCAGAGGCGAAAAATGAAAACAGAGGTGGTAAGCTACAAGTACACTACTGATGAAGAGCTACCACTAACATGCCTCTACGATGCCTAACTAAAGAATAGCTGAAAGCATGCACCAGAACGTCAAGGACTGACAGACCAACCCAATCAAAACACCAGTAAACACTGGTACTGCCTGCTCTGCTGTCAACCTCACAACTCAGTATCTCCCCTGTCCAAAGGACCGGAACCCAACACGGTCTGACCGGCACCCAACACGGTCTGAAACCTTGTCACGCCCCGAGTTTAAAAATCAGGTCTGAAATTTTTTTTTTTTTTAATACATCAGAGTTTGCAAAACGGGCGTAACAGACCGCCACACATATAGGAAATCCCCTATCCACAGGGATAGGGTCTCTCCTATACATGCACGGCTAGGCAAATCCAATCATCAATCAGAGATCAATCAACATCTAAACTAAACAATGACTAGTCAACAGGAATAATCCAAATAATCGAGAAGCTGAAATAACATAAATCAGAGTCAACCACAATCATCAGGGGGACAGCTCTATCGTGACAGCCTCACTGGATCGTCCCGACACCCCTCTACTCGAACGACCTGAAAAACAGTCACCCGAGGGTGTGAGACACACCGGAGTGTATCCCAGTGGGCACGACGAGCCGAGAAATAGCTGATCGTACCTACTGGGTACAATAATCTGCGGATAGTAAAGATCATAGGGTAAAGCTGAACAATAAAGCAGATCTACTGATAATCAACAGAATCCACAGATAAGCTAACTAGGCAGGTAATCAATCATAAGGAACTGCAGATAAGTAATACTGAAAATCGAAATATCGGCTATGCATCAACAAGGAATAACAAGTACTAACCGGTGCCACTGTTGGTCACGGGGACCTCAGGCGAAGATATCTATGCAGAGCCAATCATAATCATCCTGGATTCCACCTAGCAGAACTGAACCGCAAACCCCGTACCATTGATATAGCCAAGAGGATCCTCGTACCAAAAGGTACAGCCGAGAGTTTTCCTCATATCGGTACAACCAAGGGGCTCCCCGTACCCAGTGATACAACAAGAGGGGCGAGCTCACGGGTCAAGCAGACCCTTTACCGGTAAAGAACGCAATGTGGGTGATCAGTCCCACAGCGTACGCGAGTGAACAGCAGGTGCACAATCATCACAATGCGAATGCTAAATCTCACGGTCCACAGACCGGGTAATCGGCAACATGCCGGAAATCCCCACAGGGATGCAGATGTCTATGTATATCAATCATATATCATGCAGTCTAGAACACAAGAAATATGTATTTCTGAATAAAAGCAAATCTATGTAATGATCGAGCAAACATGATATATGTGTCCAATATGAGCTAATGAACTATCATCTAACTAATGACCAATCAAGCAGGTATATGTCCAGGTATAAGCGAAGAATACTAGATCAACAGAATGAAGCTCATAAACATAATCTGGGCTAAATAGAAGAACAGGTGTCCGACTAGACTAAAGCAAACAGAGGACCGAAAAGATAAAGCCCGGACCGAAGATAACCCACATGAATGTAGGCCGATCCAACGACTCCAACAGAAGGCTCATGGGCCGGAGTCAGACTGCAAGGACCTGGATCAGGAATACTAATCAGGGACGAATAACCACATCTATAAACTGTTCTTTTACATCGAAGTACGCGAAACTCGCGCCGAAAGCCGTTAAAACGACGATTTTGCCGGTTCTCGGACCGATAACCAATTTTCGCTCAACAGGAGCCGTTGGATTCCTAACGAAAAGCTTAGGAATCATGTACACACTGCCCTAGACAGCACGCATTGCTACAATTGCATTTTGACCCCTAGGGTTTCCAAAAATCGCACTTTTATAGCTTTTTGAGAGCCGTTTTCGCTCGTTCTCTTAACTGGAAAATCATTTTTACGAACCGTCACTTCCAGCAGGTGACATTTAACTTGCTGAACACCGTGCTCACCAATTTGCGGCAGCACGGAACCCGAGAAAAACTTTGGGCCATAATATACTCCTCTAACCTAGCCTAAATGCATTTTTGTTTCTCCGGCTTATCAAAACCTAATTCCGACATGAGCATCGCGTTCAGTGACCCCAAATTAGCCAGGAGCTCATGGTCGCGACTTCGCAAACAGCCCCAAACGCTACTACGGGCAACTATTCACATAAGGCTTAGTTTTAAAATAACTTTAAATCCATTCATCAAATGTTCAAATATTTTATATAAAAATGTCTCTGGAAAGTGCCAGGACACCAGGGCTCACCATATTTGCAGTCCAAAACTGATGGATCAACCAGATCCAAGTCCCTCGCTCTCTAATGGACAACATTGCTCCACACACCAATCCACACAGCCAAGATTGGATCTGAAGTGAGCATCAAGCTCAGGGGAGTGTGTGTAACAACTTTCATATTTTGATCATGGCCAGAATCTGAACTTAGAATCATTGGGACATTTCATCGAGCATCTAATGGGCATCATTTATATACAAACAACTAACTCTTGCCCGAGCCCATGTTCAGCAAGAAGGCAAATCCTGGGGCTTTTAAGATGGAAGGGAAGCTAGAGCACAAGGTTTAGGGATTACCTGGGTGGTTCCCCGGCAACCGGAGGCGGCGGCGGCCGAAGGTGCAAGCTCGGGCAACCTTGGGTGCAAACAATGGAGACTTCACTTCTACCACTCATGGTCCACATGCACCTATATGGGAAGTTTAATAGGAACTATAAGAGCATACCTGGGTCAAAGCCCGGCGGCGTAAAGCGCCGGCGACGCGCGGTGGCCGGAGTTGCAAGCTCGGGTGCAATAAGTGGTGCAACTCCGGTGCGCACAAATCCCACGTTAGAATTTACATGCAAGTGCATGGGAGGCTTCACGGAGACCAATGTAACATACCTGGGCTGCTATCCCATTTGACGGAGCTCTGGCGATCGCCGGAGATCGAAATCATCAAAGCTCGGTGAAGATGGTCACCTCTAATGGCGGATTCCGGCCGGCGACCCCCGGGCCGGCGCAAGATGGACCAAAACCTTCCTCTCGGTCCCCCGGTGCTTGCTGGGTGGTTGGCCGGCGGCTCGGGTGCACGGCGGCGCCGGACGGCGAAGATCGGCCAAAGGTCACTTTCTACCGAAACTAGGGCGGGCTTGATCTCCAAGAATACTTGCCCGATGGCTTTCAAACTTCGATAGTAGGCTGAAGTCGTCGATATGAAGAGGATCAACGGTTCTGATCTTGAGTACTACGGCCGGATGTCGCCCGTGCTCAAGCTCGGACCAAATAAGGTTTTCCGGCAACAAGGTTCTCCCGCCGGCCACCGGAGGCACGGCGACGGCTCGGGCTACACAGGGAAGGTCCACTCAATATCAAGAACACCTCACACACCCCCAAGGATCAAAAGAATAAAATCTTTTCCATAACTTACCTCGCTGGAGAAACAAGAAGGAGATGATGGTGGCTCCGGCGGTGCGCGACCACGGGGATGCACCGGACCACCACGGATTGTCCTTTGGATGCTGAATATGATCGCAGATGAGGCCTGGGCACAAGTCTAGGGCTTAGGTGCTTCTCTTCTCCCACAACCGAGCATCAAGCATACCTCATTGCTTTCCCTTTGCTTTTCCGGCGACCAGGGGCGGCGGCCGGCGGCGAAGTTGTGTGGGGGAGGTAGCAGAGGGAGAGGGAAGGAGGTGGTGGAGGCTATGGTTACGGGGGTGAAGCGGCTAGGGTTTATGAAAACCTAACTCGTTGTATATATATATATAGTAGTGCATGGCGTAATTGCGATTTACACCCTCAACTACTGATATTAAGTGTGCAGTCCTTCACAGCATGTATCCTTCACATCTAGGTCCCTCACCACAGAGGTGGCACGCAAATCGAGGCATAAGTATAGGGTATATGTGCAATTTATCATGTTTTTTGCCGTATTTCACGCTTTTCGAGGCGCTTTGGTCGTCGAAATGAAAAATGGACTTCGCCACGACGTCCGGCTCGACGAAACCTATCAGGTAGCGATTTTGGTTCGCTAAAATTTAGCTCCATAATTTTTAAATTCCATCTTATACTATAAATTATACAGTTTGACACGCTTTACGATACTTTAGGCTCGTCAAATGCAAATTTCGTCAGTGCCATTGCGTTCAGAATGATGAAACCGTTCAAAACGACTACCTGGATCACTATGTTCGGAATCCGAACAGTGAATCAGTCAGCGTTGCATTCGCCGGAGTCCCGAAGATTTGGGTTACTGTTCATCTACAGTAAATCACTTATTGCACCGTGCGCAAAGGCCACTGTTACATTGGTCGCGAGATTCGTCCACTTCTTCGCTGATTTCTGAAAGATCCGACCGTCAGATCGAAAAGTGCTGAATATGAATCTCACTCAGTTCGACGAGACGATCGCAACGGTCAATTCGGATTTCCAAGATCATGTCTGGATTGGAAAATAGCCTTTTTGTCTCGTAAATCGTGCAACTTGCACACTGGCGATTGACCATTTAGGTTAACAGGGGTCTTCTGAATTTAAAACCCGCTCAAAATTCGCTTTTAGTCTATTTATTAAAATAAAATATTTCGAGTTTCTACAAACCTACTCCGGAGTGGCACTCGAGGGGAGCGACCCCACACGAGCATAGTATCACTGTCACTAGTATCATCAGTATCATAAAATAGCAGGACGGGGTCACGACTCTGATCAAAGTGGGAAAACCCATCCACTAAAGGGAAACTCGATCCCCTACCTCCAATCTGATGCAAAAGTAATAATAATTAATAATAATCAGGTCAACCGCCCACAGTCCGCGGTCGCCGCAACACCCAAACATCGATCCCCGACTGTCCCAACTCTGAACATCTGACTACACAATCCCCTAAGACTAGACGACAGGAGAACGAATAAAAGCATGGTTTCTCCTAAGTCAATTCCAATATGTTTGTGTAGAAGAAAAAGGTGGCCTAGCTAGATGACCATTCAAGCATGCAAAGTCCTTTATTTGATAAAATCATTTCAATTATTCTAACATATGCAACATTAAGTGTTTGGAACTCCCGATGTACATGTGGCAGGATATATGATACATGATACAATTTAGATGCATAATCTACAAGCAAGTACCTCTTTTACAACATGCATTCTAACCACATGCCCAAACCTTCCCTTAACATATGACATGATATGGCTTTAGTATTCTTTCCAACTAATTAAATTGCATATCTAAACATGGAAACACCACTTACTAACCTGTAGCCTGCTAACAATGCAAATATTAACAAAGGAACCTTAATCTCATACAAGCATGCTAGATACATTCACAATTAATAGCACATGATCAAGGCATTCTAATAGGCCTAGTGACATTCACAAGTAGGAGGTTCACAACATCACCCACCTCGAGCGCTATTCCAAGTTCCCAAAAGCGAAGTCCAAGATCAGTCCAAAACTCACAACCAATCTGTACAAAATATCCCAAAGGAAAGTACATAAGCTATTCATCCCCAATTTCCAAAATCTGTCCCCCAATTCCACAGTCCAGAATTCTCCAATTTTTACCTGCGAATAATGCCCAGAAAAATCCAAGAAAAATACTATCGCGATCCTTGCGACGAGCCCATCGAAACGAGTACCTGCACGCCCAAATCGGAGTTTCCTATGCTGAGATAAAAATCCGGCAAGGGGTACACCCCAATCCAAACTGTACCAAATTTCTGTAACAAAGAACCATAGAGAAAGGAGATTCTCACCCTCGTGCAAAATCCAGAAAAATCTGAGAAAAATCCAGGAGACTCCTTGCGAAGAGTAGATGAAGATTGCCTTTTGAATCCCCTCAATCAGACGTCTGAGCGAAAAGATACGGCAAGAACACCGCGGTGCTGTCCAAAAGTCCGTGAAGAAAAATGGGTCAAATGGGTGCTCAGAAAACTCCAAGATCAGCACGGAAATCGAGGAACCTCAAAACACAGGAGTTTAAGTCCTACCTGTCGTGAGTCCAACGGCGCAAGAATCGGTGAAATCTGAAGTCGGGGTGAATCGGAGGAGTCCAAACACTGAGAAGGGGCGAAGAGGATCGCCGGGAAACAAGCGTCGCGCCGCGCCGTAAAATGGTGAACCTCGGGAAGAGTGCCTCCAAAAATCCTCAAAGTTCTCCAATGGGTAGTGCACTGAGTGAGGGAAAACTTCTCTGAAGAACACTCTGCGAAAAGGGGTCCAAAAAGCCTAAAGAACGAACAGGGAATCCTATTTATAGGCCCAGCCCATAAGCTGCTGGGCCGGGTTTTCGGGCGCAGGTTTCGGGCGCACTGCGCCCGGAAACCCGGTTGTACACCTCCCGTCCGACGCGCCCGAAAGTCCCTGGTGCGGCCACGTCACCCCAAACAGGGGACAGCAAACCCAGGCGGCCCGCTAAGCGCCGCGTGTCCCCTCGCGGTCAGCGGGGGTAGGTACGGCCGCCCAACCACGAGGCGACACGTGGCGCACTCGAGTGCGGCCGACCGCCCGCCTGGCGCCACTGTGCGCGCGCTGTCCCGAGGCGCCCCACTGCGCGCACCGTGGACCGTGCCCACGTTAGCCAGCGAATCCGAAGCCGCCACGTGTCATGCGCCCGGTCCACCGCAACCCCGCAAAACCGCTGAGCCGTGCCGCGTGCGCCGGCCTATCAGGGCACGCCACGCGTCTCCCGCCCGCGGTCCATGCACCGCCGCGCCTCCCCGTGGACCGAGCTGCGTGAGCCGGCCAATAATAGGCCGCCACGTGGCTCAGGCCGGTCTACGAGTCTCCCCCATGCACGGAAAATCCCCGAAAACTTCCGGAAGCCCGCTTTTGGTCATCCGGACTCCAAATTTAACAAGCAAATAGTCGTTTTCAAGCGTTTTTCCGCGCTGAATCCAAATCCAACCTCAGATTGGCCCAAAACCTTTTCTAAAATTCGGCAAATGCAGCCGAAGGCCAAATCCGCTATCAAAGTCTCACAGGGTCCATCTGTGGCACCCTTTCGATGCACCATGGGCCAGACACACCAACACTAGATGTTCTACACAGTAGATTCACCGGAAAGTTGCATGGGAAAAACCAGTACACTACATCCTCCCCCACAAGAAAAAGTTTCGTCCTCGAAATAAAGTCATACCTCAAGCAGGGGCCTCAAACAAGTTGGGGTAAGCATCCATCATCGCTGACTCCAGCTCCTAGGTATCCTCGCGCTCATCATGACTGCTCCAGAGGACCTTCACATACGGGATGGCCCGACTGCGCAACTCCCTAACCTCACGGTCCAAGATCCTCAATGGCCGCTCAACATAGCTCAGGTTCTCAGCAACCTCCAATGGGGTGAAATCGATGATATGGGACGGGTCATGAACATACCTCCTCAGTGTCGATACATGAAAAACATTGTGAACACCTGAAAGCCTGGGAGGAAGCGCAAGCCTGTAGGCAACTGGCCCTAAGCGCTCCAACATCTCAAAAGGTCCAATATAACGAGGGCTCAGTTTCCCACGAATGCCAAATCTCCGAATCCCCTTCGAAGGCGAGACTTTCAGAAAAATATGGTCACCCACCTGAAACTCTAAGTCTCGCCGTCGAGTATCAGCATAACTCCTCTGTCGACTCTGGGCGGTCTCGAGATGTCGTCGTATCAATCTGACCTTTTCCTCTGCCTCTAATAGTAGATCAGGACCCAAAGTCTTCTTCTCACCCACGTCACTCCAATAAAGGGGTGACCGACACTTGCGTCCATACAACGCTTCAAACGGAGCCATCTGAATGCTCGCTTGATAGCTGTTGTTGTACGCAAACTCAACTAATCCCAAGTGTCGGTACCATCCTCCTCCAAAGTCCAGAACGCATGCTCTCAACATATCCTCGAGGGTCTGAATAGTGCGCTCTGACTGCCCATCGGTCTGTGGGTGGAATGCTGTACTGAATCGGAGCTGCGTCCCCAAGGCTGTCTGTAAACTCCTCCAGAAATGCGAGACAAACCTCGGGTCTCTATCTGATACGATGGAAACGGGTACCCCGTGCAATCTAACCACCTCAGCCAAGTACACCTGTGCGAGTCGCTCCATCGGCCAAGTCATCTGAACCGGCAAAAAGTGAGCGGACTTTGTAAGCCTGTCCACGACCACCCAGATAGCATCCGCTCCCGTCTGTGCTCTCGGCAAACTAGTAACAAAATCCATCGTAACATGTTCCCATTTCCATTCCGGGATTGGGAGACTCTGTAACTTGTCAGCAGGTACACGATGCTCAGCCTTTACTTGCTGACAAGTTAGACAGTGTGCTACAAATCTCCCAATGTCTCTTTTCATCCCATTCCACCAAAACTGTGCCTTAAGATCCCTATACATCTTAGTCCCACCAGGATGGATGGTATAAGGTGTATAGTGGGCCTCCCTCAAGATCTGCTCTCGGATCTCTGCATCCATAGGCACACAAGCGCGGTCCCTGTACCGCAGTACTCCCGCAGCATCAACTGAAAAGTCCCCTATCAAACCAGTCTGCATCTGCTCTCGAATCCTCATCAGGTGGGGGTCCTCACTCTGTCTCTCCCGAATCCTGTCCAACAGAGTGGGCTGCACGACTAGAGACATAAGTCTAGCAGAGACCCCAGGGGACACAACCTCGAGCTCTAACCGCCTCATCTGCTCAAGTAATGGCGCCTGATCGGTGATCATCAAAGATAGACTCTGTACTGCTCTCCTGCTCAGGGCATCAGCAACCACGTTGGCCTTGCCAGGATGGTATAATATGTCTACATCATAATCTTTCAACAATTCCAACCATCTGCGCTGCCTCAAGTTGAGCTCCTTCTGTGTGAACAGGTATTTCAAGCTCTTGTGGTCGGTGTAAATCTCGCAGTGCTCCCATACAGGTAGTGGCTGTGACGCCCCACTTCCCAGGGGGTCACCCATCCTAGAACTACTCTAGCTCTAGCACGCTTAACTCTCATGTTCCTCTTGGATCTTGCTACCATCCAAAATGCTATAGCCGGGCTAGAGATTTAGTCCTATTATATCATTTATATAGAGGACTAATCCAAATTCCGGGGGTGTCACATTCTTCCCCCCTTTAAGCCCTGACGTCCACGTCAGGCTCAAGCACACTCACAAGCACCAGGCGATGTGAGACTCGTCTCGCTAGCCTTAGCCGACCTTGTGAGGAGCTGCACTCCACTCACAACGGTCATTAGCCGGGGAGCCTCGCTCTACCCGCTATATAACCCTGGCTCAGCCGAGACTCATCTCACATTTCCGGCTGGTGAATGGCTCTGATACCAACTGTGACGCCCCACTTCCCAGGGGGTCACCCATCCTAGAACTACTCTAGCTCTAGCACGCTTAACTCTCATGTTCCTCTTGGATCTTGCTACCATCCAAAATGCTATAGCCGGGCTAGAGATTTAGTCCTATTATATCATTTATATAGAGGACTAATCCAAATTCCGGGGGTGTCACAGTGGCGCCACAACTTTAGTGCAAAAATCACTGCAGCTAGCTCCAAATCATGGGTAGGGTAATTCTTTTCATAATCCTTCAGTTGCCGAGAGGCATAAGCGATTACCCTTCCCTCCTGCATCAACACGCAACCAAGTCCACTGTGCGATGCGTCGCTGTATATCACGTATCCTTTCCCCATAACGGGGAGGGAAAGGACAGGAGCCGACATCAATCTGTTCTTTAATTCCTCAAAGCTCCTCTGGCAATCCTCACTCCAAGTAAACTTAATCCCTTTTCGCGTCAAACGAGTGAGGGGTGTGGAAAGTTTCGCAAAACCTTCCACAAACCGACGGTAATATCCTGCTAAGCCCATGAAACTGCGGACCTCTGATACCGTCGTCGGTCGGGGCCAATCCCGGACTGCCTCGATCTTCGCCGGGTCTACTGCCACTCCAGCGGCTGAAATCACGTGGCCCAAAAAGACAACCTTCCGAAGCCAAAAATCACACTTAGATAACTTGGCATACAACTTTCTCTCTCTCAGAAGTTGTAGCACAATCCTCAGGTGCTCCTCGTGCTCCACATCGCTTCGGGAATAAACTAGGATGTCATCAATAAAAACAACGACGAACCGGTCCAGGTATGGTCGAAAAATCCTGTTCATTAAATCCATAAAAGCAGCAGGGGCATTTGTCAATCCAAAAGGCATGACGGTGAACTCATAATGCCCGTACCGCGACCTGAATGCCGTCTTTGGGATGTCCTCGGCCTTCACCTTCAATTGGTGGTAACCAGACTGTAAGTCAATCTTGGAGAAGACACAAGACCCTTGCAGCTGATCAAATAAGTCATCAATGCGCGGCAAAGGGTACTTGTTCTTGATGGTCGCTTTATTCAGCTCCCGGTAATCAACGCACAGTCGAAGCGAACCATCTTTCTTCTTCACAAATAGCACCGGCGCTCCCCAAGGCGATACACTCGGTCTCACAAAACCCTTGTCCATTAAATCCTGGAGTTGCGCCTTTAATTCTCGCAGCTCAGCCGGTGCCATTCGGTAAGGAGCCTTAGAGATTGGCGCAGTTCCTGGAACTACGTCAATCAAAAACTCAACCTCCCTATCCGGCGGCATACTAATCAGCTCTGGAGGAAACACATCCGGGAACTCGCGGGCAATCGGGATATCCGCGAGTCCCGGAGCCGCCGTAGGCTCCTTAACCACAGATGCCATAAAGGCTACGCATCCACTGCGCATCATCTGCCTCGCACGAGAAGTCGAAACCACAGAGGCAAAGAAAGCACTCTGGCACCCCCCGAAAACGAACACCTCCTGGCCTGGCTCGCTAAAGGTAACAGTCCTCGCGGCGCAATCAATCGTCGCGAAATAGCGAGCCAGCCAATCCATCCCCAGTACAATGTCAAAATCTCGCAGCTGACTAAGGACCATCAGGTCCGCTGGCAAAATCCAAGACTCAAGCTGTACCGGGCAAGACCAACAACACTCCTCTACATGCAATATGTGATCGGGAATCTGTACCTCTAATGCATGTGGCAACCGACCTAACTCTAGTCCATGAGATGATGCAAATGCTCTACTGATAAAAGAATGTGATGCACCGGTATCAAATAAAGTGCGAGCTCTAATACCAAAAAGTAAAGTGATACCTGCCACCACGTGGTCGGCTGCCGTGGAGTCCCCTACCTGAGCGGCGTAGACTCGCCCGCTCTGAGCTGGTGGTCGGTAGTCTGCAGGGTGGGAGGAAGGAGCCCTGCTCGCAGGAGCATAGGGCCGCTGAGCTGGCGGTCGCTGCTGAGGTGGAAGGGAAACTGAGGCCGAAGAAGGCGCCACTGATGCCGAAAAAGGGCATGAAGATCGTATGTGCCCGGCCTGACCACAGCCATAACAACGCCCCCACCTCTGATCACAAGTGCCGGGGAAATGCTGACCCCCGCAGAAGATACAACTGCCAGGGGCCCGAAACTGCCGTGATTGCTGCTGCTGCTGCTGCCTGTGCGACTGCCGCTGAGATCCCTGCTGTCGCGACTGCGACCTCTGCTGCTGCGAGTGCTGCTGCTGTCGCTGGGGCTGCTGATGCTGTGGGGGCCTCTGGGATCCCCCAGGCCCTCGCCGCTCCGAACGCCCCCGGCCCGTAAACTGAGGCGGTGGCGGTCGGGGCGGCCTCCAGGAACTGGCCTGTCCCCCCTCATCCGATGCTGGTCACTTCCTCTCAGAACTCTGAGCGACCAGACCTCCGCGTCTAGAAACAACATGATCTCCCCTCTCGACCCACTGTGCATGATCCACTGCCTCTGATAAAGTCTGAAGCCTCTGGGCGTGTACCAAGGTATAGATCTCGGGGCGTAAACCTGTCTCAAACAGCTCCACCTGGTGCAGCCCATCCCTGGCAACATAGGGTACGCAGTTGAGCAACTGCATAAACTCCTGGAAATAGTCCCACACTGGGCGATCACCCTACTGCAGGTTCTTCAAGTCATCTTCTATCTTCTTCTTCACGCTCGTGGAGAAGTAAGTGTCAAGGATCATCCTCCTGAACTCCGACCAGGGTAGCTGTCGGGTGACCTGAAACTCTAAGGGCTCGACCCAACGCCACCAAGCATCTGCATCCCCCTCTAAACAGTGTACTGCCAAATGTGCTCTGAACCTCTGGTCAATGAAGAAGTCCCGAAACAACTTCTCCATTGACGCTAGCCACGATCCAATCTCCCAAGGGTGAGTGCTCCGCCCCGAGAACTTAGGGGGTCCTCGCTTACAGAACTGCGTGAGTTTGTCAGAAAACTCCCGCTCCTCCTCTGGGGTCAAAGGCCTGAACATCCCCTGGGCCCCACTGCTCGACGACGGCGCTGTAGGGGCAGGTGGAATAGTCGGTGGTACAACAGGTGGTACGGGGGCCTCTGCAGTAGTAGGGGGAGGTGCCGCAACCTGGGCAAATAACTGCTCGAACCTCTGCTCCTGTCGGCGGTGGCTCTCCGCCAACTGGGCCACCATGGCCCTCAGCTCACTGATCTCAGAAGGCCCGGACTGCTCCGGCTCCTCCGGGGGTGTAGGAGTACCCCGAGTAGGAATCTGCCGCCTAGGAGGCATCCTGCCACACAAGAATCCACGGGTCAGTAAACCAAACCACTCTCGACCCAATCCAGCGAAAGTCATGGACATTCCCCTATTTCTGTAACCTTATGTTGTCTGCAGCCAACATAATAGTCCCCTAGAAATAGGCTATGCCAATCCCTCTCCACTCACAGGAAGAGTTAACAACTAATTGCCGACTTTCGCACAATATCACGTCACTCACGCTCTGCCTTCCTAGGGTCTGCTAAAAGCCTAGGGTTTCCTAAGTCCCAACTGACCTATCCCTAAGCTCTGATACCAACTAATCTGTCACGCCACGGGTGTAAACCAGAACCCGGGCCCGTCCACAGATCCGCCGTGCATACGGAATTTTTCGTGTACACGAAGCGCTGGTAACCTGCTCAGATATAAAATATATAATAAAGGAGCATAAAACAGAGCTAAACTAAAACTAATACAACTCAGACAAATGCTGGAAATAAAAGTACAATAAGCTCTCACAAATATACAAGTGTCTCTCCCAGCTCACGAAATAAATACAACCAGCTGGCCGCAGCCAGACCCAAAATAAAAGGAAATACAACCGTCTGAGTGTACTGGGGATACATCAAAACTACAAAACTCGAACTCGGGGCAGTGGCTATCTAATCAGCGATCCTCTTACCTCGATCCAGGGAAGAGGGTCCCGCAACTCCCGCAGAGGACTCTGCAAAACAAAGGGGAAAAGAAAAGAGAAAGCAGTGGGGGGTGAGAACTACTATAAAAACAGTAGCCTCCCCTAGTGGGTAGACCTCAAACTCAGACATGCCCACTAGGACTATCAGAGGCGAAAAATGAAAACAGGGGTGGTAAGCTACAAGTACACTACTGATGAAAAGCTACCACTAACATGCCTCTACGATGCCTAACTAAAGAATAGCTGAAAGCATGCACCAGAACGTCAAGGACTGACAGACCAACCCAATCAAAACACCAGTAAACACTGGTACTGCCTGCTCTGCTGTCAACCTCACAACTCAGTATCTCCCCTGTCCAAAGGACCGGAACCCAACACGGTCTGACCGGCACCCAACACGGTCTGAAACCTACTCCGGAGTGGCACTCAAGGGGAGCGACCCCACACGAGCATAGTATCACTGTCACTAGTATCATCAGTATCATAAAATAGCAGGACGGGGTCACGACTCTGATCAAAGTGGGAAAACCCATCCACTAAAGGGAAACTCGATCCCCTACCTCCAATCTGATGCAAAAGTAATAATAATTAATAATAATCAGGTCAACCGCCCACAGTCCGCGGTCGCCGCAACACCCAAACATCGATCCCCGACTGTCCCAACTCTGAACATCTGACTACACAATCCCCTAAGACTAGACGACAGGAGAACGAATAAAAGCATGGTTTCTCCTAAGTCAATTCCAATATGTTTGTGTAGCAGAAAAAGGTGGTCTAGCTAGATGACCATTCAAGCATGCAAAGTCCTTTATTTGATAAAATCATTTCAATTATTCTAACATATGCAACATTAAGTGTTTGGAACTCCCGATGTACATGTGGCAGGATATATGATACATGATACAATTTAGATGCATAATCTACAAGCAAGTACCTCTTTTACAACATGCATTCTAACCACATGCCCAAACCTTCCCTTAACATATGACATGATATGGCTTTAGTATTCTTTCCAACTAATTAAATTGCATATCTAAACATGGAAACACCACTTACTAACCTGTAGCCTGCTAACAATGCAAATATTAACAAAGGAACCTTAATCTCATACAAGCATGCTAGATACATTCACAATTAATAGCACATGATCAAGGCATTCTAATAGGCCTAGTGACATTCACAAGTAGGAGGTTCACAACATCACCCACCTCGAGCGCTATTCCAAGTTCCCAAAAGCGAAGTCCAAGATCAGTCCAAAACTCACCACCAATCTGTACAAAATACCCCAAAGGAAAGTACATAAGCTATTCATCCCCAATTTCCAAAATCTGTCCCCCAATTCCACAGTCCAGAATTCTCCAATTTTTACCTGCGAATAATGCCCAGAAAAATCCAAGAAAAATACTATCGCGATCCTTGCGACGAGCCCGTCAAAACGAGTACCTGCACGCCCAAATCGGAGTTTCCTATGCTGAGATAAAAATCCGGCAAGGGGTACACCCCAATCCAAACTGTACCAAATTTCTATAACAAAGAACCACAGAGAAAGGAGATTCTCACCCTCGTGAAAAATCCAGAAAAATCTGAGAAAAATCCAGGAGACTCCTTGCGAAGAGTAGATGAAGATTGCCTTTTGAATCCCCTCAATCAGACGTCTGAGCGATAAGATACGGCAAGAACACCGCGGTGCTGTCCAAAAGTCCGTGAAGAAAAATGGGTCAAATGGGTGCTCAGAAAACTCCAAGATCAGCACGGAAATCGAGGAACCTCAAAACACAGGAGTTTAAGTCCTACCTGTCGTGAGTCCAACGGCGCAAGAATCGGTGAAATCTGAAGTCGGGGTGAATCGGAGGAGTCCAAACACTGAGAAGGGGCGAAGAGGATCGCCGGGAAACAAGCGTCGCGCCGCGCCGTAAAATGGTGAACCTCGGGAAGAGTGCCTCCAAAAATCCTCAGGTATCATTTGGTTCGGTGATTAGTGAGAATTAGTAGTACCAGGTATAAGTATAAAGTACGGAACAAGGGTAAAAAAGTGTTTGGGATGGTTCTAGGAATAAGAGATTTTGTATTTGGTATGATAATGAGGAATAAGAGGAATAAAGAGGTTAAGTTGTGTAAATTACTTTTTTACCCTCAAGATTTAATATGTGATAAAAGTTGTTAAAATCTAATTAGTTCGTTTTAATTAATGAATTAAAGCTTTAAAAAAATTAAGATAAAATGATAATCATAATCAAATTATATTTTTTAAAAATAATATTTAATTTAATATTTTTTTTCTCAAATTAAATTTAAAATTTTAAATATAAAATTTCAACATTTAAATTTTAAATTTTAAAATTATATAATATTATTTTAAATTATAAATTTTAAACATAAAATTTTTTAATTTTCAAATAATAACTTTTACTTTCTTCGTTTTAATTAATGGATTAAAGCCTTACAAAAATTAAGATAAAATTAAAATCAAAATCAAAATCAAAATTATAATCAAAATCAAAATTAAATTTCAAATTATATTTTATGAAAATAATATTTAATTTAACATTTTATTTGTTTAAATTAAAGTTAAAATTTCGAATATAAAATTTCAAAATTTAAAGTCTTACAAAAATTATGATAAAATCAAAATCAAAATAAAATTTCTAAAATTTTGAAAATAATATTTAATTTAATATCCAATTAAATTAAAAAGAGAGAGGAGAGAGAGGGATTTGTGATGATGAGAGTGTATTGAAAAGAAGAAAAAAAGAGAGAGGAGAGAGAAATTTGTGATGATGAGTGTATTGGGAAGAAGAGAGAGAGAGGGGAGAGAGAGGGATTTGTGATGATGAGAGTGTATTGAAAAAAGAGAAAGGAGGGGAGGAGGGGTAATTTGGTAAAAAACAAATTTATAAAATAATAGGTAAGAACTGTTATTCCAGCTTATTCTGTTTGTACTGGAACTACTGTACCTAATAGTTCCCCCTTTGTTCAATAGTGTTTGGGTACAAAGGGGGGGATATCCCCCTTTGTACCCAAACCAAACAAAGCCTCAAAGTTCTCCAATGGGTAGTGCACTGAGTGAGGGAAAACTTCTCTGAAGAACACTCTGCGAAAAGGGGTCCAAAAAGCCTAAAGAACGAACAGGGAATCCTATTTATAGGCCCAGCCCATAAGCTGCTGGGCCGGGTTTTCGGGCGCAGGTTTCGGGCGCACTGCGCCCGGAAACCCGGTTGTACACCTCCCGTCCGACGCGCCCGAAAGTCCCTGGTGCGGCCACGTCACCCCAAACAGGGGACAGCAAACCCAGGCGGCCCGCTGAGCGCCGCGTGTCCCCTCGCGGTCAGCGGGGGTAGGTACGGCCGCCCAACCACGAGGCGACACGTGGCGCACTCGAATGCGGCCGACCGCCCGCGTGGCGCCACTGTGCGCGCGCTGTCCCGAGGCGCCCCACTGCGCGCACCGTGGACCGCGCCCACGTGAGCCAGCGAATCCGAAGCCGCCACGTGTCATGCGCCCGGTCCACCGCAACCCCGCAAAACCGCTGAGCCGTGCCGCGTGCGCCGGCCTATCAGGGCACGCCACGCGTCTCCCGCCCGCGGTCCATGCACCGCCGCGCCTCCCCGTGGACCGAGCTGCGTGAGGCGGCCAATAATAGGCCGCCACGTGGCTCAGGCCGGTCCACGAGTCTGCCCCATGCACCGAAAATCTCCGAAAACTTTCGGAAGCTCGCTTTTGGTCATCCGGACTCCAAATTTAACAAGCAAATAGCCGTTTTCAAGCGTTTTTCCGCGCTGAATCCAAATCCAACCTCAGATTGGCCCAAAACTTTTCTAAAATTCGGCAAATGCAGCCGAAGGCCAAATCCGCTATCAAAGTCTCACATGGTCCATCTGTGGCACCCTTTCGATGCACCGTGGGCCAGACACACCAACACTAGGTGTTCTACACAGTGGATTCACCGGAAAGTTGCATGGGAAAAACCAGTACACTACATCATTTGTGCTACCAATTTTTTAGCCATTGAATTAAGAGTTGTGCGGTTAGAATGATAGTTGTCCCGTAGGGTTTAGTGGGTGGTTGATTGAATAGTAAAAATCTTAGGGAACCACTATAATCCCAACCGCACATCCTTTCATCCAAGGGCTGGAAACTTGGTAGCATAAATTATTTGGTGCTATCGATAATATTCCGGCCGGAATCTATATATGACTACTATACTATCTATAATACTAGAGCTCCGGTACTATAGTTCTATTTTCGATCTTAGGGTATTTCATTTAAAGATCCACATCGTTAAATATAATCTAGGGTATATGAAGTTATTAAGAGTAAAATTTAAATTTGTTACGTCATCGTTTACTTAGTAAGTAAATCATATTAAAATAAATGATGAAAATTGAATAATCTTTAAAATTTGAAAATTAGATTTTTGAATTTAAGATCAAGGATAATGACCTTTATCTTGATAGTTTAAAGTATTTTAAATCAAAATTTGAATAAATTTAAATTCTTCTACGCCATCAAACTATAAACACACTATAGTAGTCATTGAAAATTGATAATTTTAAAATGGTTTGATCATAAAGTAATGTCACGCCGTGGGGGTTTAATTAAGCATAAAAACGTGTATTTTTTTTTTTTTTGAAACATTCCCACCCTCCGGCACGTGCCCAGACCCGCGACACATACAAAGTTACGCCACAAACGGACAGAGTCTACTTTGTATATGTACGGCATCGCAATCACAATTTATACTTTAACCACGCCAGTCAAGGAAATAGAAGGAGGAAAAAGACCACATGCACCATATCCGATATGGCTACAACATTTTGAAAGGATAAATCCACGGGTTTGTAAAACGGTGTCCACTCAACACCTAATTTTAAAAACGTTTTCGCAATCTCTTTTTTTAAAAAATAAAAAAAAATAAATTGGCCATACGAGCAAGTAATAGAAAAACCGTTCATCCACATGAACATCAAACAGTCCCAACATCCACATCATCCACAATAAGGTAACATACGCACATAAGCTAACTAACCGAAATAAACAAAACGAAATAAAGGAAAGGTCACCAGCCCCAAACGAGGCTAAAATCCTCTAGTCGCAGCCTCTCTGTCGTCCCGGAACCCACCCCTGACCGAACCTGTCACAGTGTGGGAAGCCAGCGACAAAAAGAGTAAGAGGTAAATGTAACATGAGTAAGATGCTATAAATACTAAAAATAAAGCAAACCGAAAAACCAGAGCATCCACACTCCCCCTCATGAATCAACAGTAACCCCCTGTAAATCGAAACAGAGCACCTGCCAAAAGGTCTAAAGACCTCTGGCAAAAGAAAACATCTTGCTCTCACCTTGTTGCTTTTAACCCTTTCACGACACTTGTGAGCACCGTAAGTAACCGCAAGGGGTCCCCACTACGTTACCTTGTGGGGTACACGGGTCAACGTACCACCTTTTTGGAAAAGTACACCGATGCGGTGGCCAAACCGCTGGTGTGCGTGCAAGCAGCCATGAGCATAATGATCGAAGTCAATGTGTAACATAGAGCACCGCGACGTTCAGTCGCACAGGAAGTAGTAATAGAAATACTCATGCGAAAAGGGGTTAGACAAGATTCATTAGCACAACTACTTTACTCTTACGTATTACATATGAAACCACACTCCAAAACGCAGGAAGATGGTACCCACCTCGAATCACGTCGAACGGAACACCTGAAATCGACCCGCGCCCTTGAACGACTCCCGAACCTAAAAAGTCCCCAACATAAACAAAAGGTAAGACTAGACTTGCCTGTGAAAAACTGAGGTCCCGAACACGCAAAAGTAAAGGCGGAGACGAGCGGCAGCGGCGCAGACAGCACGGCCCCGCGCGGCACTTGTCCTGCGCGGCGCGCCGCATGCGGTGCGGCTCCGCGCGGGCAGCAGCCTCGCGCGGGCGCGCCGCATGCGGTGCGGCCCCGCCCGGGCAGCAGCCTCGCGCGGGCGCGCCGCATGTGGTGCGGCCCCGCGCGGGCAGCAGCCCCGCGCGGGTGCACGCTGCGCCATCGGCGGCCCCGGGCGGGCACCAGCCCCGCGCGGGCGCGCGAGCGGCGCGCAGCAGCCCCGCACGGGTGCTTCCCCCGCGCGGGCACCAGCCCGACGTGGGCGCGCAAACCGCGGTCTCTCCGTGGCGAGCGGGGAGCGCGCACCCTGTGCGCGCGGCGGCAGCGAGGCGGCGGCGGCGCGTCGGTGGCGCGGCGGCGACTAGGCATCAACGTGTGGCCGCAAAACCCAAAACGCAACCCCAAAAGCCCCGAAAACGTGAAACGATGAACAACAAAAACGCGAGAGAGAGAGAAAAATTGCTAACCTCACACTAACGGGGAAGACGACCCGATCTCGATCCTCGCGGTTGATGAGAATCCGATTCCGCTCCCTGCCTCCGGCACGTTGATCCAAGAAGAAGAAGAATCGCTCTCTTTTTCTCTCCGAACTAGGGTTTTCGTTTTCTTGAAAGGTATTAATTTAATATTATATATATCTTGTATGTATAAAAATAAAACCCTTATTTGGTATATAGAAGAAAGATTTCCATCTCCTCAAAAAGCGTGCGGATCACTTAGCACGGATTCTGATGCACACAACGAATATCGAGACCTTCAAAATCCCTTTCCGGGAGATCCGTAAATCAGATTTCAGATCCGATCGCTTTGCCGTTCATCGCTTTCCATGCTCTAAACAAAAAAAATACTCACGAGTACAGATTCACAAGCCCCGACAATTCGATAAAAACAATATTAGGGCAACCATAAATAAGCAGAGTTTAAAAAATACACCTAAAAAGTCGTGACACTACGCCACACACCCCTTAAAAGAAGTTTCGTCCTCGAAACTTTGCCTCAACCCACGCTAAACAAGTCTGGAAAACACTCTCTCATCTTCGATTCCAATTCCCAAGTCGCTTCGCGCTCTTCATGATTACTCCACAGCACCTTCACATAGGGAATAATCCGGTTGCGCAGCTTTTTGTCTTCACGTGCCATGATTCATACCGGTGTTTCATCAAAACTCAAGTCCTCTCGAAGCTCAATAGCAGAAACTTCGAGAACATGCGACGGATCGGGGAGGTGTTTCTGGAGCATCGAAACATGAAACACGTTGTGCACCCGATCGAGATTTGGCGACAAGGCTAAACGATAAGCTACCGGGCCAACACGTTCCAAGATTTCAAAAGGTCCAACGAACCGCGGGCTCAACTTGCCTCTCAAACCGAACCGTTTAGTCCCCTTTCAGTTTAGGCCACCAAAACGTCTGCTTAAGGTCTTTGTACATTTTCGTGCCATCAGGGTGAGTCGTATAGGGAGCACAGTGCGCCTCTGACAATATCTCATCCTTCAAATACGACAGGTCGGGCACACAAATACGTCCTCGGAACCGTATTGCGCCGTCCGTACCAATCGAAAAGTCGCCCTCTTGGTCTGAAGAAATCTTGTCCCGCACGAGCTGCAATTGAGTGTCCGTCATTTGACCCTCCAGGATTTTCTCAAACAAAGTAGGCTTGACTACAAGGGACAAAAGTCGAGTAACTGTGCCCTCTGGTACAACCTCCAATCTTAATCGTGAGAAGTCTGCGATTAACTTGTCCTGCTGACTAATCGCGCTCATCGATAACTTCTCTGACTGACCCTTCCTGCTCAAGGCATCGGCTACTACATTTGTCTTTCCGGGATGATATTGAATGGACAAATTGTAGTCCTTCAACAACTCCAACCAACTTCTCTGCCGTAAGTTCAATTCCTTCTGCGTGAATAAATATTTAAGGCTCTGGTGATCAAAAAACACGTTGCAATGAGCTCCGTAAAGGTAATGCCTCCAAAGTTTTAAAGTGAAAACGACCGCTGCGAGTTCCAGATCATGTGTAGGGTAGTTTCGCTCATAATCCTTGAGTTGTCTTGATGCGTAGGCTATAACTTTCCCCTGTTGCATCAGTACGCTTCCAAGACCATTCCGTGATGCATCACAATAGACCTCAAAATCCTCACCAGGTCTCGGTAGTGCAAGCACGGGTGCCCGTGTTATCGTGTCCTTGAGTTCCTCGAAGCTCTCCTGGCATTGAGCCGTCCAAACAAATCTCTCCCCCTTCCGGGTTAAACGATTTAGAGGGGTGGCAATTTTTGAGAAACCTTCCACGAAGCGCCTATAATATCCTGCCAAACCTAAGAAGCTTCGAATTTTCGTCACTGTAGTCGGTCGGGGCCAGTTAGTTACTGATACCACCTTCTTAGGATCCACCGCGATTCCCATCGCCGAAACTATGTGTCCCAAAAAGTCCACCTCACGAAGCCAGAACTCACACTTTTTAAGTTTAGCAAACAATTTCAGGTCCCTGAGAGTCTGAAGGATTATCCGCAAATGCTCCTCATGCTCCTCATCCGTACGCGAGTAAATCAGGATGCCATCAATAAAGACCACTACAAATTGGTCCAAAAAGGGTCTGAATACATTGTTCATCATATCCATGAATACTGCTGGAGCATTCGTAAGTCCAAACGGCATAACTGTAAACTCGTAGTGGCCGGATCGAGTTTGAAAAACTGTTTTAGGTATATCCTCACCCCGAACTCTAAGATGGTGATAACCGGACTGCAGATCGATCTATGAGAACACCGTTGTTCCTTGTAGTTGGTCGAAAATGTCATCAATCCGAGGCAAGGGGTACTTGTTTTTCACTGTGACCTTGTTTATCTCCCGATAGTCGATGCACAGACGTAAACTCCCGTCCTTCTTCCGCACGAAGAGTACGGGTGCGCCCCAAGGCGACACACTTGGTCTGATGAACCCCTTATCCAGAAGATCTTCTAGTTGTGCCTTGAGTTCCTTCAATTCCCCGAAAGCCATTCTGTACGGTGCCTTTGTGATAGGTTGCGTGCCCGGAAGAAGCTCGATAGGAAAATCAATCTCTCGTTCGGGGGGCATCCCCGGAAGTTCGGTTGGAAAAACGTCCGGAAAATCCCTTACAACTGGGATATCGGAGAGCGGTGTTGAGGGTCGAGTTGCTAAGTTTGCTGAAGCCAAGTAAGCGACACATCCGCCTTCCATCAGTCTTCTGGCCCGTGATGCAGAGATAACGGTTGAAAAGAATGTGCTTTTACATGCTAAGTACACGTGTTCAGGGAATCCAGGTTCCTGTAAACGCACTTGGCGCTTCTCGCAGTCGATCACCGCCTGATATTTAGTAAGCCAATCCATTCCCAGTACCATGTCGAATTCCTTCAACGGAATCACCACCAAATCCCAAGGGCAAGATAGCCTTCCCAACCTTATCGAGCAGGAAGGTACAAAACTAATCGCTTCCAAAGGCCCACCCGGGGTCTGAACCGACATTACACTATGAAAGGGTCTCTCCTCAAGACCATGGGTAAGTGCAAAATCACGAGACATGAAAGAATGGGATGCTCCGGTGTCAAAAAGAGTTCTAGCACGATAATCTGAGATTAGAGTGATACCTGCTACCACATCCTCCGGTGGGTCCGTCCCCTGATTGGTCATCGAGTAGACTCTCCCTCATGATTGCGATTGCGGTTCCCCCTCCCGTCGAGATGCGGGAGGATGAGCGGCCGATCCTGAAGGAGCTTTTCCCCGTCCCTGCTGCTGCGGCGATGGAGTAGAAGCTGCTAAGGACACTGTCTCCGTGTTCAAGGGGCGGTTGAAACGGAAGTGCCCCGGCTTGCCGCCACGAAAACAGTGGTCGTGCCTCTTGGAGCAATCAGTCACCCGATGTGCTCCACCGCAAATGACGCAAGGCCTGTCCCCCGACCTCTACCCTCCCGTCGGCGCGCTCCTGGTTCCTTGTTGCTATCTCAGATGTTTAGGGGGTCGGCTCCCGCTGGAATAGCCTCCTCCGGAAAAAGACTGAGATCGCTTCTTATCCTTGTTATGCTCAGAGCCCTCCCGTCGGGCACGTGTAACCACAAATCCGCGCTCCACAATGGTGGCTCTATCAACCACCTTCTGGAAGGTGTGCAAATCCGCCGCTTGCACAACTTCGAAGATATCGCTCCGCAAACCGTCCACAAAAAGACGGGCTTTGTGAGATTCGTCCCTTATGACAAAGGGGACGCAGTTGGCCAACCTCACGAATTCCCGTTGGTACTCCATAACAGACTGGCTTCTTCTCTTGATGTGCTTCAGATCATCCTCCATCTGCTGTTTGACGCTATTAGAGAAAAACGTCCCAAACAGTTCCTCTCGAAACGTCGTCCATGATGGCAGGGGTAGTGCCCTTCGAGGGGTCCGGGCGCACCGTCTTCCACCACATGCGGGCGTTTCCCTCAAGGAAGTGGACTGCCAAGGGGACCCGTTCACACTCCTCCATCAACAAATCTTCGAAAAGCTTTTCCATGGTGTCTACCCATTTTTCCACGACCCAAGGATCGGTTGTCTCTCCCTCAAACACGGGTGGGTCGTAATTTTTGAAATCCGCCAAATTCGCTCTCACCCTGTCCCGTTCGGTCCGCTGAATAGAAGCTTCCCCCGCGGCGATGGCGGACACTACGGGAGTAGGTGTCACCACAGTCTCTCTCAAAGGGTCTCCAGCAGTGGCTTCCGGCGTAGGTCCCGAAGCCGCTGGTGTTGGGGCTACTGAAGGCGCTGTTGGCTGAACCAACGGTACTCCGGTCGTTGTGGTCTGAGGAGGGGCGGCCATAGTCTCGCTGTCTGCTATCGGCGGTCCCGTCGTAGGTGCGGTTGGTCCGAGTGGAGGAACTTGGGCGACCACCACCGGCGTAGCTGATTGCTGTGTCAACCGACGTACATGTTCCGTGAGGGTCGCTAGCTGCTCGGCCATCTCTCGCAATTGTTGTCGGAGAAGTTGATTCTCTGCAGCCGTCGGTACCGTACCATCTGCCTCTGCGTTATCAGTTGACGACCTAGTCCGGGCCATTATCCGCTGTATACATAGAAACCAAGTCAACCCTAGACTTAACTGGTTTAGCACAATGACCTACGATCAGCTAGGGACTCTATTCCCCCCCCCTCTCCCAAAACACTCGCGCTCTACGCACCTATACCTTGTTCATCTCATTGGTTAGTAGCTAGTGGTAATGTACTCTGTGGATGTTGGACAACGACTACCGTGGTTAAAGTTATTTTTCTCTGATACCATCTTAATCTGTCACGCCCCGGAGGTTTAATTAAGTAGAAAAACGTGTATTTTTTTTTTTTGAAATATTCCCACCCTCCGGCACGTGCCCAGACCCGCCACACATACAAAGTTACCCCACAAACGGACAGAATCTCCTTTGTATATGTACGGCGTCACAATCACAATTTATACTTTAACCACACCAGTCAAGGAGATAGAAGGAGGAAAAAGACCACATGCACCATATCCGATAAGGCCACCACATTTTGAAAGGATAAATCCACGGGTTTGTAAAACGGTGTCCGCTTAACACCTAATTTTAAAAATGTTTTCGCAATCTCTTTTTTTTTTTTTTTGAAAATTGGCCATACCAGCAAGTAATAGAAAAACCGTTCACCCACATGAACATCAAACAGTCCCAACATATACATCATCCACAATAAGGTAACATACGCACATAAGCTAACTAACCGAAATAAACAAAATGAAATAAAGAAAAGGTCACCAGCCCCAAACGAGGCTAAAATCCTCTAGTCGCAGCCTCACTATCGTTCCGGAACCCACCCCTGACCGAACCTGTCACAGTGTGGGAAGTCAGTGACAAAAAGAGTAAGAGGTAAATATAACATGAGTAAGATGCTATAAATACTGAGAATAAAGCAAACCGAAAAACCAGAGCATCCACACTCCCCTTCATGAATCAACAGTAATTCCCTGTAAATCGAAACAGAGCACTTGCCAAAAGGTCTAAAGACCTCTGGCAAAAGAAAACACCTTGCTCTCACCTTGGTACCTTTAACCCCTTCACGGCACTTGTGCAGCACCGTAAGTAACCGCAAGGGGCCACTACGTCACCTTGTGGGGTACACGGGTCAACGTACCACCTCTCCGAAAAAGTACACCGATGCGGTGGCCAAACCGCTGGTGTTCGTGCAAGCAGCCATGAGCATAATGACCGAAGTCAATGTGTAACATAGAGCACCGCGACGTTCCGTCGCACAGGAAGTAGTAATAGAAATACTCATGCGAAAAGGGGTTAGACAAGATTCATTAACACAACTACTTTACTCTTACGTATTACATATGAAACCACACTCTAAAATGCAGGAAAAGGGTACCGACCTCGAATCACGTCGAACGGAATACCTGAAACCGACCCGCGCCCTCGAACGACTCCCGGACCTAAAAAGTCCCCAACAGAAACAAAAGGTAAGACTAGACTTGCCTGCGAAAAACTGAGGTCCCGAACACGCAAAAGTAAAGACGGAGACGAGCAGCAACGGAACGGATGGCATGGCCCCGCGCGGCACTTGTCCCGTGCGGCGCGCCGCATGCGGTGCGGCCCCGCGCGGGCACCAGCCCCGCGCGGGCGCACGCTGCGCCATCGGTGGCCCCGCGCGGGCACCAGCCCCGCGCGGGAGCACGAGTGGCGCGCAGCAGCCCTGCGCGGGTGCTCCCCCCACGCGGGCGCATGCTGCGCCGGCGGCGGCCCCGCGCGGGCACCAGCCCCGCACGGGCGCACAAACCGCGGTCTCCCCGTGGCGCGCGGGGAGCGCGCGCCCTGTCCGCGCGGCGGCAGCGAGGCGGCGGCGCGGCTGTGGCGCGGCGGTAGCTAGGCATCAACGCGCGGCCGCAAAACCCAAAACGCAACCCCAATGGCCCCGAAAGCGCGAAACGATGAACAACAAAAACACGAGAGAGATAAAAACCGCTAACCTCACACTAACGGGGAAGACGACCCGATCTCGATCCTCGCGGTTGATGAGAATCCGATTCCGCTCCCCGTCTCCAGCACGTTGATCCAAGAAGAAGAAGAATCGCTCTCTTTTTCTTTCCGAACTAGGGTTTTCGTTTTCTTGAAAGGTATTAATTTAATATTATATTTATCTTGTACGTACAAAAATAAAACCCTTATTCGATGTATAAAAGAAAGATTCCCATCTCCTCGAAAAGCATGCCGATCACTTAGCACGGATTCTGATGCACACAATGAATATCGAGACCTTCAAAACCCCTTTCCGAGAGATCCGTAAATCAGATTTCAGATCCGATCGTTTTGCCGTTCACTGCTTTCCGTACTCTAAACCAAAAAAATACTCGCGAGTATAGATTCACAAGCCCCGATAATTCGATAAAAATAATATTAGGGCTAACCATAAATAAGCAGAGTTTAAAAAATACACCTAAAAGGTCGTGACACTACATGTAAACTATGTCGAAAAAATATAAAATTTTACTTCTAAGAACTTCAAATACTTTAAATCAATTTTAACGGTGTAGATCATTGGTTTGAATATTTTAAAATTGAAAACAAGACTATAGTACCGGGAGCTCCAGTACTAAAGATATTATAAGAGCACATATATATATATATATATATATATATATATATAGTCCGGCTAGAATACTATCGATAGCACCAAATAATTGGTGCTATCAAGTTTTCAATCGTTGGATGAAAAGATATGCGCTTGGGATTATAGTGGTCCCCTAAGATTTTTACTATTCAACCAATCTCCTAGTAAACCCTAGGGGACCACTATAATCCCAACCGCATATTTTTTCATCCAATGGCTAAAAACTTGATAGCACCAATGGCTTAGTGCTATCGATAGTATTCTAGCCTAATTCTATATATATATATAGTAGAGCTTATATACTTTTAAAAGCACAAGCTCAACCATGCTTGTGAATTTTTTACCATTGGATTTGCATTGAGATTTGTGCAATTATACTTTCTCTTTCTCTCTCTTTAGTTGACTTTATAATTGCACAAATCTCAATGCAAATCCAATGGTAAAAAATTTACATGCATAGTTTGGCTTGTGCCTTTAAAAGTATACAAGCTCTACTATATATATATATATATATATATATATATATATATATATATATATATATATATATATATATATATATATAAACCTAGGCAACTATACTATTAATAGACCAAGTCATTGGTGCTATTAAGTTTTTGACTCTAGATTAAGAAATGTGAGAATAAGATGATAGTAGGCTCCTAGGGTGGTTGGGGAAATAGTATAATCTAAAGGGCAGAAATGATCAAAGGGATAGATTTAATGGTGGAAAACTTGATAGCACCAAGTGATTGGTGCTATTGATAGCATAGTAGCCGGACTCTCTTATATATATATATATATATATATATATATATATATATATATATATATATATATATATATATATATATATATATATATATATAAGAGTGTGTGTGTGTGTGCGTGTCACGCCCCGGGTTCTTTCTGTAAATCCATTTTAGAAAAATCAGCAGTAAAACATGTGATTTTTTTTTAAAAAAAAATACCTTGAATACACCACATAACGCGCACAGACACGCCACATGGACAGAGAATTCTCTGTACAAGCGAACAGAGTTTCCTCTGTACATGCGCGACGTAACACCTGAATACAAAGTCAACCACACATACGACCACACATGAACAACAACTATGAAAACATGCAACTGAGCATCTAATAGGAGGATAATCAAGAACACCAATAATCCACAATTAAGAATCGACTGAAACAATATAATTAAATCCACAAATATAAACAATCAAGAAACAAACCAAACTAAATCAAGAGATATGAATCAAAGACTAGACCAGTTGAACTGAAGTAATCCATTAACTAAGTACAGTCTGAATGAAGAGCGAAAACATAAAGGATCGTCCATGGTCAAGCTCGAAACAGGGCTATCTAGTACCATCCTCACGCATCGTCCCGACTCTCACCACCAGAGATATATAAAACTGGAGGGTAGTGAGAAACCAGCAAGGGTCTCCTAATGTGTACTGCAAGCTGACGAAGGCAAATTGTATTCACTAGCAACCGAAGGAAATAAAATCCACTATAATAAACAGACGAATCAAATGTAGTATCAACATAATATCATCAAAATGAACAGGTAAATCGGGAATAGTAGTAATGGAATACATCAAGCAATAATGTAAGAATAATAGTTACTGTAAACTAAATAGAAATCGATAATCGACAACAATAAACGGGTATGCAAATACAACAACAATCATTACTGGAAAGAAACTACAACTACCAATTAGTGCATAAATATTCGCTATTGTAAAGAACAACAAACATGATAATGTATCAAACCGATGAATAAAATGATTCACCCAATCATCTGCCATATTGGTCTAAAGAACTTAGGCGGAGCGACATCTTGCTCGTCTTGGTATATGGTCCCAGTAGTAACCACATAGGACTCACGGGTTGAAAATACGACCACTTTTCCAGAAAAGAATATCCTCTTGTGGTGGATCAGACCGCTAGTGTACGTGAAATGCTCTCGAGCTGTAGCGATCGATGCAATATACTCAATAGCCAACCGTCGGCAAGTAGCCGAGAAATAATCCATAAAGAATCATTGACCGAATCCAAAAAGTCATATCTCAAGATCTCAATATATCACCAGCCAATCAAGTCCACTAATTCTGAAGGAATATCAGTGTCAACGACCCGTCAGGTCTATATAACCCAAACATCATGCAATAGATATGAGATGTCATCAATCACGAAGTCACTAAATTATGCTATGCCTCAAGATCATGTGCTATAATCATGTCAGAGGCAATCAAATAAGTCACAGAATACCGCTCTACTTCTAGGCCATGATGAGTAAAGAAGAGCAGAGCAAACAGAAATGAAGTGAGCAGTGATCATGTTCTCAACATGTAATGTGTGTAATCAAGAAAAGGAACAAAGAGGAAGAAATGTCACCGACCAGGCACGACTAAAACAATTTCGGATCGAAGAACCCACCTGAGATCCGATGAAGCACCTAACTCCAACAACGCTCCAACAAGTCGCCCGGACCGACTTCTTGCGCTTTGGAACCCAACCAACACCGTTGCCCGACAAGTCTTGACGCTCTAAAGATTGTGCTCGCTGTCCGGAGTGCAAACGGGCAACGAGAGGCGCGTCGGGGCAACCCGAACTTTAATTTTCGAAGCCCCGAAAGCGATACCGTCCAACCAGCAAATTGGTGGCTCACATATTGCAACAAAGGTGAGCGCAAGCCTCCCTAACTCCTCTGGAGGACCGTGCTCACCCTCCGGATGGTCACCAGCACCTAAGATGGCCGGAAAGAGAGCCCGACCACGTACAAGCCCACTTGGGCAACCCGGAGCGGGGGCTTCTTCCCATGCTCCGGCGGCCAGTGGAAGCGCGTGCAACCAATAAAGGGTGTGCTCGAAGCGAGGAGGCTTGAGGGAATGCTGCCTGGCGGTGGAAGGTGGTGGCGGCGGTGGATCTGGAGTCGTGACCCCGAACTACACCTGGCGCGAGATCTTGCTCCCCCTGCTCAGGGAAGGTTGGGGAAGGTTAGGGCGGCGCTGAAGGAGATCGCGAGAGTCCCTAGGAGTCGTCAATGGCGATGGGGAACTACGGCAGCGACCGCTCAAGGTTGTGGCCTGAGCCCTCCAGGATCATGCTCCAGGGCTAGCAGTCGGGTTTCAGGGGCCACGGCTGCGCTAGGCCAGCCTGGGCGACATCGCCAGAGTTGTGGGAGTTGACGGCGTGGGTCCTAAGTGGCACAGCCGAGGGTGCAGGGAGCTCAAGTCTAGGCTTCTTGAGGAAGAGGGGGAGATATATATATATATATATATATATATATATATATATATATATATATATATATAGGCACGGGAAGGCCTTGGCCGGGCTCTGATGACCGAAAAGGGTACGCCGGAGGTCGGGGATGCGCTGGTACAAGTGAGGGAGGCTGCTGTGATGACTAGGGTAGAGAATAGAGGAAATTAGGGTTTGAAAACCCTAAATGCTATGATATAGATCTTTCAATTTGCAAGAATGTCCCTCAAACTTCTATAATTTTGACCTTAGCCTTTTTCAGCATGTATGAAATGCACATAAGCATCTCACTATAAATTTTTACGCGAAACGATGCATGAAATGTGGTGTTTTTTACATAAATACCCCCGATCATTTTTTTCTCTCGTATTCTTCCATTTGTGCCATTTTGCACAGAAGTTCCTGAATTCTGTAAAACTTGAATTTGCGCTTTCCCCTTTAAGCCTATCTTCATATGAGTCATTTCGTTGGTCAAATCTTCGAAATTTCTCACATAAAATGATAATCTCCTCATAAGGTGCTCACTTTTTCCATTTTGGCCAGATTTGAAATTTTATACTTTTACGCACTTTTACGCGTTGAAACCGAGAATGAACCACACCACAACTTCCGACAGTGCCGAACCATTAAGATGGTGATTTCGTTTCATCGTGATCCGTCTTTAATTTGCAAAATTAGCCCTCTCACACTCAAATCTTCTGATTTGAATATCGAAATTTGATTAAATACTCAAAATTAAAATCTCCATTATTAATTTCCGAATTTAAAATCTACGGTTTCCAATATATATATATATATATATATATATATATATATATATATATATATATATAGAGAGAGAGAGAGAGAGAGAGAGAGAGAGAGAGAGTATAGTTTACGTACTTTTTTTTAGAAGTACGGTGGTCTCTATTTTATCAAGTTGTTTTTAATGCTGAAATTTTTGAATCGACTATCGGCTCTATTAGATTTAATTTAAAGTATTGAAAATACCTTAAAAAGTAAATTTTATAATCTTTCGATATTATTTATCTATTAATAGAAAGGGTTCAAAGTCAACGACTGAAAATAAAAATATCACAAAAATTAATGATATGACAATAAAATTTTAGATCAAATATATTAATTTTATTTTATAAAATATAAAGTTTTCTATCAAAATTTTACTTAATTTAGATTTTTCTGTACGGTTAAACTTGCAACGCCGGCTCACCACGATCATTAAACTTATTAATTTTGACCTTTTCAATCACTTGATAAATAATATTAAAAAATTATAAAATTTATTTTTAAAATATTTTAAATATTATAGATCAAATATAACAAAAGTGATTATCGATTCCGAAATTTTAATATCACCATGATTCTAATAATATATAAGTGGGACTCTCTCTTTATAAATTAACATAATAAGTTTTGCTATTTAATAGTATCCTATAAAAATAAATTTCTAAAAATTTGACTCGACGCGTCGACTCATAACAAAAGTCAAAATCTTACAAAATTGGTCGGTTTTACTAGATTCCAAATCTCATATAACATTTAATTTCTTTTTATTCAATCGAAACAAATTAAAAATGTCACGTCAACCAAAATAATTTTTTTTTTTTTTTTTGAGATTTGTTTCTTCTCTCTTGAGCATCTCTAGAATTACTGCTTGAGATCCAAAGTTTCCATTTAAATGGTTGATCCAATACTTTAATTCTTTTCAATATTTTAGCAAAATTTCAAACTAAAATTTTGAAACAAGTTTTACAGTCTTTACTCGGTTAAGTCTTCAAAAAGTATGTCATTAAAAACTAATTAATGACATGAAGTGAAGTGCAACATTGAAAATAATACGGATATTGCATATTTAAGGCATATTTGGATAACAGCGTCATGTTGTCTGAAATAAGATCTTGTTCTTATTTTATTTTTTCTTAATTGTGAATGAATAAATGAGAACAATAATTTTTGTATTACTAAAAACAAACTGATATATGACTGTTCTATCTTATTTTCTGGAATAAACTTATTCTCACTTTAGAACAATTTAATTATTGTAAATATAATTTTAAATATTTTATTAATTTTTTAATTAATTTTTTAATTAATTAATTATCTAACTATTAAATAATTAACTAATTAATTTATTAAATTATTAATTAGCAATACTCATTGTTAATTTTTTTATTAATTAATATTAAGGATTATCTACCGTAGTTAATTAGATACGTTAAAGTATTATTTAATTAATATTTTTATATTAATTAATTAAATAAAATATTATTATTTAAAATTTATAATTATTTTTATTTTTACTATTCCAATCTAATTATCCAAACACTATTTTTAAATTTTCAGAAACAATCTGATTTGCAATCAAATGCAAAATTAATTTTATTCATACTTATTTCAAAACTTTTATTTATTCCAGAAATAAATAATTTTTATTTATATCTGAGCCAAACGCAGCCTAACGTGTTTAGTTTATATCAGGTAAATAGACCGGCAACATTTTAAAAATCCAGTTTGATAACAACATTCTTGAACGATTTTAGTCTTTTAAAGAAAATGCCTGCTACAGTAAAAAAATATATATATGAATATATATCACGAATTTACGTTACTTACGTTAGATTAAGAAAAATACTAGTTATATATTTCAAATGAGATGTATATCTTATATCCATCTATTTTAGAATAAAATAAATTTTATTCGTCACTTCGAAATGACAAATAATTAAATACCCACTCTAGAATAAATTAAATATAAAATATATACCTCAAAAAAAATATACATACACTATAATAAAATTAGACTATAGCGACACTTTAAGTATTTTTAAAATCTAAAAAAATATCGCTGACAAAAATACCGACACTTATTATAAGTGTTGCTATATGTGCCGTCGCTAGGGTGTATAACGATACATTTTTGTAATGTGTCCCAAAAATGTATCCCTATAACCAAATTTTGAATATAGATGGAATATAGATAGAACACTTATACAAAAGTATCACAAACATGTGTCCCTATAATCTAATTTTGTTGTAAATAGAAGTGCAGCAGTTCGAAAATCCAGCTGGGTTATAGCTTTCTGGATCTGCTGTACAATTTGCAACCACAAGAATATTTTTGAAGTAGGACAATGCATTGAGCTTTGGATGGCTAAGCTTAATTTGTTTGTCAGAAAATAAAACAGGTACTGGGGTCAATTGTGCTCGGTCAATTGTGCTCGTTTATAACGAGCTAAGTGTCACAACAAAACTTTGGTTTGTCGTGATGCAATGAGAAATCATTAACTAATTAATTATAAAGTCCTTGATGCTACACTCACGGCCCAGAATAAACGGGGATTGCCTTTTTCGTTCGTAACCTTTTGGACTTTTACAAAGGAGACAGAAATTTTCCCATTTTTAAATAGACAGTAATACCATCCGTACACTCCACTTCAGAAAGAGTATATGATATACATCTCATTCAATCAAGAATAAGTATATTTTAATTTATTGGTATTAACCATACTTTATAATAGTATACACTCCTTTTGGAGTGTTACCAAATCTCTCAATTTTGAAATCAACCTCTCAATTAGTATTTTCTATTGTATATTGAATGTGACCCATGTGATTTATTCAACACGATTTCTACAAATACAGTCGATCCAACGATTAAAATATATTTTGACATGTTATTAATGGATGGACGTGATTAAAATATATAGAAAAATATTAGATATACACCCCAAATAGAGTGTACATCTTACACCCATCCTATTCTGGGGTAGAGTGAATTTCACTCATCACATCGATGTGACGAGTGGAGGAATACCCACTCCAGGATGAGGTGGGTGTAAGATGTATACCTCATTTAATGTACACCCCAAATAGAGTGTACATCTTACACCCATCCCATTCTGGAGTGGGGTGAATTTCACTCGTCACATCGATATGACGAGTGGAGGAATACCCATCTCAGAATGAGGTGGGTGTAGGATATACACCCCATTTGGGATGTACACATAGCATTGCTTATATATATATATATATATATATATATATATATATATATATATATATATATATATATATATATATATATGAGGGCTGCTATCTGTACACCCCAAATGGGGTATACATCCTACACCCACCCCATCCTGGAGTGGATATTCCTTCACTCATCCCATTGATGGGACGAGCCACCCCATCCTGGGGTAGGTATTCCTCCACTCATCCCATCGATGGGACGAGTGGAATTCATCCCACCCCAGAATACTATATGTACACCCCGAAAGGGGTGTATATCCTACACCTCACCCATCCAATGGGTCGGGTGTCTTTGGGGTCACTTGATGTGACCCCTTCTCACACCCTCACCCATTGGAAGAACCATCGTTTACAATACGATTTCGAAAATAAAAATTTATGATAGAAAATATGATTTCAATTTTCATAAGATATAGCAATGTGGACTTCAACAAATTAGGTTATTAGAATACTTTTAATAGCACCAAGTCAGTCATTGGTAAAATAGTATGATCTGAGAGATAAAAATAATCAAAATGATAGATCAAATACTTAGTACTATATATGAACTAATGCCCAACCTAGCATTCTTTAAAAATTTTTTTTCCAATCTAGCTTTTTTTAAAAAAAAAATTCCAATCTAACCTCATTTGAATAAATTAGAAAAGATAAGATAATTTAATGTTATTAATATGAGTTTATATGTTAATTAGGGGAGAATTTTTTTTTTCTTCCAACCCACTTTCTAAATAATTTAAATTTTATTAATTTAAATTATTATTTAATATTATTATTATTATTATTATTATTATTATTATTATTATTATTATTATTATTATTATTATTATTATTATATTTTATTTAACTATACTATTGATATTATTAAATATCTGATAAAATTATACGAGCAAAAATAAAATTTGACATTACTGAAAATAAATATAATATGGATATAAATAAAAATAATATGGCTATATATACTTACGTAATTAATTATTCGATATGACTACTTAACGTAAAAATTGATATAACTAAAAAATCAATATGATATTAAAATAATATAACTATACATTATATAAAAAATAAAAGTGATATAACTATACAGTAAATATAGTGTGTCTTGAAAAATAAACAAGGAGAGAAAAAAAAATAATTTCTCTCTCTTAATTAATATATAAAATCATATTAATAACATTAAATTATTTTTAAAAAAAATTTATTTAAATAAGACTAGATTGAGAATTTTTTTAAAAAGAAGGTTAGATTGAAACTATTTTTTTTAAAGAATGCTAAGTTAAGCATTAGTTCTCACACATACTTTAGTGCACCGTGGTATTCTTTTTATCTCGCTATAAGAACTTATTATTAAATAAAATAATAGCAAAGTAATATTTTTTGATAAATTATAAAATAATAAAAATTCAAATTACAGGATATGATAAAATGTCATATATTGTACTGCTTTGTGAATTACAAATATATTATTTTGCTATCATGTTTAACTGGAAGTTCTTACTGTACAAGATAATTAAATACAAAGTGAGAAGGTTCAAAATAACAAAGGGGCAAATTGAGATTATCTCAACTTCTAATTTGTTCACATGTACTCTTATTTATCTTATACCTTAGTCTCTAAAATGTTAAAATTTACTTATTTGAGTTATAATTTTTTATTAATACTAAAAAGTCAGATTATGAGTCACTTTCACATATATTTTATATTATTATTATAAATTAGTCCCTAAATCTTTTTACTTAAACATGTTAGTTTATGATTTTTTTTTTTTTTTTTTTTTTTTTGAGAGAAGGTTAGTTTATGATCTTACACAAACTCTAGTCGTGGAACACGTGCTATGGAAAAGAGCCAAAAAAGGGGGGCAAAATGGTAGTTTTAGAGTAAAAATTATGTTTTAAATAATTTTATTTTTAACTTTTAGGGTAGATAATAGGATTGAATGCTGTAAATTTTATATAATTAATTTTGACTGTGTTTGGTTCAGCAATAAATTAGAACTATTTATTTTAAAAATAAATATTAATTTAGGAATATGCAGAAATAAGATCAATTTACGTTTGAATAAAAGTTGAGTTGTTTATAGAAATAAAAAAAATAGTGTTTGTATAGTTAGATTGGAATAGTGAGAATAATAATAATTATAATTTTAAAATAATAATATTTTATCTATTTAATTAATATAAAAATATTAATTAAATAATAATTTAATTTATTTAATTAATTATTGCTAAATAATTCTAAATATTAATTGATAAAATAATTAACAATAATAATTTAATTAACTACGGCTAGTTAATCCTAAATATTAATTGATAACATAATTAATAATAATGAATATTGTTAATAAATAATTTAATTAACTACAAATAATATAATAAATTAATTAGTTAATTATCTAATAGTTAAATAATTAATTAATAAAATAATTAGATTAGTCAAAATATTAAATTAATTAAATAGTTAATATAATAATTAAAATTATAATTATTTTAATTAAGCTTATTCTCGAGTGAGAATAATTTTATTCCAGAAAAATGACTGGAGCAGTAGTTTCAGTCTTATACCAGTTTATTCAAGAGATACGAAAACTATTATTTTCGTTCAAACCAAATGTGTTTGAAAAACAAGACTGTAATAAGGCCTTATTCCCAGCCTAGTTCCCGAGCCAAACCAGGCATAGATATAAGTTTAGGAACAAGTAATAACTAATGTAATTTTGCATTTAAATGAGTATTAGAGTTGTATCAGATATAAAAAAAAATTATATTTTATTTGATAAAGTGGAATAAAAAAAATAAAAAGAAGGAAATTTTTAAAATTGACTAAATTACATTTTTAAAAAAAATCTTTTAAAAATAAGTTTAATTATAATTTATATTATTTAAATTTATTTTTTTATATAAAAAAATTAATTTATTAAAAAATTTAAAAATTTTAAAAATTTATAAATTTGCATATAAAAATTTGTATAAAATTTAAAATTGTAAAATTAATAAATTTTAAAAATTAATAAATTTATAAATTTATTAAAAATGAAAGAGACCTAATAAATTTAATTATTTGCTACCTGCTGTTGCAGCTGGCATGGCACCCACACTCCAAATCTTCCATTAAAGGAGACTAATATTAACCTACAATTATTGCATTTATATACTTTCAAAAATACATATTTATTTATATTTATAAATATTTTATCATAAAATTTATATTAAAATTTGTATAATTATATTTTTTCTTTCTCTCTCTCTCCTTAAATATCTTTATAATAATACGGATCCCAATATAAATTCTATGGTAAAAAATTTACATATATAAATGAGCTTGTATTTATGAAAGTATATAAGCTCTACTCGCATTTCAATATGCGTCCACATATAAGATAGTCATGCACCTATTGATTGGCAATAAAGTCTGGAATAAAATTTTGTTCCAGTTTTATTCTAAGCGTTTGATTATGGATGAAAATAGTAACTTTCGTCCTTTTAGAATAAATTAGTATAACTTTAAAACTGTTGTTCCATATTTTTTTTCTCAAATAAATTTGTTTCTATTTGAAAACAAACTTAATTAAGATAAATATAATTTTAATTATTATATTAATTTTTTAATTAATTAGAATTTTGACTAATATAATTATTTTATTAATTAAATATCTAACTATTAAATAATTAATTAATTAATTTATTAAATTATTATTATTTTTTAAAACGAATTTGAAATTTTTTTAATAAACATAATTAAAACGTAAACTTAAATTAAATAAAGTAAATAGCTAGCCTAAGGAAGCAATTAAGGACTATATTAAATAACTTAAAACAACTATTATTTTTCTAAAATTTAACCTTTTACAAAGCGACATTTTTTAATAATCTTTATATTCAACAACAACATGCAACAGTTGTTGAAAAAATAATAATTATACACAAAAATAATTTATCAATATATTTGCTCTTCTTAAAGTTAAAAAAAAAAGGGATAAATTTTTATTTCGTAAAATTTGAATTTATATATATTTATGCTAAAAGTATATATAATAATCCCTTATTTACAAAATTTTATAAGATTCACGGGATGCTGCAGATATAAAATATTTTAATAATAAATTTTAATTAAAATATTTTTATTATTTTATTTTTTAATTATTAATTAAATAAATTTTTAAAAAGTAGTTTGTGCCATATAAATTATTTTATAAAGATATATGTGAAAAAAAAATTTATTAAAAAGTTTTATATAATTTAAAAATATAGTAAATTTAATAGATATATTAACTATAAGTTAATATGAATATCATGTACGCAAAATTTATTTTTAGTAACCACACCTACTAAACATTGAAAGCTTTAAAAAAAGATTCATTAATTTCATACATAGAAAAACAAAAAATTCCATAAGATTCACTATTCAAGGTTCTATAAGATTCACCAATCACACTAAAATATAATTTAATAAATATAATCTATATCATATACAAAACTTATGTAAAAGATATTTGATCAAATTTTGTATAAATTTTAATTAATTAAAATTAGTCATAAAAAAAAAATTAGAGATTATAAAAGTTAGTTAAAAAATAAAGCGTCCTAATAGCAGCTGAGAAGGACTTCACATATTTTTTACAAGATTTTTTATAGTGAAAATGTAGAGAAATTTTCTAAATTTTTAATTTTTTGACTAAAATAATTTTTATCAAAAACTTTATAAATTTTATTAAATTTATTAGTAATTTCACAAGATTTAAAATTTTAATTATTTTTTAACTTTTAATTTAAGTAATTATAAGCATTAAAATAGAAAAGAAATTAGAAGTTAATTGAGTGAGTCCCAATTCAAAAGAATTATAGTTGAAGGGTATCTATATATTTTTACCTATATGAACAGGATATATAAACAAAATTTTGTGCACTTTAGTTTTAGAAACCTGATATAAAAATTTAAACTCTTATAATTTTTTTACATAGATGCTTTTTATATAACATAGATCGTATTTATGAAATTATATTTAAATTTTATAATATTAATTATTAAAAAAGAGAGTTGGTGTATGTAATATTCAGGGTGTAGGTAATTTTTTCTAAATATTTTTAATAGTATAAATTATGTGTAACGAAATTGATCGTGGAGTTGGATGTGTCATTATTAAAAACTAGTGAAGTACCCGCGCTTTGCGGCGGATAGATATTATTGATGTAAAAAAAATTTTTAAACATCAAATAAAGACAAACGTATAATATAAGTATATTGTTTGTACTGTAAATAAGTAAATTATTTTGAAATTTAAAAATTAAACTACTGTAAATAATAAATAACTGTAATGATTTTTATGTAGATATGTAGACATCCATATTACCCGTGTCATCTAAATTTTCTATTACGAATTTAAAAAAAATAAAAAATAAAAATTTGAATAGAAAAAAAAGAGCTCATGAAATCTTGTAGCATGTTATCTCATCAAATTTATATCGCTTATGATCCTATATTGATTTGATTTAATTCAATCCGTCATTATCGCCTATTATCAAAAAAAAAGTTTTGAGTTTATTCATTTCCTTTATAGTTTGTTGAATAATAATAATAATAATAATAATAATAATAATAATAATAATAAAGATAATATTATAAAGGCAAAGAATAAACTCAAAACTTTTTCTTCGCTGGAGGCACCTTCAACCTCTGCTTGAGGATCCTCCCCTGCCGCTAGATCCACACCACCTTCGGCCACTTTACGAAGCAGGTGAGGTCTCTCTTCAACGGTAGGGCCCCGCCGATCCCAAATTGTTTCGGTCTACTCTCGAACAACGGATTCACAACCTTCTCCTGTAGAATTCGCATCAAAACCACAAAATGTATCATCATCTAGGACAAGAAAAGAAAAAAAATACTAATAAATTCTTAAAATAAGATGATAATATAGACCAATATTGTCTTCTTATTTACCGCGACCGATACCTTCCCACATCTCTTCGGAGCTTGTCAAATTCAAATGCATGGTAACCTATTAAATCCTAAAATACCAAAATTGCCACAAATTAAACAAAAAATGAATGTTTTATTTGATAAATTTAAAAAAGCAACGATTTTAAGCGAGAAATTATGAAAAAAAATCTAGATCAATGATTACGACGCAAAAAGAGATTTAGGGATCGGAGGAGGAGGAGAAGGAGGAGCAGGAGATCGTACCATGATGCCACTTCAAGCGGAGACGAAAAAATTCCCATTATTAAAGAAGAAAAAAAAAAGAGGGTAGGAGGAATAAGAGATCGTAACGCCGCTTTGAATAGAGCAAAAATTTCGGAGGTTACGGGAGATGCGAAGAGCAAGAGTTTCGGAAGTTACGGGAGTTGCGGAGACAAAGAGATTCTCATTATTAACGTCACTTCGAGTAGAGTAAGAGTTTCAAGGGTTACGGAAGATGTGGAGACAAAGAAATTCTCATTATTGTGTGTAGAAACTTGAATTTTATTATAAATAAATAAAAGGAAAAAGAATAAAAGTCAAGTTGAATCTGGATCATGAAAAGCACCCGTAGTCTTAGTGCCCCTTTTTCTGCAGTGTAATTTGCACAATTAGTGGGCCAGAAATATCGCCTTTCAATCCGAGCCTAATCTCGAAGATCCGAGACCACGAGCGCGACCGTCATGACGAACTGAGTGAAAATCATATTAAACTTGTTCAGATCTGACGGTCGGATCTTCCAGAAATCGACGAAGAAGCGGGCGGGACCCGCGGCCTGAGTCGAGGGTACGATGAACAGTAAACCCTAATTTTCGAGCCCCTTCGCGCCAACGTTGAGCCAATTCACTGTCTGGAATCCGAACATAGCACTTCAGGTAGTCGATTTGAATGGCTCCGACGTTCTGGACGCAATGGCGCTGACGAAATTTCCGTTTGACGACTCTAAGTCTCGAAAAACGCGAAAACTGTATTTCGGGACTGCTTGTTATGGACCGAGATTTAATCCGGGCAGTTTCTCGAAAATCAAAAATCGCTACCTGATAGGTCTCGTCGAGCCGGACGTCATGGCGCAGTCCATTTTCCGTTTCGACGAACGGATCATCTTGAAAAGCGTGAAATGCGTCGAAAAATGCTATTTTGCACATAGAACCCTTGGATTTCTTGCCTCGGAAAGCGTGCCACTCATGGGAGAGGGACCTGGATGTAAATGAAAGTTGCTGTGAGGGACCAGGTGCTAAAACACCAAGGCTAGAGGGACTACATTGCAATTTTGCAAACCCTATATATATAGGTTCCAACCGAGTTAGGGTTCCTCACGAACCCTAAACCCTCTGCCACCCAGCCGCTGTTGCAACAAAATCCCTCTTCCCTGCCGCTCTCCTCGGACCCAGCCGAACCGGCCGCCGCCTCTCCCGTCGCCGGGGAAGGGAGGAGCAAGGATCACCTTGTTCTCGGGTGGTGGAAGAGGAGGGTTCTCGGGAGGTTCTCGGGAGGTCAAGACCCTGTCTGGGAGACTCCATTGGGACGCCGCAACCGAGCTGGGGTGGTCCGGTCCCCAGCCGTGCATATATAGGGGAGTCTCTGTTCGCGGAATAGAGAGTTTCCTATATGTGTGGCGGTCTGTTACGCCTGTTTTGCAAACTCTGGTTTAAACAAAAAAAAAAAAAAAAAAAAATTTCAGACCTGATTTTTAAACTCGGGGCATGACAGATTAGATGGTATCAGAGCAATAGGTACACGGTACCTAGGAAAAGATGATTAGGAACTGGTTAGGATGAACCCTAGGATGACTTGTCACGTGAGAGCGTTGGGTACGTCGAGTTAAGGGTTAGAAATTTAAGACATTATCAGAGTCTGTTTCTGACCTGCTTCTGTGATTGCAGTTATGGCCTGTCCTCCAGGCCGTGGGCATGGACGGGGTGCGGACACGGGCCGTTGTGTCGGCCGACCACCCAGCGCGCCGAGCGAGCTCGCAGTGCAGGGTCGTATAGAGCGACTTGAGGCTCAGATGGCGGCCCTGGTTGGGATGTTCCAGCATTTTGTGCAGCAGCAGACTGCTGCTCCTGTCCCACCTATTCACCCACCAACTGTTCCAGTTGCTGCACCGCCGATTGCACCCCTTGTTGCTCCGGCCGTGGCCGAGCCTGAGGGTTTGGCGGAGCCTGCTGTTGACCCCGTATCACCACTGGCGGGGCCCATTCCAGATGTTGTTGCGGCTTCTTGTGCGGTACCGGGGGTTACGGTTGCCCCTGTTAGTACTGCGGTGATGGCACCTGCGTCATACCGGTTAGTCTTCCCAGTTACTGATCATGTGGCCAATGATGAGGCTGATCGAGCAGAGCAAGCTCGAGCAAAGGCTGTCCTACCAGAGTTCAAGAATTCCGAGCCACAAATATTCAAGGGCAAGAAAAGAGCGCCTTCTGTGAGCGGTGGCGGATCCCCCAGACAAAACAAAAAGGCGAAGCTAACTCGACCGTGCGCCTTCTGCGGGGGTACTCACCGAGCGCGCTTCTGCAAACGACGCCACGGCCGATGCTTCACATGCGGCCAACAGGGACATACCGCTACGAAGTGCTCGCAGGGGTTGGGGCACGAGATGCACGGCCAGCTCTCATCCCCCCTGACCACTGACTTCGACAACTGCGTCGAGGCCGAAATCCAGACCGCTCGTGTGGAGCGGGATGCCACTGAGAGAGGAAAGGATAAGAAACGGACTTCTTCTGGGAACGCACCAGCCAGCCACCAGCAACGTGGACTACGACTCTGTATCTTTTGCGGTAGGCCACATCACGCAAATACGTGCCCTCGTCGATATGGATGTTGCTACGGGTGCGGGCAACCGGGACACATTCGGGAAAATTGCCCACAGGGGACCACCCCCGATCATTTCACTGCTCCAGCAACCGTGATTCCATACCAGCGTCAGGGCACTTCCTCGAACGCGGCTTCATCTGGCGCCATACCTCAGCAGGACCGGCCTATGCACTGACCTCTCATGGAGAGCCAATGGAGGGAAACCCGACGACTGACCTAGTAGATCTCTAATAAATTTTATATTAAACATTTCATTGAGTATGACCTTAAGTTGTAAGCTTTGGGAACAAAACTCCTTGGAAGTGGAGGTGATGTAATAATCTGAATTACCTTGTTTTTAATAAGTAGATTAAAGATAAAATTGGACGTTGATCTCCGTAGACATTGATTGCCTTAGCCACGTTGATGTCGCCAGATTTTGCAACTGAGTTGATAATATAACTATATGGTTTAAGCCCAGAAAGTTGGACAACATGCCCAAATCGGATATTTTAAGCTTTATGAATGGTGGCCTTGGGTTGCCATGTTTTATGATGCTAAGCGACAGGTCGTGTGATATTTAACCGGCAGTCGTGCGTCCTTAGTAGTCTGAGGTTTAGTTCTAGCAGCTGGTGGTGAAAATTTTGCCACAAACGATTATAAAGTGTAAGAAGAGATTCTCTACCTTATGGGATTTCACTTAAGAAAGTGAATCTAGTGGCATTTTGTCAGTGTTCAGCCTCGATAGTCAGCCTAAATGTGTAAGACCGTTGAGTTCTGCCTGCACAAACTGTAAGTTATAGGAGAACCATGAAAAGCGCGAAGCCACGTGAGAACGTGAATCAGCCATGTAGGAGCGCTTTCCCCATGTATTTGACTCTTAGTTGTATTAAGTTTCGGGGACGAAACTTCTTTTTAGGTGGTAGAGATGTAGAAACTTGAATTTTATTATAAATAAATAAAAGGAAAAAGAATAAAAGTCAAGTTGAATCTGGATCATGAAAAGCACCCGTAGTCTTAGTGCCCCTTTTTCTGCAGTGTAATTTGCACAATTAGTGGGCCAGAAATATCGCCTTTCAATCCGAGCCTAATCTCGAAGATCCGAGACCACGAGCGCGACCGTCATGACGAACTGAGTGAAAATTATATTAAACTTGTTCAGATCTGACGGTCGGATCTTCCAGAAATCGACGAAGAAGCGGGCGGGACCCGCGACCTAAGTCGAGGGTACGATGAACAGTAAACCCTAATTTTCGAACCCCTTCGCGCCAACGTTGAGCCAATTCACTGTCTGGAATCCGAACATAGCACTTCAGGTAGTCGATTTGAATGGCTCCGACGTTCTGGACGCAATGGCGCTGACGAAATTTCCGTTTGACGACTCTAAGTCTCGAAAAACGCGAAAACTGTATTTCGGGACTGCATGTTATGGACCGAGATTTAATCCGGGCAGTTTCTCGAAAATCAAAAATCGCTACCTGATAGGTCTCGTCGAGCCGGACGTCATGGCGCAGTCCATTTTCCGTTTCGACGAACGGATCATCTTGAAAAGCGTGAAATGCGTCGAAAAATGCTATTTTGCACATAGAACCCTTGGATTTCTTGCCTCGGAAAGCGTGCCACTCATGGGAGAGGGACCTGGATGTAAATGAAAGTTGCTGTGAGGGACCAGGTGCTAAAACACCAAGGCTAGAGGGACTACATTGCAATTTTGCAAACCCTATATATATAGGTTCCAACCGAGTTAGGGTTCCTCACGAACCCTAAACCCTCTGCCACCCAGCCGCTGTTGCAACAAAATCCCTCTTCCCTGCCGCTCTCCTCGGACCCAGCCGCACCGGCCGCCGCCTCTCCCGTCGCCGGGGAAGGGAGGAGCAAGGATCACCTTGTTCTCGGGTGGTGGAAGATGAGGGTTCTCGGGAGGTTCTCGGGAGGTCAAGACCCTGTCTGGGAGACTCCATTGGGACGCCGCAACCGAGCTGGGGTGGTCCGGTCCCCAGCCGTGCATATATAGGGGAGTCTCTGTTCGCGGAATAGAGAGTTTCCTATATGTGTGGCGGTCTGTTACGCCTGTTTTGCAAACTCTGGTTTAAACAAAAAAAAAAAAAAAAAAAAATTTCAGACCTGATTTTTAAACTCGGGGCGTGACACAGCGTCGCCGCGGGCCAACCCATCTTCCTCGGGTTTCCGGCCAAGGTAAGTCTTGGAACACTTTTGTTCTTTCGGGCTTTTGGTCACGACCACCTTGTTCTTGACACCGAGGCGATCCTCCGGTTGCAGTCCGAGCCGCGGCCGCCGATCCGATCGCCGGCGGGAGCCGTCCAAGGATTTAAGTGCCGTGGCACGGGATCGTGCCGAAAACTTGCCGGCACGATACGGCACGGTGCGTGCCGAGCCATGCCGATGAGTGCTGGTCACAAAAAATACATGCGTGCCGACACATAATGGCATGAAATATTTAATATTTTTAGCAACAAAATTTTTTAATTGCTTATTATGTATCTTTATCAAATATTTTGAACTTTATTAAGAAAATTATTTAGTAATTTTAAGAAAAAAGGGTTTTGAATTGTGTCATCGGCACGGGAGCATTATCGTGCCGGTATCTTGTTGGCACGGTACGGCACGGTAGATACGGCCCGTGCCGATGGATACTTAAAACCTTGGAGCCGTCCCATCAAATTATTGTCTTTCCGGCCGATCTTCAGCGCCGCCGTGATCCGGCCGTTCAACCGGAGATCAGCACCGTTGATCTTCCTCCCCTGGTTGACTGCAACCTCTCCACGAAGTCCCATCACGATCGGATCAAGATCGGGCCCGCGCAAAGGAGCCCTAGAAACCCGATTCTTGGCTTCTCGGTCGCGCGTCGCCGTCCGGCGCCGCCGCTGCCTCCCACCGGCGGCCACTGCCACCAGAAGCTTCCTGGCACCGGGTGGAAGCTTTCCATCCAGGTTGCTCCGGCCGGAACCCAGCCGGCCGGAATCCACCATTAGAGCCCCTCCGAGCTTGACCGAGCCTTTCCGGCGCCGCCTCGCTGGCGCTCCTCTGCCGCCGGGAACCTCCAGGTAGGCTTAGCTTGATTCCCTGAGTCCACCCAGCAACTTGCATGGCCCTCTTAACGTGGCTCTCTTCCGTTCCAGAGTTGCACCCGAGGAGGGCATTGGTTCGAGCTCCGGCGATCCCCGGCGGTCTGGGCTCCGGGCACCTTGACAGGTAAGACCTTGAGGCCATGTTTAAGCTTCCCAGCATTTTACTTTTGGCAAGATAGTGCTCTGTTGTTGGCCTCATACCTTGTGCCCGAGAATATCATTCCGGGCTCTAGCTCCGGCCGCCGCCCCTCCGGCCGCCGGGACTCGACCCTACCTGGACCGAACCTCTTCTGGGACTCAAGTAACCTGGTGCTTACCTCTGGTACAGGTCTGGGCCAGAGTTGATCCGAGAAGAAGCCAACCCGAGCCTTGTTGGAGCACTACCTTGCTCCGGCCATCTTTCCGGCCGACCTCCGGCACCCCTCAGGTGAGCCCTCCACTCCTGTATGCTTGCTGAACATGATGCTCCTGTTAGGGCTCAATTTAATCAAGAGTATATTAAGTGTTATCAAAGTTGTAAATGGACATAAAGAACTGTATGGGCCAACTTTTAACTCGGGATCCGTGTCGACCAAACCCCGTGAGCACGGGCTCCGTCTCGACGTAACGAACCCGCTGGAATTTACGGTGTCGTCGTCGGAGTCCCGAATTGCAAGAACGGGGCGAAACACTGTGTCCAAAATTGCGAGTTAAAAGGCTAACTTTGCCCTGGGGTTTCGCGCTGACCCAAGATTGTGAGCACGGGGTTCCTCGCATCAAATGTGACACGCTGGCACTTACGGAGTCACATTTGGATTCCCGGATCTTAAGAACAAGCTAAAACAGTAATAACGAAATGATATTTATGCAAATTTTGATACCTGTTGGACTTAAATGCAAAATGGTCACCCTAGCTGACCTTAGATAGCACCCAAACACTACCTGACCATTTTATTAGGATTCCGATGGTCCTCGTTGACCAGGAATCAGTTGTCGATCGATAAAATGACCGATTTGACCCGTTTAAACGTTCCGTTAGTGTAGCGACGTCGGGAAAGGGTTGTGCGAGTTTATTACTGATCATGTCTTCTTATACAGGGCCCAGTTGTTCGACGCCAGCCCCCAGCTGCTGATCGGGAGTTCGGGGACTCTGCCTTCATCCAGGTGGGTTACCTTCGGTCCGGGCTTGATCTATTCGGCCCTCTGGCTGCTTTAGTCCAGTCGGACACCTGTTTTTGATTCCCTGCCTAGTTAGCTTATCTGTGGATTCCAGTGATTAGTCCTGACAGATCTTGATCTACGTGAGACATATCTCACGTACCTGTTTATCAGTTTTTATATTTCTGATAGACCTTGATCTTCATGAGACATACCATATACATATCATGGTTTCACTGATTGACACTGACTTGATTAGACCTGTACTTGACAACTATCGATTCTTTAGACATATCATGTACAGTGGTTCTTGACTATACATGATGACTTGATCTATATGCCATGTGACCCTTCTGATTGATATGGATTTCCTTAGACCTGTCATCTACCCCTGATACTTACACCTACATGCTCTATGACTACTCCTGATAGATCTTGATCGATTCATATACCTGTTTATTAGTTGATTGATTTGATCTATATATCACATGTGATCCCCCGTGACAGACATGGATTCTTTTAGACTCGTCATATATATATATATCTGTTGATTCTATCTAGATTATCCCTGATGATTTGTATTGGCATGCCCTATGATTGTTCCTGACAGTACTTGATTTACGTTAGACATATCACATGTACTTGTGCATCAGCTCTTATATTCCAGTGCATAGATTTGCATGATTCGATTCTACTCGTTGATTCCTGACACTTGAGATGTTGCTTGATATTTCGATATGCATGATTGATTGATCCTGATCGATAGACTGATGATTCCCTGTTGGGATTCCGGCATGTTGCCGACTACCCGGTCATTAGACCGTGAATTGAGCATTATGATTTGCCATGCACTGCTGTTCTTCACGAACATGGCCGGGGTCGCTCCCCGTTGAGCTTGTTCTTTGCCGGTAAAGTGGTCTGGTGATAGACCCGTGAGCCCCTTTTTGCATCGAGACTGCTTGGCGTCTGTGACGTGCAGGGTTATGTCAGCGGATCGGGTGCGGATGAGTGGCTTTGCCTGAGGTCCTCTGAGACCAATATTGGCATACGATTGGGTACTTGGGTTTCTACCTTTGACGCATTACTCTTGTATTGTTGTTCAGTTTATTTCTAGTATGATCATCTGTAGACATGCTTTCATCACTTGCAGTTCTCTATATATGATTTTTGTAGACATCTCTTATTTTCTACATGTGTGATCTACAGTTCTTATGATTGTTATCACTGATATATCCTGATTTCTAGCATTTATTTACCTACTGTTCCTTATGTGGATTACCTGCCTATTTTAATTGTATCTGTGAACTATTGTTGATTATCAGTAGACCTTATTGTTATTCCAGCTTTTCCTATTGATCTTTACTATCCGCAGATTTTAGTACCCAGTAGGTACGATTAGCTGATCCTCGGCTCGTCATGCCCACTGGGATACACTCCGGTGTGTCTCACACCCTCGGGTGACTGTTGCAGGTCCGTCGGGTGGTGAGTTGTCGGGACGATCCAGTGAGCTTGTCACGATAGAGCTGTCCCCATGATTCGAGACAGAGATGATTGAGATCCTTGATGATTTACGCAGACTTTTGGTTTCCGCATTTTATTCTAGTTCGATTCGATTTAGACATTTAAAATGTTGATGTAATAACTGATTTTGAATTACTTCTGCTGACTAGAGTAGTAGTTGTACTGAGATATCTGTTGCGGATTACTAGCCTAGCCGTGCATATATAGGGGAGTCTCTGTTCGCGGAATAGAGAGTTTCCTATATGTGTGGCGGTCTGTTACGCCTGTTTTGCAAACTCTGGTTTAAACAAAAAAAAAAAAAAAAAAAAATTTCAGACCTGATTTTTAAACTCGGGGCGTGACATTGTGGGAAGGAAATGTTGCCACGTGTAAGAAAATAAGAGAAATAATAGAGAGGTATAGATAACTTGGTAGTACGAAGGTCTCTATAATATATACAAGTTAAATTTTATATATAATCACTATAACAAAATTATGTTATAGCGATACTTTTAAGTGTTTCTAAAATTTGAAAAAAGTGTCGCTAGTAAAAATATCGACATTTATTATTAGTGTCGCTATATGTGCCGTCGCTAGGGTGTATAGCGATATATTTTTATAATGTGTCACAAAAATGTATCCCTATAACCTAATTTTGGATATAGATGGAATATAAATAGGACACTTATACAAAATTGTCACAGGAATGTGTTCCCATAACCTAATTTTATTGTAGCGAATTGAGTTTTTATGTTTTTAAAAGTATCAAGTCATTGGTGCTTGTAAATTTTTAACCATTTGATGAAAATGTGCGGTTAGGATGATAGTGGGCCCCTTAAATTTAGCAGGTAATTGGTAGAATAGTATAATCTAAGAGATAAAATTAATCAAAGAGATAGATCTAATGATTAAAAACTTACAAACACCAATTGCTTAGAATTTTTAAAAGTGTAGTAGTCGGACTATATATATATATATATATATATATATATATATATATATATATATATATATATATATATATATATATATATATATATATATATATAAAACTAGGCTGGAATACTATCGATAGTACCAAGTCATTGGTGTTACCAATTTTTTAGCCCTTGGATTAAGAGATGTGCGGTTAGGTTGATAGTGATCCCCTAGGGTTTAGTGGGTGGTTTGTTGAATAGTAAAAATTCTAAGAAACCATTATAATTTCAACCGTATATATTTTCATCCAAGGGCTAAAATTTGGTAACACCAATTACCTAGTGCTATCGATAGTATTGCAGCCGGATTCTCTCTCTCTCTCTCTCTCTCTCTCTCTCTCTCTCTCTCTCTCTATATATATATATATATATATATATATATATATATATATATATATATATAAAACACGGAGGTATTTTTGCTTATAAGTTGTTTTCGATATTGCGACTTTCGAATCAACGATCGGCTCAGTTAAATTTGATTTAGAGTATTTGAAATATTTAAAAAATAAATTTTGTAATTTTTTAATATTATTTGTCTAATGATCAAAATGATTCAAAATTATCGGCCGAAAATAAAAATCTCACAAAAATGTGATGATATGACAATAAAATTTTAGATCAAAAATATTGATCTTAGTTTATATAGTATAAAAAATTTTCTATCAAAATTTACGTGATTTGGATATTTATACACCGTTAAACTTACAAACGATTCACAAAAATAATTAAAATTATTGATTTTGAGCTCCTTTGATCATTAGGTAAATGATATTGAAACATAGTAAAATTTATTTTTAAAATATTTCGAATACTTTAGATTAAGTCTAGCGGAGTCCATCATCGATTCAAAATTCTCAGTATGTAAAATAATTTATATGCACGAAAGGCTCCGTTCTTCGTAAGCATACCAGCCAAATTGGGATCAACAATAAATGATTCCTATGCTTCTTCAACCTTTTTAGAACTATCTAACTTTGAGTTGAATGTTAGAAATTTAAATATTTTCAATAAAAAAAATAAAAAATTATCGAAATATTACAATAACAAGCCTTTAATATATTGGTTGAAAAGTGCTTAATTAATTATATTCATCTGCTTAATTTATTAATTTGTTATGCTAATCCTTGATTTGCTTATTAATGAAAAATCAAGGCCTATATAGTAAGGTTAATTCTCTTGAATAAACATTAAAAAGAAAAAAAAAAAAGGGAAAGAAAAAAATATACTCTTCTAGTCAACAAATCTACTAGAGCATGAACTACTAGCTATTCAAAGTCTAGTGCTCCATAATATTATCTTTGTGCTTATTAATGAAAAATCAAAGCCTATATCTAGTAAGATTAATTCTCTTGAATAAACATTAAAAAGGTGGGAAAGAAAGAAACTTTGTGGACTATATATATATACTCTTTTAGTCAACAAATCTATGAGTGCATGCACTACTATTCAAAGTTAAGAGCTCCATAATTTTAACTTTGTGGACTCAAACTCAATTAATCTCACTCATGAGGGATGTGATTTCTTATTAATGTTTTTTGAATAACAATATATATTGAACAAAGTTATTTAACAATGGTAAACCCTAGCTACACAGCCTAGGTACTTATCTTGCAATAAATGCATGTCAAAGTATTTAAAACCTAATTGTTGGTTCTTCATGCCCTAAGTTTCCACCATGCATGCATGTGGTAGAATTTGATGAATCTTTTGGAGTGATTGCATGCATGTAGATATATATATTAATAGTTGATTAGCATTGTGGGAGTTGAACTGGAAAATTATTTCTTGAGCTTGACATGGCTGCATACATTAGTTTCTCTACTTTGAATTTATTTATTTATTTATTTATTTTCCCCAAAACCTTGAATAGCTGTATTGGGTCTAAGTTCAGATTACTGGATAAATGATTTTCCTCATTTCTAAGTCTTTGGTCAAATTTAGTTATTTCATATAAGTGCGCGGGTACAACACCGTGAAGATCAAGCAGGTTTGAGAACTTGTACGGATGCATGAATATTCTATTTGATGTATCTCTTAATTTAGTTACTCAAAAAAAATATCGTAGTCATTAATTAGACGAAGAGTATGGTTAGATGTTTCCAACTGTATATTAATTAAACAATATTTTATTCTAAGAAATTTATGACCGTCGTGATCTTGTAAGGAACTAAAACCAAACACTTATATGACAAAGATGGAAGATAATTTTTTATTTTGCACTTATTATTACTAGATAATTAACTTAATTCGATATCCAAAAAGACCCTAAGTCTATCCAAATGATCAGACGGATAGAAAATCATCTTCGAATAATCTTAACACCCATGCTTATACACACACACAGAGTAGAGATCAGATGGATCATGCATGTATACTAATAGTACATGAATATATAAAAAAAACATGCATGGACTTAACCTATTACATATCATACATGCATGGGGAATTAAATCCACGAACTAGCTAGCAAATCAAAGCGAGCTAATTAGGATTAACTCCCATGCCCAAAAATATATAGTGTTACAATTCCATTATAGAATATATGACAAACTTTCATGAGCAATACACAACTTAGGTTGTTAATTATAAGGTAGAATAATCAAATGCTCTTTAATTAATTAATTAATTAATTAATTAATTAATTAATTAATTAATGTTTTTTTAGAAAGATTTTAATTCTTATCTCTTCCTATTGTTTGTAGTTAATTAACTCACCAAGGCTCGAATGTACGTAGTTATTCACAGATCCTTCAATTCTGAGATTTGTTCTAATGCATTATCATCACATTTTAGTGATGATTAAAAGCAAATGAATAAAAATCAAAATAGAATTTTGCCTTTTTCCAACTTTATTTCATTAGTTAATTAACCAACTTACATGCGAAAGAACAAATTAATTAATGACAATATTGTGAGATTTGGAAGGCCCATATATGTATATAATAAATAGAGCTAGGTATGCATTATTAAGTTGTTTTTTATATTAATTCGAACATCTGAATCGATGGTTGGCTGTATTAGACTTGATCTGGAGTATTTAAAATATCTTGAAAATCAATTTGACGATTTTTTCATATTATTTATTTAGTGATTAAAGATGTCAAAAATTAATAATTTTACTGATCGCAATGAGTCGTTTGTAAATTTAACGATATAAAAATACTCAAATAATGTGAAATTTTTATACTATATAAAATAATATCAATATTTTTGATCTAAAATTTTAGTATCATATTATTATTTTTATGAGATTTTTATTTTGAGTCGTTGATTTTGATCCCTTTCAATCACTAAGTAAATAATATCGAAAAATTATAAAATTTATTTTCTGATACTTCAAGTAGTATTTTAGATTAAATCTACCAGAGTCAAAGTTTCAACATCAAAATTATCTAAGTAGATAACAATATGATGTATAGGTCTTATTTAATTTTCTACGGTCTTAGGTATATGTTTTTCTACGTTACCTTACATTCCCATCAAATCGTGATCTGCGCTGAATCATATCATCTGACGGCTCACATTTGTCCTCCTCATTGTTCAGCTTCTTAACATAGTTTTGTTCCAACCCAAACCATACCAATACAAAAAACTAATTTCCCATCGATTAGTTTCTTATAATTTACTTGTGCATTTAGGTTTCGTTTGACTCAAAAATAAATTATTCTTGATTATTTCTGATATAGATAAATTTTTGAGATAAATAAAAATAAAATTAATTTTATATTTAGATGAGAATAAAAAAATAGTATTTGAATAGTTAGATTAGAATAGTAAAAATAAAAATAATTATAGTTTTAAAATAATAATATTTTATTTAATTAATTAATATTAAATTATTATTTAAATAATAATTTAATTTAATTTAGTTAATTAATTAATCATGAATATTGTTGGATAAACATAAATATATAATAAATAATAAATTAATTAATATTAATTAATTAACAATAAGTACTGTTAATTAATAAATTAATTAACCATGAGTAATTTACTTATGACAAATAAGCAGTTAATTATTTAATACCTAGTTAGATCATTAGATTAGTATAAATATTAGTTATTGCATAAACACACTAAATAATTAATTTTTAATTAGCTAATTAATTATAAATAACAAATTAATTGTCCAAATAGTTAATTAAATATTTATTAAAGTAATAAATCAAGTGGTTAATTATTTCTCTAGTTAATTAATAAATAAATTAATATATAATATATTTATTAATAATATTTTATTATTAAATTGCTATTAAAGGGTGGAACAATAATTTTACGCTCTCTTAACAGGTTATCTTAAAATAATATAAGTTGTTAGATGTGCCTCCAGATTTTGTTAACGTTATTTAATTTATGCTTTTGATTCGCTGACAGTTTCGCAGTGGAATAACTTTGAGAAAAAAAAAAAAAAAAGATTTCTGTTGTGGTAAGCGGAGGGATTTTTTGCCCGTGATTTTTTTCGTACAATTTTTTTTACCATTTAAATTCTTGTGTCTTTATTTTATTTTTTTTAATACATTAATTTGTGGTTTTTTTATTTTATATGACCGTCATTTTTCATTTTTACGTTGTATAGATATTTATTTCTTTTGTCTGAAAATAAGAAGAAAAATAAGGCCCTTAATTTTTTTTATTTTCTACCTTATTTCCAAATCAAACAATCAAACTTTGAGTCCAACTTGTTGAGAACGAAAACGAATAATAAAATTGGAATAAATCTCACTTGTTGCTTCATCATGCACTTTATCTCATATTAGTAATCAATTTTTCACTTCCTTAGTCAATTTGGAGAATTTTTCTACTTAGTTTTTCTACCATCAATGTTCTAAAACTCTACTAACAATTTAAAATGTTAGAAACTCACGGAACTAATATTTGAAAAGTAAACGCCATAACACGTCCAAATTCGATGGAAGAGATTAAAACGCCACCTATTAAGACTACATTTTAAATTTTTTTTTTTTTACCGAATCTATCAATTTTTTATTACAATAAAATTAGATTATAAGAATACATGTTTGTGACATTTTTTTTGTAAATGTCTCATTTATAGTATATGTATATCTAAAATTAAATTATATGGACATATTTTTGAGACACATTATAATAATGTGTCGCTATACACCCTAGCGACGGCACGTATAGTGACACTAATAATAAGTGTCGGTATTTTTTACAGCAGTATTTTTTTTAAATTTTTAGGAACACTTAAAAATATCGCTATAACATAATTTTGTTATCGTATTTGAGTATTATAATATCAGAGTTAATCTTAATCATTTCTAAAGTTCAGCAAAGAGTATAGATGCGTTTTACATCAAGTAACATGCTGAACAGATTATGGATTTGAATTAGTTAATATGACAATATTGAAAAAAAAAAAAAAAAAAAAAAAAAAAAACACTACGTAGTATATATACCAAATTAATTTGTTAGGGTCATATGAATTTTAAATTTCTTATTTGCTTTTGTTACTTACCAAATTAGATAATACCCTATTTGTCAAGTATCCAACTCAAAAATATATTGAATTTAAATTCAATTTAATTTTTGAATTTGGTATTGTAATGTAAAATTTTAATTTTGAAATTTAAATTAAACTTTTAAATTTTTAGTCATGAAGCAAAATTTTAATTTTTTATTTGAATCGAAATTTTTATTTTAAATTTGTGTTTTATATTTAAAAGATTAAATTAAGTTTTTTATGTTGTTTGGAATTTAAATTTACAGTTTGGATATAATATGAATTCTAACTGTTGTGGTTGGTATTTGAAAAGCTCATAATATTCTCAGTTGGATAAAATCAATCTTTTAGATCAAACCATTCTGTAAAGACCAAAATACACTTTAGATAGGTATCTGGTGAATAATACATATATGCCTCAACCACTTATTTAGAAAAATAAATGATCAAAATTTGTATAGTGTATTAAAGTATTACTCAAAGTTCTTAGGTTACGTGATCATTTCTATCATATACATGAGCATATATCAGTGTTACTACGACTATATATTTTAAAATTATTCTTAATTTATTAAATCAATCTTCAGCGTAACGTCGAAAATAAGTAACTACACTTAGAATCGTGACACTATTCACAAACATGTGTGCTTAAGATTCAAATGGCCACCTTTGAAAATTAAATTTTGTTTTACCAAATCGACCAATCTTTCAAGTATTATATGGTACTAGAGTTCATCTTAAGCGTGCCTAAAATCCTCAGTTCAGGTGATCTCTATCATACACATAAGCAACAGTGTCGCGACTATATACTTTCAAATTATTCTTGATTTATTAAATCGATCTTCTGGATATGGATAACAGCAACAATTAGTCACTATACTTAGAATCATAATACTATTCACAAATATGTTATAGCTTAAGATTCAAATGGCCACCTTTGAAATAAGGCTCCTTAGAAAGTAGGGAATCAGAAGCATGCAGTTTTGACTAAAACACTCCACAAGACAGCGCATACTTAAAAGACTACGAAACTTCAAACTGCTTCAGCTTCTTGGAGTAGTAGTCATTTTCCGCGCAACAACGGTCGCTTTGAGCAAACAGGTAGCAAGAATATTTGAATCAGAAAATGCAATTGGTTTGAAACTCACGATCAGTTCCAACATCTTCTATATGTACTTTGACACATGCACATTAATTCTTTTCTATATGCATATAAATGTTACCCTTCTTAAGTGTACTACATGAGTAAGTAATTTAATTTAGTCATCATTCTTTTAAGTCTGTTATGTTTACTTATATGGAAAAAGAATATATAATTATTATTATTATTATTATTATTATTATTATTTTTCCAGCAACTGTGAAGACCATGCACAATTTTGTCATAGGCATGGTACAGTGAAGTCCAACATTAAGGCTTGAAACTAGACATACCTACGTAGCTTCTTAAACAATTTTTCTATATATATATATATATATATATATATATATATATATATATATATATATATATATATATATATATAAGAATATGGTTTTGCTTGAAAAAATAACGTGAATGAGGAGCCACCTCATTCTCTCTTATTGGGCTTCCTCTTGACCGGTAATTTAATATACGTGGTAGTGAGAAATTATTAGATTAACATATTCGCATTTTGTGCAAGAACGTACCCCACGTACACGAAACGTTCAAAATTAATCGGCAAAAGAATTAAAATATAAAACTAAATATGTATCAGAGTATAAGAAAAACATCTAAACTAACAATTATTACTGTACAAAATACATACAAGGTCCATATTCCAAAAATATAAATAAAGAAAAAGACACCGATCTAATCAGTCCCGAGTACAGTAATCTATACAAAATTACAAACTGGTGGTCTATCTCTACCAAAATAATACTAGATAGGAGCTACTATTTACGGTGCAATCCTATTATCTCGATCCGAAACTGGCTCGGAAGGTCCTGAAAAGTAGATTACAAGCGGTTGTATAAAATAGTCGTTCCCAATGGGTACGGTCGGCGACAACCACGGCCTACCCACTAGATATACCAGAGGCAAGATATAGAGAAACTATAATAATAAGCGAATAGTAAAGCATAATAAAATAAAATCCACACGACACTAAGCTATCATGCCTCTAACCAAAAACCCACACTATCACTAATCCAAACCCGCAGTCAACAGAAAACCCCAAGAAAAGACAAGAACTCAGTCACCCATCACAATATTAACCGACCACACGGAACACAGAATCCAATCATGAACTAACCAACTCCCTAATCCGTCAAGCCTGCGTCGCTTATTGTCCAGACTGCACGGCCGCTGGAGCGCCCAGCAACTGATAGGCACATGTCATATCTCCCTACTGTCCGAGCTACACGTCTGATAGTGCGCCCGTCAATAGTAGACGTCAGCATACCTCCCTCTACCGTCCGGACCACACTACCGCTGGTGCGCCTACCGACCGGTAGCCTCCCATCATCTCTCTCCACTGTCCCAAACTAATAGATCTCAGTCAAGCTCGATGTGGTATGCAGGTTATGATCAAAATGACAATGTATCAAATCGTCGACAACTCGAAACCAACAGCCCCATAACACAACTCAAAAGCCCCCAAGGCTAAAGGTACCGACAAACCAAACTCAGTGCCTAAAGTACGCTCACAACCACACATCAACCCACGGCCCATGAAAGCTCAAGACACAAGTGCGACCTCTATATCAATATGACGTAGTACAAATATCACTACCTAGGTGCCACCCATCTCTAACAACCAACCTTGCAGAATAAAAAGTCAACCGGATCACCACCCACTAAGAACATCTCCCTAAAGCACTAACGCCTCGGTCAACAATATGAATCACCTGATAATCAAATAAATCCAATCATACTATAATGATATCTACCCCAAAATTTGCGTAATCAAACAATCCATATAAGCCCCCAAATAATAAAATAATAATATTTTCTAATCCCAGTCCGAACAGTCCAAATATTATAAAATATTAACCAATCATTCACATACATATCTCTACAACTATTAATCAATAGAAAAATAGTCACAACACCTACATCTAACAAGCAAATATAATAAGTAATCCGACATTCTTGACGACACAGAACCCATCTGGATTGTAAATCCTGGCAGAACACAAACGGCGGAAAGACAGCACGCTCAACAGTAACCCCCACACGCGAATAGTACCACTCCGAAAAGTCCAACAACACCCAGCTTCAGCCACGCGACACAAAAAAGCTCGGCTCTAACAGTCAAATACAAAAGGGCACAAAACTCGAATCCAAAAGTACTAATGATCTAAACCTATAACAACAAAACTCATCTCAAAAAATCCAAACAAATAATATTAAAACAACCAACCCCAAAGTCGACACGCCGTAAAATCACACACGCGCGTGTTCGTGCTCAACTTCTTGGATCGATTCGCACGCTCCATGGCACTCCCCACGCGCTCTATGTCTCCCTCTCACTCTCCATCTCCCTCTCCGCCGCTCGCTGTCTCTCTTTCTAAAGCCCCACAAAATGAGCGAGAAGAAGAAAAAGAAAGAAAATAGAGGGGCACGCGCTTAAATAGTCGAAAATAGGAGATTTAGGCGCCCGAAACCTACTTTTTAGCACCCAAAACAACCCACTGATTCGGGCGACCCAACCAAAACAAGGCGGCCCGAAACTTTCGGGCTGCTACAGTGCATCTTTCAGGCACCTGGAAGTGTGCCCAAAACACTGCCCTACCGACACGCGTCCGCCAGCTGCCCTGACCACGTGCGTCAGCACTCGCGTCACCTCGGCCAATCACCACCTAGGCGCGCACAGTATCGCATCCGGACGCCCATATTGCTGTAGTGTTGCCGCGTGTCCCTCGCGCCTGCTGCCCCACGCGCGCCGTGTAGCGACTCATCCCATCGCACTGCTGTCGCTTCCCCACGCGCTCGCAACCAACGGCGCGGCGACACGCGTCTGCCCGCCTCGCGCCTCGCGTTGCCAAACGCCACGCGTCGTGTCGAACGGCTATAATGCAAATCCGAGCGCCCGGACCCGCACCCGAAACCATAAAAAACCCTCTTAAAACACAACCCGGGCTCTATTTTTCTCGCCAATTTGCGCTAAAACGGTCCCAATTCGGCCCGGCACTCCTCAAATGTACTGGCCGACCCACTAAACTGTAACTTTGCTATTTACAAAAGTCCGATACCTCACAGAAGTGCTCTTCAACAAACCTGCACTCGTTTTAATACTCTAGGATATAATATTATTTTAGTGTTTGTTATAAAATCATTATATTGAAGTCTCTTAAATTGATTCTTTATGTAGTTTGCAATATTGATAGTACGTAGAAGCACCAAAATAGGGTTTTTGCTTTTGGACCTTATAGCTTGTATCATTTTAGATTCCTTCTAAGGCAAAAAATACATTGCAATTTTTTGTTTGCCAAATGCTTCAATGGAGGTAATCGTTGCTGAAAGTAGCGGAAGCAAGGCCAAGTAGCTACTTTGCAAGACTAGTGACAAATGTAAAATATGCAATTTTTGCATGTTATGGCATAAATCTTAAATGAGTTTCCGACCCCAAAACTAAAACTCGAACTTGAAGGTCCTGTTACAGTTTGAAGGTGATGTTGAGCAAGGAGAGGAGAGGAGAGGAGAGGAGAGGAGAGGAGGAGAGGGTAATTTGATGAAAATTGTTGTTAGTACTTCTTTTCATAATGATTTCAACTGCATAAATTATAATAAGGCCCAGCTGGGAGTTGATATTCATAGATGGGCTTTTACTAGGGCCAAACATTATCTTTTTATATATTGTTTTCTCATTTTGTCCTTTGCTCAAGAATTCTCACTTATTATTTCTTAAGGGTGAAATATAAAATATGCAACACCCAAAGTTTTGAGAAAAGAAAAGAATAAGAAGATAAAGCAGGGAGAAAATTGAACTGTAACACCCAAGTGTCAGATTTTGGCAAGAAATTTAAAAACTAAAAATCATGAATTGTGAAATTCTAGGTTCAAGTTCCAAAATTTGATATGGAATTTCAGAACTTGAAGCCATATATTGGGGTTGGGAATTCAGGTTCTAGAATTTCAATATAAAATTACAAAACTTGCACAAAAATAGCCTGAGAAAGCTATTTTGGAGTGAAATACAAATGTGGCTTATTGAGAGCCCTTTTGCAATTGTCTTTTTTTGATTAAACGGGGTTAAACCCTATTTAAGACAGTTGGAGAGGTTACAGACAGGTAAGCCCACTGCAAGCAGAGGGGCAGAGCCCAATACAAGACACAGAACAACAGATTCAAACAAATACAGCAGCCTCAACCTGGAGAACAGTCTCAAAGGCGACATCTCTGGCAAACGAAGACCTAACGCATGAAACCCAAACAAAACACTAAACAAACCAAATGTGTGACGCCGGCGAGCAAGCCCGCAGCCGCCAAAGGTTGGTAGTATCCCAAATCTTAGGGACCAAATGGAGACATAGCCGAAATGATTAGCGAGAGCAGAATTAATTAAACCCGAAGTGCAGACCTCCATGAAAGCTGAAATTGAGCTCGCTAATTGACCCAAACACCCATAATTGGCAAACATACAGAGATGCGAAAATTCGGTCGGTCCATGAAGACCAACAGACATGTGCCCCGTTGGTCGTTTGCTAGAGCTTCAGGGTAAGAGTAACATGATGAAAAAAGTGAACCGAAACATTAGGTATAATCATCCCCTGCACAGCTTGTAAGCAGACTAAGGTCAATGCCGCATTCCTTATGCACAGAGCTCCGCCAAAGGTGCCGAGAAAATATCGCAAGGTTCCACTAGACTCCTGGGCGTCGAAGAACAATGATCCCCTTCTTGAAAGGCCTCCCGTGGGTGTCGCAAGGAAATGAAAACGTCATATTCGTTGACAGTGGTGAAGACGAAGACGCGATGCTATTAGGTCCCCAGCACCTTAGTCCAGAGCACTACTGAGTAGGCCACTCTTTGTCCGCACCCCGCACTTGATATTAAGGCGTTGTCGAAAATCCTTCTATTTCGCTCGTTCCAAAGCTCCCAACACGTCGCTGCAAACCAGATGTCGAAAGGGTCGCGTGCTTGAGCCGGCAGAGACAATTTTGCTGATTTCCACCTCGTTGCTAGCTCCCCCGAGTCAGAGAGGAGCCTGGAGCGAGATCTAGGATAGCTTTGGAGTAGCTTGTTCCACACGGATCTCGCGAAAGGACAGCTAAAGAGTAGGTGGTCCAGATTTTCACCATTAGCACCACATAACACACACATAGAAGGGCCCTGCCAACCGCGATTAGCGAGCAAATCAGCAGTGAGGAGCCTATGTCTTGAAGCCAGCCATAGAAAAACTTTGATTCTTAGAGGAATTTTTAGCGACCAAAGCTGTCGAATCTTGCGATCGTCAATCCCGCCAAAGGAGAGGAAGGAGTAAGCTGAACTAACAGAAAAGGACTCATCTGGGCGCCATCTCCAGGATAATGAATCCGCTTCTCCATTAAGCGAAACATTATCGATCAGAGTGCGAAGCCGCCCCATCTCTTGAAGTTCCTCCCGGCCAAGTGGCAAGCGGAAGCCCAAAGTATAGGAGTTGGCAAAGCGTCTAAGCCATGATTTAACGGACAGATGCTTGGAGTTGGCCGCCGCGTGCAGGTGAAGGAACAGGTTTTGCAATGTGAACTCCCCGCACCATCTCGAGCTCCAAAAAGACGCCATCGATCCGTTCCCGAGTGTGAACGAGACGGGAGCGTGAAATGGCGAGGAAATAGCAAGAATGCCTTTCCACAGCGGACAGCATCCAGTAGGAGCCACGACGACCGAGGAGGGCGATCTGGATTTGTAGTGTTTATGCAGGAGAAGTCGCACCCACGGCAGAGAGCGAGAATTGTAGAAGGACCAAAGCCCTTTCATCAAGGGAGCCGAGTTCATGCGTCGAAGGTTACGAATCCCAAGTCCTCCAACTTTTTTCGTGCGGCACACTCGGTTCCAGGAGATGAGGCAGTGGAAGCCGTTAGTTAAATTTTTCCCCTTCCAAAAGAAGTCTCGATGGATCCTGTCAATGTGGCACTCCACCCACACCGGCAGCTTAAAGATGGAGCAGAAATAGGCAGGGGTGCTAGTCAGCACCGAATTCAAGAGGATAAGACGACCCCCCCTGGAGAGCTTAAGTGACTTCCAGCCCGACAGACGCTTGTCGAGTTTCTCAATAAGCGCCAAATAGTCTTGCTTTCGAAGCGCCCGAGAAGAGAGGGGAAGGCCCAAATACGAGAATGGGAACCCATGCAAGGTACAACCCAGGAAGTTAGCCACCTCCGAAGCTTCTGGGGATGGCAGGTTGAGAGGGACCAGGGTGTGAGGACCCGAATCCCCACTTAAGGGTTTACTGATGGATTAGTGGCTTCGGGGAGTGTGTGTGCGCGTGTCGGGCCCAAGATTGGATTTCTGGTGAAATTGGAGCTTGTTGGCTTATCTGGAAGTCCATATTAGGTGATTGAAGTTTTTGCGCGCTTATTGGAACCAAGGATTTGACCCGGCATGAAAAATGGATCAAGTTTACTTTTCCGGGAATTTTCGGGAAATTTTAGGAGTGGAATTTGGCCGAACGGACCTCGGATTTGGATTCAGCGCGCGAAAACGAGCGGAATGGACTATTTACTTGTATTTTTCGGAGCCCGGACGCGAAAACACGGATTTCGAGGCGTGGGGTTACTGTTCCGGCGGCCGGAGAGGCGTCGGCGGCGGCGGCGAGCGGCGGAGCGCGGCGGCGGGCCGAGGAGAGGCCGGTCGGTCCACCGCGGGAGGCGTGCACCAGGCGCGGGCCACGTGGCGCCTTCCTGTTGGTCGGCGCAGCAGGCGCGGTCCACGGATTTTCGGCGCGGGTGCACGGTGGACCGGGTGGACACGTGGCGATGTGTGGTTGGCGGGTCCTGGTGCACGCGGTCCACGCAGCGGCTGGAGCAGGTGGCCGTACGGCAGAGCAGTTGGGGGGACGACGTGGGGGCGCCACGTGGCGCCCCGTGGTTGGCCGGGCGCAGCCGCGCACGTCTGCGTGTCGGGACACGCGGCGTCGCGCGGTTCTCGGGCGCACGTGCGCCGGGCGCGGGGAGAGCGTCTGGGCCACGTGGCGGCCCGAGAAGGATTCGGGCGAGCATAGTAACGGGCCGGGCCCGTTACTGTAGCAGCCCGAATGCCCCGGGCGCCCGAATTTTGGGCCAAAAGTCCAAAATCTGGATTTTTTCGGGCTGGGCCTATAAATAGGCTGCTTGCTGGTGCTTTTTGCCCCCTTTCCCGAGCTCTTCTGACCTTAGCCCCTTTAGCAAAGTTGGAGATCTTCATGTTGCGCATCTTCTGGCAGAGGCCCGGAATTTTTGGAAGTCGCGGCGTCGACGACTTCGGCATCGGAGCGCAGTGCGACGATTTTCAGTTGGAGGCCTATTTCCGTCGCACTTTAGTCTGAGAGGTCTACAGAGCTACTCCGATTGTATTTTCGGACGATTTTGGCGGCGTTGGATTCACGAGAGGTATATCTTCGACTTTAATGTTGAGTGTTTCATCTAGGTTTGGGTTTTTGGCACGGTTTTCGAGGCTTTACTGAGCCCCTTTTGTGCTGGTGAGGTTTCTAGACAGCAAGGCCTTCGCGGATTTTTATCTCTGCATCCGGACATCGGAATTCGAAGTTTCAAGGCTCTATCAACATCTACACTTCGCGAGGATCGCCGTCATATTTTTACTAGAATTTTTTGAGGCTGTTTTACAGGTAAAAATTTCACAGAAAGAAGACTATTCATCACAGATTTTAAAAATGTGGAATTTAGTGGAATTAAGTGTAATTCTTGGATCTATTATGTACCCAGGATGCTTTGAACACTACTTTGGTACTGTTGGCTTGGTGATTGTGCTCGTATATCTATTTCTGGGCTTTCTTAGCTGTACGACCCTGGACAGTTGTGCACCTTCAGGTGGGTGGCCCTGTCTCCAAGAATGATGGAATATGCATTAAATCTGCTATAGTAGGACCATGCATGATAGTGATATTCCTGTGTAGCATGCTAGAATGTGATAGCTGTTGATTCTAGAGTTATATGATGATCATGCGATCTCTTGTTCCTACTCTGTAAAATTATTATTATTATCTTGGAATTTGACCTAGCACCCTGTCATATGCAGCATGTTCAGCCAGACTGTAGAAAACTTAAACTTGGGCTAGGTTTATTCTGCTTTAGACATCCACACTTCTTTTCTTTCCTGGACATAGTGTTTTACTCGCCCGGGTAGTGGGCCGAGTGGTCGGGTTTTTTTTAGTGTGGGATGCATTCTTGCACTCGTGCTTGGGAGCAGAGTGGAGTCTGGTAGATACAGTTGATCGTTCATCTGTGGCGGGAGTTGTTTGGTAGACGGCGGTCCCGAGATGTTTTGGTTTCTTGTTTTATTGTCGCCACTATGTCAGTGGCAGCTTTGTACCAGTGATAGCAGGACCTTGAACCCAGAACTATTTTTGGACACACATATGATTTTAGTCAACCAATGTTTTCTTCTGAGCATCGTGGAGTCGCCGAGTCTGTTCTTGTTTGATTGGACAAAGGTATTAGCTCTACGAGACTTGGATATAAAGCTTGTTTTCAATTGTTTTCCTAAAAAGAACTAAAAATCATTAAATATGGATTTCTTTCAGATCAAATGGCTTTCAATAAGAAATATCACATTTTTCCGATAAATTTAACCACCCGAGATGGTTCGAGTGGTCTGGGTTCCAAGGTCTGCCTTTTTCCTTTGGGACGAGAACAACGAGAGGCTATGCCTAGAGCCTGTTCTTGTTTGATTAGGGTTGTAGGTTCTAGTCTTTCGGGGTTCCCGGACCCTTTATTGTGTCTGTTATGGAGTTATCCTGTCAGTGATGCCTGTTTTAGGGAGCCGTTGGGTTGACAGCGGTCCCGACTGTCGAGTGTTCCTTGTTGCTCTGGTTAGAGAGCAGGGATGGGGGATAGTATAGCTATATTGTTGAGTCGGGTGGGATTGCACCAGATTATCGACTCGGGTTATTATTTCGGTAACCGCGAACTGTGGGCGGTTTGACCGATTAGTGTTATACATCAGTTGGGGCTGGGTTTTGCATTGTGGATTGAGTGAGTCTCCACTTTGAGCATAGTGTCGACTTTTGCCTCATTGGCTGAGATACTTGACAGAGCTGTTGGACATGGGTTACTTTTGACTCGAGCGGGTCGCTCCCCTCGAGTGCCACTCCGGAGTAGGCGAGACCGGGTTGTTGTAAACGGCGTTGAGATTGAGCTTGAGACCGGGTTGTTGTAACCGGCGTTGAGATTGAGCTTTAGACCGGGTTGTTGTAACCGGCGTTGAGATTGAGCTTTAGACCGGGTTGTTGTAACCGGCGTGAGATTGAGTTCTTCTATCGTGACTTGTCGACACAGTCCCTCTGGCTGAGCCAGTTTTGGCAGCTACGGATATACCTATGGTAGACCCGTCCTGTTGAGGATGTGCGGCAGTAGGTAGGCGCATGTTTGACTGGACTCGAGGAGGCAGCCAGTTCAGATTGGGTGACTATTCCTATATGTTGGTAGATGCACCATGTTATCATCTGTTCCACTTTTTGAGCATCTAGATAGGAGCATAGTAGCTGTAGAATTATTCATTTCCAGCTCTTTCCTTCAGTATTTCATTTATTACCTTATGCCTCTAGTAGACTTAGTGGGCAGACCGTTGGGCTTGTTGACGGCACCCACTGAGGACTACTGTGGGATGTAGTTCTCACACCCGTCGTGGTATCTTTTTCCCAGGGACTTCTACTCCTGTTCCTGCTGCTCCAGTTGTTGCTTCTTCAGACCGAGGTAAGGGAGTCGCGAGCTAGATCCCTACCAGTCGTCGTCCAGAGAATAGATGTACCCTTTTTATATTATGAGAGTTACTTGTTGAGAGACCTTGTAGTGAGGTATAGAGTTGTACTTTTATATCAGAGTTGAGCGACTTCTGTACTTGTGGTGAGGACTTGGTGTTGTATATATTTTTTTTATAGCAGTTTACTTCCAGCTCTGATATCTGTTTAGTATAGCATCTTTCTTTTGCAGGTTAGACGCTTCGTCCATTCGGGGTTCACCGTATGGGCGGCGGATCTGTTAGCGAACCCGGGTCGCAGTTTCGACCCCTGGGCATGACACAGGGAGCTCTTGTCGTAGTTGATCAGGAGTCCCGAGCACGCAGAAAAGGAGGCCAGGACCAATTTTAGAACCCCAGCCGACCTTAAGGACCCGTCGAAGAAGATATGTATATCGTCCGCAAATTGTAGGGTATGAATGTGGTCATTACCGACGCCAACAGTCGGTAGCCACAAACTCTCAACTGTCGCCTGGAGCATACGAAAAAGCACATCAATGCAAAGAATGAAGAGAAGGGGTGAAAAAGGGTTCCATTGTCGAAGGCCGCGTCTACAAGGGAAACTCTTGCCCGGAACGCCGTTGAGCAGCACCGCCGCGGAAGAAGACTGCAGAATGGCGGACACCCAGCTGATCCATTGGGTGCCAAACCCACTCGCCTGAAGAAGGTCCGTGAGGAAATGCCAATTGATGTGGTCGAAGGCCCGCTCGAAGTCAATCTTTAGGATAGCGGCCGGCTGTTTGGTGGAAGCTAAATGATGCGTAAGGATATGAGCGGTGTAAAAGTTGTCCAAGATAGAATGCCCTTTGACGAAAGGAGTTTGGAATGGGTTAACGAGCAAGTCCAAGTGACTTTGGAGTCTAGTGGCCAGCACCTTCGAGATAATTTTTTCCAAGCTGTTCTCCAGACAGATGGGTCGAAGGTCACGAGCAGTAATTACTTCACCTTTCTTTGGGATTAAACACAACCAACTACAATTTAGGTCGTCGAGTTTGAGCGAGCCCAAAAAGAATTCAGAGAGCGCCGCCATAATGTCCCGTCTTAAAGTGGACCAAAAACGCTGGAAGAATATCAATAGGAATCCATCTGGTCCAGGCGCCTTCTCCGGCCTGCAAGAGAAGATCGCGCTCTTGACTTCCTCCATCTCGAAAGGGCCTTGGAGGCTAAGGAGAGTGGGAGTAGAGATGGGATAGAGAAGCCCAAAATTCAAAGCCCCACAAGGTACGTAATCAGCACCCAAAAGAGTCTTGAAAAAAGTGAACAGATGGTCCACTAGAGCAAGGTGGGTAGAGAAAACGGAGGGCCCGTCCGACAGCTGAGTTAAGAAATTCCTGCTTCTACGAGAACAGGCCTTCTGATGAAAGAAACGGGTGTTGGCGTCACCGGCCTTCAGCCATTGAACTCTTGATCTCTGTTTCCATTTTAACTCCTCCTAAAGACACAGCTCTTCAACTCTCCCTTTAAGGAGAGCACACAAGTAGAATTCGTCATGAATTAGGACCCTGATCTCCTCCGCCTTGTCAAGCCATTCTATCCAACGGAGACAGAGCTTTTTCTGTTGACCCGACTTGGAAAGAAGTCCAGAACTCCAGGATCGAAGAGTAGAGTGTACCGACGCAAATTTAGAAAGAAGATTACTCGAATGCTGGGCGACATTGGGGGCCGAAGACCAGGCCGAATTAACAATGGCGGATAGGGATGGAAAGCATAGCCAAAAGGTCTCGAACCTGAAGATCTGCGGAGAAGGAATAAAAGAAGCAGCAGTAAGCAACAGAGGGGAGTGGTCAGACCTAGGCCGCGGCAATGCCCAAAGAGTGGAATAGGGGAAGGTCCGATGCCAGCACTCGTAGACAAAAGCCCGATCCAGATGCTCGAGGATGGGGGAGCGTCTGCCATTAGACCAGATGAACGACTTGTTGAGGAGAGTGAGGTCGATGAGGCCGAGATCTTGAATAACACTCCGGAAAGCCAGCGTAGTGCTGATGTTAGAGAGGGGACCATTCTTGTCGAGATAGGAGAGGAGCACATTGAAGTCTCCAAGTACAGCCCAAACCCCCATGGAGAGAGGGCCGATACTGCGGAGCTCTAGGAAGAAGTCAAGCTTCAGAGAATCGCGGGTAGGCCCGTAAATGTTCGAAAGCGTGAATAAGCTCCCATCGGCTCTTCTTCTCAGGACAACATTGAGTGAAAAACGCCCCACCCAATCCTTCACCCACTCGAATAAAGAGGGGTTCCAAGCGGTTAAAAGGCCTCCCTTCGTACCCTCGGCGTTCAATGAGCGAAACTCACGGAGATGAAAGCCACAGAAGGAGTCGAACAAGGGAGAAGAAGTAACGCCCAGCTTAGTTTCCTGGAAACAGACCACGCAACACTTACAAGATCTGATTAGCGACTTGACTGAACAACGCTTGGACGGATCATTAAGCCCCCTAACATTCCAAGACAAAAATTTAAAAAAACGGTTCCTGGCCATCAGAGGGCGAGGAGACCCAGTTCAATCGCACCGCGAGCGACCCCCGCCTACGCACCCTCCGCCTGGAGCCCAGCTCGGCGCCCAACGTTAGGCGAGGCAGCAGGCTGCGAAGAGGAGGTTCCTGCTTAAAAGTCCAGAATCCCACAAGCGGTCTTGATTAGGTGCACTTCCTCCGTGGACAGTGGGTTCCGCAGGTCGAACCTAGGCGAGACAGCATCGAAAGGCCTCGGGGGGACGCCGGGGGCTAGAGAATGCTGTTCCGCCTTACCCTGCGGCACAAGGGCGACCTGCCCGGCGTCAGGAAGAGCGCCCGAGGAGTCGAAGACAGAGGCGGAAGCGGAGGCAGTGGCGGAGGCGGAGGCCGGGGCGGAGGCAGCAACGAGGCGGGTCGCCTTAGATACGACTCGCGGTGTCGACAGTTTCATGCACTTCACGTCCTGAGCACGGAGAAGTGGAGATTTGCATGCCCCCGAATGTTTGGCCGCCAAGCGAAGGCTGCGCCTGTTGGAAAGCGAGGTCCCAAAAACCAGGCAGTCTTTAGAGGCCGACCTTGGCAGGGCCAAAATGCAACGGTCCTGGACCACGGGTGAAGGGCCCAAAATAGGAGAGAGACAAAATATGGGCCCCGAGCCCGCAGGAGTTGGACCCGAGACACCAAGAGAAGGGTCCGAGTCGCCAATAGGCGGGGCGGCTGGGTCCAGAGCGGGTGAAAGGGGTGGGCCCGGGGGCGCGTCCAACGCAAGCAGACAACCAGAGGGTGTTGAAGAACCCGAGGGGTCAGGTTGCTTCGTCAGGGATTCACATGCCGCTGGAGCCATGTCAGAGAGCGGCAGCGAAGACGGGATGTCCGGATTGGTGGAAATGGAAAGAGAGGCAGGCGGCAACCTCGGAAAGTCACCCAGCTGTAGCCTGAAATCGGCAGGGTCCGCCGTCATGCGACGAACGTTCCGGCGAGGGAAAGGGAACCGCCGGTGAGCCGGGTTCCAGTTCCACTTGCCGGCCGCGGGGACAGCGCCGAACCCCGATTGGCTGATGAAGAGATCCTGGTCCTCCGAGGTGGAGAGGCCGAGGTGGTGATACAAGGTTTCGCCCAGAAGAATGGGGCTCGCCTCCTCGGAGGAGTCGATGACAACGGGCACACGAAAGCATCTGTCTTCTACCATTAGGTGGAGGAACTCTGGGATCACCCGAGCTTCCTGGGAGCGGATTAAGGCGCGAAAAGAAGAGACATCCCGCTTTCCACTACTGAAAGTATCAATCTCCCAGAGTTCGCCGAAGCTGGAGACGGCCGCCTTCACGTCCTCTTCGTTCCAGCAAAGGATCGGCCAGTTGAGAAGCCGGATCCAAACCAATCGGCGCAGATGGCCCCTCGGACCCTCCCCGGCTTCCACCCAATCAGAAAAGGAGAACGAGAAGTCGCTGAACCTAAGTGGACTCCGCCCAATAGCAGACTCCCGAGAGACCCAGCTGGGGAAGAAGACCGCCGCCTTGTCTTCCCTAAACGAAGCCACGTGGAAATCGGAGGTCAAGCCTCTAAACAAGTTAGCGAGCCCCTGGGTACCTCCTCCGAAATGAAAACCGGGCTGTGACCGACAGTGTCCACGCACGCCACACAACCTGAGAGTGAGGCCTGGCCGGGAGGGGGCTGCCTGGCAGGTAGGAATGCTGCGGCGTGATGCGGGCGCCCCGCGAAGGAGCCATCCCCCATGGGTCACGGAGCCAGCTTCGTTCTGCAGCGGGAGGCCTGGTGGTCAGTGCTCATGCAGAGGAGGCAGCGCCTAGGCCTCCTGCAGTGCGCCGCCCGATGCCCCTTCCGAAAACACCTGAAACACCTCCCAGAGAGGGACGGGTTGAGGAGGTATTTGGGGGGGCGGGTGGTAGAGAGGAGAAGCTGTTTGATGCGATGGGGCGAGGGAGGCGGGAACGGTCAGGATGGGATAGAGGAGGGGACAGGACAGCATCTTTGAAAGTGAAGTTAGGGCACACATGGGTGGCCCGAGTGGCGGACTGGCTGATTTGGAGTAGGTGGTGGGCCTCAACTCTGGTAGGCAGGTGGCGGGGGGGGGGGGCGGGACGAAGCATCCCAGGAGTTTCTCTCACTAGCTCTTCCTACTTCTTAAAATCTTACCCCTTTTGCAATTGCCTAACCCTTATAAAAGGACCCAAAGAAAGTCCTAACCTTTTTCTCTCCTTTTCTCTCCTCTCCTAAGAAGAACTCTTCTTCTCCTTCCCACCCACTCACCCTCCCTCTCTCTCACCTTCTCATTTCTGAAAGTAGTCCTCTTAGAGATCAAGTTATTTGGAGTTTTAGTCAGGGATCTTAGACTTGGGAGGACTATTGTTAGGAAAAAGCTCCAAGTCTAGATGAATGGTTATAGTTTGTTGAGTTTTAAGGGGAGATTTTTTGAGATTTCAAGATTTTTTCATATTTTAGAATCCCTCGTGTGACCAAAATGGGTTTACTGTAGTATATTAAACTTTATAAATTATTAAGATCTAGTGTAAAATGACTGATGGTGTCATTTTTCAACTTTAATATAGATACTGAAGTTTAGGGGTATCGATACTGAATAGAAATCCCAACAGGGGAACGTTCAACGTTCTGTGGAACTCTAGCTGAGTACCGGTATTGGCTGCCATGTACCGGTACCCGAGATGGAGTACCGGTACTCCTCAAGCTGTTTTTGCTAAGGAAACTTTTTGGTTTTGAGAAACTCTAGGAGTATACTGATACTAAGTGAGAAAGTATCGGTACTCAAGTTTGAGTACCGGTACATACATGTATGTAGGTTGTGTATTGAGGGGGTAATGTTGCAACTATAAATAGCTCTCGTTGTCACTCTCCCATATTTCTTTTATCCACAAAAGACAAAGCACTCTTTTCTTCTCCTCCATCTTCTTCCTTAAGTATCTTCCTCTCCACAACTTGTTCTCCTTCAAAACCTTCACCTCTACTCTCTCTGCTCTCTTTAGAAACTCAACCTCAATCCAAACTTAGAGTTGGAGCAAGAAAAGTGGTGGAAAAGTTTTTGAAAAGCCCAATCCTAGATCCAAAGGCTTGAATCTAGGAGATAGAACTTAAAAAAGGTGAGTTCTAATACCTCTCAATTCAAATACTATGATTTTGGGAGATTTTGTAAAACCTAAATTTCAGGGTTTAGATTTGAGGGTTATCATTTTGGAGACTTTTAGATGAATTTGATTGGTAGATTCTCTCTTGTAGAGTTGTTTGGTAGACTTAACAACTTCGTCGTGTTGCTCGTGGATTCGAGTGGCGTTCGTGGATTCGGACGTGTGCATTGGACCTGCAGTCGGTGAGCGCAAGATCCGGAGAAGTTGAAGGTGGGGTTGGAGTCCGTGGAGTCGGTAATCACCTTATTATCTTTCAAATTCTTAGTGGATTGTTATTGCATGTTGGTCTCGTGGTTTTTACTCCTGTGATGGAGTTTTTCACGTAAATCTCGATGTGCTGTTTTTATTTTCCGCATTTATTTTAAATTGCACTGAGATTTGATTTTTGGTTATTACACCTATTCACCCCCCCTCTAGGTGGTATTTGATAGAACCTATTTAGATCCTTTTGGATCCTTAAACCAACATAGGTATCGGAGCGGGTTTTAGGTTTTTCTATCATGTCGGGTGAAGGTGGTAATATTAATAGACCTCCTCTTTTCGATGGGACCAATTATGCCTATTGGAAAGTCCGGATGAGAGCTTTTCTCATCGCAATTGATGAGCGGGTTTGGCAAACCGTGGAATTTGGTTGGGTGCATCCAATTGAGGAAGTAGGAAATACTACTACCCCAAAACCTTGCTCTAGATGGTCCAGAGAGGAGATCAAAAAATCTTCTTACAACGGGAAAGGTATCAACGCTTTATTTAATGCTCTTTCCTCAATCGAGTTTACACGTATTTCTGCGTGTGAAACTGCAAAGGAGATTCGGGATATTCTTCAAATTACACATAAGGGTACTAGTCTAGTAAAAATTCAAAAGCTCCAGATGCTTACAAGTCAATTTGACTCTATTCCTATGGATGAGCATGAATTGTTTACTGATTATTATACCAGACTTCAAGATATAATCAATACATGTGCTAATTTAGGAGAAAAGATCTCGGAATCAAAAGTTGTAAGAAAGATTCTTCGGATTCTTCCGGAACGCTTTAGGGCAAAGGTTGCCGCTATTGAAACCGTCAATCATCCGGATGACATGAGAATAGAGGAATTAGTAGGTGCTTTAGAAACATATGAAATGAATTTTCCTACTAATCAATTTTCTTCCAAGTCTTCTTCTAAGCGTGCAAAAATTGGATTCAAATCAACAAAGGAAGGAGATAGCGACTCAAACTCCGACGATGAAATTTCTTTTGCCGATTTTGAAGAACAACTCGCGCGGATCATGAAGAAATTTCGTCAGAATTTTTGGAAGAATCGAACCGATAGATCTTCATCCTCGAAACCGAAAAGTTTATCTAAAGGATCATCAGATTCTAAATCCTCTAAACTCAAAAGATTTGCAAAACCTTCTAAAGAAAAAAAAAAGGCTAAATTACAGAAAACCCCCCTATAATATATCATTTTTTTATTTTGCCACCCTGTCTTTCAAAAGCCTACATTTTGCCCCCTCGTAATTATGAAATTATTTTTAGGGGGCAACGGGGCTAACAGAACATGCGAAATGACGATAATGCACTTATCCCTTATCCATGTGCTTTACGATGATCTCACCACGGACGATCGCGCAGAAGACGCAGCCCTTCTCCTCGCTCACCTCCTCTTCCGCAGCCGCAGCCACAGCGGCGGCGGCACCGCAGCCGCCGCCGCTACAGAGGAAGGCGGAGAGTTGGGCGGGGCGGAGGTGGGCGCAGAGCACGGCTAGGCCGTGGCGCCGCCGCTCCATCGGCGCGAGATAGGAAGTGCGCGGCGGCGGAGTTAGCAGGAGCGCTCGGCGCCGCCTTCTACGTCTTCAGCTTTGGCCAGCCTCCACGAACCCGAAGAGCTGCAGCGCCGCGCCCTTCACCGCCTTGCCGAAGGGAGCGTCTTCGCGGCCCTCGAAGACCAGCTCGTAGAGATGCCGCTCGCTCGGGAACACCGCGCGCACGGCGGCGCGGATCCAGCGCCGTATTTTGAACTCGAGCGCCTCCCACTCGAGCCGCTGCACGTCGCCATTGCACTCGCACCCGTACCCCGCGCCGATCATCCGCCCGCTCCGCGATGCTGCGCAGGTCGTGGATCGTGTCGCGAGGGAGCAGATCGATCTCGCGGATGCTTCGCATCGACCGGCGGCGGCGCCCCCGATTCGTTCATGAGGAATAAAGAAGGTACAGAGAAGAGGGAGAATAGTAAAAAGGAGAAGAAGAGAGGGTGGGGAAGGGTATTTTCGGTATATCACTTCAGAAATTGATGACTGTCTCATGGAATTCTGACGGTGGGGGTGTAAATGCACAATTTCGTAATTACGATAGGGCAAAATGTAGGCTTTTGAAAGACAGGGAGGCAAAGTGAAAAAGCGGTATATTATAGGGGGGTTTTCTGTAATTTAGCCAAAAGAAAAAGATGAATTCGAAGGGGAAATCCAATGCTACAAATGCAAAGGCTTGGGCCATATTTCTACGGATTGTCCTTCTAAGAAATCATATAAAAAGAATGCTTTACAAGCAAAAACTTGGGACGATTCTACTTCCGATGAATCGACCTCAAGTAAAGAGGAAAAGGATAATTTTGTTGCTTTTCATACTTCTCTAGTTCCCTCCTCTAATGTTTGCTTGTCATCGTTAATTACTGACTCTACTTCTTTGATTTTGCATGAATCATCTACATCCGACAGAGAGTCGTCAATTGACGGGGAATCGGACGAAGAAGAACTCGTTGAGGCTTATCAACAACTTCTCAAGGAATCAAAGAAAATGGCCAAGCACATCAAGAAGTTGAGAAAACAACGACTTGAGGTTGAAGATGAGAACCGTACTTTAAAGATCAAAATTGATGATCTTGAGAAGGATCGGGGATTTGCGTTGGATAACAATAAAATCCTCCAAGAAAAGCTTAACCAATCGGAAATGACCGTTAATTCTTATTTGGACAAGATTGGTTTTCTGGAAAAAACAGTTTGAGGAAATTCATGACGCCAACCAAGTTTTGACCAAGCAAGTTCATCAACTCAAATCCGACATACAAACTCTTTCAACCGGTTCCAAGCAATTTGACGGTATGTTTGGATTAGGTCAAAAGGGCAAAATTTGTTTGGGATATAAACGGAAACAAACTGAAAATGCTTCAAGTTCCACAACTAATTTGAAAGGTAAAACATGCTTCCAATGTAGAATTGAAGGACACATCATAAAGACGTGCCCGAAAAATAGAAAGAAGAATTCATCGGCATCTTCATCTACGGAGCGGACTCTACGGATTCAAAAGCCATAACAATTCAATGGAGTTCTCTCAATCCACCAAAGGTCCGAGCCACAACATCGGTTATTCAAGAGGACACTTGCATCGTGGGAACCTAAGGTTGATCAACAATCAAAGCTAACATCCCCCGGCCACAACGAATCAAGACAATCCAAAATCCGACGGTTTTGAATTAGGAAAGGTGATATCTTTCCTTGTCTTAAGTTTTAAATAGCTTTTGACTGTATATAATGCTTTGATCAGTTTTCTCATCATATATATCGTGATCTTTGCATTACATGATTTCAATGCTTGTTGTTTTTATTTATGTTTTGTTTTCAAACAAAAGGGTTTTAACGAACGAGTGCATTGAATATCAAAAAAGTTTACTTTCATTCACTCCTAATTAATTTCATATTAATTATCAACTTTATTCCATAATCATAATTTTTGAAGATATTCTATTATAGGAGTTTTTGATATTTATATTCATCAAATTTTAGTAATCATGTGTGATCTTAAGGTGCTTAACCTACCTCGGTTGTGTGAATTCATTGTGATAAACATGAGACAACGAATAGACTAAAATTTGGGATTTAATTCTTTCACGTAAGAGATTGCATTCTTACAAGGGTAATTAAAAGAGTTGAAAAGATGTGAAAATAGTTACATCCGTAAAGGAGTGTGAAAACTACCACCACATGTTTTGGATGCATGATAATATTTTTGGTAAAATTTTTAGATGAAGCATTCGGAGATTCATATTCAAATTTTCTATATTTTTGAACAATCTCCTGGTTGGTATAAGGTGGGATAGTTGAAAGATGCTCAAAGAGCCACCCTTAAGTATTTTAGTACTTATCTCAAATTTGAAAGGGTATTGATCAAATTGATGTCATTTTGGAAATCTCTGTAAGTTATTTTTGATAATCCTTTACATCTTGATAGAGCTTGGATCTCTAGATTATTTTTGATGACTTGTGTTTGACGTATATAACATGAAAAAAGGTTTATAATGTTTTATCTTTGTTTTTTATGATTTATGAGTAAATCTTTTTAATTTTTGTAAAATTAATTGGATTGAATGACATCTGTGTGATCTCACAATTTTCAAGCACTTAAATTGATTTTCTTGATTGCACGCAAATCGGTATTTGAAAGATTTCAAATTTTGGATTTGTATCAAGAAATATTTTGATTTTTGCTCTGGAGTACCGATACTCATCTTTCGGTACCGGAACCAATTTTCCGAAATTGTGTTTCAATCCGGAACCCGAACTAGAAGTTTTCAAAATTTTTTAATTGGGTACCGGTACGCGCCTTCGAATACCGGTACTCAATCTACCGATTTGATAAATATCGGAACCGAAGTGTATTTTCTCACTTTCCCTTTTGCAAAAACTTTCCATTTCTCTCTCTAAAAGATTTTTGAGGTGTTTTTCTTCAAGATCTACGAAATTCTTGCTGTGATTTGTAAGATCTTTCATCAATCTTGCTTTTTATGTTTCAAAACCCTAGATTTTAGATTTTGATGATTTATTTTGAGATTTTTGAGTTGATCTCTATTTCTAATGAAATCTCTTGCATATATCGCCTTATTTTCTTGATTAGAGCATAAATGATTGCCTTCTATGTGATTAGATTCATGTTTTCTTGCATATATTGCTTGAATTTAACATTTACATCATTTCTTTACATCAAGAAATTTAAAAATTTAGGGGTTGCATGTAAATTGGTTTTGAATGTTAGATCTTCAAAGTTTACATGTTTAGAATGTTTGTTAAACATTTTTAAGCCTTTTATGATATTCATATTCGATCAAATCATAGTGCATCATGTTCTTCACAGGATAATGGTATTCTCTTTGCTACTTGCACTTGTGGTTTTGATGGCCACCGGGAGTGGACGTGGTCGTGGACGTGGAAAGAAGAAAGTTTCTAAACGATCACGTGATGAAGGATCAACAAGCTCAGAATCAGAACCTTCATCGGAATATGAGGAAGAATCAAAAAAAGGAAAGGGAAAGGCACCGATGACTTCAAGGAAAAAGAGAGGTGCAGATTCTCCTCCACGAAGAAGTACCGGTAGACCGGTAATTCGTGAACACTCTCAATCAGAACGGCGAACAAAGCTTGGGGAAGGTGAACAACACATTAGCTCAAAGCATCGTACAATCTTTGAGAATAGAGCATACATTGGGGAGCGACATGTCAACTTCTCTGAATTGTATCGAGAAGTTTCGGACATTGCAAGGCTACTGGAACGGATTCCTATTGAGCCACTTGGTAGAGTTCCTACTAGGATGGGTTTCTGTGTGGAGCTACTCAGGAAGTTTTACATGAGAGCGGTTATACTCCACGAGGATCCTGACACCGGGACATTCATTTTTGAAACAACAGTTAGAGGTGTCAAGTTCGATATTACTCCTGCTGTAATTGGAGCAAATCTGGGATTGATTGTTGACAAAACGGGTCTGCACTATACTCATGGTGACTTTCAGCATGAAACTCATTGGGATATCGTTGTAAATGCAATTTGCAAATCAAGAACTTACACAAATAGGTTGTATGTTGAGTCAAAGGATTTAAAGCCGGAATACCACATTCTGTCTTTAATTATATGCTACAACCTCTTGCCTACATTGGGGACTAAAAGGATTCGATGGGATCGACTTCTTCTTCTTTATTTCCTTAGTCACCCAGAGAGTGCATATGAAATTAACGTCAATATTCCATTTCTTATTTGGCAACAAATGGTATATCTGATTAAAGGATCAAATCGCCGTGAACTACTTCCTTACCCGATTTTGATCACTAGCATATTGGAAGATCACGGAGTTGATATCAAGTGTGTCAAATATGACTATGGCTTGGGCGTTATTGATGGAATTACCTTGGCCAAGTCAATTAGCACTCTAAAGACCTTTGGGCAAGTGAAAGGTTATGCAAGTGAAGCGACTCCAAGTGCACCGCCTCGTCAAGTGAAACATCAAGACTCTTCTGGATCAGATGAGGTAGTGACGCTACAATCATTACATCGGGATGTACGCTCGCTGAAGAAAAGAATGGAACAAGAGTTCAAGAAGCTTGAGGACAGATTGAAGAAGATTTTTGATATCCTCGGCTGCAAATATGATGATGTAGTTCCCGGAGCGACCGGGCCAAGTACTTCACATGGACCTACTTCACATGATGACGATGATGATGATGACGGACATGACGATGAGTGACTCTTTACTTTTCTTGTTCTTGCTTTTTATTTTCTTTTCGCTTGTTGATGAACAAGAACTTTTATGGTCATGTATCTATGAACTAATACTCTTAGTACTTTCCTTTTGTCTAGTATTTTCTTTGTTTGACAATTTATGACAAAAAGGGGGAAAAGAGAAATTATGATATGAGATGATCAAGATAGGGGGAGATGATCCAAAAGGGAGTTGAAAATCAAAAAGAACCAAAATGACGAATCAAATGTAGGATTTACATTTAATTTCTGACAACTGACTTTTGATTTTGTTTGGAGTTTTGTTTTGCAGGATTTACATCACTTTAAGACTCCAAGTCCTAAGTCATAGAGTTTGTTCTATGACTGGTTCAAATGTATTTTTGTTTATTGGATCTTTCACGCAAAGAAAGTCAATGTTTTGGTGATGACATTGAATTTCGATTTTTTGGTTTAAGATTAGTGTCTTGAGCGTTTTATATATTTTTGGGTTTTATCACGAAATTGCCAAAGAGGAGATTGTTACAGATTTTTATGTTGGCATATTTCGTGATTTGAGTCGGAGTCTTGAAGTGATCAAATTGTTAAATCAGTATTCGAAGACTCAGAGAAGATTCAACATGAGCTCAAGTTGACACTCAGGTATGATTAAAGTATTCGTGGTGATTTAAGTATATTTACAATATTTGGAATCATAATTTTATTGAAACCTGGTTTAGAATAGGTTTTGGGAACTTGGTTTTTAACTCATAGTTTATTTTAAGTTGGGATTCCAGCACATGGTTTGTTTTGTTAAACTTATCTTTGAAAATTTCAGTATTTTACATTGAGTACCGGAACCACACTTTGAGTTCCTCAAAACCCAACATGAGATTTTCTGGAATTTACATTGAGTACCGGAACCTGACTTTGAGTACCGGTACGCAATAGAAAATCTGTCTGTTGCGTCATTGAGTACCGGAACCTGCTATTTAGTACCGGTACGCAATGTTAAGTCGTGATAAGAATGCTAAACCGACTTTGATTGATTTCCAAAGGTTATAAATAGATACTTAGGGTTTCTCAAGAGGTACCGACCAATTCAGAAATACTTGAGAGCAACCCTAAAGGCTAGGTTTTTATCATTCATCTTTTTAGCCTCTCTTAGGTCAATTAGACGGTTCTTCGATGATATATTTTTTTGTCGAATTGATCTAATCTTTGCTTAGAGATTTCTCCCATGGTTCTCTAATGGTATTCTAAGCAAAGGATCACCATCGAAGCCTATATTTTCGTAACGGCTGAGTTTGCGTCAAGGAGTTGACGTGGCATCGTGGATTCGATGTGTTGAAGACGTTTCGTGGATTCGAAACGTGTTGCTCGTGGATTCGAGTGGCGTTCGTGGATTCGGACGTGTGCATTGGACCTGCAGTCGGTGAGCGCAAGATCCGGAGAAGTTGAAGGTGGGGTTGGAGTCCGTGGAGTCGGTAATCACCTTGTTATCTTTCAAATTCTTAGTGGATTGTTATTGCGTGTTGGTCCCGTGGTTTTTACTCCTGTGATAGAGTTTTCCATGTAAATCTCGGTGTTCTGTTTTTATTTTCTGCATTTATTTTAAATTGCACTGAGATTTGGTTTTTGGTTATTACACCTATTCACCCCCCCCTCTAGGTGGTATTTGATAGAACCTATTTAGATCCTTTGGGATCCATAAACCAACAACTTTCCTTTTCTCTTTACTTTTAGCCTTTCAAAAGTATCTCGTCCAATGGGCCCGTACCCTAGGAGTTATACTCCCAATGACGAGTTTCAAATTCGAGGGCGTCATTTATAATATATTTTATCTTGAACCTTTCAGAAGTACCTCGCTTAAAGGGGCCCATGCCCGGGGAGACGACATCAGCTCACATCACCTAAATTTATGAGTCCCAAATCCGAAGGTGCATTTACATTTTTTTTTCTTTTTCTCTTTTTTTTAAAAAAAAAACTTTCGAAAGTACCTCGCCTAAATGGGCCCATGCCAGGGGAGTCGGCATCAACTCAAACCTCCCAAATTTGCGAGTCCCAAATCCAAAGGTGCATTTACATTAATTTTTTCTTTTTCTCTTTTTTTTGTAAACTTTTCGAAAGTACCTCGCCTAAAAGGGCCCATGCCCGGGGAGTCGGCATCAGCTCAAACCTCCCAAATTTGCAAGTCCCAAATCTGAAAGTGTCATTTTCATTATCTTTTACTTTCGTCTTTTTACCCTAAGTTATTAACTCTAGGATAACCAAGATGTCTCAAGAACCATCATTTAGATTAGAGTTATCTTGTTTACTCGAGTTTGCACATTCACTCTAAGTCCATCACTCTAGGGTCGCCAATCGTCACTAAGGACACCATACTCATATGAATCACTCTAACTCTAGAGTTTATTAACTCTATATTGAAAACTCTACATTTCCACCTTAAGTTTTGCCTAAGTTAAATGCCACTCGTTTTGACCTGGAGTTGTCTTCTAAATTTTATGCCACACATTTGACCTCTTGACCTAGATTTTCTCCTAAGTCCAAATACCACTTGACCACATGCAAGAACAAACTATAACTAGGTTTTAATTACAATCATCTCTTAGGGTTAAACCCTAATTTGTTCAATAGCCATGAGTCCTTTACCAATCTACTCTTACTTTTATGCTTCTAAATTTAAAAGCAAAAGAAAATAGTAGAGAGCACCCTTTTCGGTTGAATCTCCCACATTGTATTCTCTTTGAAAGAAGAAGGGGCTTGATATCTCAAATTACTAAGAAATTTTCTAAAAATGGGATAAAAACTCATAAGAGATCATTTTATCTCTTTTAGATCCATAAAAACTCAAAACTATTTAAACCCTAAAAACTTACCTCTTGTTCTTGCTCCAAAAACATGGAGAAGAGGATCCTTTTCACCTCCAATGATCTCATTTGAAAGTCTCCTTCAAGTCTCTTGCCCTCCAAGAGATCAATCCTTACAAATCCTCCAAGCTAGCGTTCCTCTTCCAAGCTTCTAGAGAGAGAAAGAGACGAGGGAAATGAGAAAGAGAGGTGGGGGTGTGTGTTTGGCTGTGAGGGGGAGAGATTTAATATGTTTTAACCCCATCCTAACCCCCAATTTAACCATGGTTCACCAATTCTGCACGTACTGTCAGGAGCTTGGAGTACCGGTACTCGGGCTGGGGTACCGGTACGCGGGCTAGGGTACCAATACCCCGGTTCTGGTTCTGGTACGCCACCCCCTTAAACCTCCAACCTGAGAGTTGAATTTTTTTGTCTTCTATGGGGTACCGGTACGTGCCTTGAGGTACCAGTACTCCATGCTACAACCTACAGTTTTGCAGATTTCGACTTTCCGGGCTTGCTTTCCAAGTCAACGTTGGTCTGAATGGCTTTTGCTTCGAACCAACACGCTCCTAACTTATTTTTAATAGCATTTTAAACATACTCGGACTAACTTAACCGCATTTTGCTATTTAATGAAAGTCAGAGCACTACACTATCTCTTGTTAGGTTCGAGTAACGTCTAGGGAGCCGAGGACGTGTCATGATTATCGAGGAAACCAACCTAGATGTGTGCTTTAATCTGAAATGAGTTTAGTGAAATTCATACGCATGATTCTAGTTAATTTCTTGCCTTTTTCTTACTTCTTTTTATTCCTTATCTATGAGATCATGTAATAAATTGACACTAGAACTATATTGACTTGAATCCATGAATTTTTATTGTTTACATGCTAAAGTAAATATAATAGTAGCATACTAATTGAACATCATTATATAATTGTTCTTGCTTTCTAGTATAGCTGTATACTTGTGATGCATGCTAGCAATAGTTGGACAAACATGATGACATATGGATTAATAGTAGTGATAGTATTTGTACTAACTACAGTGGACTTCACGATAGATGTGTTTTTTTTTTTTTTTAGAGAAGGTAGCATGCTACCGCTTCATTCAAGTTAATATGAACTAAGCAATGTGATGAGGGAGCCAGGCCTCAGAGGAACGAGTCGAGACGAATCGCCAAAAAAAAAAATAAATAAATAAAAAACCATAAAATTTTTGACCCAAGGTTAGCAGAAGGACTCCCAAAGGGAGCGAAGGGCACGGACAGAGCCAAGAAGTTGTTTCCCGTTGACCCTCTTGTTAACGAAGATCTTACTGTTTCGCTCCAGCCAAATCGACCATCAAATTGCGACCAGGATAGCTCTCTCTTTCCTCCCTGAGCTACCCTCAATCTGACAACAGTTCTCCCACAGTAATCCCACCGTGTTGCAGGTGTTGGATTTCATGATAGATGTTGGACTCAATACTTGGTTCCTACACCGCTACTAATATCGCTAATCGTAAAGCATAATGATACCATGCTTTGCTCCTCTATCACCATCACGATCGTCTAATCAATTGTACGGTAAAGTGAGCTCTTCCAAAATAGCGGCTCAAGACTAGTACGCAAGGGCAAAGATTAAGGACAAGGGCCTCACTCAGGACAAAAGTTATGGCACAGATTGAGTCATAATCTGACAATCTCTTACATTAAGTTGATTCATAGATGTTGACTACTTATATTTCAACATTTTTTTAGTATAGACGCTTTCATTTCAGCAGTGGAGATTGTGATACATGTCTAACTATACATTCATTTTAATTTACTCATTACTATCTTCTCTCGGTTGACCAATAGATGCAGCTTATTGTGCCCATTGAAAAAAATTTATTAAGCATGATGCAACGTGAGGATCGAGTCATAGATAGAGCCTCTCCTCTATACTCGCCGTTTTGGTTTATTTTGAAACTCAATTTTGTAACCATCTTGAAAGCAAATTGTAATCAAACAATTATACGAGACTTCGAAAATTTTTGTAGACATATTAATGTTTGAAGGTTTTTAATTCTTGGATATTTTTCTATATGTTCCCGTTCATTGAAAATGCATCTGTCAACAACAATAAAATTTTATTCTATCACATTTAATTGCATCAAAAATTAAATTATTATAAAATATATTTTATTATAGGGGCAATTTCCTACATACTCCTAAAAATTTCTCTGTTTTCAGATTTACCTCTCTTAGAAGGCTAATATTAAAACTACCATTCTTACGTTACAACTTTTTCCAAAATACCCCTGAAGTTAAACTCTGTTAGTGTACCGTTTGGAACTGCCGTTATTTGTGTGTAATTATAATTTTGCCCTTTTAAATATACCCTAAACCCTAAAACCCAAAACCCTAAACCCAAAACCCTAAAACCCTAAACCCTAAACCCTAAAACCCTAAAAAACCCTAAACCCTAAACCCTAAAACCCTAAACCCTAAACCCTAAACCTTAAAACCCTAAAAAATCCTAAACCCTAAACCCTAAACTCTAAACCCGGACAAAATAGGTATATCTGATAGTTTTCAACTCCGATTATTATTTAACTCTAGTTTAACCCTAGTTAACTTAACAAAGGGAAACGGTATGGGTATTTTTAATAACGGTGGAACGTATGAAGGGTATATTGGAAAGAAAAAAATAAGAGGGGTAAATCAAATATTTCTTCATATTTCAGAAGTATACAGGCAATTATCCCTTTATTATAATAGTTTTGTGTTGTCGTAAAAATGCAAATCATTTAACTATTTATTATTAAAAAAAATTATAACAATGACTTGCAACGTTTCTTGTCTATTATAAAAAATTATTATTACAACTAATAATTATTAATTGCAATATTATTTATATGGGATAATTGCCTGTGTACCCCTGAAATATGAAGAAATATCTTATTTATTCCTCTTATTTTTTTCTTTCCAATATACCCTTAAAACGTTCCGCCGTTATTAAAAATACCCCTACCGTTTCCCTTTGTTAAGTTAACTAGGGTTAAACTAGAGTTAAATAATAATCGGAATTGAAAACTATCAGATATACCTATTTTGCCCGGGTTTAGGGTTTAGGGTTTAGGATTTTTTAGAGTTTTAGAGTTTAGGGTTTAGGGTTTAGGATTTTAGGGTTTAGGGTTTAGGATCTTTTAGGGTTCTAGGGTTTAGGGTTTAGGGTTTTAGGGTTTAGGGTATATTTGAAAGGGCAAAATAGTAATTACACACAGATAACGACAGTTCCAGAGTTGAACTTCAGGGGTATTTTGGAAAGAAGTTAGAACGTAAGAAGAGTAGTTTTAATATTAGCCTTCTAAGAGAGATAAATCTGAAAACAGAAAAATTTTTAAGGATATGTAGAAAATTACCCCTATTTATATTGTTGGAAAAGAATGGATTTCTAATAGTGACCCGTTGTCTGAACTCTCATTTGAAGTGCCAATTATTGTACTAAATTGTACCTCGAATTTTGATTTTTTATCCAATGAAACTAAAATTTTATCAAACCAACAACCTAAACATAAATGTGTTTATCAAAAGTGAGTGATTAGTATATAGAATGGATAACAAAATTACGAAAAACGTGGCTTCATAATAAAAGACATAAAAAATTATAGTAATTTGTCTTTTGTTATTTTATAACTTCTTATTGTCACTTCAACTTATACTTCAATCAAACAAATAAAAAAAAAATCACATCAATTCAAAATTATACTATTAGCATAGTACTTACCTCTAACAAATTAAAAGAACTTAAACAACCAAACAAAAATTTGATGGAACGGTCTCCCATGTGAGCGAGCTGGTTCTCTCCCTCGTTCATCACGTGATGGCATGACTCTCATATTGCGTTTGGTTCGGATATAAACAAAAATTAATTATTTTTGGAATAGGTATAAGTTCAAATACAAGCAGAAATTAAAATAATTTTATATTTGGTTAAGTATAAGAGTTGTACCGGGAATAAGAAAAATTATATTTGGTAAGTTAAAGAGGGATAAGAATTATAAAGGGGATTAAAATTTTAATTTAAGATAAAAATTATTCTAGTATGATTTTAAATATTTAATTAAAAAAATTTATTTAAATTTATATTTTACTTATATATAAAAAAAATTATTAAAAAAATTTTGGTTTTCGAAACTTTATAAATTTTTAAAAATTTAAAATTTTGTATATAAAAATTGGTATAAATTTTAAAATTTTAAAATTTTGGTATAAATTTATTAAAAATTAAAATTAAAAATTTGTATAAATTTTAAAATTTTATAAATTTGTAAATTTATTCAAAATTAAAGTTAAAAATTTTTAAAACTATAAAATTCTCTAAAGTTAAAAAATTAAAAGTGGGAGCAAAAATTTTAAGTTTAAAATTGGTATAAATTTAAAAAATTTTATAAAAATTTTGTATAAATTTAAAAATTTTAAAATTAATAAATTTTTAAAAAAAATTAAAAAATTAAATTTTTAGATTTATTAAAAGGTAAGTTATAAATTTTAAAATTTATAAAATAAAAAAAATTAAATTTTATATCTTATAATTTAAAATTTTTTAAATATCTTAAATATTTTATAATATCTTATAATATATTATTATAAATTTAAATATCTTATAATTTAGAAAAAAAAAAAAAAAGGTGGAACAGTTAGAACAGCTGTCTCCCCTACCCACCCCTAATCTCGGATTATCCCAAGATAAGAGGGAACAGCTACAAAGGGGGATAACCCCCTTATCCTTCCTTATACCGGTACCCAAACGGTACCTCAAAGTCGCGTGATTGATAAATTAGATGATCTTGCATTGGGAGCCTAAATTTAACAACAACAAAAACTCTTTTATTTAAGAATCTAGGTATATGAACACCTTATATGATTTATGTGTAATAGTGTATGACTAGTGAAGTAACCCGCGCGATGCGGCGGGTAGTAAATTAAAAAAAATAAAATAAAATTACTAATTGAAAAAGTATAGAAAAAAAATATTTAATATGGTATAGGATTACAAAGAGTAGCAACTAAATTTTAATTGAAAAAGTAGGTAAAATTAAAAGAATTTGTATTGTGGAGGAGAGTAGAAATTAAAGAGGTGGGGGGAGTTGAAAAGGCAGTGGTGTAATTAGAAAAATTAAAGAGATGGAGAGTTGAAGAGGCAACTGGAAAGTCGAGTGGACGCATTGTATAGTGTAGGACCCATGCGATGCGGTGGATAAAAGTTAGTTTATAAAAATTTATATATTAAATAAATAAATAATAAAATTGTAACAAAGAAACAGGATAATATAATCATATGTGATTGGATTTTAAAAAATAAAAAATATAGTAAAGATTTTTAGAATCAAATTACAAGCAAATGAAGAACAACAAAATAAAATGATAAAAAAAAAAACAATCAGAAAAGTAAATTTATTATATAAATATTTTAGAGAACTGTTTAAAATATTATGAGAGAATAATAATAAATAATAAAGATAAAATTAAAGAGGCTCAATTTATATTTAACTAATTATATAAAAAGATTAATTTGTCCTACCCTTTTAGAACATCTTCTAAATCTCTCATCTGTGCAATTCTCTTTCTTTGCTCTCATCTTCTTTGTGGCAAAAAATTTTCATCAGTTACTGAAAATGCATAATTATTTATTTTTAATATTTTTAATGAAATTTATTTATAATTATATTTCTTTTTAGATCCCATAATGTCTCCATCATCGATTATAATCAGGTAAATCGAATTTGATGTCTGTTTTATTTATATTTGTTTCATATAAAGTTTACAAATTATGTGAGATTTACCTTAAGGTTGTAAAGGACCCCTCAACTATGGGACACTTCGAAGTAGAATTATCTATGATGAAGATGAGAATCGTGGGTTTTTCTATGCCAAGTGTGAGTCATGAGAGAAAATCAAGAAAGCAATGGAATAATTCTTTTGATAATTTAGTATTTATATGGATAATATATTGCTTGATAATAATTTTCTTGTTTATAACCTTGTGGTCTAACTCTTTATTTTTTATATATAGCAGGGGACTTTACTCAAACAATTTGACTTGGTTCTATTTCGTCGGTGCTTATGTTTTGATGTTCAGATTTGAATACTACATCTATTTTAGAAGCAGTAAAACTAATTTGTGACTGTAGTTCTCTGTAATTAAACATTTGAAACATACAACAAAATCATATTGAATCTGATACCGCAATGAGATTTTGATGAGAATGAAATTTATTATGTAGAAAAAAAAAAAAAAGTTCAACCAGAAGAGAAGGAGATGCTGATTACCTGATAGAGAATTCTAGCTTCTGACAAAGTGAGAATAGTTTTTCTATGAAAGTGAAACAACATAACCAGCTTCAGTTGGGAGCTCACGAAGAGCAATGATCCACTCTTGTGCAAAATAAACATATCAACTCTAATCCAATTTTTTTTTTTAAAAAAAATGCCCACAATTTGCAAACCAAATTAACTACAATGTCCAGAGAATAAAATAAATAAAAAAATATAAATCGGCTAATATTGTCAAATCTTTTTTCAGAAACTAATTGTTTTAAAAAAGAAAAATACCCTGTAGCTTAATTCATCTATTACTACTATTTTCTCAAAGAGAAAACAAACTTTTTCCAGAACCACTGACTACAAAAATAACCGAATCATAAAAAAAGCATCACCAAACGAATCAGATTAATTAGAAAATTATAAACAAACAAAAAAAAGTTCTCTAGATAAAAAAGAAAAAGAAAAAGAAGATCATTAATTAGAGTATTTAATGAGAATTTACTGTCTTTAGGGCCAAAGAAATGGACGAAGAACTCATGCATCCCATCATTGTCCATCTTTACCTTGTAATCACTCATCATCCTGGAAAATCCAACAACAAATTACCATAAAACAAAAAAGATCATTAAAGTCCAACCCAAAAAAATCTCCCAAAAAAAACTCTGGTAAATTTATAGTAATCGAAAAAAACATGGGATCTCATAAGAGATTCATAGTTTCATCGTGTAAATTTCGCAGCCCTTTCTTGGAGTAGACATAGTTTCCTCCGTCTCTCTCTCACATGGCGGCGGCATTAAGAGGCGGAGGTTCAGGTGAAGGAGAGACTGGGAGGGTGTGGAGAGGACCTAGACGGACGCTTTCGACATTAGCGTCAACGAAATCCGTCTCCTCATCAGCAGAACCGGCGCAGATTTATCAATTCTCACATCACCTTAGACGCTTGAGAGGGATGGGGGGGGGTTACAGAGGCGGAGGCAAGAAGTTTATATGGGAGAAGTTTCGAAAAAAGAATTTAGGGAAAGATGAAGAGACGTGAGGAAGGCGAGAAAGAATTTAGGGAAAGATGAAGAGACGCGAGGAAGGCGAGAAGTTTACGGGAGAAGTTTCGAAAAAGAATTTAGGGGCCGGAAGATGAAGAGGCGCGAGAAAGATGAAGGGAGATCCGGTGGGAAGGAAATGTTGCAACGTGGTAAGAAAATAAGAGAAATAATAGAAAGGTATAGATTTTAGGACTAAGCATCCTGCTTAATTTATAGACCCACTTATTGTGACCAATTTAGTGCCTTTATTGCAAAATTATGGCCCAATTTGGAGCCCATTAAGAGCCCAAATCATTTTATATATTTCTGTTATAACGGGTCGCAGAAACGGACCCTTTACATTAGGGTTGGAACTGGACCCGGGCCTAAACATAGTCCGACCCGATGGGCCATATATGGGTCAAATTTTGGATATCCAAAATTCGACCACGATTAGCTTTGGGTATTCAAATTGGTTGGAAATTTCACATGTGTTTAATTTTGTTCCCACATGTGTTTAATTTAGTTCCTGAAAAGATATTTCTAAAATCAATTTTTTGACTGAAAAACTATATTTTATTTTTTTGATTCATAAAAAATAATAAATGTTTAATTTTAAAAAATTTATGAAAATTAGTAGTTGCGGTTTTTAAATATTTTATCCAAAAAATTAAATAGCAATAATAAAAATATTTTTGTATAAATTTTTAGTACTTGCAGTTTTTAAATATTTTATTCAAAAAATAAAAACTATAAATAATCATTTTTATAATTCTTTTAGCTGCGTTTGGTTCGGGGATAAGAAAAATTTAGTTACACCGGGGATAGGTATAAGTTATGGGATAAGCAAGAACTAATATAAATTTGCGTTTGGTTGGGTAGTTGAGTTATACCGGGGATAAAGAAAATTGTGTTTGGCCCGTTTGGATGTGGGCTAGAACCGGGAATAGCGGGTTTATCCTCCTTACTCTACCAAACGCATCTGAAACCATCTGGTATTGCTTATCCCAGAACAACTAGAATAAGCTGGAACAACAGTTCTTACCTATTATTTTATAATTTTTTTTTTACCAAACTACCCCTTCTCCCCTCATTTCTCTCTTCCCAATACACTCTCATCATCACAAATCCCTCTCTCTCCTCTCTCTCTTTTCCTTATTCCCAATACACTCTCATCATCACAAATCCCTCTCTCCTCTCTCTCTTTATCACATATTAACTCTTGAGGGCAAAAAGGTAATTTACCCAACTTATCCTCTTTATTCCTCCTATTCCTCATTATTAAACCAAACACAAAATCTCTTATCCCTGGAACCATCCCAAATGTTTTTTCGCTCTAGTTCCGTACTTTATACTTATCCCCGGTTTAGCTAATTCTATCTTAACCCGATTCCAAACGCATATAGGAATAAGAAGAATAAGAAGAATAAGAAAAAATTGTGTTTGGTTGGGTATAGAGGAATAAGAAGAATTGAGAGGGGAAAAATATGTGTATTTACTATTTTGCCCTTTAAATTAAAGTTTAAGTGGGAGTAAAAATTTTAATTTTTAAAATTATATAAATTTTAAAAAATTTATAAAATAATTGTATAAATTTTAAAAATTTAAAATTAATAATTTTTTTTTTACAAAACTGAAATAAAATAAAATTTTTAGATTTATTAAAAAATAAGTTAAAAAAATAATATTTATTAAATAAAAAATTTAAATTTTAAAATTTATAAATTTAAATATCTTTTAAAATTTAAAAATTTTAATTAAAAAAATTAAAAAAACTAATTTTTATTAGTGTACGGAAAAGAAAGGAAAAAAAAAATGCCGTGGAGAGAGAGAAGAGAGAGGAGGTGCATAGAGAGAGAAAGAAAAGGACCCACGTGATGCTGCCCCCTTTGGCCTTGATTCCCGTGCCAAAAAGGTAAGTTCCCTGTATTCCATGTGGGGGTGGGAACACCAATTCCCACCCCCATCCTCACTAGTCTCCAAATATGAGAATAACTATTCTCATCAATTTAATTCCCATTTGGGTATTAAATTGGGAATAATAGAGTTATTCCTCTCTTATTTCCGTTACCAAACGATACTTACCTTTCAATGCCCGAGAACTATCTTATACCCTTCAATCCCGAGAACTATCTTATTTACCTTTACTTTTTTTTATTTCAAATATACCCTTCACATATTTCTCCAATATTTAAAAATAATTCAGCTATTAATATTTATAAGTTATTTCGGATTAAATCAGAATTAAATTTTTATCAAAATTTAAAAAAAATAAAGCATATATTTTGTCCATAATTTAAGGGCAAATGAAAATTAGTGACCGTAGAAAGATATATTAGAAAAAATAAAAAATTAAAATATTTTCAAGGACAGATAAAAAAAATTAATGATAATATAAATATATATTTAAAAGGATAAAATAATAATTTTATAGTGATAATCGCGATTGCTAACTAGGGATGAAAACGGAGAGCTTGAGCTAGTTTTTCTCAGATCAAATTTGGCTGAAAATTAATTTTGAGTCAAAATTTAGGCTTTGAAATTAATTCGAGCTAGCCCGAGCGAGCCTAGTTTCGAATCGAGCAAGTTCGAGCTTTTAAACAAACCGTCTAAAATTCTTAACATCATATAATTTATAATTTAATTTTTATAAAATATTATTTAAAATTTGATACAAAAATATATCTAATATTTCAAAATACAAAATTAATGCATAAAATACGATACTATAATATTAAAAATAATAATTTATAAGTTGATATATCTAACCTTGTAACGGATGGTTATTTCTATTTGTATTTTTGTTTTGGCTTCACATGTCTTCTTCTCTTTCGTCGTATATAACTAAAATTAAAATTTTATATAAATATAATAATATTTTATTTTAATAATATATTTGTATATTTTCTTAAATATATAATCAATGATATTCCTTTTTATTATAATATAATAAAATCATATCAAATTAAAATTCTTCATCATTACAAAATTAACTAAGCATATTTAAAAGAAATAAAATACTTTTGCATTTCCATTGCCGCTTAATCCAATATATATTTTCATATGTGTCAGTAAATATAGTCCAAAAATTAAGCTTTATTTACATCTAATTAAAATATAAAATATATATATATATATATATATATATATATATATATATATATATATATATATATATATATATATATATATATATATATATATATATATATATATATAGAGAGAGAGAGAGAGAGAGAGAGAGAGTAGAGCTTATATATTTTTAAAAATACAAGCTCAAATATACTTATAAATTTTTTATCATTAAATTTGTATTAAGATTTGTGCTATTGTAAAGTCAACTAAAGAGAGAGAAATAAAAAGTAAATAGCACAAATCTCAATGCAAATCCAATGGTAAAAAATTCACAAGTATATTTGGGCTTGTACTTTAGAAAATATATAAACTCTACTCTAATTTTATATATATATATATATATATATATATATATATATATATATATATATATATATATATATATATATAAGGTTAATTGCATACAAGTCCCTGTAAATATATCGAATAGCAAATATATTCCTATAAAATTCAACTTTTTATATTTATTCCTTCAAAAATTCATCGTTATTCAAATTTATCCCTACCGTCCATCTCTGTTAGAAAAGTTGAGTTAACCATAGGTTAAATGCTTAACCTTGGTTAGATAAAAAAAAATAAATTTACCGTTTTACCCTTGGTATATTATAATTATTTAATATATTATTTAATTAATTAGATAAAATATTAGTTAATTATTTAATTAATTTAATTAATTTAATAAATAATTAGTTAATTACCGCGGCATGCAGCCGCGCCGCGCGGGGCTTTCTCCCGCGCTAGGCCGGCGCCCGCGCGGCCGCGGTATGCAGCCGCGCCGCGCGGGGCTGGCGCCCGCGCGGCCGCGGCACGCGTCGCACGGGGCCAGCGCGTGCAGCTGCGTGAGGTTCCCGTCCGCGTCCATGTCGAAGCGAGGTCGAAGCTAGGAAGGAGATGACCGTAGGAATTTTTAGAGGGATATATTTGTAAGGGGGCAAAAAAGTCATTTCACATCGAATCTGTTAAAATATAAACAAATTCCAAACGGTACTAAACCAGATGGGTAGATTTGAAGAACTTAGGATTATTGAAGGGATAAATATGAAAAGTTGAATTTTATAGGAATATATTTGCTATTCGACATATTTGCAGGGACCTGTATGTAATTAACCCATATATATATATATATATATATATATATATATATATATATATATATATATATATATATATATATATATATATATATATATATATATATATATATAATATATAATATATATATATATATATATTATATATTATATATATATATATATATATATATATATATATATAATATATATAATATATATATATATATATATTATATATATTATATATATATATATATATATATATATATATATATATATATATATATATATAGTTAGGCTGGAATACTATTAATAGTACCAAATCATTGGTGTTATTAAGTTTTTAATTCTTGGATTAAAAAAATGTGTGGTTGAGATGATATTGCGCCCCTTGGGTTTAATAGGTGGTTGGGAAATAGTAAAATCTAACGGGTGAAAATGATCAAAGAGGTTGATCTAAGGGTAGAAAACTTGATAGTACCAATAACTTGGTACTATTAATAGTATAGTAGCCGGACTCATAATATAGAACTAGGCTGGAATACTATTAATAGTACCCAATGATTGGTGCTATTATTCCGTGCGGTTCTCAAGTGTCGGACACCCGAGCCAGCCTTCCCGAGTTCCTTTGCCACGGACACGCCCTCGGACTTAAACCAGCGAGATCACAACTCAAGCATTAACCAAGCATGCTACTCCACGAGCCTGACTGCTCGGCGCCGCGCCTTGCGTCGAACCCCTCGTCAAACTCCGCGAGTTCCAAATGAACAACCCCGCCAACGAGGTTGGCCACCAGGCCAAGTATATTCCGCCCAGCCGGATAAACTCTCCTCGAGAGTGCTATTTAGCTGAATGCCCCTTTGCCTCCAACGCTAACATCCATGACAAATACAAGTTTTCTCAACTTAGTCCTTTTGAATGGGCCCGAGCGAGCAACCCTTGCGTGTTCAGCTCGTCTGCTTAACCGAGCAACCTGTCCCACACGTCTCGCCCGTCCGCCAGCCCGTTGCCTTGCCGAGGCGCCCCGCGCCCCTCAATTCCCACTACGGGTTCCATAGTCGAGTCGGGCATGTCCCGTTCCGCCGGCCACCTAATTCCGTCATCACTCCCGATATGGCCCAAGGTCCGCTTCCCGACTCCCCCGTTGGCCTATAGGACATAGGTCATCCCTTGGCGAGCGGAGTCGCCAAGCCTAGGTTCGTGTGAGTGGGATTCGATGGTCGATGAGCACACGGGCTTAGGATAATGTCAAAGACACGAGGTCGACGACATTACGGAGCGGGGTATGCCAAGAGGTTTTCCCTCTAGGTTCGCTTGCACTACCTTATGCTGTTTCAGATCTCTGTAGTGGAGCGGACGAGCAGATGAGGGACAGTCTTGCGAAGGTTGGTCCGCCGCAATGGACAAGGCTCGCGAAGGCAGGTGTGCCGAGCGGGGATTCGTGAGGTGCTAGGCCTACGAAGTTTGCGAGGCAGAGGAACGGTCGATCCGCCATAATGGACAAGGCTCGCAACGACAAAGGTGCCGAGCGGGGATTCGTGCAGCGCAAGGCCCACGAAGTTGAAGGAGGCAATCGATGTTGGTTTTCGTAAAGTGAGCCATGAAGTGGACCAAGGGTGTTGGGGGCCAGGCATGGCCGTCCAATGGAGGTGCCGAATGGTGAGCGAAGCGGAGCGAGGCCAATTCGATTGTGGGCGACATCCGTCAAGCAAACCTTAGAAGCTGGGCCAAGTGTGTTGGCGGTCAAGCATGGCCGTGCAATGGAGGTACCGGGGGTTGGCGACGCGGGAGGAAGGTCGCTGGGTTGGCGAACCCTTGCGAAGGGAACACATACAGGAATGAGTAGTGTGGGGTATTCGGGAAGCGGACCTTGGGCCGTATCAGGAGCGATGACGAAATTAGGTGGCCGGTGGAACAGGACAAGCCCGACTCGACTATGGAACCTGTAGTGGGAATTGAGGGGCGTGGGGCGCCTCGGCAAGGCAACAGGCTGGCGGGCGGGCGAGACGCGTGGGACAAGTCGCTCGGTTAAACAGACGAGCGGAACACGCAAGGGTAGCTCGCTCGGGCCTATTCAAAAGGACTAAGTTGAGAGAACTTGTATTATCCTGGATGCTAGCGTTGGAGGCAAAGGAGCATTCGGCTAAATAGCACTCTCGATGAGAGTTTGTCAGGCTGGGTGGAATATACTCGGCTTGGTGGCCAACCTCGTTGGTGGGGTTGTTCGTTTCGAACTCGCGGAATTCGACGAGGGGTTCGACGCAAGTGTTACGGAATTTGAGTTGGCGTAGTTTCGTGAAAGTCTCAAGTCTTGAAGATTGAAGGTGAAGGAAGTTGGATCATTTAACTCAATCTCAAAAAAGAAGAATTCAAAAGGATCAGGTATGTTTAACTAAAGATTTTGTGTGATCCGAATACTTCTTGTAGTGTAGAAACACTTGGAAGAATCTTTCATTGCATAAAAATCAAAAACTGGACTAGGGACATGTTCAGGATCCGGATCAGGTTGTTCGATCCGGATCCCGAAGGTGGTTCGTTCATACACCAGTTCAATCCGGATCGTAGCCTCTCTTGATCCGGATCCCGAACACTGAGTTTACCATCTTCCTTGAACGATCCGGATCAGGCTTCGCAATCCGGATCCCGAACGTTGATGTTTGGTGAACTGTATGAACGATCCGGATCAAGCACTTCGATCCGGATCCCGAACCTTCATTTTTCTGGAATTGCCTGACTCGTTACGACGATCCGGATCACAGCTAATCCGATCCGGATCGCCGTCCGTAAAATTTCCAGAAATGTTAGGTTTTTGATTCTTATCTCCTTCCTAGGGTTTCTAACCTATATATAGACCCTATGACTCTTTTTCTAGGGTTAATCCAAATAGCCGTCATTTTCATATATCATCTTATACGGCTCTAGATCCACAAATAGAGAAGAAAGGAAATCATTAGAGAATACTCTATGTTTCTTCATCTATATTGATTAGTTTGATTCTAGGTTTTCATACTCACATCTTGAGTTGAATCAAACTAATGAATACTTAGATGGTATTTCCGATCTATCTTTGATCTAAGTATTCGGCGGATCATCACCACCAAAAACAACGATTTACCCCAAAAATCGGCGCGTGGATTCGCGTGTCCTTGTGGATTCAAGGTTCAACCGCTCTCGTGGATTCGGAGCGAGGCACGTTCGTGGATTCGAAGGGTGCTATTGGGTGAAGACCGTGGATTCGGTCGGACGTCGTGGATTCAACGTTGGACGCCGTGGATTCGGCGTTGGGCGCAGATCGTGGATTCGAGAAGCGTCGTGGAGTGAGCGGAGAAGATCCTCTAGGAGCGTATGGAAAAGGTTGAGTCGTAAGTGTGTACGGTAAATCACCTTGTACGTGTTTTAATTCTAGTGGATTTCTGCCGTGTTATCGGTCCCGTGGTTTTTTTACTCCGGTGATGGAGTTTTCCACGTAAAAATCTTGCGTATTATTTTTATTTCCGCATTGGGTTTTTATCGCAACGATTTTTGAGTGTTTATACGTTTACACCTATTCACCCCCCTCTAGGTGTTTTTTCCCCTATTTAGATCCTTATTACATATAACCCAACAAGTGGTATCAGAGCGGGAATAGGGTTGTAAACAATGGTTGAAGGTGGAAACATCAACCGACCCCCGTTCTTCGATGGAACAAATTATGCGTACTGGAAAGTGCGGATGAAAGCCTTTTTAATTTCCATCGACGAACGGGTGTGGCAATCAATTGAATTAGGATGGTCTAATCCAACTGAATTTATTGGTGATGTTCGCACCTTAAAACCTAGGTCGAAATGGACCAAGGAAGAGTTAGATTCATCTTCTTACAATGGCAAGGGAATTAATGCTATTTTTAATGCCTTATCTCAAACTGAATTCTCTCGCGTCTCGGCATGTGAGACTGCGAAAGAAATCTGGGATGTTCTTCAGGTTACACATGAGGGAACTAACCTCGTGAAGATTCAGAAACTGCAAATGCTTACGAGCAAGTTTGACTCTATCTTGATGGCAGAAAATGAATCTTTCACGGACTACTATACACGATTGCAAGATATCGTAAACTCATGTGCTAACCTGGGAGAGAAGATTCCAGAATTTAAGATTGTAAGAAAGATCTTAAGAACTCTTCCTGAACGATTTCGCCCAAAGGTTACTGCCATTGAAACTATTAAACACCCGGACGAAATACGTGTAGAAGAATTAGTTGGTTCATTACAAACCTATGAAATGACATTTACTACTAACAATTCTTCTGGAAAGGCATCCACCTCTAAGTCTTCAGGTTATGCGTTGAAAACAACTAAGGAAGAAGACGCGGATACATCCTCCTCAGACGATGACGAGAACCTTTCTATGGAGGAATTTGAGAAGCAGCTCGCTCTCTTGACAAGGAAGTTTCGCCGCAACTTTCGAATGGGTAATTCAAGCAAATCTCCATCCTTCGGAAAGTCGAACAAAGGCAAGGGTACTTCAAGTTATAAGTCAAGAAAGCAAGAGAACTTCTCAAAGGATAAGAAAAGTTCAGAAGGACAACTACAATGCTTCAAATGTCGAGGCTACGGCCACATTGCAACGGAGTGTCCCAACAAGTATCCGGCAAAGAAGAAGGCGATGCAAGTCGTCACTTGGGATGACAACTCAACGTCAAATGAGTCGTCTTCGAGTGATGAAGAAAAGAGCTCCACCGCATTCCACGCGTCCGTATCTTCACCCTTCATGTGCTTTATGGCAAGTACATCCGAGTCGTTGTCCAACTCCACTGTTGAAAAGAATGCAACGGACAATGAATCGGATGATTCGGAAGGTGAAGATTTTGCTCTAGCCTACCACAGACTTTTGAGGGATTCAAAGAAAGTGGCTAAGCAAAACAAGAGTTTGAGAGGGAGAGTGCATGATCTCGAAGAAGAAGCAAAAAGAGCGACTTCTCTCTCAAACGCTCTTGAAGTGGAAAGGGAAAACCTGATAAAAGCAAATGTTTCCCTTCAAGAGTCCAATGAGCAATTTGAGAAGGAACATACAAATCTGGTGGATAACGCGAATCACTTCTCAAAGCTCTACAACGAGGCTCGACAGGATAACCTGGAAATGACAAAGACCATTTTCCAACTCAAGAATGACTTACAGCGATTCTCTTCAGGAAGGAGTAAGTTGGATAGACTTCTTGGTCTTGGTCAATCAAACCGGTTCGGCCTCGGATACACTCAAACTGGAAACAGTCCAAGTTCGAGTGGGACAGTTTTTGTGCCTCAGTCGGTATCTCCTCCTCCGACACCGAAATTCAAGACAAACAACGACAACAAACCTACTTCATCCTCTTTGGGATCGTCAAGATCTAAGGTATGTTTTCGTTGTGGTGTTTCAGGGCACATAAGAAGATATTGCAAGACGGGAGTCGAACGCTCATCTCAAGCACCTCTTGCAACAACTACCAAAAAGGCTCCTCCCCGAAAATCAAAGCAAAACTTTTCAAATGAAAAGAGACTTGGTAGTTCATCGCGTAAGACGATTTCATCAAGGAGCAACAATCGCTATAACAAGACGCTTTCACCGAGGCATATAACTTCACGACCATTACCGACGCACTCCAAAAAGGTTTGGGTGCGCAAAGGTAAAATTTTCCCTTGTCTTGTTTCCAATGTTTCCTTGCATGCATATGATAGTTCGTCTTGGTATCTGGATAGCGGGTGTTCCCGTCATATGACCGGTGACAAAAATAGTTTTCAAAATCTTGAGAAAATCTCCGGAGGACACGTTGTTTTCGGAGACGGTCGATCTTCCAAAATTGTTGGAAAAGGGACGGTAGCTATTCCAGATGGCCCGATTTTGAAAAACGTCTTATTTGTTGATGGCCTTAAGACTAACCTCATAAGCATAAGTCAACTTTGCGACAATGGTTTTTCAGTTAACTTTTCATCTGTTGAATGCGTTGTAACTGATAAGGACCATGTCTTCTTTTTAAAAGGGGTTAGATCTGAAAACAATTGTTATGTTGTTCCTAATAAATTTTCTGAAAATTGTAACTTAGCCGCTTTGAATAATGAAACTCTTTGGCATGAAAGGCTAGGTCACTTAAATTTTAAGGAACTTACTAGAATCTCAAACAAGGACGTGGTCAAGGGGATTCCAAAACTTTTATTTAAACAAAACGTTGTGTGTGGTGGTTGCCAAAAGGGTAAACAGTTTAGGACTGCACACAAGAACTTGAACCACGTTGGTACAAAACGGCCCTTGGAACTTTTGTACATGGATTTAATGGGGCCGACCCGTCAACCATCTTTGGGAGGTAAATGGTACATTTTCTTGTTGGTTAATGATTTCTCTAGGTTTTCTTGGGTAGCATTTTTAAAAGAGAAAGCTGATACGTTTGACTCTTTTCATGAGATTTGCCATCGTATTATGATTGAAAAGAATGAAAAGATCATTCGTGTTAGAAGTGATAGAGGTGGAGAATTCATAAATTCAAAATTCATTGATTTTTGCACTTCAAATGGCATTAAACATGAATTCTCGGCACCCTATACACCTCAGCAGAATGGTGTTGTTGAGCGCAAAAACAGGGTTGTACAAGAGATGGCGCGTGTGATGCTTCATAGCCGGAATTTACCGCTATATTTTTGGGCTGAAGCCGTGAACACTGCTGTCTATGTCATTAATAGAGTTTACTTGCGCCCAGGAACTTTAAATACACCATATGAGCTGTGGTTTAGTAGAAAACCGGATATCAAATACTTTCGTATCTTCGGGAGTCGATGTTACATTTTACGTGACCGTGAAAATCTTGGAAAGTTCGACTCTCGAAGTGATGAAGGGATCTTTTTGGGTTATTCTACGAATAGCAGAGCATATCGAGTATTTAACATTGAATCTAAGACGATCGTAGAATCTATTAATGTTAAAGTAGATGAAGCTTTTCACTTTGGATCTGGAAAATCTACCCTCGATATCTCTCTAGATGATGATTCTCCTGCTAGTGCATCTTCTCATGATAATACTTCCAATATTAATGATGCATCTAATGGCTCTTCTAGTTTATCTGATGTGCAGGAATCATCTCATGTATCTCCAAGTACTCCGTTTCAACAAACGTTACGAATCTCCAAGGATCATCCGGAATCGAACATCATTGGAGATCCACAAGAAGGAGTTAGAACTCGGAAGCAGTTGGTTTGTGGATTCGCTTGCTACGTATCTTTAATCGAACCAAAGAACATAGATGAAGCTCTTCAGGATGACTACTGGATTAAAGCAATGCAGGAAGAGCTCCATCAATTTGAGCGAAACAAAGTCTGGGAATTAATGAAGCCTCCAAAGCAACATAATGTGATAGGTACCAAATGGATCTTCAAGAACAAGAAAAATGAGGATGGTACTATCATCAGGAACAAGGCACGATTAGTTGCTCAAGGTTATTCTCAAGTAGAAGGTATAGACTTTGACGAAACATTCGCCCCTGTAGCTAGACTCGAGTCCATTCGTATACTATTTGCTATTGCTTGTCATTTTAAAATTAAATTATTTCAAATGGACGTTAAGAGCGCATTTCTAAATGGTTTTTTAAATGAGGAAGTTTATGTGGCTCAACCGAAAGGTTTTGTAGATCATAAACAACCTAACCATGTTTTTCGTTTGAAAAAGGCTCTTTACGGTCTGAAACAAGCACCGCGAGCATGGTACGAAAGGTTAACAAAGCACCTTTTGGAGAAGGGCTATACTCGAGGGAGAGCTGATAGGACTCTCTTTGTGAAGCATTATCAAAGCAATTTCATTGTAGCACAAATCTATGTCGATGACATTGTTTTTGGCGCAACAAGAGATAATGATGCTTCTAAATTCGCGGAGACCATGGAAAGCGAATTTGAGATGTCCATGATGGGCGAATTGACTTATTTTCTTGGATTGCAAATTAAACAAAATGATGAAGGTATTCACTTGAGTCAATCCAAGTATGCAATGGAGTTGGTCAAAAAGTTTGATCTAGAAAATTGTAAAGATTTTCCAACTCCAATGGGAACTAGCCACAAGGGACTTGGAAGTGAATCACATAGTGAGAATGTAGACGAGAAACTGTATAGAAGTATGATTGGAAGTCTACTTTACCTCACGGCTAGTCGCCCGGATATATCCTTTAGTGTTGGGATTTGCGCGAGATATCAATCAGCACCAAAGGAGGTTCACCTGAAAGCAGTGAAACGGATCATCCGGTACATCAAAGGATCAATTAATTTCGGAATTTGGTATCCTATGGGAACAAGTCTGGATATTGTTGGATACTCAGATGCTGATTGGGCAGGATCAGTGGATGATCGGAAAAGCACAAGTGGTGCATGCTTCTATCTTGGCCATTGCCTTGTTGCATGGCACAGTAAAAAGCAGAATTGCATAGCACTCTCGACTGCCGAAGCGGAATAGATTTCAGCTGGAAGTTGCTCAACTCAACTCATTTGGATGAAAAGCGTATTGAGCGACTTCCGCATTTCAGCATCTTCGGTAACAATTCTTTGTGACAACACAAGTGCAATTAACATTTCTAAAAACCCTGTGTTGCACTCTAGAACAAAACATATTGAACTTAGATATCATTTTCTTAGAGAGCTAGTTGAATCAAATACTCTTCAACTTTCATATATTTCAACTGAGGATCAATTGGCTGACTTTTTAACAAAACCTTTGGATCAAAAACGTTTATTCATTTACGAAAAGCAATTGGAATGCTTTTCTTGAAATAAACTTCTTTTTGAAACCTTTGCTTAGGATAGGTTTTGTATTTGTTTTATTTTGTTCATTATCTATGTTTGTACATAGGACATTAATTGAGCATAGATCATAATTGACTTTAATTGCATCTTTTCGCACATTTAGAAATTTATTATGCTTTTGCCATCATAATATTTCACTGTTGCAATGATCATTTATGTTAATTAAATCATCTTCTAAGTGATCAAAGTCAATTTTCTCTCTCTCAATGATCTCTTGGTATAGTCATTATCTTATTTGACTGTTTAGTCGAGTATGAAATCGAGATCAATATTTGGTTGAATACTTTATATCTTAAATAATTGATAGCCAATTGAGGGGGAGTCATAGAAAAAGTAAAATGCTCAAAGATGTGGAAAGAGTTACATCCCAATGAGGAGTGTGAAAACTACCACCACATGGAGGAAAGAGCTACCACCTCGGTCGTCCGAGTATTGTGTGCAGCTACCACATGTATACCAAGCATGGTTGTTCAAATTTTGATTAAGTAAAATGCATGTTGAAATACTTGACTTCGTCAAATTTCAAGGTTGGTATAAGGTGGGTTTTTAAAGAAAGATGCTCAAAGAGCCACTCTCTTCAACAGATTGTCTAGATACATTATCTACTATATTGGGATTTCAAACATCTATTGATCTTTGTATTTCATTTTCTTTACTGAATTGATGATTTGATAAAGGCATTACTCATAAGATCAAGTTAGATGTAATTGAAGGTGTTCAACTTTAAGGGATTTAATTCTTGTAAATTCTCGTTTCATTTTGGATATTATTGATAGATTTGGCATAATCTAATTCTTGTTGTATGAAACGATGATTTTTGTTTAAGGTTGATACACATTTGTGCTTACAATCTTTTTCTGGTTTTTCTTGAATTTCTCTGAAATTTTCTAAAGAAAAAGTTGGAGCCGATCCGGATCGGGCAAGATGATCCGGATCCCGAACGCAGGTATTCTTCTGCGGGCTGACGATCCGGATTGGACCTGCCGATCCGGATCCCGAACGCAGTTTCTCACTGCGGGCAGCCGATCCGGATCGCAATCATGAACTGATCCGGATCGCAGCTAGGGTTTTATAAAGAACAAAAGGGTTTTGATTTCTTTTACTACAATCTTTTGTTCCAAAGTTTCCAGAGCCTCTCTCTCTAGATTTCATCCTTCCTGGAAGCTTTCAAACTCAAGTTCTTCAACTCCAAGTAAGTTTTATTGATCAAAATC